>JARFIY010000195.1:1250000-2500000 GCA_036346155.1 Sinelater perroti
ATTCCAATTGATATTTTAAAAGTAAGTCTTTTAACTCTCGTATTGCCAGTTATGAACTGCGTTCCAGTAATAAGCAAAAACGTAAAAAAAGTTTCTTTAAATATTGCTACTAATGTACAGCTCCCAATTTGACAATATTTGGAGAAATAATGCTAAATTATGCATTAATAATTTGTACAAGGTCTTTTAAAAATATCAGTAAAAATGAACTATTGATTTGTGTGTGAGGTATGCATCATGTAATTTTTAGTATCAAAATAAATACTTTTGTTTATATGACATTATTACAACACAAAAAGACTATATAGCGCTACCTCCATTTAATCATACGACAACTAATTAGTTACTCTCTAGAATTATTACCATGAGCATAATCTACGTGCCTTGTATTAACCATGTGACCTGCAGCGCCTATCCCCATACGGCATCTCTCCCACTTTTACCCCGCCTAAAGATAAAACTACAATTGGAGATATTTCTGTTTTTCTGGGTCTTACCTCCATTGAATGAGTTAGTTGCAACTTATTGTATAAATCAAAAGAAAACTTTTAAAAGTATTGATAAAATTAATTTTAACTTGACATTTTTAGCTTTATTCGCAAACAATTTATAGTAAGTGCACAAAGAAGTAATCACATAAGCACTCATTAATTATCTTTTGAAAATAAAAATAACATATTCATAACCAAGCAATTCATGCGTTAACAAACAATTAACAGCCGCTCCTACCTTTGTTTTACGGTAATAAAGTTGAATTATTATATAACACATAAGTGCGATTAAATAACAACTTGGAAATTCAGAAATTTTACACGCTTGTACGGTTGCAATTATTTAATACAATAAACGTTATTTTTGTATATCTTGCATTGCAGTATATAGATGCTTTGCGGATTTTACCCCTTTAATTAATTTTAATTTGGCCAATAAGTCATAGCAGCGCCACAACGATCTCGGGCGCGAGGATGAAAACCGTTTTCTTTATGATAGTCGTCATAACTCCCTTCTTTTCAACTCGGGGCTTTATCAGGCTAACCTTATAATTGATATTTGTGGCCGAGGTCCCCAAGAAAATGAAATGGTTCCAGTCCAGTTGCGCTTTATCTCACCCCAAGATGTCTCCATAAACTCTGATTAGAGCAAGAATGCCGGAGCAATAATAGTATACCGGGAGAGAGTTAATATTTGCGATAAAAAAGCAGCCGCATTACTTTCTGCCTTTGTTGCAGGCCCCTTTTTTTGGTCCGAGTGCTCATCTAATGCGTCAAGCTGTTCGGGGACGTGGAAAGAGTTCTTCACCCTTTCGAGTTGTCTAGCAGGTGAGTAACGCAGCTTTAACGTACTAAAATCGTTCCGCGCTGCTTTGATGAAATTACGTTGCAAACGGCAAACGCAAATGTGAGAGAGGCGTAAAGGAAACCGCTCGCGAGCATTCTGGTTCAATATTCCCGAACGTGCTCTTAGGCTAAGCTAAAAGATTACACAATATTGCAGAACGAAACTAATCTCGTAGCCACCCTCGTAAACGATGTCTTCCACCGAAATTGGAATGGCGGAATTTTAGCTAAAACGTGGAAACGCGGCCATTTCACGAATTTTTATTTGCAATAATTTACGACTATAGATCGTGCTAAGTTTAATGCTCGCCGGTCTCCAGCCGCCTTCATTATAACGCGTAATCTGTCCATCCTCCATCGTTTGCCGGAAGGGGAGTTTATTTGGCTTCTTATGAAATGTAAACTTTATTCCGACTCAGTGTATACAATATACATAAACCACGAAACAGAAGGCTGCTTGTTTTACGCAGATTCTCCTATTCGTCACATGGCTCGACTTCTGGTTTCCAGCACTTAAAGTAATTTGAGCTTACGGCGCTGGCGTTAATTTTCTTTGTTGTGCTAAATACTGAGTTAATTGTTGCAATAAAGCGCTACGTTTTATTTATCCGCAGACTCTCGAGAGTATTCCCTGGCTCAGCTCTCGCCGGTTTCCACCAAGGTGAGATTTTTCTATTAATTATACGGCATGCGTCAAGTGAGTTGCGGCGCTCCTTCTGGGAAGGAAAAGAAATCTGCTCAATGGTAAAACTAGTTGTAGTTACAACTACCAATATTTAAATAAAGCCATCAATCAATTTTTTTTATTGAACTGCTGTATCAAATTAGTTTTATAATTGAGCAATTAATTTTTGTCTGTGAATACTTAAGGGTTGTTTGATAATGAGTAAACCTGTCATTGTAAGGTCTATTTAAAAAAATGTTTAGAATGCAATTAACAAATTTTTTATTTAGATTACTTTGTTAATAAAAACTTGAATGAAAAAACAATAAAAAATAGTTGAGTTCTCGTAACATCTTTGGATCCGAAGCATCGTTCATATTAAAAATATAAACTTTATTAATAGTACAGAAAACTAAAGATTTTAAAAATTAAAATCAATAAAAATCATGGCTTTAAAAAGATATTAAAAACTAAAGTTACCAAGGTAAATGGTGTAAAGCAAATTGACAAAACAGAAAAATAATGAAGATAACGAAACGATACGGATAGAAGAAAGCCAAATTATATGTAAGAAATATGTTATAAAAATAGTCTGAGACTCGCGTAAAAATAGAAGGTGAAAAGAGAAAAGGGAAAAGAAAGAAAAGGAAAAGAAAGCCAGAGACAGCAAAGAAAAACTAAATAACAAATTCAAAGTTGTACAAAAACAAAGAATATCTTAGTTTTGTAGCATCGTATAAGCACGATACAAAATTAATTAAAACTTAAAAAATGTCTTCAAACGAAGAATACCTTTTCTTTGAATTCAGAAGATGCTCTGCCTTTCTTACGCCCAACTCTTGTACTATCATGTGCTATGTTGACCTGTCTATGTAGTCTCGTCATCTGTCTCGGATCAGCATATCAATGTTACAATATATGTTCTATAGCATCCTATTTGGTTTAGCATAGTTGAAATATGTTCCTAGAATGTAAAAAAATAATTAAGTCAATAAGTTCTACTTCTAATGTTGAGTGCTTGCCTACTAATATGAGCCAACAATATTAATATACTTTCAGCATATTTAAAAAACACTAAAGAGAAAAATATCTCCATTGAGCTTTTAAAGGGGTAAAGCGAAGTAATATTCAATTAAACCTAAAAAAGTTTTCTTATAAAGAAGTTTTGTTTTAGCAGCAACAGGAATAGAAGGTTAAATAAAAACCTTATTGCTCTAAAAGTTAGAAAGGGTAATAATTTAGTCCTTTTTCGTGAACGTTATTGCGATTTGACCTCTTCAATGTAAATATATTATAAAAATTTTCTGGGCTCCTCAAGATCCACCAAATGATATCAAGAAACAATAGAAAATTTAATCATATGTAATATAATTACAAGTTAAAAGGAAGAAGATGCACTAAATAGAATAATATAAATACTGCAATTATTTTCTATAATTAACAAATATTGAAAACTTCAAAAGTAACCCACAATCCAAATAACAGAACGTTTAATTAGAATAAATAAAAGGATTGTATTAAATAATAATTAGTACATACAAAATAATCGAGATAAGAAAATTGGAAAAATGTTTAGTAAAGAAATTAGAACAATAAACCAAATTATTATCCAAAGACATAATGTGCAATATAGAAAGATTAAGTACGAGAACTAAAGGCCTAAAAATTCTTGTTAATAAAGTAAAACGGATGAAAGCGTTCGACAGAGACTAGTTGCAGATTTTAACGTGATTAGAAGAATAGTAATATATACATGCAAAAAGATTAACCGAAGTATACAATTGAAACAAAAATGTGTAAAATGTAGTAAGTATAATAATCGTAGAATTATTGTAAAATAAACTATTAAAAGATCAACTAAAAATAAAAAATAAGAATATGAAAGAACAAATAATATTAGATCAATATTGAAGTTAACGATGTCCAAAATATTAAATGTGAACCTAAAAGAAATTGTTAAACAGAAAGAAAATAACCGTGAATATTGTCCGACTTTAATAACTTTTTAGACTTACTACCAGTACAAGCAGAGACCGATTATAGGTTTCTTATAGCAAGGAATTAATTATTTGTTATCTACATTAGTTATTTTTTTATTGTACACGAGTGTGTAACTTCAATAAAAAATTTACTTGTAAAACAGGTAATATGCAGAGAAAACTCGAAGAACAATAATAAAACATGTGTAATCCTATTAGCAAAATTAGAAAATTCCTGTTCCCATTACCTGGCACGTGATAATAGATTTTATTCTAAAAGAGCCACATAGCAGGTTTAACTACAAGCAAGAAAGATTAATAATAAATCCAAAAAATTTTTCACAAACCCAAAAGAACTTCAAATCGTCTTTTCAGTTAAAATAAAATATAAGGCCAGTACTAGTAGCATCAATAAAAATCTTAAAAATTCGACAAAAACATATAAATTATGTTGAACAAATACATCAAAACCAAAAATTAGGTATAGCACAAGCAACAAATAAAGAAAAAACTAAGCAAATCACCAAGAAAAAGGAATCAAAATTGACAATTGCCACAAAAAAAAAAAAAATAAAATGGTCTATCAAATACAAGTATGCAATAAATATAAAAAAGGAACTAAAACACTCAATTTACAATAGGATAGTTAAAAAAATAGTATGCACTAATTCAGAATAAAACACTGTCAAATAAACTAGAAAACAAATTACTTCGTTGGCACGAGCAGGTCAGAAAAATTAATATCGAAAATAAGACATGTATTTTCCAAACAATACAATAATCTAATGACTTAAAGAAAGGAAAGCAAATAAACATATAACCTCCACAGTACAAGTTATATGTAACTCAATTAAACTCCTTATTTTGAACTAAAATACTTGTAGTTTTTACGAACAGAAGCAAAGATTTGATACCGTTTACTTACAATGCTTCACTGATATACAAAGATTTTTTTAAACTCGCAGTCATTGTTTTCACATTGATCTTCGCAGAGAGGAAACCTGACAAAGGAAGAAATAATATTTTGCAAATATAATGAAAATGTTTAAGTCGCAATTTCATAAGTTTATGAAGCTCGGTGTAATTTTAAAAGTCATTGTAGCTTTGGAGGTCGATTGTAAGTTTATGACAATATCAAATATATATTATATTGTTTAGGAAAATTTCTAATAATTTTCAGATAATTCTATTATATAATTTGTTAATATTTAAAAAAGGCTATTACATTAAAAGTATAAGAATAAATTGATAAAATCAAGTATAAGAGAAAGATAAAAAAGATAAAGAGACCATTATTGAAGAAGTATAACTATACAGATCAATTTGATATAAAACAGATTATAATATATTACAAAAAATAGAGAGATGGGGAGAGAAGGGAAAAAAAGAAGTGATAGAAAAGGCTAAAGACCAGTGGAAAGAAAGGGTTAAGACAAAAAGCTAAAAAATTTTAAAAAATGCAACAAATATCTTTAAATTATTATAAAAATGTTAAAAGTAAGAAAATTATAATTGAAATATAAAAAACAAAAATAATCAATTAATACTGATAAAAATTCAATAATTTTAGTTTAAAAAAATGAAATGAAATATTAAATATAAATCTACGTGCTTGTTCTTAGTATTTTTTAATTTATATAATAAAACAGTGAGGACTAAACTTGGAAAATTAGCTCTAGAAAAAAAGGCAAATAAATGAAAAGATATTCATGCAAAACTTGATAAAACAAAATTATTAAAAATAAAATCCTAAGTTAACGTGATAGATAAAAGATAAATATAGAAAACATTAAGTGAATGAAGTATCAAACAAATTAATCTTAGTATTCTAACCTATATAGAAAGGTAGATATGATAATTAAATATACAAGAACAAAAACGAAAAATCCACAAATAACACTAAGGTACATGAACATGCAACTTATTGAAACACGTAAGTACTAAATGATATGATTAACAAAGTAGAAGTACAAAAGAAAAATCACATTACAGATGTGAAGAAGATTGAAAACATAAACATGAAGATAAATATTAAATAAAATCAAATATCTGATTATAAATCAAAAGTAGAGACATATAGAAGAATAGCAGCATGAATACTTGAGAGTTGTAAAGGTGAAGAAGATTGAAAACATAAAGTAATGATAGATTAAAGTAAAACTTAAAGCTTTACATCATGCTAAATAATCATTAGTGACACAAAATAAATACGTAAGTTTTTTTAACAGCGATAGAGGATAAGTATCGATGGCATTAAAGATGAATAGAAAAAAATAATATTTTTTTTGGTGGAATAAACCAGAATACATTAGGAAAAAAGAAAATACGTACAAATAGAGAAAAAAAAAGAAAAGAAAAAAATGTCTCAAAAATATTTGAAGTAATAGGAGGAATAAAACAAAAGCAGTAAACAAAACGATGCTGGTAGCAGAAGACCGAAAGGCATGGAAGACCCTTACTTAAACATTTGAAGAAAAAAGAAGAAATACATGTTAAAAGAAACAAAGAAAATCTTTAATTCATTAAGCTTATCCAACGATGGTTAGTTGAAGAAGAAGATTTAAAGGCTAAACTTCAATATATCTATCTCACCACCATAAACAGGACAGATTTTCTTGAACCTTTATTTATTCAGTTCCCCATCAACCTAAATGAACTATCCGTTGTAAAAATCAAAAACAAAATTCTGAGAGAATCAGTTTATAATATTTTTATAACAACTTAATGAAAGGAGAAGAATATCCCTACTTTAATCTAAATAATTTCCTTTGTTGTACGTCTTAAATTATTAGTAATATCATTTGGTTATATTTTTGTATGATAAACAGGAACTTAAAATTGACAAGAAGCGTTAAATTTTCTGACAACTACAATCCATTAAAGAAGAAGCTCGTAGGTAAGTAGGTAAGTCAGTCCTTTGAGGAAAATTGAAAATGGTAAATGTAAAATTGGAACTTTAATCTTGGGATTACTCATTGTCAAAGAAACCTCGTATTCATATTGAATTATGTTGATGAACTTAATATGTACGTGTATGTTTATTATACTTGAAGGTTTTTCAACTGCATAATGTAATGCTCGTAGCAAGCAACTTCCACCGATCGATGCGCAGCACAGCAAACAGGCGATTACTCGCGTCATTTAATGTCACCTGAATGACCATAGCGCCAAGGAACGGCCAAATCGCCGCCAGTCCAACATCCCCTCGCGAGCCCGCCCCCCGGATTGCCGGTTCTAAACTTTGGCCATAATTTGCGCGCGGGTTTACTCCGCCGGCTAAATGCGCGCGGCCGTAAAGTTTAAAAATGCATGCATATTGAATGGTTTGCATGCCGGAGATGTGGCGCGCCGCGTTATCCAATTTCCATGTGACAGCAAATCGCTCATGGCGGGCACCCGAGCGCAACGAATTGAGCTTTCATCCAATATGTAGTTAGTGACGGGCGCCGCACTGCAATATTGGCTCACACCCCCGCGGCCAGGGCGGAGATATGCGCCATGCTGCATGCACTCCCATGTTGGCGGCTGTGTGCCGACACCAAAATTGGGGCTCGTCGTCCGGGATTTCCCGACAACCTCTGTTGCAAATGCAAATTCATTCTCACTCCCCCGGAATAACTATAAGAGTTTAACGCCAAAACAAAAAACAAAGGCGAATTAAGCAACGCGCTCTCAATTGAGTCGTCATTCTGAGCCTCCTACGCGCAATAAGTAGTTGTAATTTATAGCTATCCAATCATTCATGAGTGCAGCACGTTGCAACTGCCATTCAGGACATCGCTTCAACAAATCGCCCTTGTTCTGTTGCTCTAGCTGAAAGGTGCCATAATAATCAACTCACAATTTGCACAAGTTTTGCTTTCATCAAATTAATGTTATAAAGAGTAACAATTGGCATGTTAGAGATTTTAAAATTTACAACTCTCATATCAGTAGAGCAACAGCAGCTTTCGCTATGGGTAGTTGAATAAACGAGTAATCTCAATTTAGACCTGCACCTTAAAAAATAGTCGGTCAGCTGTAGTTATAATATTGCCAGTAGTAAATTAGTTGACTTTGCTTGTAGTACAACAATTCTTATTTGTTTCTGCTTTGCGCCTTAGGAGTGACAGTTCTGAAAGCACAAATAAATCAAAGTTACTTTTTAAATCATAAATACACCTCCAATTTTTCTATACAGCGCCCCGAAAGATTTACAGTCGTATCGCTCATAAAAAACCTTATCGAGCAGGCAATTATTATTTCCACCTAAGTATAATTTATAAAAATTAACTCCGCGCTCGAGAGCGGTATCGCCAACCCGCAAGCCGAATTACTGATAAACTCTAAGGCTACGCCAATTACGGCAGGGTTTCGGGCGGCCGTTCTTGCGCTACTTGCACAATTGCCAACAAAGTACAGTAATTGCCCGCTTTCATACCCAATTGTTTTTGATTAAGTTCCAGCTATCGATTAAAACGCGCGATAAATGTAATCGATCGCCGGTTTGTTATTCGATCGACCTACCTTTGCGGCCCCATAACTCACTCCATAGCATACTACCACACATTTTGGCCTTATATTTTTGCGCAGTTCATTGTTTGCCGAGTTTAAAATCCGATTTAAGCGTGCGGCAATAAATTTTGCCTTCGTAAATGTTACAATTCCTTGACAGCGCGGTTAAGGTGTCGTGATTTATAATTTAATGCAAAATCGATTGTTGATGCAATGCTATAATTATCGGGGCCGTTGGGCTTCGATGGTCAACGATGTTTACCTAAAAACAACTCATTAGCGTATTGTTCGGTAGTTTATTGTTGAGAAATCGCAAGACTCGATTATGCACGCAATTTCCAGTTTATAGAAAGAAATTGTACACAGACCCTACCTTACATTGAAAATGACAAACGGCAATGTTTCATTTCCAAATTGTGTCAATATTGCATCTGTTGTACTATAACTCTTCCAACTGTTGTATTATTTTTGGTAATTGAGCATTGTCTAGGAAATAAACAATACCGTACTCCAATAAACAAAAAACGGCTCATACTTTGCAGTTGCTTGCAACTAAAACTAAAATTATTCTTCAAAAGCTCTTCTGATTTTCAAATTTTAATTTGCTTAGCCGCATCGTTTTTTGTTATATATCACAACTTAAAAAACCGACTAAAGAAATAACACTTACAATGTAATGTATAAAGTCGAGATAGTCTCCTAGAAGTCTATCTCTTTTTGATATTTTCTGAACATGTCTGGAAAGGTCTTGTAATGCCTGCTCAAATATTTCACAACCGATATATTATTTTTCCGGTAATTATGCATCAATTTATATAAAATACATACGGATGGTCTTCCAGTATTGCCTGTATATTTTTACACATTGAATCTAATGGGTGAAAAGTAACTGAGAATTAAAAATTGACAATAAAACCTATATTTTTAATAGAAATGTATTAAAACAAATTGTGAATAAGTGGAAGAAGATGAGGACAGAAAAATGTGGAAAGAAATTTCTCAAAAACTCATGGGTCTTAAGAGTCTGTCTTGCTGATATATTTGTACATGTGCACTGTTACATAGCAAAATTAAATCAAATATAAATTTTAACGTAGGCACTGGTGGCGGCCAGTAATGGAATACACAGTTTTCTGCAGAAAATTGTTTGAAATATTGCTGAGAATTTTTGGAATCCGTACTTCTAACTCCCCCAGTGTGTAAGGTTTTGTTCTCCACACCTTCTTCTTTGCGTATCCCCATAGATAAAAATGACATGGAGTGAGATCTGGACTTCTTGGAAGCCTTCAACCCTAATCTTGCCACTATTCAACATCAACCCCACCTTGCCATCATAAAAATGTCTTTATAATCATTTCTAATTTGAAATCTGGCCCAACACACATATATTTTTGATCAGTTCTTGTACGGCTAGCTCTTAAAAATTCGAGCTCCCAGCATTTTAAATTCAAATGCCCGAACGATTTAATGATCTCATTAGCCAGAATTCAAATTTGGGCAGCGAGGCCCGAGCCCCAAATCGGACAATTTAAGGCGATTTGCAGCCAATTTCACGCTTCTTACGACCGCCGTGCAAATTTCAATTAATCTGGCCGAACACGACTCCAAAGGCAGTTGCAGCGCTGGGTGTGCGGCCCGCGCGTGCATGCGGGCCGCTCATTAAGCCCGGTCGGCAACCAAAAAAGCCGCGTAGACACGGCGGCATCTCTCTTATCCCGCGGCGCGCTGCTTCTATTTACCAATACTAACCGTAAATTTCCCACATCGGCTCCTAAGCATGGCCATTACGCGTTCCTCGCCTCTTAATACAGGAACAACGGCGCGCCCGGCCGCTCCAGCGCGGCGAACTTCGCGAAATTATGACTGCTGTAATGGGTCATTAATTCAAGTGTTATCGTTTATTCATAGATCGTTAAATCATCAGATGTTGTGCTCTACCGTAATATTAGAGTTCCCGTAGTACTACGCGGGCTGCAGCAAAACAAGCCGAGCGCCCCCCTAATCGCCCCGTTGTTGCAGAAGGTAAAATAATTATTTAACTCAATAGTAATCCATTCAGATTTAATTATTTTTTTTTACATAATTCCCGTTTGTTCAATAATAAAGTGACCACTGTAATCCTGAAAATGAAATGTAGATGATTTTTTCTTTCATTGAAGAATACATTATGGACCATCGCGCAATTACCTAATATTTAGTCTAATTACCACCATTACTGATTATGTTCTACACATTTTCTTAAGCTTTCGGAATGGTTTTCTACATACTCATTTAGGAAAGATCGTTATTATCTTCTTAATTTTAAATGATAGCTGTTTCACTGTGTACACTAACTTTCATTTGAGCTTCATTGTCGGATATCCTATTGGAGTGACATTATATTTTGTTTCCACGCGTTGGTTTCTTTTGGCACCTAACTTGTTTTACCAGAACCAAAAAACTTTTCAGCAAGCATCTCTGGAAGATTCAGCGTTTAAATTGCTTGTAAATTAAAAGAGGCAACCAAAACCTTGTTCACTGAATCATCCCCAGATATGCACTTTTAAAGGGCGTTTTACTGTGCGTTGAAAAATCTATAACTCTTCGATGATACGTTTTCGATCAAAAAAGACCACGCCGGAAAAGAGACTTGTCGATGAAGATGAGATGTCTTAATCCGGATCCAAATTAATCTTTGCCCACGCCAGTCGTTTTTCCAAGTGTTTTTCTGGTAATAAAGGCTATTTCAAAGTTGACTTTTTAGTTGGAAATTTTGAATCTTATTTAGAAAGACCTGAATTCCTTTTTTGCAAAGTTTTACTTGCCGCGAAAGGTCTTAACTTCTTAACCTGCCTATGACTTTTGCATATATTTAGCAGGCGCTCTATGGGTCAATTTCGGTCCTTTCGCAGAATTTACTAAAAGCACAGCCTGGTATCGCATCAGGAAAGATAACGAATTCTCCAATGACATCAACAACACAATGCAAACTATATACTGAGCAAAGTAAAACGAAGTAAAGATTTAGACGAATTAACACAGTTGGAATTGCGGTACTTCTTGCCATACAGACTATTTTTTAAATTGCAGGTTTCTCATTTATGTACTGTGAGGTATTTGAGCAAGTTATAATAATTTATTCGCATACCAGAGAAAGCAGAGAAAAGCGTAAAATTGCTGTTAAAAAAATTAAAAATAGTCAACGAGATCTCGATAAGATGCAATATTTATATAATTATTTTCTGCAACAAATTGTTGTTGCACATTTGCTTAAACAATAATCGATTAACGTTAATAGATAAATGCAAAGTGGGTTAAAAGTTTTAGTGCAAATTTGATCCTGCGCTGATGAGATTCTAGTTGTCTTCAAAGCGTTTGTTTGCATAATTTATTACCGTGTTTAGATACGTTTTGAAAATTCCGTAATATCTTTGATCTTGTTTTCCTGCTTTAATTAAATAAAGTCGAATAGTGTTTTTCTTAATTACCAAAGGGAAAAATTGCATTTCAACTTTTATCCCTCCGTATAGCTATAAAAGAAGAATAAGAAGGAAAAATAATTCACTAAGGTAAATAAATCTTTAAAATAATGCGCGTAAGAAATTAACAACCCCAAAAGCAGAAAGACTGAAATCAAAACAAAACCACTTGACATATATACAGCAAAATTTTTTGCTTTATTTTTATATTTTTTGCATCTTCATTTTGAATTTTTTGCTAGTCCTTTTAAAACTTTCTTCGCCGTTTGAATTACTTTTTGTTTCTTTTTCGTTTCTATTTTATTTATTTACCTCAAAGTGTTTTGTTTTCGTATTTGTTCAGCAATATTATTTTCTGGTCCTAATAAAAACTACCTTGATTGTTCGTGCACTTCATCAGCTTTTTTACTATTTCTTCTTTTACCTGGTCTAATATTTAATTAGATTATGCAAAAATACGCAAAACAATGGTCTCATTCTGTGCTACCAAAACGTGACTCCATTTAAATGTTTTTTATTCTGAAACTCTTTCGTGGCAGTTGACATCTTTAAAAAATCTGCTATTTTTCAAACCGCTACTAATAAACTGCATATATTTCCCACCATACAGCAGGTCCATCGTGTAGTCAACTTAATAAATCAATCTTTTGAAGAAAAAAGTTACTGCACAGCAGTCTTCCTCGACGACAGCCAAACATTCGATAAATTGAAAAGATCGCTACCACATTCATATTATATTATAATTCAATCATACTTAGAAGCAAGATACTTCCAGTAAAAATATGACCAAACGCTCACTAAACTACATCCAGTTAGATCAGGGGTACCACAGAGGAGCGTTCTCGGACCACTTTTGTATATCCTTTTTACAGCTGACATGCCTACCAATGAACAGTCGCTCACAGCTACTTTTGCGGACGGTAAAGCGATCTTGGTGAAACATAAAGACCCAGTAACAGCTGCAATAACGCTACAAAATCACTTAAATGATATCGTAAATTGGACCAAGAAGTGCAGAGTTAAAATAAATGAGTCTAAATCATATCACATTACGTTCACAAAGTGTAGAGGCAACTCACCACAAGTTTTCATCAACAACAATCCATTACCTCAAGTAACAAAGGTCAAATATCTAGGAATGCACCTTGATAAGGGGCTGACATGGGAGCCACATATTTGGAATAAAAGAAAACAACTTGGCACAAAATTTAGCAAACACTACTGGCTACTGGGCAGAAAATCCAAATTGTCTTTCAGGAATAAATTGTTAGTTTACAACGTCGCGTTCAAACCAATTTGGGCTTGTGGTGTCCAACTATGGGGAACTGCAGCCAACACTAACATCCAAATTATCGAAAGATATCAGTCAAAAGTCCTACGTGCTATGTGCGATGCTCCGTATTTTGTGAGGAATGCTGACATAATGAGTGATGTGAAAGTGGACACAGTTAAGGAAACTATTAGAAGGTTTAGTGCTAAATATCTAAATAAACTAGAACATCATAGCAACGTCTTAGTGATCAACCTTTTGGACAATAGTGACAACATTCAAACACTAAACAGATTAAAGCCCCTTGAGCTGCCAAATAGACTTTAGTTGTAGTTAATGTTTTTATTATTATTATAAATATAAGCAACAACTATATTTTAAGATAACACTGAGTTAAGGTCACTGGACCCTATTGTGGACGCTTATTGTGAGTCTTTATAGATTGCAAATAGTTAATAAATTAATTAAAAAAAATATTTTTCCCTATAAGTTGTATCACACTTGCTAATATCTGATAAGTTACGTAAATAAATAAGGTATGGAATCATTTTCTAATTATTTTTCTTCTATTATGTACGTAATAGTTTTGATTGTGGTAGCCAACAACTTTGTTACGAAATTGCAGCTTTGATTGCTAATGTTATTGTGCTTTTTTGGTTTTTATTTGGTTTTCCCACCAATTTTATTGCTTTTAAATGCTTCATTATTTCTAATACGCCTTATGATATAAGATAATAAAATATAAAAAGAGTAAAGTAATTGAGTGGCCACGAAAACTAAATAGAAATTTTTATAAAGAAAAAGGAAAGCTCAGGCAAATAATTGGTGTATATATAACTGACGTTTGCTTCGTGACAATAAAAACGCATAGAATAGGTGCTATCAACCTATTTACTTTATCTTGGGGTAAATTAATCAACTTATTGGCGATAACAGTACTACTAATGAATGTAGTGTTGCTGGTCTTAATGGGTAAAATAAACAAATGATTTATTTATATCGAAAGAAACTATTACATATACTGAATATAACAGACAATTAAATTAATAAGCTTTAAATTTGTAATTAATTCAACTTTTCATTTAGTAGCAAACAAGCTTAATTTATTAGATAAAGGTTAAGATATATTATTAATGTATGGTCAAAATTAATCAAACTACAAGCAGAGTAATGATATAAAGTGAATAAAAAATAAATTTCTGGTTAATAGAGACATATGTATGTGGAATGCGTTTAGAGTTCTAGATTAATATAGTTTGACGCCTACGAAAGTATTATCATTATCTTCTAAAAGCCAATTAAAATGCTAAGGCATTTGGTAACACTGTGAAGTGCACGAATACTCTTTAGACTTGATTGATTCAAGGCCGGAAGAATATCCCTAAAAGACTATCTATATTTCGACTGAATGAGTAGAAACTGGCTATAATCAGTATTACAAAGAGAGAAAATTTTATATTGTTCTTAAAAGATTGTGAACTTTAAGATCGCTTAACTCAATGTGGTTGGGTTGATTAGTGAATTTCATACTTTAATCCAAAACAATCTTAATTTAAAGAATGGCGCAAGCCAAATAAATAGTAAAGTAACGATTACTGGCCTCCGCAGAATGATTTTTGTAGCTCACCTGATCGAAAATCGATCAGAATGAAATAATAAAAATTACGTGTCGGTAACCTGTTTGTCAAATCAGTAACAACCATTTGCTAAAAAAGTTAACGTAAAACGAAGTGCAAATCAACGGGTAAGGAAATGTTGAGACGAATTGTGAGAATAATTAAAAAAATAATTCAAAATAGAATACAATCTTTTGTAAGGTAGAGTGTTGCATGCACATTATTTAAGACCATAATTACGATTAATATGACGTATTTTAGGACATTTATTAATAAGAAATTTAAAAAAAAAGATTTTAGGGAGGAAGGGGGATTAATTCAAACAACTAATAAGATCTTCAAAATAACAAAGTGCTGGTAGTAGTATATCCGTTATTGAGGGGCCTAAGGATCTAAAATCTAAAAATCATTGTATAATCCTATTAAAATTTTTTGTTGTTAATATCCTAGTCAAAAAGTTACAAGTATCTTATGACGATTGTATATCAATCTTATATATAATTAAATATCTAAATTTAGTTGTATGTTAAAAAAAACTTAGAGTTTTTGGTAAAACATAAAATTGTAATTTTTCTATATGAAAGTAACAAGAATTATTATTATACTAAGTTTAAAAAATAAACTAAACTAAATAGAGTTTTGCAAGAAAATTAAATTTGAAAACTAAAAATAATTTATTTTTTTTATAACTTTAAAATTAAATTATAAATTACTTCGAAAATTTCAAAAATATATTTGTAAATATATAAAATATAATACAAATATAAAATATGTCGCAGAAACAAAAAAAAATTTATATGCAAAAAATAAAAAAATTGAGGTTGAATTTAAGTGGTTTTTTTAAGTTATCGTACATAATCGTGACCATCCTTTTTTCACGCTTATAGTGAAGTTAATAATAAATTGCATGTTTTGTCGTGCGAGAGTTTACCTTGAAGGTTACCATAAACGGCGGTATGATAAGAGGCCCGGCACGACATTTCGATATTGAGCTTTCAAAAAATGTAGCGCGGAATTCCGAATTCTGTTGTTCGTTTACTTCAAAAAAATAATTTGCCAAAATGCAGCATTTCCTCGACGAGAGTCCAAGTGTTTAATTGCGGGTCGGGGTTGCCGGTGCGGCCGTCTCCGTCTCTCCGCGGGCGTCTCCGTCCCGCTGATAGCGGACAGTTCTACTGCATTGATACGGGGTTTTATATCGAAGCGGTTCCGACGGGTAGCCGCTAGATCGCACGCGCGTCGCCGATCTGAACCGACTGTATTAGGCGCGAGGACTGCGCCTTGCGCGACTTCAGTGTGTGTTTGCAACCTGTACGTCGCTGTCAGTTGCCACGTACGTGTGCTCATATGACATCGCGGATCGGCGGCGTTACAAGAGCGAAACTCGAAAAGGCCGCGGTTTCAGCCCAGGCGGGTGCCATTCCAGTCCACCACTAGAATAGCGGATTTGGCGGCCTTCTGGCTCGGAGCTGCGCCGAGGCGGTCCGCTGGAGCCGCGACGCGAAGACAGTGCCAGGTCGTTTAGTGCCGTGCCATTGTTAACGAGCAGCAGCGGGGTTGTCATCCGGGCCGCCCCAGCCGCCCCGCGGCGAGTCGCAAAAAAGTGACCCGCTGGCATCGGACGTACCGTACATAAACTGCGATTCGTGTTGGTCCCGGCCGGGCAAAGAGCGTCCACCACCGCATCGAAATTATGACCGCCAATAAATTAATTTATGGTTCATAAACCGCGCCGCCGTATATACATTGTGTGCGGATTTTGATTTATGTCGGCGTTTACACCTGAAGTGCGGCCGATCGGCGTGATGACACAGTGACATTAATATTAGGTAGGGAAAGGCCGCCAGGAGCGCCCGTCCGTCCTCATGCTGTGCTGCTGCTGTCGGCGGAGGCTGCGTTGAAGCTGCAGAGGCCGCTCGCTAAAAGGGTACCCTTTTCCATTATCTGTTCCATAAATTGCTGCTGCGAATCATCCCTCCACCGGGCCCGTACGTGCATATCCCTCCGGCGTTTGGACCGCAACTGGGTTGCCCGCGTGCTCCCGATCCCCGCCACCTCCGATGCTGTGATCCCCTCGCGCGATCATCATCCTCACCATCGCGGACCCCGTGGCGTGCGCCGCGCCCACCCTGTACGACCATGTGCATCCCCCCGGATCCTCCCCAGCCACCGGAGCGGGGACTTCCACCGGGGTGACGTGGTGGTCAATGATGAACGGGGGCCTGTACGAGGAGAGCCCCCCGTCCGCCCCCCAGACCGCCAGCACGCCGATCAGCAACAGCGGCATGACGAGTCCCGCCACCGCACCGCCCCACACGGCGACCACGTCGGCCACGTCCAGCTCGTCACCCTCCAGCGTGACCAGCAACAGCGGGTCCGCGGGGCCGCTGCACATACCGGCCAAGAGGATCACCTCCGGGTACGGGGAGTGCGCGGAGCCGAGCGTCATCCGGCACTCGCACCACGGCCAGCCTTGGAACTACTCCCCCTCGGACAGCCACCATGCCGGGGCGACAGCGTTCGAGCCCACAGTCGGCCTGAACCACCACCAGTACGCCAATGCTCCCACGTACTACAACCTTGCAGCGGACCCTTCCGGGGGCCGCGACAGCCGCAAGGCCGCGGCGCTGTCGTTCTGGTCGCCCGCGGCCACGGTGGCCGGGGGCGGCACCCCCGAATACAAGTATTCCGCCGTCTCCGCTGCCGGGCCCAGCGTCGACCCCGCGGTGTCCTCCTGCCACCAGAGCTTCTCCTCGTCCTCCTGGTGCAACTACTCGCCGTACTCCTCCGCGGCCAGGCATCCCGTGGAGGCCCATCAGCCCGTCCCATACTTAACTCCCTCAGATGAGCGCGGCCGCGTGGCCGCCGCTGCCGCCATGGTCGCGGAGAGCGCGGGGTTCGGCCACCCCCACGACGGCGGCTATGGATTGAGGAATTACGGACCTGAACCCGTTCCCGCGGGCCCCTATCCACCGCCAGGTAAGCACCTGCTCAGTTGAATTGCACATGCGAAGCGCTGCGCACTTTTTCTGAATGAATATCACAGCGTAAATGTAAAAAGCTCGTTATTTATTGCTCGTAACTTTCAAGATCAACGATAGATGGCATAGTAATCCCGAAACCTAATATAAATAGCTGCGTCTGGCGGCTCGCGTAACGCACCGACACCGACACACACATTCGGTTATAGAGGGGTCGAGACGATGGACCCTCGTGTAGACGACGAGCGAGGTCAATATTCGACGACCGCGATAAGGACGCACGATTTGTGCTCTGGAGTTGTTCTGAGGTTTCCGAGACAGATTCGTCGTTTTTGCACGTTAAAGATATGCGGCGCGGTACATTCGCTAATCGCGCAATTCCCAAACAAGCCATAAAAGCGATTTTAGGGCTATAAACCGAATTATTTCTATTTATAAAGCATTTTATAGACGTGTAATAATAATTAATAGCTCTTCATTCAGCATTTTTAAATGACTTCATTGTCTAGGTCAGTTTTATTGCATAGTAAAAGCGTTATAGTAAAGCGGCCGTTTTGCCACGCGCTGCATCCGAACTGCATTGCATCCCGGCCGAGCCGACGCCTCCCCCACGTCATTGCCGCAATTAATCAACCTAAAATTAATGCACCGTCGATCGTTCGCTTCTTTCAACCGCACCGGCCGATTCATCTGCAGATGCAGCGAGATCGGTTTCGACGTATCTGTGCTAGTTGGCGCGCAGTATAGAGGGGCCAAGAATATCGACCCCCACGTTACAACAGATGACGTCACTCAACACTAACGTGACCGCACAGCTGACTGTCACTTGTCACGCACTGGGCCGTTCAAGAGTTGCGGAATACAGCCGGCACAAGTGGAAATCTGTTGCTGTGAGCGTTTTCGTTGAGCTCGATAATTTTTTTCTTATATCTGTTTACCAATTAATACAAGCCACGAGCAGGTTTCTACCAGAAACGTAGTTCACAATGAAATTTTTTGAAAAATTTTGATTCATTTTTATAATAAAAATTGGATGCGTTAAATTAAAGCATCCATTCTTTTAAAAGTTTTGTGACTCACTTTATTTATTGGAGTAATATGTTAATTAATAAATATAAAACTTAATTAGCAATTTTTTTAATTAGCTAATCTAACTGAACAGTAGCCGCGCAACTTTCAATTAATTAAGTCATGATAAATGCAATTTTGAAGTGGTATACGAGAGAACTCATATTTAGTTCCTCTGAATAACTTCAAAATTAATCCTTGTCAAATCAACTTATTTAATTTTTCGTTAAATACCTGCAGCTTTTTTGCACATCTTAAATTATAAGTAGTAGATATTAAAGTTGCAATTTTACGACAGATGACTTCAAATAAAGTAAAATAAAAATATTTGAAAACAGCTTCCTTATTTAAAAAAATGCCTGTGTTCCATATATCAATAATTCTATTACACAAAAAGAAATGGAAAGTAATAACAGTAGTTTTCAAATTATAGCTACTTATGATTTATGGTCTGTATACAGGGTGTCCCAGATTCGATGAAATTTAGGGGTTACACGTATTTCCGTAGCAATGAGAAAAACTAGTTACATATTCATGGGTCCGTTTACGATCATACATTGAAAGACGTTCTGGAACTCGTGTTAGACGATGTATCACGATTATCCAACAACTATATTATCAGCAATAGGGGGAACCAGCTCACAATGCAGTCCAATATTTAACAAAAAATTAAAAAAAAAATTATATTAACTTATTGCTCTGTTCAATTTCCATTATTTTTTGCTAGGTTTATTGTAATTTTTTGTTCAAGGTTGTTAAACTGAGTGACTTTCAAACCGTGCGAATATTTTAATATTTAGTTTTCACTTTTTAGAATATAAATGTAAACACAAATTTGCAGCCTTTCGTGAGTTTTCGTTCTTGTTTTTTAAAATAGTTATACTTTTTTTTATTTGTTAGCACTTTTTCAAAACCCTAATACAAAAACAGAATGTTAGAAAAATTTTGTGTTTTTTTCACTTGATTTTATACGTTGTCATGGAATTATATATATATTACGGGAATGGTCCCTAAAATATTTAAGAATATTAATGAAATAGCTATACATGTCACAATGTTGAAAATAAAGATAAACTATATGTTTCTGAAAAACTCAAAAAATAATAAATTTTTTGGTGACAGCCAACTATGGTTTTCTTAAAAAAAATACAAGTTTGTCTCATATGTCAAAACTCTTAAGAGATAAAAAAATTTTAACAGTATCGGAATCCACTCAAGAAACTGCGTCAAAAATGTTCGTGTACTTTTAAAAAGTATTCATAAACAAGGAAGTTATGACACTTTATAGAAATCGATCAAAAATGACTTTTCGTTGTATCTCCAAAATAGTTAAAGATATCCTGACGTGGTTTGCACCTTCCGATTTCTTTTTAAAAATGAATGCGTAACTTGTTTTTTTATCTTGTACGAAAATTGATGTAACCTCCAAATTCCATCGAATCTGGGACACGCTGTATCCACACCATTAATCATAATGAGCTATAATTTGAAAACTACTGTTATTACTTTCTATTTTTTTTTGTTTAATAAAATGTTTAATATATACTACACGGGAATTTTTTAAATAACGAAGCATTTTTGAAATATGCGGCAGTTTATTTGAAGTCACCTGTTGAGAAATTGCAATTTTAATATCAATTACTTATAATTTTAAGATGTACCAAAAAACTATAATGCGTAACTTGTTTTTTTCTATTTTGTACAGAAATAGGTGTAATCGCCAAATCCCGTTGAAATTGGGACATCCTGTACGTTATAAAGGCAGTTCGTACATCTCCTCGTTGAATGTTATTTTGTTCTCACAAGTAAAATATTCTTGTAGCCCATTTTTAAATTTCTCGATATTTTTAAATTGGTTATTGCAAAAATTATGAGTGATTGATCGAAATAAATAATAATCGAATGGTAAAAAATTAGGATCAAATGTACGGTGAGGCAAGACTTTAATTGCATCAAGCTCTCGAATTATGTTCTGTTATTTGAGCTAGATGGAGGGGGCCAGCGTTAATCTATTATTCTATTTAGAAGGCAGAGCGATGTACATACAGTCCAAATGAGCAAAATAAAGTTTTGTGGTCAGTCTATGACCAACCGGAAGAAATTTAGAGTGTAGTGCAAATCCATTGAAGTTCTGTTACATTTTTTTGTTGTATGTTATAATTCGTTTTATGAAACAATTATGAGGATATATAAGAAATTATTGACAAACTTCAACTCTTCTGTGGTTTCACATATGATTTTTACAGTCCCAACTTTACCTGATAAGTCAGATATATTTGTAATCGGACTGGTTTGAATAGCTCGAGTTGTGACTTCCGAATTCATAGTTTGTACCAGGTCTTTCTGAACGAGGCTGACTCTGGAATTCGTAATCGCTGTTTATATTTTGGGAACTAAGCCTTTGCCGTAATGTAGTTAGCAGCATGACTATTAAGACAATCAATTATAAACAAACATTTGTTCAAGATATACAGAACGAAGTAAATTATTGATTGTTGTATTAAAAAAATGTAGCTGGCACAAATAAAAATTCCGAAATATTTTTGGGCACCCCGTATACATTTTTGAAAAATTTTGTAATGTCAAATTTTTACTCTATATTTAAATCTTTGATGGAATGTATCATTTAAAAAGATTTTATTTATTTTCTTGTAAGTGTGAAAACATTTTTTAACTTTTTTTTTAGATAGTATATTATTGACATTTAGTAAACAATCTGTATATTAAAATAATTTTAATATTATAAACATGCACATTAACAAAGTATTTTTTTAATGGAAGGGAATATGAGGGAACAAAATATTTTAGTGTTAATTTTGCAGCCGTTAGTGTAGATATTCTTATTCATCCTATCATGCTTATAATATAACCAATGTATAAAATTCTATTTTAAATATTTTGGCAAGTCTTTCTTTAACTTTTAAGCATCTTAAAATTAAAATAGATGTATATTTTTTTAGTTCGATTTTGAAATTTTTTTCACAAATATTATATTATTTAACTTACACATCTCTTTCTCTCTACCTCTCTCCCTCCCTCACTCTCTCTGTTCCTCCCCTCTCCTCTCTATACATACATACAGATATACAAAGTGCGTTCAAAAAGCAACCTAACATTGTTTATCTAACGTTTGGAATTCTTCTTGTTCTTGTCAGATTCGATGTATTCTTGGCCTCGGCTCAGCCAGCTATGGTTTCACTTCTTGAAGCAGTGTTTATAAGCCGTTATTGGAATATCTTTCGGAATTGCTAAAGTTTTTTATTTACCCAAATATGTCCAAACGTCTTCGTTTAACACTGAATTTAATTTGGGGGGCATAGAACAGTCAGCTAGGAATAGGTCTTGGGAATGGGGAAATTGGAGAAGAACAGCCATTGGATTTTTCAAACAAAATTCTCACCCAATTTAAGCTGGGTAAAGCATTCATAACACTGAGTGCGGCTGAAGATTTATCATGGTAAGCTTATTTTAAAATTTGGCCAGTTTTGGTAAATGTTTTCTCAAGTTTTATACAAAACTCCATATTGTGTCATTTATTACGAAAATTATTAAACAACGTAGACTGTCTTTAACACAAGAACCAAAACATTAATCTATAAATCGAGAAAATACAGATTATTTATTAGGTTATAGTGAAGGCAGTTCTGTCAACCAGACACCTCTAGAACGCTTCCTTGTCGCAGGGTCAGTGAAAAGTAACTACTCTTTAAAAATTGACAAGTTCATATTTGTAATACAAGTTTATTAAAAAAAAACTAAACATGCACTTTTATTACATACGAAAATGAAAACGAATCTTTAAATTTCTATGTAGGCACCGATGGAATTAAACAGTTTCTTCAGACAGTCAAAGATGGAATGCATAGTGTTCTGAAGGAAGCTCCACAGGTCGAAAACACATAGTGAGATCTGGACTCATGAAAGCCATTGCTGGGACCGACGTTGTATCAACCGACATCCTGGAAATTGCTGGTCCAACCACGCATGCACAGTAACAGCAGAACGGCTTGATGTACCATATAAGATCGTCAATATTATTTTAGTCAGATGCCGTGAGCCACACGTAATCTTTAAGCATCTAAATGTAGCAGTCAATATAGTGTACGTGTATGTTACGAAAGCAAAGTTTTTGGATTGGCCGATGAGGAAATGTTTTATATATAGTCTTTATCATTAGGGTGACAATTTTTTTCAAAAATTCTCTAAGTATGTCAACTCGATCAGTCAACTGGTTGATTTTTGTCCTATTTTAGGCTTTAGTAGGTAGGATAAAATGAAGAAACCACACGTATTGCTTATAAACGAATAATATATGTCCTGTATAATAAATCAAGTATAGGAAAACTTGGACAATTCAGAGCAAGAATTTATTGCAGCCTTAATTTGGGTAGAATATTTCGAATTTGTTAAAAGAAATTTAGCAGACTTTAAACGAAGACTTGCAACTTTAATTAAATGATTTAGTGATACGCCTCTAGTCAACGGCTTCGGGTAAAAGAGATGGTGAGAATTAGTGATCCTTCTTGTCCTTGTAAGAAGAAATAGCTAGACACCAAAGAAATTTTGCTAATCAATTACTTCTATAGTAAAGAGAAGAACTATACCTCGATTATGTAATATCTTCAAACTAATCGACAGAACACCTAAAAGCAACCAGTAATTGACCTAATAGTGTTCAAAGTTTTTTTACGGCCCACTAATTATCTGTTGGTTTTGTTTGAATATGTATACTGTACACTGGAAATGTCCCAATTAAAAAACTATTGGTGATTTAGAGAAGCCATCGAGTTTGTTAACGGATATTTTGAAATCATTCCTAAAACAGATGTATTAAATGCACGATCTTTCAAAGAATTATGGTGAAATGCAATATGACTAAACAACAAATACACAAAAATTTTTTGTTGGCAGTTTGTAAGTGGAAGTAAGCTAAGCTACGTTACTACAGCTATGCGTTTTTAATTTTTGATTTTTTCTTGGAGTGATTTTTGCTAGGTTCTCAAAATATATCTTTGCAGTTTTGATATCCCTTTATTCTGTTTTTTCCATTGGCAACACTTTGAACTTTGGAAACTAATTCAGTTAAGTATATGTATTTTGAATAACAAATTTTTGCTAAATATTAACGTTTGAATGAAAAAATTTTTTAGACATTATTTAAATATTTAATAATTGTTCAAAAGCGTTGCGTAGCATTGCTTTTTTTTAGTTAAGACTATTTTTAGTGTTTTAAAAAGCGGCCACTATTACGTTTTGGTTCTGTTGGGAACCAATTCACAATTAATGCTGAACTGTAATTGCAAATTATATAGGTCTTTGCTAAATAATATTAAGCGTCACTCATAGTTAAATGCATTTTCTTCTGCGGCACCTAGTTCGCAGAAAGTGTCCTTATACCGAGTTTGTTGTGTAAGTATTGAATTATTCATAAGAGATGCCTGTGGTCTCTTTAATCTCACGCACTTTCATTCGGCAGCCTGCCAAACTGCTAGCATTGATTTTCTCAATAATTTCTAGTAGCCGCTTTTGGACATTCTACGCGTGATTTATAATTGTATGTTTTTAGGTACCCTTGAATTATACCTTTAAAAATTGACGAATCTCTAAACACAACGTATAATCTTTTCTGCCGCTTTCCCTCCAAATGAAAGCGTTTGATGACCGTCCAAAATTTTGATTTCATAAGAACATTTGGAATAATATATTTGGCGTATCGAAAATACGAAACAGGCGTTGACACAACGGCATAATTTATCTATTAGCGGTTATGTCCAAAACTCCTTTCATATTATATAACATACGATAGGAAAAATTGGTTATGTCTGCACATTTATATCCACAAGAGAAAAATACTACTTATTTTTATTAAATAAGGTCTATAGTCTATAGTCTTGAACCATGCTGCTCTAAGTTATGTTTTCCTCACTTTCGTAGCCGCTACAATTTTTAAATTATAAATGTATAATTTAAAGATCAGATCAACTATTCAAAAATACATGTAAACGTGAAATGACAATTTAATTTGCTACTTAAATCGCTTTGCTTTAAGTTTTTTTTTTATCAATGTGCTAGTTTTTCTATGTACATTTACACAAAAACAATGGAACAAATATTTACCACATGTTGGAACCATTTTAACAGGGCTAAAAGTAGGGGTTAACAAAATCATAATAATCTAAAATGAGTGGGGTATTAAATAAAACAAAAATCTATTAATTTTCTTTTCAACTTTACATATAACTTTCAGATGTACATTTTGGAATCTCTAGGTTTTGGAAAGTTTTGTCATCGTAATTGTATTGTTACGGGATTTTGTTATTGTCTGGCTTATATATTAGTCATTTTGGCCAAATTCACCAAAATAAAATCTGAACTGATTACAACCAAGAGAGAGAGGTAAAAATAGAAAACAACTAAAATCATTAGCGAACTAAGGAAGAAGAAGTAGAAATAAAAGCAGGATGCATTCGCCTCTATCTCTCTATCTGTGTGCACAATTTCTTAATTTCTCTTCTACTAGTGTCTTCTTCCTCTTTTCTTCTTTGTATCAAAGATTATGCTACATAACATGTTTTACCTCAATCATTGCTACCTACTTTTAGATCGGCCAAAGACTCGTATACCGCGAGGTAAAACTTTAATGCCATTTTTGGGAATTTACTTTGTTTCGTATGTTCAATGTGGGTTTTTCAGTTGGTTTCGTTATTTGATATTGTTAAGATAGGGGTTATTTTGAAATTATTTCTAATTTTATCTCTCTAGCTTGAATACGACAGAATTCATTTTTTCGTAAAACTCGTGTTTCACTACCAATAAAGAAACACAAGAAGTGTCATTGTCTTATGCAACTTAAACTGAGGGTCTTTCGCGTTTTATTTCGAGACGTTCTTCTTATGGTTCCACACATAAGCTGATATCTGTGCATTTTTATTTCGATGTCGCATCCTAGATAGTTAAAATAGCATACTTGTTGGGTCTGCTAGTCATCTTTGTTGATGTAGATATGGCTTACTGCCAAATTAGAACACGTTGATAACTGATAATTCGGAAGATTTGAATATTCTCGTTTTATAATATCCCATAATTTTTCACGTTTTACATTATCCAGCTAGTCAATAAAATCTATATGTCTTTTTTAATTAAATTCCCTCTATTTATCAATGCTAGTGGTAAGGCACTAACGACCTGCGTGGAAGCACGGCCCACGAACTGAGGGGTTAAGGCTCTCATATGTTCGCTCTGCTGCCCGGTCGCCGCACACCATCCCTGTTACAGGGCGATGTGGCAAGCACCGCGCCTTAGTCGACCGCCATTATTACCCCTTGTTCGAAGCCAACGCAGGTACTCAATTATTTTTACTGACTGAGTAGGCCACCCGCCAGGCATCAGAGAGCTCCAAGAATGGAACTCGGGTTCGTCAGCATCGGAGTCCATGCCTCAACCGCTTGGACCACTGTGGCGGTTCCGTTTATTAATAATTTGTTTAATTGTGACCACGCTATCTATACATCAGTGACCTTTTCGAAACCTGTGCTGTCTTTCTAAAATTACATAGTATGCCCATAAATACTGTCACACACTGATTAGAACGACAAAATAAAACGATTGACTATTTTAGCATAATATTTTATGGATTTATTAAATGGTTATTGGTAAGTAGAGTTATGACGGATTTATTGAAAATGCCTACATACAAGCTTTAAAACGGCACTAACCTATGACAGCACGCACTAAATCAACTGGAAAAGTATTGCCTGCAGCCGCCACGACTCATTTCAAAGAATCAACATTAGGGAGCCTGTTTGGGCAAACTATGCCCTTTAAAACTGCCCTGTAATTTATAATCTAATGGATTAAGAAGAAGTCCGGAAGGAGTCCCTCTACAGTTAGAAAATGAAGCACATTGTTGCTCAGCCAAGCTTAAGTTGACCGTGCTTTGTGGGCGGGTGCGGAGTCTGGCCAAAAGATCCAAGGCTCATCTCGAAAAAGCGTGTGATTCAGAGGTTTTACTACACCTGCCAAAACATTCTGTTGATACACGGCGGCCGAAGTTTTGATTCCCTTTTCACAAAAATGAATGTAGGCGACTCCTCATAAAACTATCAGCTGTTGAATGATGGGCTCTCTGTACCCTTGGCACTAGTTGAGATGCTTCTACCTGTAATTTTATTTGTTGAAAGACGTCTCTACTGCAAACATTTTTTCATCCGTAAACAAAATTTGTCGGTGGCTATCACGCACTTATTCAGTCAGCAACCTTTTGTCTGTCTGCAAATGTCCTCTATGTCTTTCGTGAACAGCTGGTCTTAGGTGCAGCTTAATATATGAGACATTGAAGATTTGGAAATGCATGTCCTGCGGCATAATCTTCTGCTTTCGAAGAGGATTGCGTTTAATTTTGCCAGTTACGGCTTTGAACTTGGGCTTTCAGATCTTGGACGGTCCTTGCCACCTCCACTCTCATTAAACAATTTTATATCCCGATTCGCGTTTTTTGTCACCCAACTCCATTGATGAATAACCAAATCTGACAAGAAACACAATGTAGCTTACAACAACTTTAAGACCTGATGTGTTTATAAGAGTACTAGGTAGAATATTATTTATGCCCTTTGTGTTTCTATTTTTAATAAATTTATTTTTGTCATAACTTTGTCGACTAACAGTTCAGATAAATGAAAAAGTAACAGACGTCAATATCTTACTGTAGAGTTATTGTTTTAAATATTGCAACCAATAATTAGATCGCTGCAGCATAAAATTTTCCGAACGAAAATCTCTTAAACCATTAGTTTTTGTACAAGGATGCTCCTTTTATTCACACAGATTGTACTGCTGCTGGATTTTAAAAGCAAAGGCCCAAAGAAGTATATTTTTTGACATGTTTATAAAGCGGTACTTTTGTAACACAAACAATTTTTTACATAATAGGAACTTAAACCAAAAAGAGTTTTGATGAAAACATTAAGTACTTAATGAAAAATTATTTCAATTACAGTTTAAGACTAATAGTTTATGGTGGTCACTTCTGGTTAGTTGTATTGTTACTTATACTTATTATTACTTATCTCTTTTTTACGAGTCATTTCTTGTCATGACGAATTTACTATATACTCTTCTGTTTATGAATGCTTTTGATGTTTTTATTAAAATTAACAAGGGAATTGCCTTAACTTTAAAAAATCACTTGTTCAATTTTTGGTCTTAGCAAATTGTAATGATTTTAAAAACAAACCACCAGATTTATGTATGACATTTTTTTGGTTTAAAAAATATAAAAAAATATTTTTGTTACTTCTTTACTAAGAGTTTTTATGAAGGACGTAATGTTTCCTCAAAATCATTCTTATATACTTTTAGAAAAATTGTAACCTAATCAGTTGTGTAGTTTGAAAAAATAACTGTGGCAAAATGACTGCAGCCAAATTATCAGTTTTGATAAAATTTTGACTTGTTCGTTATTTAGATGTTTTGATCTTTACCCACCATATGTTACACTACACAGCACAACTACTTCAAGAAGCCTAAAGATTTTTCTATTACTCAACATTGATCATTGATGTGAATATTAACCCTAGTGCCGCACACATGCTTAAAATATCATATCGCGTACTCTGGGTCAAAATGACCCGAACGTTAAAAAATCGTAATTTCTCAGACAATTCGTAACGTAAGTGAAAAAAATAAAAGTCCTTATACTTCTCTAACATTTATCTTAATAGAAAAAATTTTTTTTTTAAATTTGAGTAAAAATGATTGTTTAAAAAATTGTTATTTAAAGCAAATTGAAAATTGGAAAATTTTTCTTTTTTGGTGTAACTCCTTCAAATTTAATGATAAGCAGCTAATATTTTAGGATTCATTGGGTGGATGGGTACATGATCAAATGAAAAAAAATTTTGGTACATTTCAAAACTATATTTATTTTGACAAATTAATGAGGAAAATTTGGTGAAAATGGTACATACTAATTTTTTATATAAGGCTTACATAAATTACAAAAAAGTTTATAAACACCAAAAATATGAATAATATTTAGTTATAAACGTATAAAATGAAAATTGACATATTTGAAAAAAATTCTAATCCATGCAAGCGCAATCGTTACATAACATCGACCGATGATCCAAACACATTGGTCGAGAGCATGAAACGCATTGATAGCGCGTTTTCTTGTCGTCCTTGGATGGACACAGCTGGCATCTCGTTCTTGAACCCAAAACCTTCTCGTTTCTACTGTCTTCACGATCTAGTTCCAACATATCCTGTATTGCGACTTTCAAGCTGATTCTAAGTCTTGGGTTTTGGAACGCTCTAGCAGCCATGGTTTGACGAGGTGAAAATAACACTCCTCATACAATTTCTGGCGGGAATCTTCGTATTTAGACCGCACAAGCTATTTCTACATTTCAGTAGGATTCTGGCATTTACCATGGCCTGGTCCAGCATGGCCCAAAAATATCTCAGTGGCCAGCGGTTGCTTTTTCCCGCGGTAGTGTAATTTTACACAGCGCGTCAAAGGTATCAGTTCCTCCTTTTGTCGCATTGTAGTGATGTATTATTTTAGCCTTGTTATTGATCACTTCATCCGAGTTCATAAACGTTGATACCAACAGAACGACCTTATTTTTTTTGGAGTGTACGACACCAAAGTGACGCCAGATTCCGAAAACAAAATTTGTTGTTCGGTACTTGTTTCGAAGCCGCTTTCATTTCCATTGGAATTTCCCTTTTGTTTTACGGATTGTTCCCGTCATTGTTAGATTATAGGGTGCCTCCTTCATTTGTTCAAAAGAGGGATGGCGGTATATAAGTTGTCGCAAGTGACCGATCTGTTGGAGCCGTGAATAGGCGTGGTCACTTCACGTAGAAGTACTTGAGGTACAAGTTCTTTGTTTGTGGTACGTACAGTATTTTTACCAAGTCTTGGTATCGCATTTATCAAATACGATGTACGTGCGTCATTCAGCGTGATGAGGAGGAGTCCATATTTATCCGGCTTATTTTTATGTATGTTCTAAAAGCACATCGACCACGGAATCCGAGCAACTGTTCGTCGACGGTGCAGAACGTATCTGGCCTATAGTTTCTCTTGCAGTTGTCGATGAATCTCTTAAAACTGCCCTCACTGGCGCGAATTTATCTTCCGGATCTCTTGTTTCGCGGTTATCAAATCTCAAATTTGTGGTCAAGAAATTCCATCGCCGCACAGGGAAAACACACCGGTGGAAGGATGTCCCGTTTGCTTTGGACCACAAATCGACTTCAGAAACTTTACTTTGGCGCCAAACTCCTGAGTAATAAGTCACTGCGATGTATGCGCGAATCTCGAATATATTAGTCGGGTAATGGTAGGATTGCTGCATAAATTCACCTTCTATGAGCGCCACGATGCTCTTATCAATTTGAATATTCGTAAACTTCATTATATCTTCGATGATGTCAGCCGAAAATAGGATATCCCAAAATTCCTCAATATTCGTTGCGTTAGCTGCGTCGTTTACCGGTCCTGGAATAATCACGGGAACCTCGACGGCAAATCTTTCAGAAAACCTCTCAGCTTTTTGACTCGCCACAAATAATTATTTTTCCTCGGAGAATATTGACGGGCCGGCCGGAGGATCGCCGCGTACGTGCTTCACGCACTCTGGAAGCGAGGACCGCGTTTTCAATTTCTTCGTCCAACTCACTTGCTGTAGATTCTGCGTCGGATGAATATTCAGAACCGAAATCTACGTCACTGGTAGACTCAATTTCAGATGCAATATCTTCTGCGTCGCTCGAAAAATCATCCTCTTGTAATTGACTGCTAATGGGCCGCTCTTCAAAATACGACTTGAAGAAGCCATAATTTCAACTATTGAAAATCAAAAGAATTTATAAAAAGAATGTTTAGAAAAAATTCAATCTTCACTCATGAATGTATACTTACATAGATATCCAATAAAAACCAGGAAAAAACTTTAAAAAAAAAAATACATATATTCCAAGAAATTACACACAGCGTATACTGGGTCAAATTGACCCGAACAGAAAGAAACTTTTTTTTAAAATGACGATACAAGCACAACGATGCTACTTGCAGCTGTATATTTGATACGCGCGCATAATAGACCTTTGAAAATACAAAAACACAAACATCACGTGACTCTTCCTCTCCTTACGTGCCTGAGAGGCAAAAGCGAAAGTAGCGGTCGGGTCATTTTGACCCAGTGTACGGCACTAGGGTTAATTGTCCATTTTGATTTTTATTTATTTTATAAGACTTAATCTAAACGAGCAATTAAAAAAGCAACAAGAAAGATAAACATACAAAACTTAAGAAATAATGCAGAGGTTGGACTAAAACTATGCAAATAAAAGCACCCCAAATATTCTACAGCAAAGTTATAAATAAAATATAAATTATTCAAGTGTAGAAATGATTTATAATGCTTATAGATTTATATATGTAACACAAACTACAAGACTACTATTGAAAAACGAACGTTATCTCGCGTTGAGCAATATATAGATGCTAGTACAAGAACAACTGATTTAAAAGAAAATTGAAGTAATATGGGGTTTTTAATTCTATTATTTTCATTGAATTTTAAACATACAATGGTCTTTTTCCTCAAATATTTTACACTTATCTCGTTCAAGGCAGTGATGAGAATCCCCCGTACAATTAATCCAAATTGATAAAAAAATGTTTACCAAACAAAATTTTTCTTTTTACAAAGGTGAATAAATTCTAAACAGGAATTTTTTATTTATGTTCCTTCAGCTGAACAGATCAATTCTTAGCTCATGAGCTTTGTAGATAAGGGTGTTTGAAAAAAAATAATTCTTTGTGGAATACTGCTTTTTTAGTCAAGTTTCTCATTACAGAGAGTCCGAAATGGTGGGAAGAGTTAGGACACAGTTTAGGGACAACCTTCCTAAGAAAATTTAAGTGTACGGGCATCAAAAATTTTTTAGGAAGACAAGAAGTAGTTGAAAATAAAGATCATCGACGTTCGCATTGTTTGCCTTATTTTTGAGGTTGACCACTGATAAGAATCTACGAAGAGTTTTAGTTAAGCTGCTATTAAACAGCCTTCAATCAAGAGTACTTAAATAACGCTTTCTTGAAAGTCACGTGTTGCAGTTTGCTGACTCAGTAGAAACATCGCATGCTCCTCACTACAAATTTCGTATGGCTCCACAATGCTACCTAAACTAAAAAAAAATAAAGATTTGTTTTGGAACACCCTTTCTACAATTTAGACTTATCACTCTGCGATTATCGTTTGTTTGGACTACTAAATGAAGAACTTGGAGGACAGAGATTTCACGACGATGCTGCTGTGAAAGTATTGGTACACAATTGATGTCACCTTTATTGTACGAAAGCAGAATCAAAAACTATCTATTTATTGGGGAAAATGTGTTTTTGAGTCAGGGGATTATGTAGAAAGATAACTTTGTACATTTATAATTTTAGGATACTTCAATAAATTTGAAAAAATAATTTTGGTTTATATTTAATTGGCCCTTGTAAATTTCTAACTAATCAACATTTGTCAATAACAAAATATGTAATATATTGAGATTCTTAAAATTCAAAAGACAGTTCTTCTTCTTTCACTCCTTTCTTGCTCCCTTTCGGATGTCGGATTTCGGTTGGGTTCTTTTTACCCATCCACTCATTTTTCCAGTGCTTTTTATTTAATGCCATTTTTTTATCTCTTCTATTATTTTGTCCATTTGTTGTAACCGTGTTTTCCTTGGCCTTCCCCTTTTCCTTTTCTTTTAATTTTTAGCTCTCCAAAGCCTCCAGGTCAACGGTTTGGATTTATACTAGTCATGTAGCCAAACCAATTCACTTGTTGTCTTTGTATTTTGCTCATTATTAGTTCTTGTTTAGTAATTTCTTTGATTATTTTGTTAGTAATTCTATCCTATTTTGTTTTTCCATCTCCAATGGATCGATCTTTCTTACGTGTTTCATCTGTAATGTCTAGTTTCTTAATTTTGTTACTTGTTTCAGTTCTGTTTTCCCTAGTATTGATTTAGTGCATAGTAGAGTTTAGATGATTTTCTCACTGTTTATTATTTCTACGTCTACGTTCTCATGATTTGTTATAAGGCTTCTTAGGTTTTCATAGGTTGCTAGTTCCTCAAGTGTTGTGTTCTTAGATTTTATATTTTTTTTATCTAGTTTTTTATTTATCTTTCTCTTGAGCCCGCTATTAACACAAAGTTGTCGGTGTCCATTCTTATGGGCTCTAGACTTTGGTATTCTATCGTTGACTAAAGTATTTTCGTTCTTTTTTTTTATGTTTTAATCAGTTTGCTCATTACTATTATAAGTAGGAGGTAGCTGAGGCAATCTTTCTTCTTGATTCCTTCTTCCAGGCAGACGCTTCTGATCTTGCTCCTGCTATCTGAACCTTTCTCCCCTTTTTATTGTAAATACTTCGTACTATTTGTATGATTTTTTTTGGAATATTAATTTTTTCTAGGTATCTCCACACCAGCTCTTTTTCTAGCGAGCCAAGTGCCGCTGTAAGGTCTATAAACACCAGAATAAGTTCTTCGCCATTTTCTAAGCTTCTCTCTATTACGTTTATTATTATAAAAATAATCGTTCGTCCGTCTTCCCGCATAAATTCTGCTTGTTTTTCTTCAATCTCCTCGTCTACAAATTGGCTTACTTTTTTTTCTATTATTTTTATAAAAATCTTAAAGCATATCGTTATTAGCCAATCTTTAGTTATCTGGTTTTATTGGTGCCTTTTTCTTGTATAAAGGTACTACTAGAGTTTTTCCAGTCCGTTGGTATTATTCTTGCTTTATAATCTTTTCTACATATTCTCCAGAACAAGTTTGGGCTTTCTTCTCCTAGAGATAATCATTTCTGATTCTGCTTTGTTTTCTTCTCCTGCTTTATATTTTTTAAATGTTTTTATCGCTTTTTTATTTTTTTGCTTACGTTTTCTGTTTGTAATTCTTACTCCTCCTGTTCATTGTTTTGTTCTTGTTCTTTTATTGTTTTGCTAAATTTGTCTTCGTAATATTCTTTTTTGACACCCTTATAATGTTATTAATGTTTACCTAAAAAAGACATTTCAAAATACTAAAAATCAAGGTTTATTTCACTTTCAGTTATTAATATTTTTAATTATATATTAAGAATTACTCCAAAAGTCTGGACTTCAAGAATTATGTTAGTTATGTAATGTTTTCAGTCGACCAAGAACATATATCTCTTTATTTTTCTGTTATATCATAATTGAAAAAAATTATATTTTGTTAGTAGAAGGTTTTACAAGGTAGATAGCGATTTACTAAATGTAGAAATTAATTTTTGACTCTTTTTCAAGAAATTTAGTGTTTAGAGGTAAATAATAATAACACTTTTTCATCAGCCTAATAATCTCCATCCATATCTATACGTTCTTACTATCGACTTGAACGGCCCATCCCGGTAAAAAAGTAATGCTTTTGAGACGATAAATTCACTAATGCTGTGTTTGACATCATCAGGTATTTTTAAGTGCGAATCAACTAAATGGTGTTGTAGGGACTTGAAGAAATGGCAACTTGAAGGAGCTAGATATGGAAAGTACAGTGTGTGAACTAACTCGTGGTGGGTGTCCTGCGTGGTACGCGTCATGCAACAATATCACTTTCTTTGTTCCTTAGTCAGTAAACGATCGTCTCTGCTCAATTATTCCACTCACATAGTGCAGTTGTCACCGATAATGTTTAGGGGTTCAGCAAATGCAAAATAGAATTTTTTCCATTAATATTAGGCTTCGCAGTCGATAACGATGATTTTTACGGGTCAACCCACTCTTACCGCTTTATCAGATTTTTGTTTTGTTATCACTTACTTTTATGTAAAAAATTCTTCTTTTCGAATTCGGACAGCAGGAGAACCTCCGTAACGCAATTGTCAGAAGAAAGCATATAGGGAACCTAGTGTCCTAACCTTTAAATTTTTTTGTATGACAGATGGATATTATTTATTGCCTTACTCTGTTTGGTTGAACAAACTGTAACTGAGACTATAGGTTTTCTTTTAACAGTCTTTCCAAATCGTTCAGCGTGTGCGATATTGAAATTTATTCCCGGGATCTCTGGAACCGCCTTTTGCATGTGATGTAAAACACATTGTTGATTACATTTTGGAACTGTGAATTAATATAGAGGGGCATTTTTTAATTTTTTAATTAAAATAAAGACGAGTGTAAATAACAAAATAGTTTTATTACCAGGAATCAAGTACAATCAGTGGTACTTTTCCACATAGTCACCGTGAACATTTGTCTGATGAGTTTTCCAACATTCTCTTCATAGAAGATTGCCGCCAGCATGTTGAGATAAGTGTCTACGGCGTCTTGAAGCTTTTGGTTGGTGCGGAAGTGCTGTCTTCCCAGACCTCTCTTCACCTTTTGAAAAAGGTAAAAATCACTCGACACCAGGTCTGGGCTGTACGCCGGATGATCGAATACTTCTCATTAAAATTGTGCAAGAAGCTGTTTGGTTACCACAGCAGTATGCGGTCGTGTATTGTCACGGATCAAAACAATCCCAGAAAACAGCATGATTATTCTCCGATGAATTTTTGTTGTGTTATTCCCTTCTGCTTGTAGGAAACGAATGACGTTAGCGGGTCTGCAGGTCAACTCCATCTGATATTTTGGACTCCACAGTGGGGAAATCCACCCCTTATCGCTCAGCTTGTCACTTATCAGCGCAATCGGAGGCTGAAAAAAATAGTCCTCTTGTATACTCCTTTAAAGCAGCATAAAACAAGTCGGAAACAAACTATAACCATGGTCTTTCCAGTTCTGGTTTAGATGTTGAGAGTAACTGTGCTATTATTTATTAATAATGTTGCATGCTCTTTCTTTTCTTCTTCTTTCTCGTTTTCCAATTGTACCTTACGGTATGTCCTCTATCTATTTTTTTGTAACTGTTTCGGTCCCTTGCCATTTCATTATCTCTCTCAATTTCTTATTTTTTTAAAGCGGTTATTATTACTCTATCCCTCCTACTTTTTTATTCTGGCTTAGGACAGGTCATGGTGGAGTTGCCTAATGTTCTATTTAACATGTTTTTTGTTAATTACAATTGTTCCCTTAAGTACGTCACCTTTCTTAATTTACTTGTCGGTGTTGAAATATTATTTTTGGTTATTACTAATATCAATCTCTAATTTTTATTAGTTTTTGCAAAGTAGTGAGGGACACAATAACTAAGTAAATTGAAGAAATTAATAAAGGAGCTCACCCTTTTTTCCATTTAAATAAAATTATAGTTATTAATACTATAGGGTGATCATGAACATAAAATTTTTTTTCTAAATAAAACACAAAATATTTGAACAATTTTAATTTTATTAGGATCAATGTAAAATACAAACTTGGCAGTTACGTATCAAAAATGGTGTAGATCAAATGCTCTCCACAACTTCGCTACCATTATTTTAGAGCTTTCTATGATGCTTTCTCATAAATGCGGCTCTATTTTAGAAATTAGAATTCTCATGTACTCTTTTAGCTTTCGCAGAAAGTTCTTTCTTTTAAGTAGTCCTAGAGGAAAAAGTTTAATAAGGTTAGATTGCAAGACCACGATAACCATTCAATGTAATCTCTCTCCGAGGTATAATAAATTTAGTTTGAGTAAAGTGAGTGTTTCACGTACTATATGACATGTGGCTCCAGCTTGTTGAAACCATATGTTATTTAGGTTCAAATCGTTGGTTTTATTGGAAAAAAAGTTGTTGTGTATTTCTAAATAGCATACACCATTGACAATGATAGCGTTTTCAGCTACGTTCTGAAAAAAGTACGAGTCAATGTTTTTTCCAGTCCACAGTACAAACCAAACAGTGGATGCATTGATTTTTCATAAATAACACGTAGATTTTTACTACCCCAATGCGGCAATTTATAAACCTATCTAAAGAAAAATAATTTTTATTACTCAATAGCCTGTTTTCATAATAAACTTGATTGATATTGATGCGCTGCTGTACAGCACAGGATGTCATAACGACTTTGCTCTGTGTTTAGATACAAACTATACAAATGCATACTTCACAAATCGCAAACACCGCACAATCAAGTCTAAGCTTAATTTGGGTCACCCTATACATATAATACATAAATATTAAATTAAATGAGCAAATAAATTGTTTAAACAAAAGGCTTATTAGACATGAACAAATTTTGTTTTTGTTGGTGTAGTCTTTATTTTTATTATCATACAAATTAAAGATTCAAGAGTTAGACAAAACTAAATATTATTACCCCAACGCAAGAAGAAGTAGTAAAGTTTATCAAAATCATTAGAAGTCTAAGAGAAAAAATACAATTACAAGAAACCTAAAGTATAGGGGAGAAATACCAAAAATTTAAATTTATAAACTAATATTCTATATATGAAATGCAAAATGATGTCAAAAATTTAGTAGAAATTACTTATATGAAAAGAATATGAGAACAAGCAAGAACATTAAAATCCGAAAAGGCTTAAAACGAGATCCTTTTTTACCAAGTGTTTCGAAAAGTTATAAAGAAAAGTGCTATGTGTAGAAGATAAATGTTACTAAATAAAAGGCATTAGTGCCTAAGTTTTGCGAAAGATATGGTTTGAATGGCAAGGAACAAACTATAAATAAAGAGAAATATTATGTCCAATCGAATTAGCAAAGGAAGTAAAGCTAGAGCTTAATATTAGAAAAATAGTCTGGGGAATTGAAAATTAAATGTGATAATAAAATTTCGAAAAATTTTAGAATACATAAATAGAATGGGAAAATAATTTACTTTGAAGATATTGAAAACTTCATGCATTTAAAAATACTAATAAGCAGTAGAGGTTAGCAAAAAAAATAGACTTGAGGATTGCCAAAAACAATAGTTACTCAGGCGATTTGAGATAAATATTAAAGTCAAAAGAGTGTCTAGGAAAAAGTAAAGTTCCAAATGAATTATTGGAAAAAACAAACATAATGTGAATAGAGAAGGAAAATAAACATAGAGTAATTTTCTTACAAAAGCACCAATATGTTGGCGTGCGTTTACGACACTTATAATGAATGTAACGTAAAGGTTGTCAAATGGAGAGAGAAAACTAAAAAATCGGACAAGTCCAAAGCTAGAAAAAAGTATGTGACAGCTACTAAGATGTAGATCTGAGTGTCCGGCTGCCTGACTGATGAGAGCTAGCTAGCTGTAGGTGCCTAGTTTGAGGTCTTAATTTTTTTTAATTAGTGGTTGCTTCAGAACAGATTTAAAACTTGCTAAATCTTAAGGATGTTTGAAGTATTTTAAAAATAACTATTATAATTCAAGTCAGGGTGGACTAAGAAGTGTAATTAATTAATTTAGTTTAATTTTAGTATCACAAAATATTTAAAGTAAGCCCTATTTTTTGTTTTATTATATTAGAAAAAAGTAATAGTCTACAGTGTAATATTACGCGTTCTTTATAAGCACCTTCTTATGAATAAGATTAGTGCCAGATGGGTAGCTGACTTTTATCAGAGGTTCAAAACAACAACAAAGAAGTTCTTCAATCTATTGTTAGGGAACAAAGTCATGATCCTATACAATAATTCTCTAGCAAAAAGAGAATTAACGGAAAAGCTCAGATTGGACGAAAAACGGCCAAAGAAGGCAAAGCTTGCTCAATCGACGAAAGAGATTATGGCAATGATCTTTTCGTATTCAAAAGAAATTTTGTTAATTTATTTTAATGAAAGTAACACAGTAGTAAACAGATGATATTATGCCAGCTTACTGCATAAATTGCACAACGTTATCAAGGAAAAGAGGAGTACCACGCAATTGCTCAGATTGCTGGGAAGGACTGTGGCTTTGAAGATCTACATCCCAGACCTGGCACACAGGTACCATGGTGGTCTAGAGCATTTTGCAGATAAAACTTCTAATTTTGAGGTGTAATAAATGTGTTGACATACACAGGGACTATACTCACCCATGGAATACAGTTGGTTAGAAAATGTTTGATAAAAAACTAACTGTAACTTTTCCTTTGCTCTACTTCATAAAATTTACTAGACTCTTTCATACAATATGCGTTACTAAGAAATTTGAACCTATGCTACGTAGTCTCTAAGATAAAAATGTAACTTAGCAATAGAAGAGGATGTACCAATTTTTAAATGTGTCTATTGATGAGTAGGTTCGATATGAAACGATGTTTGGCTATAGGTGTACATTTAGATTCTAAGATACCATCGTTAAAAATCTGGGACGTTGGAAGTTAAATAATGTAATCCAGAACTATAGAAAGAAAACCAAAAATTAAAATCAAGAAGACAGACATTGGTACTACCTGTATTTTCATGAGCATATAAGTACTTTAGATGTCCCTGTATCTGCTCTTTTGATCATCTTAATACCAGTTATGATCACGTGTGATTTTTTTATATTTAGTCCTGTAACTCTAACATAGTTAATTTTCATAATTTTTTAAGGATTATACCATGCTCTCTACGGATCTTAGAAAATAAAATATTTCGACTTTTGAAAGCTTGGAACGGAGGACTTAATGCATGTCTAATTTACGTTTTTTCAAAATAGCTGGCACTTCGATTTTCTTTATTCTATGTGTTATTGCACCCTAGTTTTGCAGTACCCTTTTTTAAAATTATTTTTATCATTATTTGTTGCTAAGAATGTTTTCAATTTTATATCACCAGTTTTATTTAATTTCTCCTCTTCGTCCTTAAAATTGCAAAGTTCTTTTAAACAAATTAAGCACATAATTACAAATATTTTATTATTTCGGATAATCCCTTTATATAACTCATTATCTATTTTTAGATAGGTTGGTGGACCGGATTTTCATAGTTATATAATGTAATCATACATATTTATAAATTTTGTTACTTACATTAAATGATTTTTAATCGATAAATTAATTAATATTACACGTATTGCCGTATTGAGGTTATTTATTTTATTTCTTTATGTTAGTTGCAATTGTTAAATGTGTACAGTGATATATAATAAATATATTAGATTAAACAAAAGATAAAAGTCTACAATTTTCAAAATTAATTAATTAATAGCATTGGACTGGCACGCGAATCTAAATTTGCTTGTTTACACTGATACTTGTTTATTCAATATTAAAGATAAAGTAGCAGTGTTTTTTGAAAAAAAGTCAAGCAAATACCTACAGAATAACTTTTGTTCGCCAGACCTTAACTAATCACCAAGATTTGTAAATGCTGCCTTATATAAAGTTCCTTACGTAAGCGTTATCAAAGTATCAATTTTTATGCTCGGTTTCTGCTCTGTCGCTTTTTGCTACATTAGCATATTTTCATCGGTGCATTACTCAGATTTTCTGTAGTTCCCACTAGCACCAGAAATCGTACTGAATAATTAGGCTGTATTTAATTAATTGCCTTGTTAAGTGCCTGCGAATGATAAATTACAAAGACTTAATAAGTAGACGCTGTAGGTAACTTTTAATGCACCGTGTGAGACTAATGTTAAATTGTACATTTGGTTAAATTGCGATATGATGCAGCACAATTGTTTTCCTTATGTCATCATTAATGTTATCACTTTCTGTAATGATGCGCTTTTTTATAATTAAGGTAATCGGAACAAGACGTTAAAAAATTGTTGATTAATAATTGAGCTACTTACTGCATATCGGGGCTGAATATTCGATTTCGAATTAAAGAATATCGCTTTGACGTTGAGTCTTTCCTAAATGTCGAATTTCCGCCTTGCTTGCGTTTCGGACCTACTGTTTGATGGCTTGCATTTCTGTTGTATGATAAGGCGGCCGTAAAATGCATTTTTGTTGTGGTTTACAGCATGAACACCGATAAGAAGCGTTTCTAAAATTTACTCCCAAGCCGGCGCGAATGTGGAATTGAGACTGAAAGTGTATTTCATCGGAGTTTACAGATTTTTCAATTGTTGTTTTGAAACTTATATTTTTAATGATTTAAAATCACAATTTGAGGGTGAGGTAGAAAATTGATAAATAGTTTATTAAATAAATGGTTTAGATTTTGAAACTGCCGAATTATGTAAAGATGCAAATTCGATGTTAACGGCACTATATTCTGTCGCGTTCTCAAGGAAACTCCAGAGCACAAATAGCACGGTTCCCTAAATCCACAACCTAAACACAGACGTACAAGTAATTAGCTGTCTGTTAGCAGAACTAATCACCTTCGGAACGTACGCCGCGGTCTACTAATTCTTGCTATTCTATTTTGTTTATTTTTGCACGAACACAAAAGTAGAGAGTTTATTTTGTTATTTAAGACCACCCCTTCCGACCAGAAACATCCAAAAATGGCCTCCTGCACTTTCTAGGAGTTCAAGGTGAGATCCTTTTTATTTCAAGATACAGCGCTATCATTCGTCATTGTAAATTGAGTCTAACGGCCACTTGATTTGGTTCGGACAGGTGCGCTGGGTTTAACGCCTGGGTTACTTGCATGTCGCGAGTATGTCCTTTAACATATTGGCTTTAAAGTTGAATGCGAAATTTAATTACTGATCCAAAGTTGTCTGTTTTCTCAAGCAGGTAATTGTGACGTAACGCTTACGCAACGCTGATCTAAAGACTCGGTGTATGATGTGGCTTGTTGTTTTCTTGCAGGTTCCTTAAGTTCGATGGGTGTAGGAGTGCCATGCGGTACAGGAACTAATCCCTTAGAGTGGACGGGTCAGGTAACAGTACGGAAAAAACGTAAACCATACTCAAAGTTTCAGACATTAGAACTGGAGAAAGAGTTCCTTTTCAACGCTTACGTTTCTAAACAGAAGCGTTGGGAGCTGGCGCGAAATTTAAACTTAACAGAACGGCAAGTGAAAATATGGTTTCAAAACCGACGAATGAAGAACAAGAAGAACTCGCAAAGGCAAGCGCAACAGCAGCAGCAGAACAACAACAACGCCACCACCAACAACCAAAATCACCACGGCCACCACGTGACCCACCACCCGCACACCCCGCACCACATAGTGAACCACCATGTGGCCGCCAACGGGACTATCAAGCACCATCAGTGACCCATGACGTTCTCTGGGGTTGTACTAGGCCACCATCACCATGGTCTAACATCTTAAGCACCGTTGTTACTTTAGTTCTGCCCCGAATTCGACATTTGCATCATGTAGGTAGAAGATGTTAGGAAGCTACCTCGACCCCAGAGTAGTGCTTTGCTGTGCCAAAGAAATAAAAATGAGTTAAAGGTACGTGATACCAAATCGGTGTTAGTTTTAATAGTTTGTAAACATAAAACTTTGTTGTTATTGAACAGTATATTGGGCTTGTGCAAGTTTTATGTAAATTGGTGCTTAGCACCAAAGTAGAAAAATGGGCAACTCCCAGTATCACAGCTCTAGTGGCGGAGATCACCTGAGCAACCATTCACTGTACATATGTCGACTGTCATTGTCTTAGTTTGTAAGTAATTGATATTTCACTATGTAATCCATATTGCTCGTACTCTGAATGTATAGTAAATTATTACACATAGACGAACCTAAATTTGCGCAATATGTTTTGTACAGCACAGTCAAAAGGGTCTTAATCAAAGCGAGCTATGGAAGCTACCGGGCGCGCCCCGTTCGATCTTTCTGAATCGCCCCTGTTTATATTCTCACATCCCCGATCCTTCCAACATTCGTTTTGATTAACACTGTTGTGGTCGCTCTGTTACTTAATTCCTCGACTCGGTAACATCATGTGCGTTTGCAAATGCCGCAAAATCGCGCCAGGTACTTAAACGCCGCCGTATTTAACTATGTGATTAAAAATGTTACCCACTTTTCGTGCTATAATTAATTATTCCGCTCTATATTAAATCATATATGGTAAAATTGGCTTTCTGCTCATTACGCTCATTAAAGCGAGCTGGTTAATTTGATGGTGCTTAATTAAGCGGTCATTTTAATTTTGGATGGAATATAAATTTGCGTTTTTGGCATCGACTTTAATACTTAAATGGTTTTCAACCGAATGTGCTGGAAGCATTTATTGTTTTGTTAAGTTTAACATAATCTGTTATTGTTAAATTCAATGTTCGCAATGCAACAAATTAAGTTATAAACTTTGATTTATAAGCTATTAAGGCAAGTTGTGCAGAAAATGACGCTTAAATTATAATGTGGCAGCCGCATAATAAATATTAATGTATTTTTTGTATGAAATAATATATGGGGAATATTATGTGGAAATAACAATAATTTGTCGTTTTAAGCTGTAATTGAACGTTGTACTTAACTCTTGTGTTGTTTATGATCGAATAGATGCTGTGACGTGTTTACTGTTTTCATATTTTTGGAATTCGTTACAACGAAGTGAGTTTGCAAGCGCACAGAGCTTACCGATCGAAGCGTACGTTGAGCAGAACCCCCGAAAGCGTATCTTCTTCTTTGCGAGAGAAACAATTGTGGTACAAATTATATTTTTTCAGCTGTCGTTGCAGTTTACGGTTAATTAGATGTACATAAATACTTAGTAAGAGTTTAGGTACCTGTATATCTGTGGCTTGTTGTATACGGCTAATGCGTAGTACTCAGATTCCAAGGAAATTTCGTTTGCTGGAACATTGCAGCTGTGTCTTACTGTTGATACTGTCGAAGCAATATTGAGTTTTGAAGTTTAAAAATTGTTTTTTATTGTTTTGTTGGTGTTTTGCTTACTATTAGTGTATCGATACGAAACTTCTCTAGAAAACCGAATTTTATCACTACTACTGCATGCGTTATAAAAGGTAAAACGGTAGTCCACTGTCAGCTGTGTGTGTATTACCGCATGTTAAGTCCCCCAAGACTTATTTTAGCTAAATGAAATGTGTAAATATTTAATCCGCTGCCTGCAGAACTTGTTCGTTGCAGAGGGTTGTATTTAGTGCAATTTGTAAAGTACGTGGCGGAGTCTAAACAAACTTTCTTGCTATCGAGAACCTCAACAGCTGGAAACTGCGCCATTTGCTAAATTTTATACATAGGTCTCGACATTTACACTACTGTAAAAACCGTAGGTATAAACAAGTTCTCAAAAGACGTACCGGACGTAGAGTGTATTTTTTAACGATTTCATTTCTTCATTTAGACGCATTGCGACCGTTTCTCGGACGAACGCCCCACCGTTTCGGAGTTATTTGTACCAAAATATGTTACTCTACTCGAGATTTTTTTACTATTATTGTTGTGTTCAATATGCATATTGTTGTGTTTATGTATGTAATGTATACACATATAAATAATATAAGTATCGCATAAATGTGTTTTATAAACATTACTATTTTCTGTTTTATATTGTCCACTGTAAATTACTGAATAAATAAAGAATTACTGACTTGTATTTTTGCATCGAACGAACGGCGCGGCAACTGCCACCGCTGTAAGGTAAGGGAAAGTTAGGGAACGATCACCAAGCCGAGAACTTTTCCAACTTCCTCCTATCAGGAGTTCGCGAATTGCTAGGATTGCCGGTTGCGTGCGAGCACGTTCTGTTTACGTCGATGGCTGCTCATATTGCAGTAGCCTGAATTTTGCAAGACCAGACAAATGGAGACACCACAACTGTTTAGTATATCGAAGCAAACTTGTCTAGATCGATTGTAGAGAAGGAATCACATATTTCCAAAAATTTCCATATCGTTTTGACGGAAAAGCGACACTGGCGAAAAACGATAATTATAAATTGTTGTGGTTGCTCAACTCTCACAATTTATTTTTCACGTACCTAAACATAATTGGATATTTAATTATCCATGGAGACACGATTTCCTTGAATTACTTAAAAATCCGTCCGCTCCATGTATATATAAGTTAACCTTGTAAAAGATCTCAAGTTTATATTAGAATATTAAACCTTACATGGTTTTTATTATATATTTATAGCAATTAGTTCTTTTTTGTTGATAGTCGAGTACTAAGCTTTTTCTATTTGTCCAAAGTGTATAACCTTGAAAACTAATTGTTGTCCTATTTCGATTGCTTATTCAATAATGTATCTCATTAGAGCGACTTGTATGAAAATAAACCATTGTTAAGTTTTCAAAGTGGAGAATCTTAATTATACGCTACTTTGTTTTTTTTATAGATGTATAAATAATGTATCAGCAACCGGCCAGATCAGCGATTATGTAATATAGGATACACGTTACGTAATGGTTGCAATTAACAAATGCTGCTTTACACAAATCGGTCTTGTTCACCTTGTCGAAAATACAATACAACATAACAAAACTCAAAAATACATTCTGCCTTATTCATAAAGATGACCAGGATCACCTTGCCTGAAAAGTGTATTCTATAAATACGACATTTAAATAGAATGAGCTTCCCGCTCATTTTCACGATTAATTAATGGCTTATTTATTTTAATTACGTACACTCCAGCCTTGTGTGCTTATGCTTTAATGATCTACGAGCCGCATATATGCAGCCGAGCAATTAAAATTGTCTGCCCAGAGCCAACTTATAACTTAATTCAAGCCAGGTGGGTACTGTTATCTGGAATATTTACAAATTTTAGGCAGTTATTTAAAGTACTGGCGCGCATCGTGCACAGGCGCCTTGTTCTGCGCTGTGTATTAATATTAGTCGTTCAAATTAGGCTGGATTTCTCGCAAGCAAATGATGCACCGATGCATTCATTTCATAAATTAAACAGTGTTTTATTAAAGAAACTTTATAAATTAGTATAAATTTACAGTTTACTAATTACACTTGAGCAAAGACAAATTTGTAGGTTAACAAAATACCTAAAAATGAAAAGTATAATATGTAAACTGATTTTTTTAAATTGCTCTTATTTTTTTTTTGTTTTTGTAAACGGCAAGAGGTAATCTAAAATTTTGTAACTGAGCTGTAATTGTAATATACTAAACTTGTTTACTTATTTTTAAAAATATTTTAATTTCTTACTGTTGGTAATACATTTTTGTTACTTGTGGTCTGCATATAAAAAATTATTTATTAATTTTAATACAGAAATAATGTTTGCCTAATAAATGCATATTGTTTAATTTCTAATAATGTATTTAGAACATTTTATTTTTTTAAACCAACATTCTTTGTACTCTAATCCTGTCTTAAGTTACCGGAAAACATATTTAAAATTGGATGTTTTAGAATGACTTCGGTTAACATAACTTTTCATATATCTGTGTTTGTTGCCAACACTATCTGAAAAAAATTGTGTTGTACAAATAATGTATTTTGTATAAAGAAGAAACTCCGATAATCAATATTTTGAAACAACGACATATACATATGTAATTATTTCGGTCCCACTCAGTTATTACTACGAGGATATTTCGAAGTCTTGCCTCCCAACTCTTTAAGGTTTACAAATAAGATATACATTTGGTATCAACTTGGGACGTCCTATATTAAGGAGTGCCATCATATTCCCATAAAGTCAATATTCCTTTCAATATACGCACGTCAACGCTGAATAAGTTTCTTCGTCCTCATTGGAGAAGTCAGGCCGTCTCATTAAAAAAACTCAACCCTTTCAAATATATCCTTCTGCTCTTCGTGATGTTTCTTTAACATTTTTCATGAGCTTTTTTCACTTCAAAATTGAAAATGAATTATTATTTTGATTTGTAATGCAAGAGCTTTGAAAATCCTGCCTTTATTGCAATAACTTCGTTAGTAGACGAAAGACAAGCAAATAAGTTATACATATTCAATAAGCTTGAACCTACTCTATCAAAGGTGTCATTACTTTTATACGAAATTACTATCTTGTCCACATACGCACGCCAGCGTTGAACAAATTTCTTTATTTCGTTGGTGAAAAAATCGGGTTTTGCTTGTACAAGAGAAATTTCAACGGTTTTAGTTAATTAGTTGGTCTACACCTCTTGATGCTGTTCATTCGTGGTTGATTATGCAGATTTGTTGTGACTGAATATTGTTCTTCCACACTTCTTGCCCGCTGCTTAGCAGTAATGAGAACCACACAGGCGTTGCCATAAACAGCGTTAATTTGTCGATGACTTTCAATGAGCTCACAATCTTCATCTGTGAGAAACTCGATAACAATGAGTTGTTCGACGGAATAGTCACGTAAATTATCAGTTTGGTCCTTATAATAAGACGACCCGCAGGATCTTGTAGAAAAATGCTATAGAGTATCTTAGTATTTTATGTAGCTCAAAATAATATTATGTTTATTACCTAGGAGAAAAAGTTTTCAAAACACAAAATCAAATTTATAGGGATATAAATGTTCTATAAAGTATATTGGTCCACTGTGCCAAGCAGTTAAATATAAAAACAAATTATTTAATTATATATTTCTTTACTATCAAAAATAGACTGCTTTGTTTGGTACCTTAAGACACAAGAGTAGACAAGAAAATTTAGGTGTGAAATTGAAGTTGGTGTTTCAATGTAAGTATAATCAGATGCTTAGATATTCAAAAGTATGCAAACAATGTGTTGTTAGATAAGTTATAATCAGATATAATTAAAAAAAATTGTAGGTCATAAGATTTAATATTTTAAGATAAAACAAACATTCATAAATGAATTTAAATAAATAAATTATTACAATAACAATTTTTTTATTAGCATAAATTTTAAATGATTTTTAAAGCAACTAGATGTTCGTAGACGTAAGGCTTGTAACTTTTGGCATCAGAATTACAAATACTTTCAGGCATTTTGTATTCTAAGTATGTACTTACGCTAGGGTTACTTTATTGTTCTTGGAATACCTTTTACAATACAAGCAAAAACGCCTAATGTGACATTTTTACATAGCGCACTGAACTACAAGGATATATTACAAAGCTTTTGAAATCGGTAAATGCAAAATGTTTACAGTTTATTCTGTCTTTATATGAGCAACTATGATTCTAATTAAGTGAAAATTCCAAACAATGCGGCATTGATAAGAATCCAAAATTTTGTATCTATTTTATTTGGAGAGAAAATTAAAATTTGAATAGGTATGGCATTTTTAACTGCACCGATAATCAAATCCAAATTAGATGCTTCTATTAAAAAATTTTAATAAAATTTGTTATTTTGGCAAACTCTGAAAACTACATAAGAATAAGTCGCTGACGTGTTTTCTGATCAGGTAGCAGATTTCTCCAATCAGAAGGCTAAAAGCTTAACTTCAAGTAGACATTTAAAATTCTTCAAACTGAAAAATTGATTTTGTGTCATTCGTTACTATCACAAAAACTACATTAGAATCCAAGATACAATCAAATAATGATCAATACACGGTGAACTGATTTTGAAGACGACGAAATCATTCAAAGTGCTAAAATGATAGATGATAGATTTAGTTACTTACAACGCTCATTATCATTTAGAATTGATAAATAAACTAAAGTTAAAATTAGGCCTAAACAACCCAGCACATGCAAAATTTAATACCAGAATAAATAAGAAGAAAAATAGGAAAAGTTTTCCCTGGGTGGTAACTTACTCTTCAAATTGAAGGAATCTCAACGGATACGGGGAAGAGAAACAGTTTTGCAAGAAATTTTCAGAAATCAAGTGTAATCTCAACGGGAAGAAGAAAAGTAGAAGAAGATAAATGTAATGGGAACTTGGAATTTTCAAGGATGGAACACTAAGGGTAGAGAAGGGATGGCAGAATGTAAACGATTGAAGCTAAATATAGTAGTAATCAACGAGACAAAAAAAAAGAAAATGGCACAAAAAACTATAGAGGACATAATACCTTGCTGGAGCGGGGTGAAGAAAGAACAAAGAGCTCAAGCAGTAGTAGGTATATTACTGAAGAAATCATACGGTAGGATGATTAAGAACTGGGAGGCAATAAATAAAAAATATGCAAACTAAACATCAAGATCTATGAAAGAGACAGTTATCCTGGGGGTGTATGAACCAAATAACGATAGCCCGAGGTTAGAAAAAGGGAAGTTTATGGATACTTTAAATAAAGAGTTGGAGAAGATTAAAACGATTCAAGAAATTATAATTTCTGGAGACTCGAGCAGAAGAACGAGTAGGAGGAAGAACAATGCGACAGTAGGCTAGTTTGGGGAAGAAGTTCTCAAAGATAATGAATAAAGAATAATAAAAATGTGAAACAATGAGCCTAAATATAATGTTTTACCAACGAAAAGGTATCCGGGGTAAAACTAAAGAGAAATATCCGCTACATTATTGCTTACATCATTGTCAGAAGAAAATTGACAATAACTGACCTCCGAGTTAAGAAAGGAGCAGAATGTGGCACTGACCACAGACTGATGATAGCCAAAATGAGGTGTGAATGGAACAGACAAATAACTAATACAATTAAAAATAAAAACAAAACAACTGCAGAAGAAACAAAAACTTCTAGTAATAAAATGATGTTTAAGATACACTTTCTTCAAGATGAATGCAAAAGGCAGCTCTATTGAAACAGATTAGACAAGAAATTGACTGAATTTGGATTTACAAACATAAAGGATGTGTACTTGCATATAAATAAAATCATTAAACAAACAGCATTTGAACCACTTGGAGAAAATGAACTGAAATGGACTTTCTCAGAAAACACTACAGAAGTAATAAAGGAAAAAAACAGATATGCGCAAAATGGTTGTCTACCAAATCTGACTTAGACTACAAATTATACAGACAAAAAAAGCAGAGAAGTTAAAAGGCTCACAATTAAAAAGAAAAACGATCAGTGGCAGAAAGAATGCCAAAACGTAGACCAACATATAGAAAGAGCACGGAATTCAAAGGCATAGAATATCATCAAACCAACAAAGACAAATACCATACATAGTAAAAGGGAAATGGGTAAAATGTCATCAAAAGCTATTGACAGAAAACAGAGAAAAGTTCCAAGAAAAAACGAATATAAGCAAAACGGGGCAAACCTGGAAAACGGTCAAGTCACAATGACTCTTATGTATGTACAGAAGGCACTTAAGGCCACAAACAGGCAGGCAGTGGGACCTGAAGGAATGGTATTTGAACTGATTAAATATGGATAAGAAAAACTATAGCGCATAATCTAAAGAATGTTAAAAGATTATTTAGATTACGCGCTATAGTTTTTCTTATAATAAACAGTGAGCGTATACCTGCAAAATGGAAAACGGCATACATAACTTAAATCTTTAAGAAGGGTGATCGACAAGTCTGTAACAATTACAGAAGTATAAGTGTAATAGCCATAATGGGAATAATTTATGAAGAGTAGTATAAATAACAAAATTGAAGATTAAATACTAGGAAAGACAGGATAAACCCAAGACGGATTTATGGCCGGAAGATCATGTACACATGATAAAACAACTTATGGAAAAGAAGAAACAAAGAACAAAGCAGTCCTTTTGTAGATTTGAAAAAGGCATACGACATGGTCCCAAGGAGTCAATTATGGAAGGTGATGCAGAAGATAGGAGTACACCAGAAAGTTATAATGACAGTGAGAAATTTCTACAAGGGTAATATGGTAAGAGTCGAAAAAAACCAATAGATTTGAAACATCCAAAGATCTACTACAAGGCATATTTCATATCACCTACCTTGTTTAAAATATTTCTAGAGTATCCACTAAAGAACTAAAAGAGAATAGGAACCCAGATTAGAAACGAACATCTTTATATATTTAGTTTTGCTGATGACCAGGTGAAATTAGCACAGGATGAAGAAGACCTAAGCTATATGGTTCTAAAACTAAGAGAAGACTATACAAAGGTGGAATTGAAAATAAATTTCAAAAAATGGAATATTTGACAACGGAAGACCAATTGAATAATTTGGAAGCAGAAGGGATCTTTGAGATCACTGCAGTTAACAAATTCGAGTACCTTGAGTCATTCATCACAAAAAACACACACAGACGATATGAAAAGTAGGCTAGAACAAAGACAAACGTGCATAAAACAACCGCACACAATTATCTGAAATACGCGCATCAGCACGAAGACCAAAACAATGATTTACAACACAATGGTTCAAAGTATTTTGACGTATGGCTCCGAAAATTACGTCATAAATAAGAAGAACAAGAGAGAAATAACAGTAGTAAAGATGGAGCAATTGCACAGGTGTTGTAGAGTGTGCCCGTCATAAGTATCTGAATATTTTGATTCCTTCGTGAGATGACACGGAAGCGGCCTCTACGATCATCTATATGATTAACAAGATTATCAAGAGGTTAAGGGCTGGATTTAGAAACCTAAATCTCATCAGTGAAGTCAATGTCAATGTCATAGTAACTAAACACACCAATTTTCAGAGCTTCTTAGAGAAGAAAGTGTAGCGGCTTACACTCAGGACGTTGTGTGCCAAGGACGTCGACGTCAACAGTAATTTAATTTAAAAGATTTTCTTCTGAAGATGCCTGGCGCAGTTGTTAATGGCAATACTAATGTATGTGACAGATTCAATAATGACCGAAGTTAACAACTAAATTTTGTAGAAAAAAATATGTTTAATAGATATGTCCATATTCCGTTGATTTGGGTTTTGTCAAAATCTGTCAAATTGTCAATAAGCGATAAAAGTTTTATTTGAAAGATTTATTACGCCAGGTAGTACACGAGCTGCCTGAAAAGAATTAATTTGATAACAATTATCTTAAGTTATCTTTAGTACTTTTTATTGTAGTAAGAAAAATATAAAATACAGATAAAATTCTAACAGACAAAAACACCATAGCAAATATCAAATCAATCAAATATCTTTAAAGCACAATGCGGAGGTCCTCGGTTCCCGGACGTGTGAGAAGCTTTTGTTGTCAGAGTAACACGTTCGGGGCCACGCGGAAATACACGAACGATCGTTGCTATATATTTCGTAATGTTAACATAACTTCAACGCCCATTACGGCGATGCACCAGAGTGAGACGGAATTCGTGACTGGCACAATCCTTGGAGGGCAGCAATAGTAACGATTGCTACAGAAAGTTCGTAACACTTGCATTCTCTATAGTAGCTGGCTGGATTTTCTAGTATTCTTGTATTTTGTAATATTTGTTTATTTAATTATGTGTGATAAATAAATGGCTAATATACCTATTAAAAGGAAGTACCACACGTAAGGTTGACGTGAAATTAATAATCTTTACATTCTAGCCTGTCTTAATAGTAATTAAAGTAATTTAAATTTAAGTTATGTTTTATTTTATTTTCACTGTTATGTATTTTAAAGTGTCCATGTAAATATTTTCTGAAAGCCTTGTTTTGTTGATGTGTTCAAAACCGGCATCGTAGCCTTTTGTTTTATATTATGTCGTGTTGATGACACTTAATTTTTGGATATAAAAAGGTTACGATGGATTGTTCCACAAAAATAAAAAATACATGAAAATAACAGCTTTTAGAAATGCATAGGCAATTAAGGGGGGACCCTACCCTGAGCGCGCTAAAAATAGTCAAAGTTTTACGATTTTTTTTCTCCCATAAATATAAATCAAAACAACCCCAGTTTTTATATGTTGTAGAGTATTATTTCAACTGTATTAACCAATTTTTTTCATTACAAAATCTTATATAGGGGATCCATAATCATCGGCTAAGTCGAGCACCGCACCTTTGTCATTGCCGACTGTTGGTCACTCGAGAAGTACTCAAACAAGATAAAGCAATTTGAATGAAAGAATCTTTATTCATAAGCTTGTGGCTACAAAGTGACGTGGGATTTTTTTGAAATTCGAAAAATTACGAAAATGGCGGCGTTTTGAAAAAAAACGTAATTTTTCGATAAAAAAATTGAATTCAATTGTGCACCAAAAATCAAATAATTAAAGTATCGAAAAAATCCTACGTCACTTTGTAGATATACTATTTTGAATCATTAAACAGAAAGAAATAAGTAGATTCGATAAATAGGTTCAGAGATTTGGTGACTACGAGCTAAAAAAATGTTGTTTCAAGAAAAACGCGTTTAAAGTTTTAAGTTATCTTTAAAGTTATAGTACTTGTAAATAATGTTTTGATTCTTTGCCATATGATTAGTCAGCTATCTCTGCACCATACACGTCCCCCTCGACTTCGTGGAAGCTGTCTTCAGTAGCTTTTTTGGCCGCCAGTAGCTTCTGGCGCGCTTCTTTACTGCTTGCAAAATTTTTCACTTCCGCCTTTGCCACTCGTTTCTCGTCCAAATTTTGGCAATATACGTAGCAGTTTGTCCAGTGGTTGAGTCCATACATTGCATCATCATAAGAACGCTGTCGTAGCCATCATTGAATGTAGCAGTAGCTGCATTAGCAGCAAAGTCAATTGTATGCTTACCACAGAACTTTGTTTTCGGAGCGATTGATCAAATAAGTGCGTTTAAAATTTTATTGGAGATCTGTGTGAAGCCTCCTTCGCATCTTTTCAACAATTCTTCGGCACTAAGATCCGTATAAACTGGTCGAATTGCGTCTTGCACTTTTTGAGGTGAAGGGTTGGAATGTTTGTAATTTTGCAGTTCATCTTTCTCTTTTGCCTGGAGCCAAGAACACCAAGACAAATCATAAAGAACGTGTGGATGTTTGTCTGTCGAAATTTTGTGAAAAAGTGATGCCCAAATACCGTCTTTCGTTGCTTCCTTGCTGTTTTTGTTTCTTCTAATTGCCAATCCGTAATAAATAGTTAACTCATTTATCAATTTATTCGTCAAATTTCCTTTGCCCCCAAGACCTTTTGTATTCTTTTTTACATTTCGCAAACGGGCTCCCATGCGTTTTTATACGTGTCCGATGCATTCCTTTTTTGTAATCGTAACATCTTCATATGGATTACAGTCCAATAAAGCTTTAAATGTCTTACTATCGCCGTCACCAATATAATTGTGATATTGTATTCCATGCTTCTCCTCAGACCGTTGACCGATATTTCGCTGTAACTTTGTAACGAGTTTGAATATCATAAAACAGTTTCAGGACAACATTCTTGACAATTCAAACTATTGAAAAATGAAATAAAAATTTTTTCGATTTTTTGAACATCTCAGGGTAGGGTCCCCCCTTAAGTAAGTTGGCATAAATCAAATATATATAAACCATATATATAATATATTGTTAACATTCATAACCGTCTAGCTGAGAGTTTATGTCATCTGCAATCATTTAAATTATTAACCATCTGTCTTTGCTTAATAACTAACCAAATCAGTGTTTATACTCAACATCTCATGTATTGGTGTTTTCTAGAAACGAATAAAAAGCAAAGTATCACTTTCGTAAGTGTGTGTAAAGCGATTTTTATTGAATTTAATGCAAAATTCGATGGTAATACGACATTTAGTTAGAAGATAGGAAAAATATATTCGTTCGGACTAACTACGCGACTTAAAACAATTACCCAAAAATGATATTAAGGGCACAGTTTAATCCTGCAACTAAAAAGCAAAACAAATTAAAGCTTTGCTTTTGAAAACCCGATTTTTCTAATCAACAAATATTTCCAATAGTATCTTTTTATTTTTAATATAAAAATTATTTACTTGATAATTTAAAGGAGATACAAGAAATAAAAATGAAAATACAAATGCTACTACGTTGTGCAGTATCCATTCATCTACCATCTAAGTTTTCTATACCTCGTTGATACCATTCTTATTTAGAATCAATAAATTGGCAATCCTCTTCCACTACTTAAAAATTGGTAAAGTGGCACCCGACCAAATAGTGAGATAGTGATCGGAACATATGATAAACCATTGGTGTCAAAATCAAAACTATAGGCAGTTCGATTCCATCGACTTTCTTTAAATTTGACAGGATTCTTTGGGCCGGATATGATTTGGTCCTATTTATCTGTTTTCGTTGCTTTAAGATAACAAAATTCTATTAAGATGTTAATAATAAAGCTCGACGAAACCACTTAAAAATAAATCGCACCTTTGTAATGTCTCCAAAGACATAACTTTGGTCTTCAAATGGAGTGTTTTCACAATTTTTTAAACATACAAAAATAATTTTTTTAACTCGCGCTGATATGAAAGTCCGAACTGGCGTTATTAGTTATATGTATTGGAGTACATTTTTCCTTATTTATTAAAAGTAATTAACGGTGTAAAATCAATATAAAGCACGTTAACACACATATATAATATAATATACAAACTATTGTACAAAAACATAAATCGACTAGAATTAAATGATATGTACGCTGTTGTTTTGACAAAAAAAATCTACTACATTCAAATAGGCATCTTTTTTGGTGAATTTGGCAAATTATAGGTGCAGGTTTTAAGAACGTAGCTATACCATGTCCACATTGCTTCAAAATTTATTTGAATTTGCAAAATGATGCACTAATTATTCAACTATACTAATTAATTTTAATCCCAACTATCTATCCTGTCTTTTATATAAGCGACATTACCTATCTGAGAATGTTAAATGTGTTTAAATTTAAATTATCCAAAACTGTGTGCTTACTATGTAGTTTGCAATGTACATACTATGGGGCCAATCTCATAAATCAGTGACCGAAATGCATTTTTAAATTGCTGGGAATTTAAAATTGATTTTCAAAATTTAATTCATTAAGAATGTTTGTTTGGATTGGTTAAATGCACACAAAACTACATTACCAAAAGCAAAAAAATAAGCGAAGACATTAAAACATCAAAAAAAAGTTATTTTTCTCTTGTACATGGTGTAAATGATATACTAAAATGATATAGAGCCCACGTTACTACTGTAGTTAATTTTGTCTTAATCGCATATTTTTTCTTAGAAATAACATTTTATACTTAATTTTTTAAAATAATCTTACCAATATGTTCTCTTTCCGTATTTTTTTAAAAACAAAAAATAATTTTATACGAAAACATATTGATGTATGTAAAGTGATATTTTTTGACAAAATTACGTTCCACTTAAATGTTATTTACATTTTAAAAGTAGCGTTTGAAAAAAGAGGGGCTCAAAATCAATTCTTGTTTAATAATTTACAAAATGTACTCATTGTCTCTTAATGTAGCAACAGTTTTTTTATCAATATGAACTGAAAAGCCTGGATAAGAATAATAAATTAAATTACCTGAATTCTTCTTGTAAATGTACTTATAATAATTCATTTTCAAGTATAGTATAAATAACAAATAAAAAAGATTTAGTCAACTGCAGCATGTCTTGCTTTCATTAACTAAGAACTACGTCGACCATTTTCAAATATTTCACAAAAGCTCTTGGCTTGTTACTGAAAATTCTGGTTATTTTCGCTCCTTTTAATTTTCAATTATAGCTTTTGCTCTTACGGTTCAATAAACGTGTATATGTTTTATGCGTTCGATTGATACTTTAGAAGAACAAAAAAGGTCTTTAATCAGTGGACAATATTTATTTATAGCTAAAATAATATTAGCCCCAGCAATCTATTAGGAATCAGCAGACTTTTCTACGGTGTTTTTTAACACATTTATTTAAATTTTATTCTATAGATTAGAAGACACTCGTTACGTTTGGCGAAGAACAGTTTAATTGTCGATAATCGAACGCACCAGAAAGTTAACTATCAAAAGTAAAACTACTTCAACTGTTAACTCGATGTCTTGTTTAATCACGTGCTATAGATGTATGGTATATCAAGCACTTATTAGTGAGTTTGTCAGTTTGTTTCGATTTTTGCTTTTTTTAGGCATCCTTGTCGCCTTATGTAAACGCAGTTTCTAAAAAACAAGCAATAGAATACAATGTCTTAATAAATCTGTCACAAAAACTTTAACAAATGTTAAAAAAATTAATAAATTATCCTTTTATGTGTCAGTCTAGTGTTTAAACTTCCACCACTTTAATATTCTGTCTATATTTTAATGTAAAGAATTATTAGAACTCGCTAAAAACAATCAAATAATTAATTGTTGTTTTTTTGTCAAGTTCATTAGTTATAACAATATTAAAAGCCAAGTTGAATACAAATATCTATTATCTTAAATGTTATAAAATAATGTGGCTTGCAAGTTATGTTTAAAATAAAAAAGCAAATTTTTTTTAACACTAAATTTACTAAAAGGCTTTTTCCGACGTACTTCATTTGAGGTTACCATTTTGAAGTTGGCAAATGAATAAACAGTAGTTAATAGAGGTTTCAAGAACAAAAATCATATAACTGTTTACCACTTTTTAAGATAGAAAAGTTTAAAAATTTAAAAAGCTTGAATTTTGCAGTAATCAGCACTTTTTTGTGTCTGCTAGTAACCTCATCATCATTGAGCCGTACAATTCCGCGAATTATGGCTACGCCTTTCTAAGGCGTTTTCAATCCATTCATTGGGGAGGATCAGTCCCCTTGTTCTTACATTCTTTCACAGTTTGTTGTTAGTTCTGGCGGTCTCTATTAACTTCTTCTATTCCTGTCTATCTCTGCATTTCGATCTCCAATCTTCTATTCCCATTATCTTTACGTCCCCTTCCAGAGCATCTCCCCATCTCTTTCTTGGTCTTCCTCGTTTCCTGGGTCCAAAGGGTGTTCACTGCGTCACCTTCCGTATCATTTCCTCTGGTTTTCTTCTCCAGATATGCCCCGCCCATCTTAAGCGTTGTGTTTTTATGTGTCTGACTATGTTTTCTCCTCCTAGTTCTTCTTCTATTTCTTTATTCTTTTTCAACCCTCTTTCTCCATTCCTTGTTATGCTAGGTCTTAATATTGTCCTCATAATTTTTCGTTCCATGATTTTTAGGTCTTCTTCTTTTTTTTTAGTTACTGTTGTCGTTTCCATGGCGTAAGTTATGGTGGGTCGAATCAAGGTCTTATAAATTTTTATTTTGATTGTTTTACTTAGTGTTTTGTTTTTTAGCAGTGTTTTGTTTCTTCCATATGCCTGGTTTCCTTTCAGCAGTCTTTCTTTCACTTTGTTCCCCCCGTTTTGTCTTATCGATAGTTAAAGCAGTTAACTCTCTCAAACATGTGCTCTTGTGTTTTTAAACAGTCTTGTGCGTGCTCATGTTCTTTTCCTATCTTCATGTATTTTGTTTTCCTTTCGTTTATTTCCATGTCAAATTTTCGTGCTTCTTCGTCTAGTTGATCTATGGCGCTTGCAATGTCTTCCTTTTTATTTCCTATGATTGCTATGTCATCCGCATACACTATTATTTGTATTTGATTGGTCATGATGTTTTTCCTATGCAGATTAGTTCTTCGTACAATGCTTTCTAGAGTTAGATTAAATATAGTTGGGGATAGGGAGTCCCCCTGTTTCACTCCTCTGTTTGTTTCAAAAGATTCTGTTAATGTTCCTTGGAATCGTACTTGTGTATCTGTATTTGACAGTTATTTAGGTGTTCTAGTTTATCTAACAGTGCTAGTAGTTTCCCAGGTATTCCTAGGTGTTCTAGTTCTCTTATTAGTTCTTTCCTGCTCACTGAATCGAAGGCCATTTTGAAGCCTATAAAAATAATATGTGTTACTTTATTATGTTCCCATTGTTCTTGGGTTATTTATTTGTTCTAGGGTATGTATGAAGTTTATGTTCGATCGGCCCGGTCTAAATCCATTCTGGTAATCTCCAAGTATATTTTCGGCGTGCATCTTTAGTCTTTTGTTCACTAGGTTTGCTAGAATTTTTTAGGTGGTGTTGAAGAGCGCTATTGGTCTGTAATTTTTACAGTTATCTGTTCCCCCTTTTTTATATATTGGGATTATTATGCTATTGTTTTAGTCCTTTGGCATCTTGTTTTATTAGGTGGCGTATTTGCATTTGTATTTGTTGTCCCCCATATTTTAGTAGTTCTGCTTCGATCCTGCCTTTCCCTGGTGCTTTACCATATTTTAGTTTCCTTAATTCTTCCTGGATTTCTTCATCATCAGGGCAGTCTTCTTCTTCTTGGTCTAGCTGTCTGTTTTACTTTTCCATATCCCCTCCTTGTGTACATAGCATTTCTTGATATTGTTGTTTCGACATGTCACTAATCCTAGTAACCTACCCAAACGAAAATTTTTCATTACATGAATCTTATTAGCAACAAATGCTTATGTGTCCAAAAATGCCTCAACCTATTTAAAACAATTAAACTAAAGAACCTGTTATAGTATATATAGAGTTGCTACAAATTTTTGTTGTATAGAAGTATTTCATTTTTATAATTATGTAAATACTATAACATTTTGAAGACCATTCAAGATTTTAACGCTTTTTCTCTAGGTGTACTGCAGTTAATGAAATTTTTAATAATGCCATTGAATCCAATGCAACGTGAGAATATTAAACCACACCAAAGTTTTCGGCTTGCCTAGAAGTTAATACTTAAGAGACTAGATAAACACTTTCTTTGATTTTAAATTATTTAGTCTTCTAAATCTATATGCTTTTAGATAAAGCAATTCCAGTAAAAAAAACTAACCCTCTGATAAAATAAAACACAGACTCGTCACTTCAGTTCCTGCGTTGTAATTACGGCTGCAAAATCTTCTAAAAAGTTTCATGGGCAGCACTTCTTGCTTTGTGCTCTTACTCAACACTTTCTTTTAATGACGCAACACACGCGTTTCTGTAATATCATATAACCGTTTTACTTGTCTATAAGTTTGAAGCTAAAAATATTCGATAGGAAATAGAATCAGAAAATCTTCCGAGTTATGTTATTGGGCTGATTTCCTGTTTAAAGAACTTGTTCAATAAATGTCGTCAAGACATTCAGTTTTAAAGCATTATGAATTGATGATTAAGTTTATAATCCGCTCGTGCTTGAAATAGCAAACCTCAAATCAACTACAAAAATGGGATATAAAATTGTGTTTTTGTGATACTGATACATATACGACCTAAATGTATACTCTGAAAGAGGTTTGAAAGTTGCAGGTGGCGCCTTAACTTTTGGAAAACGAGTTTTCAATTTCTTACAGTAAGCATAAAAGTTCCAGATATCGTTTTGTATTTTAATCGCTTTTTCATTAGTACAAATCTGTTGGCAACTATCAATTTTGCTGCAGTTGATACTATCACTAACCACAGAAATATACCTAGAATTTAACTCAAACAAAGAAAACTGATATTCAGTTATATTAAAACAAGATTTATGTGTGTAAAGTGACAGAACAGCAAAAAGTCATTACTATAAAAATAATATAACTTGCGGGAATTTAACTATTTACAAGCAATTACAACTTATCTATAAAAGAAGTAGGTAAATATTGGTTGATCTGTTCATAGGTCTTTATAGTCATAACAAAAAGTCCACCAAATAATGAAAAACATGTACTTTACACTTGCCTCGGCATGTGTACAATCCAGGCATGAATAATCTTCAATTATTTCAGTGTAAAAGAGAGATCATTTCTTTCCTAATATTTTTTATAACCAGAAGTGGGGCTATTTCAAAGAAAAGAAAATTACTTGGAGGAGATTTGCATCTTCAATTGGAAGATAAAACAAAAAAACATATACGTTGTGCTAAAACAAAACAATTGGGGGAAATGTAGTGCCCGTTTGTGAAAATATATTTCAAATTATTTCACACCAAAAAGCACAAATTAAAAAATAAATTATTATAAGAAAAGGCATGTAAAGCTAGCTGCACTTGTTTTTCCTTACCTGTTAGCATATATATGTTAATGGTGTACCCATGTACTACATTTGCCCTTCCGCTTCAATCATCAAATACTCGTCATATATACTTTTAAATAACCGACTTGTGTGATATCTATAGTTTAGAAAAAAAATCAAGACGAAAGGGTTAGGAAACTTATTATCTTATTTTATTGCGACACTAGTGAAAAAGGGTAGATTAAGAAGAAAGTAGTTATTAAAGATTTCAATGATATTCTTTGTCAACTATTTAGAAACTTTCAATAATCCTGCAAAGTTTCAAATTTAGTTATCCTTCTGATTGCTTTATTTGCAACTTTCTAGTCTACAGAAATGCTTTTGTAAATCTCAAAGGTTTCCTTTGTAATAGAGACCTCAACTTAAATCTTAGAATAAGAATATTATGCTGCTACGTCTTCTCAACCCTATTATATGGAGCCGAGGCTTGGACCGTAAGACAGAACGAAGTCAAGAAAATAGAAGCCTTCGAGAGATGGTGTTATAGAAGAATGCTTCGCATTTCATGGGTGAACTATATCACAAATGCCATAGTCCTACAAATAATGGGCAAAGAAGAAGAAGTAATAAAAACAATAAAACGGAGGAAGCTAGAATACTTGGGACACATAATGAGGGGCGAGAGGTACGAGGTGCTAAGACTGATAATGGAGGGCAAAATACAAGGGAAGAGAAACATAGGGAGACGGAAAATGTCCTGGCTTCGAAATCTTAGAGAATGGTTCGGGATAACATCGGCAAAACTGTAAACAAAGTGAAGATAGCCATGATGATCTCCAACCTCCGTTAGGAGACGGAACATCAAGAAGAAGAAGAAGTCTACAGATTGTGGTTGTATTTTATATATGATATGGGCTCAAGAAAAATAATTCTTATAAAGGCAGTGGTACATTTTTTAAATGCTTCGTAAAATAATTGACGAATGGTAAAAATTTAAGACAAACCATAAAATATAACAATGTTTGTTCATATTGGTTCAATATAATATTCAAATAAATTACAACACCCTTCCAACAAAAGAATGAGTTAGTTGTTTAGTACTTAGCAGCCTTGTGATTTGTGGCGGTAACCATAATGATAAAGGAATCATAAAAAGATTAAATTAGCCAATGCAATATATAACCTCGGAATAAAGATAAAAACTAGAAGAATTAAAAGTAAGTAAAATCTCAAAATATAACTTAAAAATTGTACAAACATACAACCTAACTGCTGTACACAATAAAGACAAGATAAAACATTTTATGATAAAATAGGAACAATAATAGACACAAATTCATGTGGATATACTTTTCTAATTAGCGATATTAATGCGAAAAAAAGGAAAAGGAGAAGAACATAAGATAAAATTGGTTGTTTGGACTAGAAGAAAAAGTAGAAAATAAAACATTTATAAATTTCTTGTGAAACAAAATTATTGCTCAATATACACTTTCTCCCTTGTGGGGTTGCTAGTCCCCCATCGGGCGCCTCCCCAGGTGGCGGATAGGGGAATGCCTCCCAGATATGGGTGGTACCTGGGAAATGAAATACCAGGGGCGGACCAAAACTAGCATGGCATAGCAGGCTGCAGAAGAATGACTTCGGTAACAGGCTTGTCATCATATACTTACAGGTGGCTATCAAATTATGATACACCCGGCTGTAACATTGCGATGAGGAAAGCAACGGGGAAACTACCTCATTATATTCCCAAGAAAAATCAGGATGGCAGAGAAAGGCAGTGGACAGGAATGACATCGGTCGCTCTGTTCCGAACAGCGATAAACAAGATTAGATGGGCCAGACTGATCGCCAACGTCCAATGAGGATACGGCTCAAGCAGAAGAAGAATACACTTTCTGTAAAAAAAGTCGAAAGAAAACATGGATATAACTGTATTAAGTAGAGTAAACACTTAAGGTGACCGTAGAATAATAATATCTAAAGTGGAATTTATAAAATAAGAAAAAGCTCTAAGAATTGATGTGGAAAATACAGCTATGAAATAAACAAAACACTTACGGAAAAAAGTATTATAACCTGATATAAATAGCAGTAACATAAAGGAAATCAAGCAAACCTTAAAAGTAATAATGTTCAAAAATGGTCCAGAAATAGGCAAATTTCGAGCAAACAGAATAAGAAATTGGTTATCAAAACAACAGTTATTTGAGGACAAGGGAAATCTATTGAAACAAGGAAAGTGTAGCAAGATAGAAAATCTACAGTAGAATAAACTGTTAAGAAAATCAAATAAAAAAGGATAAAAGAATCAAATAAATGAAGGTATTTTAAAGAAATAATTTCAATAGACTAGAACTACGCTATAGTATTGCTATATAGAAATGGAAAAATTATTGCCCCATATAACTGTTATCCCAAAAGTATAAACTATTTTTCTTCACTTTTTCGATTTTCGGATTTTCTTTTTTTTCTTTCAGATTCTTGCCATCTCCTTCTTCGCATCCTTTTGGAACTCGTTCCTATTGGGTTTATTTTCAATATTCTTTTGGTCATTTTGTAGTTTTCCATGCGTTGTATGTGTCCTAACTATTTAACTCGTTGTTACTTGACGTACTGTGATATTGTTTGTAGTTCTAGTTCTTCTTCCTTATTTCCCGTTTTATTTATTTCCTCTGTATATCTTTTTTTAAAGTTGTTTAATGCAACATCAGCAGTTTTTCTTATTTTGCTGCTACCAGCTTCCACGTTTCGCATCCATATATTACGATCGGTCTGATTACTGTTCCATAAATCCGTATTTTTGCCTTACTTGATATATTTTTACTTCAATATAAGAAGCTCCTACTGCTTCATCACCTCTTATCAGTCTGATGTTTGTTTTTCTTCTTTTCTTCCGTTCTGTCATCTGGATACGCAAATATTTTAATGTTTTCACCCTCTCCATTTCCAGTGCTTTTAGCTCTTTCAATTACTAGGTTTTGGCTTGTTATTGTGCTAGGTTAACACCTCATCACAAATACTTTAATTTCTTGAATGTAGTCCTTTGTTTCTCTCTCTATATTAATTTTATATTTTGTTTGAGTATAATTAATAAAAATAATCTATAATTACTCTAGTCTGTTTTCTCTCTTTTCTTGTGGAAAGGGATTAATACCGGTTCTGTCCATTCTTTCGGAATTTCTTTTTGTTGGCAGATCAACTTAAGTATTGTTGCGGTTAGTTGTTCTTCGTCATTTATTTAGTTCGTTTTTTATTCCATTATCTTCCGGAGCTAGCAAAATGGTTATCAAAAGAATTAGCAACAAACTAGAATTCTATCAACTTGTTAAGCAAATTAGATACTGTAAAAGACAGAGCACATGCAATCGCTTACCCTAAGAATCTTAATTAAAAAATCAGTCAAATATAATATTTTATATCTAGCCTTAGATTAATAAAAAGCATCTGATACGATAAAATTATTGGTAATAGAGTACATCACAGATATACACAATGATAGCACAAATGTAAGAAAACACAGCATCAATACCAATTAAAATAAGCAGGACGACATAACGAGTACTATTCATAACTGCCCTGGAAGACGTATCCAAGGAGCTATAATAGAACAAAATGGGTAGCGTGTATTACACACATTTTTGAAAATTTCTATTTTATGGTAGAACTTCTAGTATGATCGGAAAAAGTGGGACTGGAAATAAACCGAATAGTGATTAGTTAAACATCACTGTAGATGAAGCAATAATAGAAAATACTTAGGAATGCATGTCTTCGCCAATTAATTAAACATATGGAGTCTAAACATGGGACATTGATAAAAAGTATCATCGATATGTTAGCCAAACACACAATAAGCAATGGGAAGGCAAATCCTGAACATAACAGGTCGAATAATAAATTAAATTATTAATCAGAAATGAAAAGTAGATGTAATGCAACAACATGCAGGATTTTTCAAGAGTCTGGCTAGCAGTGAGACAAACGGATCCAGTACTGGAGATCGTGGACTGGAAAGAGAAGTAGAGGACGCCTTCAAACGATATCTGCGAATGACTTAAAAAGTGCCAATTGTGAGGCATGAAAGAATTTATGGGAGATCTATATGCGATACTACATGGAATTAAATGAGTTACCATTCAAAACTAAACAAAAATAATCTTACGTTTCTGCTACGGTATTACAATACCACCTAAATAATGCATACTAACATTATTTTATTTAAGCTATTGTTTCCTTGTGTTTTATTAAGTTTTCGACAATGTGAGTGGAATCAAGATTAGTTAAGGTATTCAAATAAATGTCTTTTTCACACGATATACATATAAAAAATAATGGAAAAAATATATTATAAACGAAATATTTATTTAGTTAATTATATATATTTTTTAATTGCAAACTGAGTACTAATTTTTAAGGGCGTACGCTAAGTACCCTTATTATCGCTGCTTTAAATTGTTCGCGAATGGGTGCAAATACATATTAATAAAAAAAAAACTTTATCACACGACATATAAATTTTTCAACGCGATATTACAAAGAAACACGACATTTCTTTCTGGGAAACAATCAGCGAAGTAATAACACACTACTATGTATTATTTCATAAATTATGTATCTGGCTTTGTTCGAAAAGGAAGCGACCGCTTTCATTGGTAGTTCTGTGTTATTATGGTTTTGCTTGTTTTGGGGAGTTTTATAGTGTCTGGGGACTAAACGGATTATCCTTCGCATGTGATATGGATTATGCTCAGTTTGTTCTTATTTTATTTATGAAGCCGCAGCTATTTGGAGAATGAAACGTTTTGCAACAGTTCGAAAACAACGCCGTTGTGCTTGTTTTACAGCAGACAACGACTTTGCTCATCTTACGTAATATAAGTAATGACTAAAAGCGTAAACACAAAAACAGGAAATTATTAAAATAACAAATTGCTCTTTTGTTTTTATCAAAATATAAGGTACACAAAAAAATGCAAACTGCATATTAGTGTTATGCTACATATTTGTATTGACTGCATAACAGCTTATAATAAACGACGCTATTTGTTGGATATTCTATTAATTAAATTTATGCTGTGCTGTAAGTAGCAAGTAACAAGTTGGTTTAATGCAACAAGATGTTTGATCGCTGTTTATTTATTATTATTATGATTTTAACGGGTGCGAAAAGCAGTTACACGCTTCATACTCATGAACGAGATATACTACCTAATGTAATGACATGTGACTGCTGTAAAAGTACTAATTAAATTCGAAATGGTTTTGCAGTAGCGAGAGTGTAGCCTTCCAAACAATTTAAAATGAAAAAGCAAATACCCCCAACGTCCTTAGCTTATCAGCTATAAATTAGTCCCACGATTAGACACGACACACTGCATTTTAGTTTATCAAATTTGAATTGCAATTCTTATACGCTCTTGCATTGTTCTGTTACTACTGGTCGGGATAAAGTACGTACGTTGTGTTCGTGCCGTTGCTTTGCACGCTAATAAAGCTGCAATTGTTTTTAACTTTTGCAATTATTTGCAGAATTGGGGTTTAATTGTTTGGTGATATGAAAGCGTACTTGTTTTGTACTGCAGTGTACTTTTTAGGTTTTTTTTTGTAGTTTCCTATTTTTAATAATTTAAAGATCATCAAATTAGAGCAGTATTTTATGGTAGTGACGTTGTCTCAAACTAAAAGACTATTATAATTAATATGCAAATTAAAGCAGCAATTAAATTAATTAAATTTGTTTAACTAATTTGAAATAATTGTTAGGGATAACTTTTGAGATTTTCTTACATATAAAATTTTATTTGATGTTAAATATAAAAATATGACGTTACCCAAACATCTACTGTTTTAAACTTCACATAATTCTATTCAATACAAGGTACGCCCAGAAGGTAACAAGATTAATTTTTGGGTCTAACCAGAAGGGCTAGGAGGCGTGCATTCGGGCCTAACAGTTGGTCGAGAATGTCAGGTAAACGGTTTGATCCAGTTTACTTGCGCTTGAGTTTTTACAGTGATGGTCGCAACCGAAGTGCTTACTATGACACAGACAGCTTACAGGATGCCTTATCGAACGTGTTTAGATGGACAATGCACCCATTTACGTCTCTTTAGCTATTTTATCGAATATTTGTGTAGTTCTATCCAATAGCTATTTCAATTATTTATTGGTTATTTGGTATTAGGTAGCGGATAGACACTCTCTACGACCCCGGTAGAGATAGGTCTGTCTCAGGGAAGGGACCCTGCCTACGCGAGCCTCGGTTCTCCCTGAACTCCCAATACCGAGGGAAATCATGTCCTAACCTTGTAACCATAACCACACCACATTCAATCCTACCCATATCCTATCCAACTCGACAAGACGCCTGGCAAGCGTGGCGTTTTACTGCCAATTACTCCCTAATGATAATGATAATGTCGAACTCCAGAACGAAATTACCCCAGGTTAGTAGAACGAACAGCTCACAATCTAACCCTGATGCGTCAGTCTGCCCCAAGGATTCTGGGGGGGGGCAAGATTTCGACTTTGAAATGTATTAGGGAAGGCCTACATCCAAAAATGGATTTAATTAATTACATAATTAATTGGGCTTAGGAGGAGGAGGATTGGTTATTTGACTCTCTTCATTTTTTAAATAATTTATAGTTCCTTATTTTTTCAATTTCTATTGTTTTTTAAATATTCTATTTATGTATGTTATTGTAACTACTTTAAGCAGAAATGCTCTTTATAAAACCGGGCTTCGTTTAGATAATTGTTTATATTGTTTGTTCACTTATATTTCTTAATTTAATTAAAACAAAAATGCTTTCCTTATTTGAGCCTTGTTGTTGTTGAGCATGTTTTATTTTTTCTTATATAGTGTTTTAGATAAGTAGTCCACCCTACTTCTAATATCTTTCTTCTTTTTGTTCTTTGTTGTACTTGTAAATTTCTAAAACTACTTTAAGTTGCTTTCATAATTGTTTCAAATTTATAATATTAAATCTGCATTAAATTATCTTTATATTTATATTATTTGCATCTATAAATTTCCCTTTTATTTTCTTTTGAAACTTTTTTCCTAACGCAACAAATATTGTTTTTTTCTGTTTTTCTGTTATTATTGTTTATTTTACCATTTTGTAATCTGCACTTCATTTAAATTGATTTACAATTTCTGTTTTTGTTTGTTGTGAATTTGTTAATGTTCGTGTTAATTTTTTCTATTTATTTCCTATAAACGAACATCCTTGTTATAGTATATATTTTATTATTTATTACAATGCTTATAAATTCTCATCCTCTCTACTTATTTGTGCCGTAACCAAATTAATCTGTGATTTTTTCATATTTTTATGTAATTTATTTTATTTTACTATTATTTTATTTGTCTACGTACTGTTCTTTAATATCGTTTCACCTACCGTTGTAATTGGACCAGGAGTTGCTCGCAAAACGGTATTTTTGGCATCCTAGACTGACAATTTATTTACAAATGATGACAGTGGAATAAGTGGGTGCGGTGACCATACAAAAGTAAGGTATGCGAAACAATTCTAAAGATAGGTAACCAAACGTACGTTCAGAGCTCACTCACGCCACATTTTATATCAGCTGTCTTTGTTTACTTTCTGTTCAAATGTATATTAGATTATAAACAACTATTACTTTTTTTCCCTTTAGTATCTTTTTTGGTATTCTGTAGTCGTTGTTCTTATTACAGCTTCACACTCATTTAAATGTGCCTTTTGGTTTGAATTTTGCTTTTGTCATATTTTTCTTACTTCTGTTTGTGTTTTTAAATTATTTATAATAATCTTGATCTCTCTATATATTTTCCTTCAGTTTATTTATATTTTAGTTAATTTTATTGTATCTTCTTAATAACAAATTTTGGGTTGATTCGTCAAAGGTATTCTAACTTTTGCAGTCAGAAATAATTTTATTTTAAAATACTCCCTTTTTCCTTTATTTGTTCTGTAATAAACATTGCCTCATTATTTGATTCTCTTTAGGTTATCATATATTTCTATTTTTTAATTTGTTCTTTGTTTTACAGTTTCCTTATTTCTGTTTTATTTTATAATTTCATCAATACGTTATTTTTGCTATTGAATTAGTTATTATTAAAATTGTATTTAGTTTTTATCTTCGGGGCTTTTCGTTTTTATATAAATACTTTACTATCACTTGCCCCCCTTCATTCTTATTAAAAAATTTTTAATAAACATAGGTTCTCATCTTTAATTTGAGGTATTTTTGGTAAATCTGCCAATGCCCTACTTCATTTTTGCACTTTTTGCAATAAATAATAATCTCTTCTGATTTATCTTATTTTCTTCTAAATGTGCTAAATAGAACTTTAGTTCATAGTTTATTTCTAAATTTTATTTAGTGGTTCATAGTTATATTGTCTTGAGTTACTTACTTTGGCACTTTTTATTATAGTTTTCAATTTACAGCAGTATTACAATTCGAAAAATATTTAAACAAATAAATGATAAAAAAGCAAATGACTAAGAAATTAGTAAAACAAAAAGAATGAAACAAATTATGATAGATAATTTCAACATGCATAAAGTAACGGTAAGAAGGCACGCAATATTTAAAGAAATTAAAAAAAGGGAAATATTTTTTCTAAGTGAAATATAAAAAACTAATTAATAAATTATATATAGTAATAGTGAGAAATAGGGACGCGGTGGCTCAGATGATTCAACTAGTTGCCTCTATCCTCTAGCTGGCGCGCGCAAGTTCGAGTCTCGTTCAACCCATGGGGGTATGTGAATGTCCTAGCATTTAAGTGCATGTTAGTGGGCACAATAAGCCCTTGAGGCTGCAGTGCCTGTAAGTGCGCCCACAAAAAATTAAGAAATAAAATTATCAACAATAATTAACGTAAGACATTACATATATAGGAGAAATAGTAATAAAAAAGAATACTGTGTACAATCGATAAAATTTTTTGATTTTTTAAAATTGTACAGGGCAATAAAAGAATGCTATATATCAGTAAGCTGTATGAGAAAATCTACTCGAAATATCAAATACCTACGTAATCAAAACTTTATATGCTTAGTGGTTGGTGAATCTCTCTCCTCCTTATGCTCTTGGTTAAATATTGAAATTCTATTGGTTTATTTTAGTATAATCTTTTTTCTGTGTCTTCTGGCTTCTGTTATTCACATAATTTTGTTTATCGTTTTCTCTTTCACCCTCCCTACTTCCTTAATTTATTCTGTCCAATTTTTTTATATCTTTTTCTTTTCCTGTTTTTTGTTTGGAAACACTACTTTCTTTTCAAGTTTCTTCTGGTTTATTATATAATGTGGCTAATTTTCCTACAATTTGGCTCAGATGTTTCATTTTTATCGTCGGTAACAAATTTTCATATTTATTTTGTGTCACACATGATTAGTTGGCTTATAATAAATCTAACTTTGTATTATAATTTTAAAGCTTTTTTGTTTGGTCTTTCCGAATATTCCTTTATTTAGTGTGCTTTAGTATAACAAATTTTAAACGTATTTTTTTATACTATTTTCTGTTTTTATCACTATTTACCATCACTTGTAGATCTCACTTTAATAGAATGTTACAATTTCTACTTACTGTTCGTTACATCACATGATTCCTGTTTTTAGTTTTGATATTTTGTTTACAATCATTTATCTACTACTATCTTTACTTTCATATTTTTTTACTCAAATATATGATAGTCTAGTCAAAAATCCCTATCTTAAAGGCATAAAAGAAGTTTAAATTAATTAGATGAGTGATTGCGTATTATAATGATGTATTATAAGTTTTGCATTCATAATTTTTTAAATAAAATATCTCTTTATCTTCGTTACAAAACATTATAAACATTTATGAAATAAAAGTTTCTTAAGAGATGATAGAAAAATCTGTCAATAATATATTAACGTTATTATTAGTGTGAGTGGAAATCCATTTTTATAATTCAACTAATTTTCTATGAAAATAATTATTGTCTTTGTTATGGACCCTATAAAATAACGTGTGATTAAAGGTTTATTAAATGTTATTGCAGAAATCGTTAAAAAATAAATATAACCCAAAAAGTTAATAAGTGTGAAAGTAGAATTAAAGCCTATTTCGCACAAATAATATTATTTTAAATATTTAAAAAACAAAGCTAACTATGTGAGAAGCAACCAAAAAATATGTGTAAAAAATTTAATATGACATACATAAGAAAAATCAATAATTCTGTTTTTTATCATTTTAAATCTTACAAGATTTTTATCATATAAGTGCTTTAACAATTGCTTTGTTGAAATACGCTCAAGTAACAATTTTTGATTGTTGTTAAAAAATAAAAGAGAATATTTTTGCCAAGAGTAAAAGATCAAATTTTAGAATAATGATTAACAATAAATATGTATTCCAAATTTGTTAGCCAATTGATGGGTAGGTTCAGCAAGCACCTGGCATTCCTAAACGTGTAAAAGATCTATAAGAAGGCGTTGCCAAGTTGAAATTTAGGTCCAGGGTGGTCATTCTGTCAATTTCTGTAAAGACTAGCAGGTAGCAGCTGCAACAGAAAAATGGCTGCTGCTTTCAGTTTGAATAAAAGCCGAACATACCAGGAACAGAACCCCCTTTGATATTTTCTCATCCAAAAAGTGATCTAATGTAGTGCAGAATTAGGAATGTGCGGCAAAGCAACTCAAACTTCTCATTATACTTTACTGGTTTATACCTGTACCATGCATTTTTAGTTAATTAGAGCCTTGTTAACGGGATTCCCGAAAATGTTTCTTATTATAAATAACTCCGTTCTTCCAGATTGCGAGAAAAAACTGGAATATTTATGGCTAAAGCAGGCATATAAGAAACGTGTGACAAACAAGCTAATTAAGCTTTCCTGTTATGTATTTTAAAGTAATTATGTAATTAAACAGAATCACCCGGTAACGAATTCCCATTGCCTTAGGTTCAGCGCTCGTTTATAAAGCAGCTTATCTTCTAATCTCGTAATAGCTTATCTAAAAAACGGAGAAGTGATATTTATCTAGTTGGTTCGAGGTTCACCGGTTTCAGAAAAAAACAGTTTAAGAGTAAATTAACTTTTATTTACTGTACTAGGAATTTTTTGCATAAGTAAGATATAAATTGATTATTTATTCATCGGAAGCTGGTTAAAACTTTTTTTAATCATTTATTACAATTACTAAATAGTATTACAAGTTGTGTGTTCGCATGTACGTGCACCAAGGTGAAAGAAAATATCAAATAACCGCTCTAAATTGATAGATACAGGTTGTGTATTACCATTTTTGTGTTACATTACAGTAGTGTGGTATAACGACATTCTCCCTAGTTACATAATAGAGACTTCATATAAGAGTTTGTGGTTTATTCTAAGTTTAAAACTATATGCCGTGATAAAATCTCCAACTTTTAAATTACAGAAATATCAAAATACGTGAATTTTAAAATTATATTATTATAGTTTTATACAAACGGAAAAGATGTATCAATGTAGCCTGCTTATTACATCTAATGGTAACAAATATAACTACATCGTATTTATAAACTCTAACGTTTTTATTAAGGCGCCCTTAGACGTGACGATGTTTAGTCGGCTACTTTGTAATCAAGAATATGACCAGAATGCAATAATAGTAAATAATTTATTGCGGATGCACCACTTCACAAATAACGTCTAGATGCGTCACAGAGTCAATAGTTGCTACATACTGTTTGCTTTCTAAACAACTATAAAAAGGTAGCTGTCATATCAATATGCTAAACGGTTGACTTTATCTCCTACACAATCTTTAGCTCCCAGAGCTGACCTTCATACAGCTATTTTAACATTACTTCTCGGATGTACGCCGTTCATTATTGGAAGCGACCTTGAATTATTTATGTGGTTTGTATGTAGGCTGCAGCTAACCTAACAGTAGTGGTGCAAATGTTTTGGCAGAAATAGCTGGCAAGGTGCATTCACGAGAAATTAAGGGCTTCGCACATTTGTTCTAATTTACCCCATTAAAACTTTTTTTGAAAATTGAACGAAAAGAAATAAGGCAAATATATTGTTATACGATATATATATATATATATATATATATATATATATATATATATATATATATATATATATATATATATATATATATGGAAGATATATATTATTGTTTTTAACTAATAAAACTGCGCTTTTAGTAATAAATACTATGCTTGTCGTTTGCTTGTTCAAAGAACAGTAATTTTTGAAGGAACTGGTGCATCGAGCTGGACTGATGCATATGTGGGGGCTTAAATTTGGATGAGTTCCAAAACGGGATTTGCCACTTATAAAGACCTATGTTAAGCAGAATATGCTTGGATGCCTTTAATTTATACAGCACGCATGTTTCTAATGTTAAATGCAAGCTGCTCAACAAAGACTACTATTAAATATTGATAGTGTTAAGTTAATTGTAAAATATATAGTGGTAATCTATTAACTGACTCTCAATCATACGAGAATAAAAGAAAAATTTATGTAAATTAATATGTTTCGAATTTTTCCAACATTTGTTATTATTTGCATATTACTTATAGGTAGCGAATAGGTACTTCTTTGCGATCCCGGTAAAGGACAGACCTATTTCAGGGGGTGGCGACCCTGCCTACGTGAGCTCTTGATTATCCTCCGACTCCTATAACAGGAGGAAATCAAGTCCCTACCCAAAGTCCTATCATACCTAACAAAATTTACCGTACCTTATCCTAAACCAACTGACCAACCCGCATGGCAAGCGTGGTGTTTTAATGCCAAAATACCTTTCATGATGACATGAAAGAGGCCTATGTTCAGAAATGGACCGAAGATGGCTAATGATGATGATGATGATGATGACTTTACAAGTAAGTAATATGGCCGTGATGGCATCACATTTGCTAATAGTGCAGTTATATGATTTACTTTTTATTCATTTAAATAAATAAAATAAAATAAAATAAAATAAAAATAAAATAAAATAAAATAAAATTTGTTTATTTCGAATTCATAGTATTAGTAACAATAATCTTAAAACCGGAATTCATAGTATTAGTAACAATAATCTTAAAAACTATGTTAGTAAACAAAAATAAAAGATCTAAAGAAGTCCATAAGCAGGACACCGCCACTACACATATCGATTATATGTAATTGCGGTATCCTTGGTTAAATGGACGTGTGTCCAGTGCTGCATAATACCACTGTCCACATCAAGTCTGTTGGCCACAGTCTTCAGGAGGCTGTTGGAACTGCCACGGACCCGCTGTAGCAGGGATGCAATTCGGGTTCTAATGATGGCTGAAAAGCTATCAACCCCAGCTGTGGCAAACATCCCTGAGGCACTACAGTGCCGCCGCAACCCCAACAGCGCCCTGAAGGCATTATTATATTGGGTGCGCAGGGTCCTATATGCTCCCTGAGTATAATTCATCCACAGGCTGCACGTGTACAAGGAGTGACAGTATGCTTTGAAAAGCGTGATTTTAACTTGTTTAGAACAACGTGCGAACCTGCGTGAAAGCATATTAGCCCGAATGCACAGGGCCCTGCGCTCCCGTTCCATGTCCATGTCATCCTTCAGCAATTCCGTGACCCAATGCCCCAGGTACTTAAAGCTGGTAACCTGTGCTAACAGGATCCCATTGAGCATTATTGGAGGTACTTTGTAAGACTTACTCCCAGCTTTGAACACAAGAAGTACACTTTTAGTTGCGTTATACCTAAGACCATGAGTCACAGCGAATCGCTCACAGATGCCCAGAAGTTTAACAAGACCACTTATTGATGGGCACAGCAGCACCATATCGTCTGCGTAACTGATGTTGTTGACAAAGGTACCGTCAACAGAACAACCAACTCCAGCGCTACTGAGCTCATCAATCAACCTATTAACATATATATTAAAAAGGGTAGGCGAGGTAATTCCCCCCTGCCTTACTCCACATTCTAAGCTGTAAGAGCAAGAAACACCTCCAGACCATTTCACATAATTTTTCTGATGAGCATACCAGTATTGTAATAAATGTATAAACTCATGTGGCATGTTTGTGTCCTCATAAAGTTTTTTCCAAAGAATATTATATTGAACCAAATCAAAGGCTTTGGACAGGTCTAGAAATACAGCATAAACAGGTGTATTTCTAGCTGTGTAGTACTGGACAGACTGCTTGAGACACAAGACAGCGGCTTCAGTAGACAGACCCGGCCTGAAACCAAACTGTGCATCATGAAGTTTAACATGGGAGCTAAGCTGCAGGTCCAGTAGTCTGTCCAGCACCTTAGCCACTATGGTTGCCAATGATATTGGTCGGTAATTGGATTTGTCACTAACATCACCAGTCTTATTTTTTACTATAGGAACAACTAATGTTTTTAACATACTATCAGGTAGGTAGCCGTGATTTAAGCAAAGGGAAAAGAACAAGGCTAGAACTCGTGGTAGGTGTACGCCAACATGTTGCAGATGTTCTATGCTTAAGTGATCATGACCAGGAGACTTCCCCCTAGTCATTTTACTCAACACAAATCTTATATCCTTTGCTGTAACCACAGCTGGTTTTCCACTAGTATAGTGTATGTCAGAGAAGCAAGTATTTGTACTATCTGTTACACCCAATGGTGGCTGTACCTTAAAACTATTTCTGAACATTTCGGCTATGAGCGCAGGGTCACTTAACCCATCCACATTTGCAGGAATACTAGGTTTAGGGTTTAACCTTCTAGTTTGTTTCCAAAAATTTGAGAAATCTTTGTTTGAATGATGCATAGCCAAAATGTCCATTTTAATCTGCTTTTCATTGGTTTGACACCATTTAAGTTTAGTTTTAAAATTCTTTTTCGATTCACACATCATATACATATCCAGCTCGAGGTTTATTATACAAAACCCAGTACTTAAACCAAAAACGAGCTTCACTATGTGCAACCTTAACATATTTATTCCAGCCACATATGTATTTCTTTTTATTGACAGAAAATTTTGCTTTAGCACTATAAATAGAAGCCTCAGTAAGAATGTTAACAATTTTATTATACATATCCAAGAGAATCTTATTATGACTAGGATTATTGCACAAAACCTCAGCACAATTTTTACAAACCTCAGGGAAGTCAATATATTTTAATTTTTCATTACAATATTCTGTGTACAGCGCTATTTGAGATGCATCTCTTTCACCTCACATAATTAAATTAATGTCATTCTCATCACAGTTAACAGACGGCACAATTTTAGGTCTTATTATATTTAGGTCACACTGTAATTCCAACGGAAAATGATCAGACCAAAACACATTATAATTAATTGACATATTAACAATTGTACGTTTAGTGCCTTGAGTTACTAAGCAATGATCAAGCCAACTATTGGTTCCATGACTATCACTCACATAAGTGTATTTAAAAAAAAAATTTATATTGTGTGTCCCTATTTATTTTATTGGAGTTATCTTTAAATTTCTAGACCTACTGTCCTTTAGACATAATATTAGTGGTGACGTTGAATAGATCAACGATTTCTTTAAGGTAGTTACCTCATACATTACGTTTTTCATTGAAATAAAGTAATAAGAAGTGCTATATATAGATTACCAAATGGATAAAAAGATAATAAAGCAACACAAGTTAATTAAAATAATTGTTACTTCAAAGATATCAAGTCGATATAATATTTACAAAAATACATGTAACTCTTAATAAAGTTGAGTATTTACTTCTCCACGACTAATTGTATTTGTTTACCATTAGTAAGAAAGAAGTCAAATAATAAATTTTTCGTAAGTTTTATATCAGGTAAGATAAAATCATACAAATGTTGAAGGTTTTCCAGTTTTGAAAAACTCTTTGTATCAACTGCTGTTTGGTTTCCGAAATATAAATTTATGTTTATTGGTAATACTACAAAGCAAAATTAAACCAAATTAATTAAAATCTATTTATACGCTTCCTACGATTGGTAAATATGGAATGCTATACGAAAGTAAAGTAGTTACTGCCAAACCTCTATAAAAATATGTGAGGATTATTTTTGGTCAAAATAATAAAACAAATGAATCAACTGTCCGAAGATTGATTATAAAATGCATGATGTTGGATCGATAATGAATGTGAGACCTCGTGACAATCAAGGTAACGTAAGGTCTCTCGAGAAAATTTCCGTAGTTAGCAGTGAAATATTAACTTGAAATTGTGCACAACAATTGGACATTTTAACAAACACTCACTACACTTTTATTCGTACAGAATTCAACTGATGTGCATTTTTGGCAGGTATTATGATAGATTCATATATTCTTCGAAGATAATGTTGGAAGTGTTGTGAATATCAATAGTTGCCATTTCATATTAACGGAGATTTTTGGCAAATGGACAACAGTTGATTTGAAACAAATGCGGTGTTTGCAGGACGGTGTTACCTCCGCATAGCTCAGTCAATAGTAGACGTATTACATCAACAATTTTCTAATTTCACAAAACACCAGCATCGACTAAAATAGCAAAATCTTGTGATTAAACACCGTGCGACTTCTTCTTGTTAAATTCCCTAAAAACCGTTTTACACTAGTAATGCACGAAAAGTTGACGACATAAAGAACAATATTTGATTGTTATCGATGAAATTGAGCTTTAAATTGTAATCGAATTTTTTTAGAAGTCCAGATTTGCAGTCGAGGACTAGGTGACCATTTGTCAGGCACAATCAATATTTAATCAGGGGTTGTGCGGTTTAATACTTAATAAAAATATAATCATAAAAGCAATACAAAAGTCATTTTAGTTAAAATTAAAATCCGGATTTTAATTTGCGTAATTCACAAAATTTCCACAAAAGAACTTGTAAAATGAGTTATGTATTGTAGAAAAATGCTAAGAATGTTGATTGGATAAATTATATAATTCCTCTTAGACGCTGACTCAGTAATTTAAAGTTTAGTGGTTTGTGTGGATTGATAGTAATTTTCAGAGCTGTGGAATGGCAGAGCTCAGGAGCTGCTGTTAGTCTGGATGTCGGTTGTTGTCATCGCGGCGATTCTTCCAATCAACCCAATTTGAAACTCTGGTTTCCAATACTCAAAGAAACTTTTTTACTGTCAGTGTGACCAACGACGATGGCGACAACCGATCTTCAGACCAACAATAGTTGGTCTGAAGTTGGTTAATACGACTTATTATATTAATAATATATATATATATATATATATATATATATATATATATATATATATATATATATATATATATATATATCGTACTGATGTCTTAGAGTTTTTAAAAACTGTAGTTGATCTATGAACTAGAATAACAAATAAAACAAAGAAAAAGTCGAAATAACAAAATCCAACAGCAGAAACCATAGAAAAATGAGAAGAGAGCGTATACAAAGGAGGAGAGTAAATAATATGAAAAAGATAGCTGTATTCAGCTGGGTAGGAGTAATCACAAGTCGTAACAGCTAAAGATAAGCTGAAAAAGGAGACTTGTTATTGGATAGAAATCTAATAAAGAAGAATTCTTGTACTCAATTATCTTACCAATTAACATTACTAATTTTGAGTTTACGTGCTTAACAAATTAAAAAGTATTATAATACAATTTCGCAAATTAAAAAATGAAAAACATTAATAATTTTAAAGTAACATTAAAGTATTCCTACCGCATAATAAAAAGTTAGTTTTTATAAATACTTTTTTAAATTATTAGTTGTAATTAATAATAATATACAGAAACAACATGTGTACACATACAACCCGAAACAGCAATTGCAGTTGCCTACGATAAGGGAGATTTTGTTTTATTAATGCGATGACGTTAAGAGCCGGTAGCAGTAAAATAACGTTCATTGTAACGTAATATGTATATTATGAAGGAATGCCTAGCACGATATAAAAATACCGTTAGACGCAACATCCACGCTTACAGCTGCTGCAGTTATCTTTAGTCCTTATAGCCTTTAAAGAGCCTTTCAAAACAATTTTCAATTTATAGTTTCAACAACAGTTACGTTTCGGCTTGAACGTTTAGTTGTAAAGGGGACTGTGCAGCGTACGTATTAAAATCAATAACATGCCAACAGCTACATAGATGAATAAACAATAAAAATTTTATTTTAAGAAAATTAAATTTTCGGTCTGACAGATTACCCGTTATTAAATTTTCAAATCATAGTTCAACAACGGACATTTCCTTGTAAAGTATCAAAATAAATTGACTTGTTATACCTGCATATCATAAATCCTGTAGTGGCCTAAGGAAGTATATCGGGCCCTTAATATACACTGCAAATTTATCTAGTACCAAATACGACAATGACAACTTTCACAGATAATACGGCTGTATTACCCTAACATTTAAACCAAGCACTAAAAATACATAAATACATAATACAAATAAATCTGAATAAAATTCAGAGATGGAAGAACTAATAAAACAAGATCTACTCACATAACCTTTACGTTGTGAAAACAGACTTATCTTGTAGTAAATTTGAATGACATACTACTACCACAACTAAAAGAGGCAAAGAAACTCGAGTTACAAGAACGGTGAATAACGTGGTGTAAATATATTTGTGAATAGAAAACAGTTGGATCTTAAACTCCATTATAACTCACAAAGTTTTAATTTAGAATTATACTAAACCTTATATTGATTTGGAGAACTGCAGGTACCTCTAATATTAAAATTATACAAAGGTTTTAACGTAAGGTTCTCAAAATATCAGTAAATTCGCAGTGATACGTACGACACTTCGTTATTCAGCAATATCTAAAAAATTAATTAATGTTTCTTATTTTTTCTGTGATTTGCTTAATCGTAAATATATGAACTTGGATTCTTCGGTTTTTCTTGAAGCCACTCTAGAGGTGTTTGAGCTGGGATTTTAGTTTCCCTGTTTAAATATACCTTTGACGCTATACTCAGCAGGTTAATTTGTTGGTAGTGATTGCAGTTTTCCCTACCATATGTCTTATAGAGTGGCACGATGACACCTCTCTTCCAATCTTTTAAAACACTCTTTTTCTCCTATGGCATATCACATATTTTTGTTAACATCTATATTCCCTTTGCGCCCGTATTCTTTATCATTTATTTTGTAATAGTACTTGTATGCACCGGTTTTCCTTTTTTTTGGCATCTTTGAGGCATTCCCAAGTTTATTTAGTCATATGTAATCTATTTTTTGTTGGATTTCTTCTATATTTTACATTTTTTTTTATTCCTGTTATGTTCCTTATTCAGCAGATTTTCAATATATCTTCTCTTTCCTTCAATTATATCTCTTTCTATAGTTAATGCTGCTCCATACTAATCATTTATATGCTTAATTAATTTTATTTTTGTATACATATCTTAGGTTTTATAAGTATGCAATAATAACAAAAATTTAAAAAAATTGTGATATGTAATTGTTACATAAATTATAATTAAACTAATTTTAGACATTTTGGCTTGCCTAGAAAATTAATAAATTTAACAAAACCTCTAGAAAGTCTCCATAAAATATAAACATAATCGTGGGATACTTTGTAAAACTATTTCATGATAAATACAAACCGTAGTATTATTATCAAAGTGGAATAACAATGGCAATATCCAAAATATGATACAAAATATAACACAATTTAAATTAAAGCAGCCTAACTGAATCTATAGTTATTATGAACAAACTTTAATCTTAATAAGCCTCTCGTAGCACGAAGTGAAACACGCCAGAACATCTTAATTACTTCTTTAATGTATAGTAGCACACAAAATATGAAAGTATTCTTAATGTTATTCAAGTCGCTTCCTCAAACGAAACCTTGACAATTAAAGATTGCGCCTCTAAACTGCAAATCGACATCTAAAATCTGCGATTCTGCAATTTGCCAAGAGTGGGTGACATCCCAGAGTTTGGAATTAGACATTTTATAATGGTTAATTAAAACTTCGCAGAACGGCCTTAGCTCTTAAAGAGGTACTGTAAATTCCTGCTGGTATAAAATGTGGATTTAGCGATGAGCGGCTCTGAACAAGAAAAGACTTTATTTCTTTATTTTAGTAACGATACCATTCTGAACGATCTTTTTTATTTATCATGTATAATTTGATTAGTTTCGGCCTAAGAAAAAATGTTTTTGTGCAATTTGTAATTTAAAAAATAAGATGATTTATTAATGTAGAAAGCATACTATGTTAAAAGTGTGGGATTTTATTGTTATTATAAAATTTAGTAAAACTGGTTGGAAACACAAATGATTGTTGATCTCCTGAAAGCATCCGTTTATTTTATGTTTTATATACAGTTCTCTTTACCTATATCTCATTCTTTATTTGTGAGATATGCTAAAAGTAAGGTTTATGTTAATAAATGTTCAGCGCTCTAGAAACTAAAAGCAAACATCAGCGTCGTAATGGACTACCCTCGGTCACGTTTAACTAATTAAGACATTCTCAAACATGAAGCACCTAGTTACGCTTACAGGGGAAATGGCCACTTCTAGCATAACATATGTTGAACGTTTTGCAAAGCGTGTTCTATTAAAAAACTTTTTCTCTATCTTGTATATTGTTTCTGTAATGAAAGACAACTTAATACCTTTTGCAAGTGCAATATTCCATATTTCACCATAAATATAAATTTTCACTACTTTTTTATTTAATTAAATTTTCGTAATTAATTTGTTTCGTTTTGTATTTCCATGTAAAAATTTTTAAAAGTACTGTAATTAGTGTTATTCGTATTGTATTATTGTGCACAGTACAGAGAAGAAAGTAACTTATCTTTACTGCTGCTATGATTAAATAGATAATTTATTACAAAAATTGATATGTAAATTTTAAATATTTAAAATATAACGTTAAATTTAACACTACTATTTATTATTGTATTTGTTACTAATGCATTAAACGTTAAAAGAAAATTATTGCATGGTATTTTCTTTGTTTTGTTGATTGCAATTTTAGAGAGTTTTCTTATTCTTTTGTCTTTGCTTTTAGTGTTATTATTTTAAAAAAAAAAATAAGGCATAACAACACCCTTGTAGAAGCAATTTAAATATTCTTTTTGTTACAAATATTTTCTTAATTGTCTTTAATTATTTGGCAGTTACTGTTAGTAATATTTTTGTTCTTTTTTATAATCTATTATTAATATATTAAATTATGCTAAATGTGTCCTTTAGTTGTATTTTGCAAGTCAAAATTTCTGATATGCTTTGTTTATAAAATTATGCGACTACTTATCCTAATACAAAAATAAGTATCCAAAAAATATTTGAAAATAGTGTGTTTAATTTTCTTTGTTTTGTTTTTATGTATAAGCCATTATGTCGTACAATATCCTTCCACTTACGAACCTTTTTTTTTGTTGGTGCTGTACCACTCTTCTGCTCTGGTATTTAAAAATGACCAAGTTCTTCTACTTTCTACAAATTGACAAAGTTGCATTCGGTCAAAAAGTGAGCCAATAATCGGTTCAGTTCCATCGAGACCTTTTAAATTTTTCTAGGTTTTTTGAGCCTTACGTGATCTATCCACAACAACACTTGACTTTGAATAACCATACAATCTAACAAGCTGTTAATGACAAAGCTCGGCAGTGCTGGTTCAACCTTCAATAACCAGCCCAAAGTAAACCACACCTTTATAATTTTACTAAACGTAAAGCATAACTTTGACTTCAAAACTCTTACGGTTTACACGTTCTCAGCTTGGCCTTTACTTAACAATTGCTTTAATCTATTTGGATTACAGAAATAATTCGGCAAAAACATTTAGGATCTTGAGGCTTGTCAATTAATTGTCTGAACATACATATTCGATGTTCAGTTTGTTCTTGCATGGAAGCGGGGGACACTTCTCTGCATCGACTTTATATAGTTTATATTATCTTGCATTGAAACAATTGAAGCTTCTTTAATCATTCTAAGTTTCTTATAGTTGAAAATATTTTAACAGCTTGAAATGAAGCTTCTGTTTTTACTACATACTATCTAATTAGATCTGATGTCGTGTCACATATTGTTCGGGCTGCATCAACAATGTTTCATCCTAACTATCAAGAATACCAGAAACGGCATTTGAATTGGGCATGTTGGCTACTGTTTTTAAGTTCAACTTTTAAGAAATAAAATTTGATACCACACAGAATAATTTAGAAACTAGGTTTTTAATATAACGCATAATTTATAAAATAGTTTAGTTAGTTCAATAATTTCTTTACAGTAAAAACTAAGTACTCAAGAAACTAAAATACTTTTGCATCACCCTATTACAAATGAAAAAATGTATAGTGACTTTGTGGTAAAATTTTTATTTGTGTATTGCAATAATTACCTAAGAGCAACGTTTTTTTTTGTAAAAGGCACAAATTTTTGAATACAAAAACGGAGAGCTTGTCCCTGCTCACGCGAACGTTGTTAAAATGGGCTGCCCGTATTTTTAGCCACGCATTGCTCGTTACAAGTTATGACTTGTTGTTTGTTGCAGGATTACATCTGTTGCGATGGAGCTCAGGTTTGTTCGTATGAATTACATGCGCGGCGTTTCCGTTCCGGTGATTTACGCCGAACGGGATGCACATAATGCCTACCTGCATACGGGACACGGCGAGACCATGCCGTTTTAAACATAAAATTTCGAGTTTTAGGATAAAAGATTAAGACGAACTATGGAGTAAGTAAAGGTAGTGTTTGCTTTGTGGCGGTAACACTGAAATGAGTAAAAACCATTTCTGTGTTTTCTGAAAGTAATTTTTTTGTATTATGATTGCAATAATCTAAAACGTTAGCTAAAAAACGAGAAAATTGTAGTAGCTATGTATTTGTGTATGCAATAAAATATTTTTTTATTATATTAAGATACAATCTACAATCTGAAAATTTATTACAAGAGCAAATGAAGAATCAAATAAAATTTATGATAATAAATAAAAAACAATCACTTCAGTTATTTACATATGTCAATTGGGTTTTAGAGAACATAGCAGTTGATGTTAATTTTTGCAAAAAAAATTGAGCAATAGAGCTCAATTTTCTTTAAATTGCTTTGCCTTGCCAAATTTGTTGCGTCTAGGGCAGTAAAAATCTGCGTACTATTCAAGCAAAATTAATGCATCCACAAAAATACACCGTTTGATCTGCATTGTGAGCTGGCCCGTACTTCTGTGAGAACAAAGCTGGCAATGATTGCCAATGGTGTACGTTATCAGAAAATACTAAACAATTGTGTTTAATAAAATTAACGATTTAAACTTGTGGTTTCAACAAGATGGAAGCACATGTCAGACATCACTCTGCGACATCAATTAGCCATTCGACTTTTTTGTCTGGGGCAATTTGAAGGAAACGGCTATGATTCCAGTGCTAAAATAGAACATCAGACTTGTAATTAATGAATAGAGTGACATTTATAGAAAAGTATTATGGAAAATTTCCGCTAAAAGAATGGTTGCATGTCAGAAAAGTCATGGAGGCCATTTGACAGACATAATATTTCATACGTTGCTACTATGTCTATACTTCACACTAATAGCACTAAATTCAGATTATTTATATTATGTTGTATTCCTGAAGTTTATATCTTCATTAGAGCAGCCGTGAAAGCCTTTGCATCCTAAAATCTAATTTTGATCACCCTATATAAATGTAACCATTGTTATCAGTTTGACAGTTACTTCAAGAGAACTTACTATTGCAATTAAAGTAAATAAAAGTGATTTCGTTTTCATTATTGAAAACCAAGTGGCGTTTAAACAAAAATACTTTAGAAAACGGGCAAACCAAAGGCTCTAAATAACAATCAACAGAGAAAAACCATAATCTTTTAAGGCAGATTGGCAGTAAATATTTTTGACTTAAATACTAAAGTTTATTTAGTTCTTTGCGAGTTTTCTGCAAATAAATTTTCTTATTTTGCAAATTTTGAATGCATTAACATTGAATTATAATTGATCTTTTAAATGAAGATTAAAAATTGTAATTATTTTTTTGTGTTTCAATTGTTTAAACATTTTCTTTTTTGTGTATACAGTCACAAAGTGGATTTATTTTTCTTATTCTTTTTACTAGTGCTGTTAGTCAGAAAACGCATAAATGAAAATTGTGTTAGAGATTTATGTGGACTACAGACTTAATTTAACAATTCCAACAGCTATTAACTTGTTATCACTCCATCAGTGTAAATTTAGTATAACTGCTGTTTGGATTGTTACTTTGCACGTATTTAGATAGAGCGAAAAAATTCATCTCCAATACCTCGTTTAGCCACGCGCTTTGTCAGATCTTCCAGATTTTGCAAATTACAAATCTTTACAATTTCACGAAAAACTTTGAAATTCAAAAATTTTCTTTATTTTGCAAATTCTGTTGTTTGCCATTTTTCACAAAATTTTTGTTTTTGATTTTGCAGATTCTATAAAAAACACACGCATACGTAAACTTGGTTTAACTGATTTTACTTTTAGACATTCTTCGGTGTGTCCTGTATTGTCTCAACAAATGAGTGGGCGCTACCGCAGAATGAAAGGAAGTAGGTCAAGGTCGAATGTGTGCGTTAGATAATCTGGTGGGGCAGTCGTGCACTGGTTTCTATGTGATGAGCATACCCAAAGCAAAGCCCTCGAATACGACATTATCCGCATCGCTGTCTTTTCAAAAAGCGCAGTTATGATAGAGCGTTGGCAGAAGGTGCGTGGATGCAACAGCACAATAGAGTAATTATACGTAACTCAGCAAATTATCAGATGATGAAAAAGAAGAAGTCAAGGAAACATAAAACAGCCAAACTCAGCATGCTACTGCTAAAGTTTTGAATCGGCAAGCGTCAGTTATTAGAAACCATACAGAAAATGGCAAGAATCTGAAAAGATACCTGTCTAAATGAAGAATAATTGTACCAAGCTGTACACATAAAAGGCAGGTGCCTTCAAGTAAAAACAATTCTTTTATCTCTGACGATAAGAGTCCAAATTAAAATTTATAAAAATGGCGTGACGGCATGAAATTGCCGCTACTGTTTGTAACCAGTACGAATATGAATACCTAGATGTATATTAAACAATGATTTGAGAATATTCTATTGATGTAGTTTTTATCTGTGAATGTTACGCAACTTATCTTGATCTAACTTAACAAAGAACTTTGTCATTATAACCACTGAAGAAAGCCCTCTCTGGAAGCTAACAAGACTTGTCACGTAGCAAAAATGGACAGCCCAAATACTGCGGCGCATTGTTGGCCAATCGAATAGTTTTAGTCACTGATGAAAAGAATCTATTGATGAAAAATACCGTCAATTCAAGTTAAATTGGACAATAAAGCTAGTTCGCACCTTACAGTCTCTTTAGCTGTTTATAAATACACTCAGGACACAGCGTTTGTCCGCAACAAATTTTATTTTGCCCAACTTCTTGAGCAAGCTCTAATTAAGATAAATAATTGCTAATGCTATCCTCTCGAAACTGCTTCATTGGTATTTTTTTCAGTCCACATCTATACGAGGACTATAAATGCAAGTAGTATAATCTAATACTTTTAATGTCCACCTAATCAGATAATCCTTGAAAGTCTTTCATGTCATTGGTGTAAATCAGAATTTTAAGTATCTTATAGGTCAAGTTCCCAAATTGGCCAACAAATCAAGTAAATATCTCAAAGTTGCCAAGTTGCAAATTCCTAACTTGGTAACTAAGTTCCTAAAAAACTCCAAACAGATTAGTTGCCCATAAAAATCGCTTAGTGTGAATACTAACAAAATCACTAAACAAGGACTAATACGAGAGTACAATTAGTTTAACTTTTAATTTTAACCAGCTATTGAAGATTTGCGCTATATTGATAGATTAGTACAAAAAGTGTTAAGTAAATTAAAACATTTTGTTTTGAAACTAAAATTATGACTTTTCCTAAAAATAAAGTAATTCATACATATAAATTGCAAAACACTGTAATAACTATTTCACCTACTATGTAAATTAGATTTTTTATTTAATGAAATTATACATTCTTATACGTATGCCTCTCCAAATTAATGCACGTAATAAGCATCGTTCCCATATACACATTCATATTTCTTTAACATACTTTATCATATGGAACAAGGTTGAAATTCAAATAATGTAAAAATTCCCAAAAGGTCGCAGCGTCACAAGGTCTCAGCTGCCATGCGTCACATCGTACCCAGTGTTTGTACCTTGTTTGTATTACGCTGCATCAGTGTTGACGTACTATGCGGAATTTTTATTGCAAAGGTCAATTTGCACTCTTGCTAAGTAGTTTATAACTTCAAATGCTTTTTAAAGAGCACTTTGAGTAAGGATTTTTATTGCATTTATATATAAATTGGGTATTGACATTTTCAAAAGAATAAGAATGCATTTTTTTATAAAAAGTGGTAAAACTATTTCCTAATTTTTCAATAAAATGATACATAGATCTTTTAAACAAAAAGAAGAGGCTAATTGTAAATAATTGTTTCCAAGAAATGGTAATTATATTAAAACAATTATTAACTTAATGTTACTACGTACAGCATTTGTATTTGCAAAAGTGTCGACAGACATTTTGCGGCACCATACTTTGCTCCTGACACACGCTTGCATTCTGGGACCTTATCCAAGAACTCGAGCCAAATAACATACAAGAGGTATTTTCAGAATTCTCTTCCATAATTTAGTCACCATTTTTTTGGCTACCAAGACATTTAAAATGTACAATCTTGCATTTTTCTTATGGTTACAATTATTAATAAATTTTCGGATGATTAATAAAGTTTCATAATAATTGGATTAGGACATGTGATGTTTTACTTTCTGTTTTGATTTAGATTTTTTTTATAATAGAGCAGTTATATTAAAAATATTATAGTTTTCAATATTGAAGAGTAGTTATTCAAAATAATTTAGGCTACGGTTTCATAAAAAAATCAAATAATATTATTTAATTTGATTAGTAACGTAATGATTCCTATATTTTGACTAGATGACAAATTTTACTACTGCGGAAGGGCATCGAAGACTTCCTAGACAACTTGCATGTTGTACTTTGTATTTTTTGCGTAAATGAACATTACACTGCAAATTTCAAGAAGTGTAACCAAACCTCTCCTTGAGAGTTTCTATTTTATTTTTACTTTTTTATGTACCATAAAACAAAATTTCTCTTTTAACTTGATTTCCAGATTCATATACTTGACGAAATTTTTTATTTAATTTTCAAAATAATTATGCGTTTAGCTTTATGATTTATCAATAATATGGTCAATACGATCCCAACGAGAGCCAAGTTATACAAAGTGTTGATATTTATTCATAAATGAAGAAGCAAATAATCTAAAACTGATGAACACAACAACTGTGCTCTTGGAATAGATGCGTCTAAACACAATCTATAAAGTGTAAGGGAACTAAGTTATAATGATCCTATACAAATCTTATTTATCTTATAGCTTAATAACATTTGTCTACTTATGGTTAACGGACAGAAAAAGTTCTGTTTTTTATTGTAAAACATGGATGATTAAAGGTTCATATTTGGCAAGTAATGCGTTTTTTGTGCTATTCAAACGTGTAAAACTATATGTACAGCACGCTAAGACAGTGTCTAGGTGCTTCTCTGCGATCACAGCAAACATGATTACCCTTTATTATCCTTATTTACCCCAGTAATCCGCAAAGAATAGAGTAGTACAGAAACCGTAATTTTTTATGTATAGTAAAGCAGGGAAAAAAGCCCTTAGTATCCGGATTCCGAAGACTTGCCAACTACGGTAACCGTCAAACAGACAAAAGCTAAAGAGTACTAAGAATACTCGGGTGAGGCCAGTCTATGTGGTAAAAACTACTAGGTTTGAAAGAAAGAACCACATAATAGTAAAAATTGTTATTTCAAAAGCAATTTTGTATCGTCGAAAGTGAATTAAACAAACATTCTAGGTCTCAATAAGGAGAAAATAAGACAGAAAAAAATAAAAATTGTTTACTTATTTCATAAGGTACATGAAAACATTGAGAAACGAAAAAAGCTAAATAAAAAGATAAACAACATATTAAAAAGAGAAAGAAGCAATGAAGAAAGGCACGAAAATATTTAAATACATTATATGAAGAAAAAGTAAAACAAACCGCAAAGAAAAGTAAAAATAAAAATAGTTAAACAAAAAATGAGAAATTGTAACATTAAAATTCCAAGATAAAAAATATTAGGCAAGCAAGAGATTCTAAACGTTGATCAAAAGAACTTCTGAGAATTAATAAGATGAAAGTCATGCATACCTTAAATTTTATGCAAAATAATAAAATCTCGGGAAAAGACGGCACTCTCATGGATATGACCAAGAAAGCACAAGACGTACTGATTCTAAAATAAGACATAAGTATGTTAAATGTTTTTAGTAAAAAACTGAAATAAAGCCGTCATAATCATTATTACAGAAAACGATATCAGTTCCGTACTGCACATCTATAAACAAATTACCTTTTTTTCATGATTATATAAAATATTCAGATTATAGCAATGCTATCCGATAGTCGTCTAAAAAATTAGACGACTATTGATTTTTAGCAAAGGTGGCTCTTAAAAAGCGGTAATGCAGCATTTTTTGTCTGCAAGAGTACTGATAGATATAGTTACAAAATGTACTTTTAAAAATAGCTTTCGTTGACTACGAAAAAAACTTTGACTCACTTAAAGCAATCAATAATAATAATCTAGTCTAAGTTGGATAAAAGATCTAATGTGTCAAGTAAAACCAATGAAAGAGTTAAATTGCACACGTATGGATTTTAGGCATTCTGTATATAATTCTTTTTTTTTATATGGGGTGTGACAGAGGAACAAAAAATTGGTTTTACTGTATTACAATAAAATTAGAACACCTAACACTGCACAACAAAATTGCAACTTTTATCTGATGATTGACTTTTATCACGTGATGTTTACTAATTTGACGTCGCTAATTTCAAATATAACCTCAGTTTTCAGGTTTCCACGAAAAAATCACTGTGTTAGTGAGTTAATTTGCTTGTAATTAAGAAAATATTAAGTTTTTTTAATATAAATCGATATGGCATCGTCAAGAAGAGTTTGTGTCAATGATCCGAATCATTTGCGAAGAGTATATGTTTAAAGAATGCCGTTTGAATGTGACAGTGTTCGGGATTGAGGCTTACAAAAATTACTTTGGTCACACACAAGCCTTGGATTCCACAAAAGGTATGCAAAACGTGCGTTGAATTTCTACGTTTGTGGACAAATAATAAAAGGAATAGCTTTAGGTACGAAACCGTTATGATCTGGACTGAACTCTTGAACCACCACGACGACTGTTATTTTTGTTTGGTGAACATATCTGGCATTAACTGAAAAAATCGATCCAAATGGCAATATCCTTCCATACGGTCGGCACATAGACATGTTTTGAGTCCTAACATATCACTTGAACCTCAATCTGGTGCTTCACAGGAGGATCCTACGCATTTTGAGGCGAAAATTAACAGTAGTGATAGTGACTTTGAATGTGACCTGAAAGCGCCAAAACTATTCAACCAAGATGATTCAAACGACCTTGTCAGAGATCTGGGACTGTTAAAGGCTGCTTCAGAAATTTTGGCTTCTAAGCTAAAAGAAAGAAACTTAGTAACAAAAGAAACGAAAATTTCTTATTACCGCACAAGAGAACAAAATCTCCTCAAATATTTTGCTACAGAAAATTATTTCGTATTTTGTAAAGATGTACCTGGTTTAATGGCTGCAATGGGACTTCAAAATTACGTTTCTAGTGAGTGGCGTTTATGCATAGACTCATCAAAACGTAGTCTAAAATGTGTTCTCTTACACAATGGGAATAAATTAGGATCGTTGCCTATTGCACATTCCACAAAAGTAAAAGAAGAATATACAACTATTGCTCTGGTTTTACACAAAATTAAATATGTGGAACACAATTGGCTCATATGTGTTGATTTAAAAATGGTCAACTTTCTTTTAGGCCAATAAGGTGGTTATACAAAATATCCCCGTTTTCTTTGCTTGTGGGACAGTAGAGCTAAAAATTAACATTAGATTAAAAAAGATTATCCTCCTCGGGAAGCGCTAGTTCAAGGACAACAGAACATGATAAACCCACCTCAAGGGATCGTATAATTTTGCCTCCGTTACATATAAAACTAGGACTTATACAACAATTTGTAAAAGGTCCTGACAAAAATGGAAATTGTTTCTTTTTCCTATCAAAAAAGTTTCCAAAACTGAGTGCAGAAAAGATAAAAGCGGGAATTTTTGACGGGCCTCAAATAAGATCATTAATAAAAGACTCAAATTTTACGGACACTATGACAGAGATTGAGAAAACGGCATGGAATGCGTTTGTTTGGCTTGTTCAAAATTTTTTGGGAAATAAAAAAAGTCCTGAATTTTCTCAACACGTCGAACAACGATGAATCACTTTCAAAGGCTTGGATGTAACATGAACATCAAGTTACACTTTCTTTACAACCACCTGGACTATTTTCTCGTCAATCTTGGGGACCTAAGTGAAGAACAGGGCGAGCGATTCCACCAGGATCTCCGTACCATGAGGGAACGCTATCAGAGCTACTGGAACGCACACATGATGGCTGACTATTGTTGGAGCATTCAGAATAGCTCTCTGCCTTCGGCTTCAGCAAGAAAATCATATAAAAGAAAGTTTTTTCATCTTAAGAATTAAATAAATTAGAATTATCTCTAAATTTATACTGTTTTATTATTAAAAAAACCCGTGTCATATTTTTTTAACTAGAGCTGATACAGAAATTTCAATCACGGAATTGAAATCGTCATCAAAAATTGGACATGTAACATAACCCAATCATCAGAAATGCTGTTGTGCAGTGTAATAGTATATTTTTAAAGAAAAATCACATCGTTGAAATAAACACGTATTTATCAAATCTTTATCGTACGCTTTCCTCCGTATGACAATATTTTGGCAGGAAACCCTGCGTATTTTTCTTCAATTTTTCTGTTTAGCCGAGAGTTATAATCATATAGCACTGTTGACATCAGGAATTGTCGCTAGATTCCATATTATTGTAGAATAGTGCAAACATTTGAATGCAAAAATCAAGTAACGAAACTGTTGTTTTTTGATTTTTAAACAAGTTGTCTTTTTATGAGTGAAAATTTAAGTCAATGTAAAACATTCTGCAAAGCGACTGGTCGGAGATCGCTAGAATGAATAGGACTGCGGCACATAACATGTTTTATGATCTTAAGGTTTTATCGCGTTGTTGCCCTTTTGACCACCTAATGGTTTTAAGGCCACACCTATCACTTCAAGCTTCTTTACACAGCCCACGTGGGCTCAGAATACACTATCCTATCGTTGAATGTTAAAATAAGTACGACATAAAAATTGTGCCACAATATAGTGCAATTTTTATGAAATTCTTTAATTGCAAAAGCGCGTTCTTTACCCAACCAATATTCTATGGTACTCGCTCGCCAAGCGTACCCTTTAAAATGTAATAATCTTTTATCTCTTTATAAGAGTATAAAGAGTTGGAAACTGATCCACTTACAAAAAATGCATTGGATTAGAAACAAAAAAGGTAAAATATTAATAAAAATCTGGATATCCCCTGCTAGACCAAAAGTAGTGTGGTAAACTTACAGAAAAACCCCGTTCTAAAAATTTTTATCTCAACATGTGTTTGAAAATAATGAAGTGCCTCTTTGACTTAGATGAAATATTTAATATTTAAAATAGCTGTGGAAATTCAATTGCAAGTATCACCGTCATATAATATGAAATCTGTTAAGTTATACTTATAAATTAATCAAGCCCGTTCTTCAACACACTTTTAAGAACAATGTTCTAGAAAAGAGCTAAAAATAACAAGTAATATAATATAAATATAGAATCAATAATCGAAAATTTTAAAATATGTTTCTCGGACATATGGACAATGACTATGAAAAATCATAAAAATTTCCAATTCACTGAGAACAAATTATCTCAATCGTATTACATTATAATCGTGATAGTAAAGAACAGTATAAAGTTAATAAATAAATAAAATCAAAGAAATTTTCAAATTTGTGCTTCATGTATATATCCGATTTTATAGTATTTCTATATACCTCGTATATAACAAGATCCGGAAGTAATAAGAAAATCGAAAATACAGAAAAAGTTAAAAAGTAATAAGCAAAAAACAACAATAAAAAAGATTTAGGCAGAAAACTGGTTTAGAGTTAATATCCTTAATAATAATAGCTGTTCTGATTCAGCCATTATAAACCAGATTAGGGACATTGACGTGGTGTCGTATTAATGATTATTTAAACTGGTTTACTTGTACATTTGAAAAATTTTATGAATACGGGTTGGGAGTGGAAAATATTTATTGTACGGTCCAGAAATAATGAAAGGTGCCTTTCCACCTATTGGTGAGATTTCAGGAAAACTATATGATACCACACCAGGGACTTAAAATCATCAGATTTTCGCAAAGTTGAAATCGTCAAGTAATTAAAGTTAGAAGGATTCAAATTAGGAAACATCTAAAATATCAAGTCCTAAGATAAATTGTAAATCACACCAAATGTTTGGCAATTTAATCGCAATTTTTTATTTACAACTATGACTTTTTTATTTTTTGGCTAAAACACTTGATCCAACCAACCGGCACAAAAATTAATGAATTGTAGTAATTTTTGAATAGTTATCCGGGATTTTTAAAACAATTTCGAGCAGAAATGGCAAAAGCCAGATTAATATAACAACATTTATCTAACTCAATTTGATTACCTTTATACTGTCATTCAAAGCAACAAAAGCTACAAAGGAAAACCACATTGTCTCCCATCATGACAAAGTTTGCCTTTTTATCGAACGTTACGTGGTTGAATCCATCGTCCACAAGAGAGGATTTTTTCTATTACAAATCACATTTAATAAGTTTGATTGAAAATGAAATAATTTTTAACTTTGGATAATAAGGTGGTCCTTATTAAAGTCGTCACCAGTTACAAGAAAAAAGCAAATGTGTGTCAAGAATTTGGATTGGTAAACTCCCCTGTGTGACCAATTATAAAAGACAAGAATAGAAGTTTAAGTTTGACAAAGCACAAAGGAAAATAAAGAAGTTCAGGTTTTGAATAAACACACTGTCGTCAATAATGGCCTCCACACCGTACAAGTGGCTTGCGGCTAATCAGCCTAGGTATAATACGAAACAAAGTTCAGTTACAAACAGTTTCTTTTAAGAAAATCGGCAAAATTTCTATTCTGGGCGACGTAGAAATCACTATGGCAGAAGATAAAAAATTTGGACTAGAAAAAAGTTGCAAAAATCTGCGAGAACAAAAATTTCATTGATTCATTGGAAAAATGTGTAGTTAACGACGGTAATTTATTTGCTTCTAGCGTCTATTTCGACCCTGAGAATGGTGTAACCCCAAATAAGGAAAAGAAGAACTTAAAAATGGTACGGAAGGAAAGGATTATTCTGCACTTAAAAATCTTTCAAGCAGACGGTGTAAAAGTTTTATGCGTTAAAGTCCGACATTTAAAAATTCGTATCGTGCAATATGGGTGTTGAAATAAAAGTTGAATATATTTTCATCAATAAAAATCGCCCCACATCAGAGATAGTGCGCGACAAGCGGGCAGAGAGAGGGAACATATGAGAGCCTTCACTGCTCACGCAGGGCGTTAGAGCCTTGCCATATTATTCGTAAAACTATTCAAATATTCTACTCCAAAGTGAAACCTGCATTTTCACCGCTTTAAATGTCATTTACAATTATAGTGTTAGGTTAGCAAAAGTCATAAAACATCTGGTAGGTTTTGTCAAAATGTCTTTCAGAGCGTTAGCGCTGTTTGTAGTGAAAACGTTACTGTGACTACCGTGTTTTAATTATTTACTTAATTGAACACGTTCTGCTGATAATGCCCAAACAACTAAACTTAGTAAGCAACAATATGTACAAATTGTATTTTTATAATTCCAAGTTGAAATTGCACAAGCTGCTAAGTATTGGAACTAAAACAGTTTAAAGAAACTGTTACGCTTATTAATAAACAACGAACAGGCAGTAAACAGATAACTCTACAATAAAAAAATCTTGATTAGAAGATCATTGAAAGATCGCAAAAAGTTGTCCTTTCAGCTAGCTGTTATTCTATCAAAGTTACGGTCAGAAGAAGGCCCATAAGTAAAGAAAAAGCCGTGGCTGTGGGGCAAAATAAAAAAAATGTCTAGAATTGGACAAAAATACCTGAAAAAGCTGAACAAATATATTGTGGTCCGTCGAATTTAACTTTGGTATATAATTTTTATTATGTATTCTCTAATAAAGCTACACACATAAAAAGCACTTGATACTGTTTTCTTCATTTTATAGGTATCTATTGCTTCCGATACGTCATTTGTTAGACTGTATGTTGGCAAAGTGTGGGGCTAACAGTAAATAGCAGCGGTAGCAATATTATGACATGGAAGCCGGGAAAAGTGCAAAATAAGACAAAGTCTTAAAAACGACTTTGGATATATTATTTTTAAAAGTCTTAGAGACACCAGTACGTGTAGAGTCAAATTTCAGCAAGACAATGCTCCATAACACATAAGCTAGCCATTACAATGAGCTGGATACACAAAAATGGGATTGAGCTCTTGACTGGCCTCCATAGTTCGAGAAGAGGCGGCAACCCCTTTGGACATAATTATTATATATATTAAAGAAAACCACAGCGCTAGTCGATTATCTCCAAAAATATATTTAAAAGTGACGTTTTACAAGAACAGAAAGGTAAACAGTACCAAGAAGCTGGTAACTGATATGCGAAAATACTGATATTTAAAATAAAAAATGATTTTTTACAAAAGTATACAGTTTTATACACCATCATAGTTACATTTTAAAATATTTTGAATTTTATTTTAACCCTGCTGTAAGCTTAAAAAATTGCTGGTAGTAACGCTATAACCAAGTTTTACTGCACATTCTTGACAATAAATAAAACTAAGATTACAATAGATTTGTTTAATGGTAAGTTAAATGATCAGTAAATTTGAAAGTTTTATCAGCGCGGGTAAAGAGATAGGCGAACAAGTGAGTTAAATGTTCTAAATAAGCTATAATGCAACAAAACTGTTATTATTTAGAAAAAAGAACAAAAAAAAAACTCTGTGGGCAAGGAAATGCATGTTTACCAGATGTATTTTTTAATATGATTGTGTTTGTTGTATAAGCTCATGTACGTGTACATCGCTTACGTCGCCTTTTCAGATTGTGAGCAATGTGCGCTATTTACACGTACAATAAATATGTAATTAGAACAACAGTATGGGTTATAACGAAAATCGCATATTTACATGTCACTTAAAGGTCACTATACGCGGTTTTCATTATAATTTCCTTTAATTAAAACTGTAATTTGGATTATAAAGTCCAAGGTTATGTATGGTCATTTTTTAGATGAATTAAAATGCTACAAAATGAACAGACGAAAAATAAAAATTTGCGTTATAAAGATTAAAGAAAAAAACATTAAAAAATGTAAGAGCTAAAATTGAAATTTAATTATTAAAATAAAAATCGCTTTTTAGTTTTTTTTATTTTGCTTACATTTAGTAATGCAGAAATATTGTTAGATAACATTTAGTATATACCAAAAAAGGCGATTCTCAATCATTCTAAAAAAAACTGTGTCAAAAAATATGCCCAAGCAAAATTCTTATTTTGTTTTGTTAAAATTGTATGTAACTTCTCAACGATAGAGTAAAAGTCAAAAATATGCGCTAAATTTGTTTGCGGCACTCTTCCTGCAGCTTAACCTGAAAAAAATTGTTTACATTCGCACAATAAAATTTTGTCTTCGCTGTGAAATGTTGATACATAATTCATATTTTTACTTTTTTGGCGTCGAAAGGGGCCGTTTGTATTTTTAGCTGCGTATCGCTCGTAACAAGTTACGGCATGCTGCTCGCTGCAGGATTACATCTGCTGCGATGGAGTGCGGGCCCGTTCGGACGAACTGCACGCGCGGCATTTCCGTGGAAGCGTGTACCTGCCAAGTGTAAAGTCGACGGGGGCCCATTCATTCGATGAAGACGAACGACGCCGCGTATTCGTCGAAAACAAATGAGGACCGCGAGCGAGCGCCAGCGCGTCTCCCGCAGACACGCGCGGTTAACGGGCCGATTAATATTTAAGTTTATCGGTAATTACGCGGCGGATCATTAGTGCAACGTAGCTGCTTTACGACATGCAAATTTGTCGCGCGGCCCTGCAGTTGCATGTCGACGCTGCCGGCCCGGCGCCCGCGCGCCGCCCGACGCACGTACGCCGCGCGCCCGGCGGCCGGACTGCGGCGAAATTAGGCGCGCCGCGGCAAAAATGCAAATATGCAGTGCACGCGTTAGCGGCCGGGCGCCGGGGGCGGCGTGGCGACGGGGATGTTTACGATTTACGAGCGAGATAGCTCACCTCGACGAGTGCTAATGGGCGCGAGCGAGACGGAGGCAGCCATCCCGGTATTAAAGAGTGTTCGGATCCGACGTCAGCCGAGGGGGGCTCGCAAAGTGTCCTAAAAGTTTTACAATCGCTCGCTGGCTGTGCGGTATACGGCATGCTTGATGGCCTATCTTCCAATGTGAGTAGCGGCCATAACACTAAGATGTATACGACTGCGCTGGGCCCCTCCTATATGCTATATGCAATCCGCATGCCACATACCTATAGGTATAACCCAACGAGTGCAGGGTGCTGTGACAGTCATTAGTCGTGTTCGACAGCCGCGGGCAACATGGAGGTGAGCAACCTAACCTACTTTGCTAATTATACCTTGCTTGAGCCGTCCCATCCCATGTCGGCAATTACCGGCCGGCAGCCGCGTGCACGCTCGCTTGTTGCTTGCTGCCCGACTAACGCTCGCCGTGCCGCTGCTTCTGCTGGCTGTGCCCTGCCGATGTGGTTGGTGATGTGATGTTGATGTATTCATTCGACCCACTCCCGGCACGCCGACCATTTCGCATGCATGCCGCCACAACCTTGTCGCTTTCATTTGTTTCCGAACGGCAGTAATTTACTGCACGGCCGCCTTCGCTCGCATAAACGCCTTATCATCGCACGCCGGCCTGCCGTCCTCAGCATCGCCGATGGTCGCCAGCGGCGCGACTGGTGCGTGGCACAGAGCAAAAAAAGCGTCGCCCTATACCTACCTGTTAATTGACGAACGATAGAGCAACATGGCAGCCGCAACTACCGAACGTTTACTACGCTCAGCTGGGGGTAGTGACACCACGCCGCTGCCTATTCGGGGCCAAACTAGCAAACGCGAGACGAAAAGGAAAGAGGAAGGAATATGCAAATTTTATATGGCTTCCCCTCGCAGCCAGGTTTATGTGGCGAAACGTTCGGCTCGCCGGCTCCGTCATCAGCAAAAACCTTGCCACAAAGGCAGCTGCTCTAATTGAACGCGATGTGTCGATACGGGGACCGCCCCAGACGTCTATATGACGGCGATCGTGACGGGGAGATCGATGGCAGCCGCCCCGCTTTGCAAACCATTACCCCTTGCATCCTTCGGCGGGCGCGGGCCGCGATCGCCCATCTTGGTGTTGGCCGAAATTCCACCGAACCCGATGGCTATCTGTGGACGCAGGGCCGCGGCGACACTGCATAATCAGATAAAGGCCGCCGAAATTCTTGCCGGGTTTGCTATGGATGTTATGACGAAGTTTCTCGCCCTTACGTCACCTTACAGTTCATTAACGTTTCCGATTTAGCATCTTTCCGCTTCAGAAATATTGTTCAATATTGAGCCACCTTAGAATAGTCTGGAAAACCCATACATGCGATCTGAAAAGTAAGGCAATCTAGTGCGTGCTAGCTGTTGAGGTATGACTAAGAAGTTTTCATTTTGACTTGTATTAGTATACAAATTAAAAAAATAGCTTTATTGCGTTAACACCATTTTTTAATTGGCGGTATTAATGAAATTCCTACCTAATAGAAGTAAAATATGTTTTTAGTTAATTACTCGAAATAGACCAAAAATAAGTTGTCATTAGAACGCATTCCGTGAGAGTTCGTAAAAAAACTTTCTTGTCCATTTCGTGCGTTTGTATTTGCTGTGAATCCAAATATTTTCTCTAAATCTTATTAATTTTGAAACTTCTAAACACAATAAGGAAAATTTTAAATATTTATTTGGTTTGCATATTTTTGTTTGTCTGCTACTTATAACTCTTGTCAAAACAATTGAAAAGTTCCTGCGTAAAACCAGCCATATTTGATTTTGCAAAATATTAGAAAACAAAATAAATAGGGCATCCAAAGTAAACAAGTAGCTTCAAATACAAATAATCAATAAAGATGAACGTTTCTTGAGAAGATAATCATAATTTTTACTTGCAATTTTCATATTTTTGTATGTTTCTATCTACATCATTCCTTTTCGAATTACGTTTTCTTACGTTCTGCTTCTGGTTAGGGTCAAAAATATTCAGATGAGGCTTTTATTATATCTTGGAGCTTTATTTATTTTATCTTTTTTATGCACCTGCTTAAACCAAGACTTTTATAGAACTACGTAAAGCAATAAAATATTAAAACTCTTTTTTCGTAAGTATTGTTTGACATTATTACAAATAACAACCGATTAATCGGAATGTTGTACCTATATCTTAAAATAAAAAGAAGTAAGTGTTGACTATTGGCGAACTAGATTACTAAATTTTATAATTTTAATGGCAAAACCTGTACTAAATTTTGGCCGATCCCAATCCAACGGCAGAGAAAACATTAAAAGTATGAAAAACATTTAATAGCTTTCTGCACTTCAGTGAGACTTGATATAAAACAAAAACTAAAATAAAACTTTACCACCTGATTATCAAAGCCCGTTCAGAGCTATCAGCTCCAAGAGGCATGCGCAGAAGATGGTTTCGGAAAATGATTACAAAATGCTCAAAAACCCTTACTCTAGACGACAAGGTTTATATTTCCCAAGCATAATTTTGATAAATAGAACTTTTACGTTGCCATTCGCCTAGGAGTGGATATACAAAAAAGCTTACAAAATAATTGAGCTATGTATTTCGAAGGGTCTATAGCTTTCGAGGGCTTATTATAAGTAAACGATTAACATTATCATATGTCCCTATATTATTTTCAGACCTGATAAATGACAGCATTAGCCAAATTTTTAGACCTGTAAGGATAGAGTAAGGAATAAATAAAAACACGTTCTAACTATTCTGTAGGTTCACGGAATCGAAAAATTTTAGTCAATGAGTGAAAAAGAATATAAACACTGTACAGTTAAGCTGAAAAGTAATAGATGTCTAACATTGCTGAACTTAGTAAACCAAAGAAGTGGTAGCTCACAGTAATAATTAGAACAACTTTAGTAAATCAGAAAGTAAACAAACCTGCAAAGCTTGCAACGCATAGCGAAGTGGCGAAGCAGTCTCCCAAATTTGAGAACCCTCCAGTCTAGCTGACCTTTGAGCAATCAGTTTCAAAATCACTAGCAAACAAGCCTTTTTGTCACCTGTCGATGACAACATGAAGTTAGTAAGTGACTCCGCTTCGCTTCGACATTTAATAATTACAAAAGTGTTCTTATTATATATTATATTATATTCTAGTATACTTAATAAAAAAAAGCTTCTTATCAGGTCCCTAAAATATTTTTTGTTATCTTTACATGTTACTAATATTAATCTACTCAATAAATAATATCCTACTAAAAATCAACGTCACTTTTACAACTCGCACAATAATTCAATTTAACATGTTATTGCTTGCAACTATCCTGCATGCGAGTACACAGATGCTGGGCACGCGAGGTTTGCCCCAAAATCACGAGTTAATGTTAAAATAATTAAACAGTTTGTAAAACCGCGATGTCACCTGGCAGCAGATGAGAGTGGATTATAATGCGCGTGCGTGAATTGAGGCAACTTGGATTAGTAAATCTACAGGAGCGAATCAAAGATAATTTTGTCTCGACTGTTTTTTCTGCACAAATTTCAGAAAAATTGTGTGCCGGTCAGCTCTGAATTTGCACAGAACTGAGTTTCTCGCTTATGGGGTATTTTAAAAGAAATAAAAGTCTTAATATAAAAAAACAATATGTTGGAAATTTGTCGGGTCTCTAGAATCTACGAGCCTGGGCTGCTCTACTTCCTCCCCCCTTTTATCGGACCTGTTTTTAGCTTTCTCTTTCATTGAATTCTTGTTTAAGTAACGTGTATTATAGTTATCTGAATTTGTTTCTAATAAAGCCACAATAAAAGGTTTTCGGTTGTGATTAAACTTAGCATTTCTCCGGATGCTGCAGAATGATTATTTTGTACGTTTAAGTTTATCTTAACCTTTTCATTTTACACATATATTTTAATTAACTTTCTGTATCTCTATTTCTAATTCTGTTTACTTTCACACTCTTAAAAAACTTCTACTTCCGTCTTTCTTTTGTCGTCCTAATTTGTTCCAAGTTTAATGTTTTATTTTACTTTTGATGTTTTAACAAATTATTAGACATATTATTAAATGTAATTAACTTTTAGATGTCGAACAAGGAAAAATAAACATAATAAAACACACCAGCTATATTGACGGACATAAAATAGAGCACGCACTAGACGACGCACTTGGAAAGCATGGTTTTCTCCTAAAGTTTATAAATAGTGTTTGTGTTATTTGTGTTTTCGTCTTTCAAGCTGCTTCCCATATGCAAAATCACTTTTTTAATGCCCAAATGCGTCAATGGAGGTTTGACAATGAGAATTGAACATTACAAAATCTTATCATAATACCAGAATTTATTAAGTCTTATAGAAGATACGTTAGCAAACATAACAACACAATTTTTAATTTTTTCATTTGAATGTATTTTACAAACTTTATTTTCTCTTTCTTCTTTTTTTTGTTTACATATGAACATACAGCAAACGGTGATAAATTTTTTAATTTCATTGTTTAAGTTGCCTACGTCGCATAGCTATAACAAATTTAAAATTGCACAATTTTATATTCTAATTATTATTACTATTATTACTAGTAGTGTTTTAATAAAAGTCATAGATTTAGACTACCTAATCATGCGTTAGACTCATCTGCTAAAAAAAAGTGTTAATTTGGCAACGTATTTTTATTCAAAACTACAAACTACGTATTTATTAAAAAATATTAATTAATATTTTATTTAAATTATCGTTGTGTTGATAGAAAATCAAGTAAATGTAAAACTTTCTGTGCCTTTGTAAGGTTAAAAATGAGATATTTGTAATAAATCCAAGGAGTTATGTTTATAGTAGCAAAATATATCACATTACTCAAGAAACGCATTTTAGGCCACTTGGCTCATATGCAACCCCTCCACTCCTTGTTATAACTCTTTGAAGTTCGGTATTTTTGAACGCTCTTAACAAACTCGGAAATTGTTTAATAGAAATTATTTAGGGGTGAACTTACACTTATATTAATAATCTAAGCATTCCGCCTATAACGCGTTCAAAACCCATTTTAACCATTTTGGCACTCTTTGAAGTCTCGAATTTTGCACTTTTGACCTATATCGCTTCTCAGATCGTCAGATGTCAAAATACGTTATAAGACTTGCAGTACTGAAAGACTTTGAAAAAGCTAGAATAATGGTAGATTAGTATTATAACCAAATTAGGAACTGTTGCACAAAATTAGGCCAGAGCCATCGTTATAAAATAACTCACTAACGTACAAAAGGGGTGGATAGGTAAATGCGTTTTCTGAGTGATAACTAATATTTTGGTATCATAAATCGTATTAAAATGCACCTCATACTTAACAAGAAAAAAAGATAAATGCGCGACTTGATCATGACACATTCTTGTAAATTACCAATGCTGCAATAAAAGAAGAAGATAATAATTCATATAATCAAAAAAGTATTGAAGAAAGGGGAATACTTAACCTAAATTTGAAAAACAAGAGAATATAAAAAACTAAACTAATTACCAAAATATCGACGAAAATCGTAACTATGCCAAAACAACATGTTCAGTTACTTGAGTCCTTTTGATATTATTTGCGTCTTTTACTTTTTTTTATTAATGTAGATGGTGATAGCACATTTACTAGTTAGATTAACTGAATAACAGCTGTGTCAACCATTACAATACAATTGAAAAATTTTACTTTATTACATTTCACAAGAGGCAAACAGAACATTGCAAGTAATAGTTTGCAGCATTATCTGCCCAGAAGATTCATAAGTAATAAATTTACTGGAATATATTACCTTTACAACTTAAAAGTTAAAAGATATTTACTACGAAATATAAAATGGCGTTGGAATAAAAAAATTAGCAAAGCTTTAAAGTGTAAAATCTCATGAATAAATTATTAATATAACAGAATTTTCACTAAATAAGTAACTATTTGTATTAATCAAAATTTATAATTTACATTGGGAAAAAAATTGAGTTTATTTATTCTTACCTTTAATTACATTATTAATAAAAATTACATAAAATATAAAGCTAAATCTAGATGATACAGTTGTATTCAATCTGCTAAATTCTGGGAGTGTACTTAATTTCTTTGAGGATTCCACGTGTTAAAATCAAAAATTCGAATGTTTTTTAGAGAAAAAGACAAATAATTAAATTTTATAATGTCCTATAATTCTTTAGCAATTTTTTCAGGAGTAGGATTTTGAAAGAAAATTTATAACCCCAGGCTTACTCGAGTAAACAAAGTTTAAAAGATCACTGATTGCAGCATGACCTCTAAATTGCTATACTAAGCAACTAATTAAAGAAACATATTATGTAAATTTAGAGCAGTTGTAAATTTAATTGATGACAACGAAACGTTTGTGGTTGCCAACATCCCTGAAATAAAAAGCTGCGATTGGTTGTGTAGCTTGGTTTTGTTTGCGCATAACACTCGTCTAAGTATTTTAAATACTTTAGGGCGAAGATCAACGAATTATAAAACTTTGCAAACATAATTTGTTTTTTCATTCTACGTTAAACTTAATTATATTCATTGTTTGGATTACAGAGTCTCAGAAACATTCAAATCTAAATACAGCATTAAATAATAGTTATTTTTAAAAAGGTAAAATCTTTTATAGACTTATTTAACTCTTGCCATTTTTGGCTAGAAAATGCATCCGAATAATCAGCTATAAGCAACTTGCCAAAGAAAACCTTTATTGTTTTATATTTTTGACACTTAATCTATAGGCCACATGGTCGTAATTGCAAAATTCACATTTCAGCTTCTAAAATCAATAGAGCAATATACCTGACTACCAGAATATATTTGATTTTGCTTAAAAATATGGCCATAAGCAGCTTTCAACACCAAAGGCACAAGTAACTACTCCGTCTCTTGGAAAACTGGAACTGAAACATGAATGGCTTAATAAAACCGGTTTTCCAAGCAACTTTTTAATTTTTTGTCAGTTTATATTTTAATCATTATTTAAATGATGTTGCCAATTCACATTTATTAGGATGTTTGTTGCCTCGCTGAATACGCAGTCGTTTTCCAAAACGGGCACCTTTTCTAAATTTTTGTAACTCAACTACGTAAAATACTGTCACTTAATATTTCATAGTGTAACATATTCTTTACTTTTACAAATTGTGTGAATATTTTTACCTTTTTTATATTAGTATGTTTAGATTGTAATCTTTTGTTCTTTCAAAATATAATTATTTTTGGTTTATAAATTGGTCATATACAAATTTCGTTAAGCCACCAAATAAGCTATTCAGAAAGCATGATAACAGCATTATATTTAACTTTGAAATGTGCAGCAAATACGTAGTAATAGTAGTAAACCTAATTCTAATTTAAAGTATTCCATGTTCTGTTTTTTTCAGTAAACCCAAAAAACAATTTTCTTTGAAATAAATGCTCAAGTACAATGCTAAGAACCTTTTGGTTTTTGCAAAAAATTTTTAAACATTTCTTTAAATTTTAACAGAATGCAAAAACAACCAATTAGTAAGTGTTTTCCTTTCCATTATTTTACTTACTGTGTTGTTTTGTTATATGTTATCGTAGAAAAGTCTAATCCACGCTATTTGTCTATGTATAGTACGGATAAAAGGCAAATATGGAAAACATTTCTTATAATATTAAAATGCTTCAAGGCCATTCTAAAACACAATTTTTGAATTATCTATTGTTTTTAGTATTCTAGCTCTTAATTCTAATTTATAATTACTACAATCACCACCAGTTTTTTCTGTCTGCGTGTTTTTCTCAAATTTTGACTCTCAGTAGAATCACCTAAAGACGATACATTCATTTTATTAAAGGTTTTGTTACAAAATAAAACAAAAACATTAAAGTTTTTTCCTTATTATCTTGTTTCTCTTTAATTTTACCACTAACACAAATGTACTATTAGTTACTTTGAAAATACACCTTTAAGTTTTCACGTCAACGTTAATGGTAATGAAAACAAATTTAGCATGCAGCGGTATTTTGAAAAACCGTGTTTCCTTTATTAGTAAAGAAGATACAACTAAGCTATACATTTATAAGGGTTGCCTTTACTTTTTATTAATCGCAATTTTTACTTGCACGTCCAACCCCATGATGAACAAGTTTTTTAATTTTGCTCAAACGAAATCCTGAAGCTGGCAATACACGACCACAAATTACATGTACTTCTACATGTAGGTATTTAATGTGTAATGCGTTTTTGCACGTGTACTGCAGCGTGCATTTCTATATGTACAAATTGGTCAAAATAGAACTCGTTTTAGATTTTTAGCAACTTTTAGCGATTTTTGCCCCACAAAATAAATACTGTGGTTTTAAGTACTTCATTTGAAACTACCTTTATAGTGAATTATGCCCAACCTCTAAACACAATCTCAGTCACCTCGTAGTTTTACTTAGCACGTTGTCGATTTATTTAAATTTTTTTAATTTTGTAACAACTCATGTTTAATAATACTTCCTCATATATGATAAATCATCAATTATTTTAAAAATGAATACTTTCATTTGGAAAAAACCTTTAAACGATAGCGGATCTTCATTGACTAATACACAATGAAATTCATTGTGCTTTGTTCTTCTACCAAATATAATATGTTTTTTCTTCTATTTTTATCCGATAATAATATGGTATCTGTTGTGTAATTGTTCACTTATTTTTATTTAAAAAATAAAATATTAAAATAATAAATCTAAATAATAACAACTTTCTGAATTGTCAACTGTTGCATCCAATGGTTACCAAACACACCTATAATATTTCTATTATTCCCTAGTTTTATATAAAAAATTGAATTTGTGTTACAGCCCAGATGCTGTCGATTTTACATGTAGAAATACGTGTAAAAATACATGTACTTCTACATGTATTTTATGATGGTGTATTGGGGTCTTAAAAGTTCCAGTAATATTTTTCTACTTCACATGGTGATTTTATCTCCATGCTTTTGATATTAATCTATAGCTCTTGGAGACCGTTTCTTTGTTAGATTTTTCTTTTGCACTCTTTGCTCATTCTCAAACAATACTAACATCCACGCAGGCAACACAAATTTATCAATTAACTTTATGGGGCACAACCTTTGTCTGAATTCAATAATAGAGTGTTTCTGTAACATAATTTGTAGTTTTGGCAATAATGTATGTATGCACTATACAAAATGTCGTCTGTCCTCAGATTGTTAGGCTATATTTGAAGTTTTGTCCACAGATGCGGCGGACATCTTTAGAAGAAAAATTCCCTCTATTTTCATCAAGTGTTTCCAAACTCTGAACATGACTTGACAGTCCGAGAACAGGCTTTGCATTTATTTAATCTAATTTTGACGTGCTTAAGATGCCATCGCCGATAAAATTATCTACGATAATCATAAATAGCTTTTTAGATATTTCAAAATCTAGCTGTCCAAGAGATTCTTTAATAGGAAACAATTTTGAGGCCAATTTAACCGAGCTTTTTTGTAGAATAATAAAGTTATAGCAATTTTTCTTTCTCAATATTTAATTAACGTAGTTGACAAAGATTGTACATAGAAATAGTTATTGGCAAATAATATAATTCGCAGTTGTAGCCCGAGAAATTTTAAATACTTAATTCTAGCGGCATTTTCAAGCGACCAAAAACTTGATACAGAGTGTAGCATTTATTTTATAAGAAAACTATCCAAATTTAGCATTATTTTTAATGCTGTTTTAATTGTCGCCAGCTATGTGCGACATTTTGGAAAGTTGCAAAAATTTTAGGCTTGGATTTTGCGTTGAGCGGGCTAGTACATTCGTTACTGCCGCTTTATTCACATGGCACGATTTTTTAACACCACAATTATCACAAAATTTTTCTGGTTATCCATAATTATTTTAAATAAACAAACTGGTGTAAGTTAACCTTGAAAAGCCATAAATTCTGCTTAAAGCATCTCCCTAGATCTACTAGTCCCCAAGATCCCTGTATTAAACATCAAAACAATTCTCTGTGTGTATGTCTGATTGCATATGTATGGGAGTGTGTGTATCCGCGAACGCGCATGTGTTTATTACCAAATTAGACAACAAAAAAAAATATTTTAAATGTTATTTAGTTAAGTATAAATATTTAGTAATAGTCCCACCCTAGTAGCTGTTATCTAATTGCCTGATCTATGATTTAACATTAACTTAAAGCAGTAGTGTAAATTTTAAATAATTTTATAGGTACTGATACTTATTCCTTGCAAAATAAAAAATTTGAAACTTTGAAAAATATATTTTTTTTATTGGTTTTAAAAATTAATACATTGCTAAAACAAAAATAAGTTGTATTTTAACCATATGACGTAAATAACTGCCGTAGAGTTTAAGAAGTATTTTGATTGAATACCGTGAAATGCATAGATTAATTTATTTAGGCTGAACGTATATACAAAATTTTATGAATGTGAATTCGGTTATACATAACATGTAAATGTATATTTAAATGGTTTGCGTGCGTAAATTTATTATGCAAATGAACATTTTCTTATTGTTATCATATAGATGGGCTTGTATGCGTGCTTAATAAATTTATGTGCCTTTCAAGTATTCAGTTACGTGCATAGACGGCGTAAGTCTCATTACTGCACATGTTCATATTGTATTTTTGTCGATCTTATATTACAAGAACCACACTTGCACTTTATTTCCGATACTGCACTTGTAACTTAAATAGCCACGCTTAGCCTTTGCATAAGCCTTAAGATCTCCGGGCCACTCGTCTATGACAGCGTCCACTACAACCTTTGGAAAAGTATTGACTCAGCCGTCAGGTCTCGCTTTGTAATCTATCGGAATGAGATTACGTTAACAGAAAGCCAATCATCCACTGTTAGAAAATGGGGCACCCTAATGCTCGTCGAAGTTTGAGTTGGCCATGCCTTGTGGGCGGATGCGGAGTCTTTCTGAAAGATCCAAGGTTTACCTCAAAAAAGCGTGTGATTCAGAGGTTTCACCACAACTTCTAAAACATTCTGTTAATAGTTTTAATTCCCTCTTCACAGAAATAAATAATAATCCCACCCAATCATTATAGCTGCTGAATGATGGCCTCTCTGAACCGTTAGCACTAGCTGAGATGCTTCTTTAAACGATCTGTCGTATACCCTGTCATTTTTTTTATTGAAAGATTCATCTACTGTGAAATTTTTCACTCGTAAATAAAATTTTTCTGTGGTCACTACGTGCATACTCAACCTTATTTCTTTAAAGCATCTTTCAGCAAAAGTCCCGTCTTTTGAAGCAGCTAATCCCAGGCCTTGCTTCATAATTCAAGGCTGCAAAGTTTTTGAAACTTGCTTATCCCGAACAGTCTCGTTCTTACGAAAAGGATTTTGTTTAATTCGGGCACTTACAGCTTTGATTATCTGAACAGTTTGATCTAAATGTGGTCTTCTTGGACGATCTTCGACACCTCCAGTCTCATTAAACAAATTCATAGCGCGATACATACGGCTAATACCGGAGAATGCAGGGTCTTAAAGACTACACTTTTTGCAGTTCCACACTTATGTAATGCTATTACAGCAATAGAGTTTTCTTTGTCATCTTATTCCATTACTACATGACCAAACTTGACAAGATACACAATGTAACTTACAACTTTAAGACTTGACAATTGCAACCAAATGTTAAAGCCGCGGATGGCCAGGGTATATTTGATTTTGTAAAAGTATTTATGAAAATACTAGGTATATAAAGGTATCTTCAAAAGCTACATTTGTCTCATAAAAATATATCTCAATTCGAATTTTTTATATATTATACTGTCATATCGTTAATGCAAGTACAATTTTTTTAGATTTTATTAGTGTTATTTTATTGTCGTCATAAATAGGTAATCATAATATGGATTTGAGTGATGTAAATGCAAAAATAAATATCAAATAAGCTTTTTCTGATACGCACTAATTATAAGTAGTGTTTGATGTAAGACAATGCAAGAGAACATTGTACTTTTATCATAATTTAGCATTAGACACGCGGCTTTACTATCTATGTTTCTACAGAGTTTTCCGAGGAATACCAATTGTATTCAATATTTTATAATTAAACATTTATTTTATTATTATCATCAAAAATATCTTTTTGTTGGAAATTTTTTATTTCCATTCTATTAAGTGCTGTCTCCATTTTTATTTGCAATTGTTTAAAGTGTAGACATTCAGATCATTTGGTATTATATCTTATTTTACTGCCTGTATTCTGTTTTTGTCTTTTTTTTCTAACTTTTGTTTCCATATATTAGCCATAACCTTGTAAAACTTGTCTTTTTTGTTTAATATTTTATTTATTATACGACAGATAGCCTAATATTTGTCTTGTCATTTATGTCGTTGTCATAGTCCTAATTTACATGATGACAAAATAAAAATCCTTGATCTAACGGGACGTTTATCTTTGAAGGACATAGCTTTCGCCTTGTTCAAAGATACGGTGACATTGTACTTTCTACACTTTGGTTTAGACTATGGGTTGTTAAATGAAATGTGTCTTGGCTTACTTGTATTATTGCTTTATTGTCGACAAGTAGCAACATGTTCAAGTACGTATTTTGATACAGCTGTATTTCAAGTGTTTGAGCGTGTAATCAATGTATAAGTTAAAAAGATTGTCTCACTTTATTAATTTCTATTTCTTCCGTGAACTTTGTTACTATTTTTGTTTCATAATACTCATAATCTATTATTTGCCATTATTGTCTAGGGCCCATTTAGATGAACAAGGTGTATAGTCTTTTAAAAATCTATATATGTCTTAAAATTGGAACCCTTGCATTTTTCATCAGCCTCTTCACTGGAAAGATATTGTCACTATACGAACGTCCTTGTGAATAACCATTTTGTTAAAATTTATTGTTTTCAGTCGCTATATTTAGATTTATGCTTTCTGAATTTTAATTGTGATCTTCAGTTCTGTTCTTTTAGTCAGTTTTAATTTAACATTTATCTTAGTCCTAATTTGTAGTTAGACTTTATCTGTCTAATTTTACTCGTAATCTGTAATACGTTTTGTAGTTCATCCATCGTAATTTTAACTTCAGAAAGAACGCTGTCCTCATTGGAATCTGTTTCCTTACTTTCGACTTCTACTTTTTTATACCACAGCTTTTTATACCGTTTTTCTACTGTTTCTCTTTTATTATATTTTATTTCGCTATATCTGTCTGTTTTTTTGTATATGGTTGTATTTGGCTTGAATGTATATAATTTTTATTATCTACTATAAATTTGTTTTAAAATTTTTAGTAAACTGCTTTTGTAAGTCTATTGGCATAGTTTATCCTTTTAATGCAGGTGTTTTTCTGCAGAAGTTTTCAATGTGCCTTTTGTTCTCCTTTATACAATGCTATGTTCTATATTCTTAGGGCTTTTTTGTTTCGTATTTTATTTTTACCTATCACTTTACTTGTGGCTTTTCTATGCTGCTTTTTCTATTATTCGTTAAAGTCCTTAATAGTTGGTATTCTTGTCAAGTGTTCGTTTATTCTGTTTCTATATAAATTTTTGGTACCTCCTTTCTGGGTCAAATATGCTTTAATTACTTATTGGATTGAAGTTATAATTCTTGCTCTCAGTCTTCTCTATCTTTAAATGTAATTATAGGCATTTATAAGTGATGATGAATCAAGGTTCTCACCATTCCAAATATTGGCAAATTATACAATGCTTCAATAGTTTGTTACATATTTTCTCATTTGTTGTATGTTAAATATACATATATCCAAGGTGGCGCAAAAGTCATCACTCGACTTTCTAAGGCAGTACCTTGGTTTGTAAATAAAAAGAATAGGTTCTGTTTGTTCATTATGTTTATTTAAACGTTTATATTTTTTCTCACTAAGTTGCAAAAATAATATCGGTTAAGTCCCGCCGCTAGAATTGATGCACATTCGGGCTCGTTTCACAGCAGTTTATAAGACTTTTCTCAAAACTTCTGGCTATAAATTCTCCACTTTTTGTCGGATATTCTCCTTTAGGACCGCTAAGTCTTGTTTGTATACTTGTACCCCCGAATAACTCTAAAATATAAGTCTGGAACGGTCAAATCGACCGATCTTGCAGGCCTGTGCGAATCGCCAAAACGAGAAATTAAGCGACCGGAAAATTCTTGTTTTAGAATGTTTACTGTTGCCGGTATAGTATGGTGTGTATGTATTCCATCGTCTTGCTGGAACAACCTATGTTCTCCAAACCCAGATCGTCAATTTGCGGCAGCAAAAAGTTGTTCGTCATGGTTCTGTAGCGCTCACCAGTCACAGCAACAGTGTTGCCCACACCGTCCTTGAAAAAATATGGGCCAATCACTTTTTATTCGTAAACGCTGTAACAAACAGTGACTTTGAAAGATTGTAACAGCTTTTCGCGTATTACATTTTGCTTATTCACGTGTCCACATAGGTAAAAATGCACCCGTCGCTCATAATGATTTTCAATGGAAAATCATCCTCATTGCGATCGAGGTTTAGGAGGGCTTGGCTGAAATTTACAAGCGATTAGCGGTCTACATGCATAGCGGATACATTGTTTGCACTTTGTACAGGAACATTTTCAAGTTTTTCACCAAAATTCACTGTAAAGACCGTTTGTTAATGACCAATTGCGTAGCCCGTCATCTGGTTGATGTATAAGGGTCATTTTGGCAATCTGCAGCCACAGCAGCGATATTCTCGACCGAACAGCTGCTCCGGAGCCGGCCACGTTCGTGTTGAGCCACTCTCCTTGAGATGAGCGGCTAACACCGCAGTATTTGTCTAGTTGGTGTCACACCACCAAGGAATCGACAACGAAATTCACGTTGGGCCAAAACCACCGAGTGATTATTTGTCAAAAACATTGACACAATTATTCCGCATTCTTGAGGAATATAGTGATTCATGGTTTGTTTACGTGTATTCTGCTTTTATTTACTTTACAAATGTCACGACGTAGTGACGACGAGAGACGCCATTTGCAAAAATAAGAGCATCTTCCGACAGGCTGATGACTTTTGCGCCATCTATTACATGTATATCGTGTTTGTTACATCATTCAATTTTTAACTTGAAATAATCTGTGAATATTTTGATTTAAACTGTTATATTATATTAATTTATTTATTTTTTGTTGTTGGTATATCAGCATACAGATGAGTATTAATAATACAGTTATGATTCATATTAACTAAAGTTTTTAAAAAAATAGTCAAACATTTTTGAAAGGATCACAGGAACAAGCATGTGCAGAATTCAATAACAAACTTTAAATTTGTTGATAATTTCGAAATTGTGTTACATATTACTTTCCAGTAAAATTTTGCTTACAATTAGCCGTTATTAAAAAGAACGCCACAAAATATAGTCAGGTTTATTTCTTACTGTCAGTTGTCTGTTGTTTAGAGACTTTTCTCTAGTTTCTTTTTTATCTTCCACCCTCGTTTTACCCTTGAGGGTGTCGAATTTTCTCTAATTTTGTATATGTTATAAGAAACATAGTATAGGTAAATTTTAAATTTTAAAATTATGGGTTCTTAGTGATAACCACATTATAACAAAATATGTGCTAATAATAAATAACTTTTCCTTTTTGTAACAGGTTTTTAAATAACGGAAAAATTTTAAATGAAATTTATTACCGCTATCATCACCATTATCCATATTCGACTCTCAGTCAATTTATGAAAAACCATCACAGAAGTAATCAAAACGTAACTTTCAAAATATGGGATGTTACATTGTAAATAGTGGTCCAAATTTAACACCGGATATAAACTGTGGATTTTCAGTTTAGCCGAAAAATCATCTTTAACAATGAGGCATATTTTCAACTTTGTCAAATTAACAGATTTGTAAACAACCAAAGTTAATGCATTTGAGATTTGGAAAATCATCGCGTAATTTATGAAAAGCAGTTGCACCCACGACTCACTGGATGGTGTAAATTTTGGACAGATTGTGTGATTGTGAATGATTATCGTTACTGCTGCATAATCACTTAGTTTCTTGGCATCAACTAAGCAACATAGATTTGGAACAATTGTGGTTCCAGCAGGGCGATGCTACTTGCCACACAGCAACAGTAGATTTATAAAATGCCGACATCAATTGGCCAGCAAAATCTTGTAATTTAACACCTTACAACTTTTTTTGTGGAGTTATTTGAAATTTACCGTCTACGTTAACAATCCACAAATATTTAGTGACCTCAAATCCTACGTCTCACCTATGAAATTTATCATAATATGTACACTAGTCTAAGCGAAAATTTGGTGAAAAGAACTAAGAACTTAGCCGAAATTAAGATGGCCGTTTCTCGGATATAATTTTCCATATTTAATCGGAGATTGCGTACCTACTTTAATGCTCGATAGAAATACAATCATAAAATAAATTCAAAAGTAGTTTCATTTCAAATTTAAATCACTCTTTACATAAACACATGTAATTTCTTGTTTCATTGATCATATATAATTTTGCAGTATTCACAGGTGCTTTCCCATTATTTCTCGCAAAAGGATAAATCATAAATTTAAGAAATCTCATTTTGGACGAATTGGACGTTTGTAATCCCCAATATGCTTAAAAGTGTTTTTCAGTTTTTGTAGTTGTCAGTATTAAATCTACTAGCCTTGATAACTGCAACAGCTGTTTTAAAAGCTAATTTAATGCAAATATTGAGCAGTAAAAATTAATTTTAAAAGAAAACTGAAAGTCTTGACCTTAAAAAATTTTTTACCCCAAAGAATTTGTTACAAGATTTTTCACTACATTTGATAACCGAAGTTACCCTAAGTCGACTGTTTACAGGTGATGCAAAATTTAAATTTGTAAAAGTTTCACTTAACGATAATTTTTGTGAAGGAAGACCAATTTTAGCCGTACAAAAAATGAATTAAAAGGATTGTAGAGCCGCGTATAAAAGAGTTAAAATTATTTTATGCATTTGCATAACCGTAATAAACACATGGTCATTGCGTATAAGAAAAGTTTGTTGTCGGTGGATACTTTACAATTTGACAGAACACAACAGAACTTTTAAAACATCTATTAGAGGCAAATTTAAAACAGTTTTAAACATCGTTATTAAAGATACACTGCTTAAATGCATCTTTAACCGAAGTCTCAATCAGTGCAATAACATAAATCAGTTACAATGAATTATTTTCTAAGTATTTTATTTCAAAAAGCAGGGCCTATCACAACAGTATGACTACTAGACACTGTTCAAAAGGCTCGTGTATGTCACTTTAGAGGTAACATCGTTGTGCACCACGAGAATGCTACTAGTGATATCGCACGTTAAAAAAATATTTAGTGGCTCCGAGTAGTTAGATCATCCCCCATGCAACTTTTATTTGGCATCGTCGGATTATTGTTTATTTGCTCGACTAAACTCCCAAATATGGCATAGAGAGCTTCGATTGTTCCTAGAGTGACTCAGGAAGAGTAGAATTTATGTTTTGGAAACCGGTTTTATCTACGTTACTGCATTGAGGGCGAACATTTTGAAAAGCATCGATAAACATAATATTTTCCTTTCAGGGTTACCTATGTTATCACTCTTTGATTAAACTAGTTGCAGTTGTGTTATGTAATGTATACATTTTGTAAAAGCAAACTTATAGCTGTTTATAACATTTTTTAGAAGGTTATGTTATGTTAACTGATATTTGGTATATGATTGTATATAAAATGTGTATAAAATGTGTAAATTTAAACATTGAAAATTTAGCTGTATAAAACCTAATTATATATTTATAAATTGATGAACTTCAAGCAATATTTGCAGTAGTGTTTGAGTTGCAAAACAAGAAGGTCGAGAAAATAACCATAAAATGTTATCCTTAGCGTACACCAGAATATTACTTGGAAATATATCAAAAACGAGTTCCACTGGACAACTACTAATAGCATGTCTGCAATTAGCAAGTAATACATTTGTCATGCGCAAGGTTAACTCCTCTTCCTTGCTATTGGCCAATTGACTGGCAATGGGTATATTTATCCTGGTTAATAAAAGGTGTTTTACTAATTTGGGAGTTTACCTACTTATACTTAAAGCTCATTAATGAAAGTAATCAAGGAGCTGAAGTTCTAAACACAGTAATATTTTACGTTTGCAATGTAAGCTTCGTTTAATTTAATTTTTATTATAACAGAGAATTAATTAAGAACGACTGTAAAAAAACAAAAATTAATTGCGCTTAAAATGGGGTATAGAGTAAAAATTAGGGGAAATATAAAATATAAAAATTAAATTAAACTGACCTACAAATGCATTTTAAGGTTGATACCGATTTTTATGCTACTTAATGGTTTATAAAGTTTGTTCGTTTGCCTGTAAATAGAACTGTTCAGTAAATTGACAAACAATTAAAATTCAAATTATAAACTAAAGATACGAATTAAGAAACGACTTAAACTGTCGTTGTTTACTATTAATGATTGCTTTAATATCTTTTGGGGGACAAATGGGCAGTATTAGCTTTGAAGAATATTTCAATCTGACTCGATGATATTCGAATTTTTATCCCGCCAGATATTAAGTGGTTCACATTAAACAAATTTAAAGTTACACTTTGCATATCTTACATTCATATTATTATATCTAGTACTCTTCTTAAATTATACTAAAGAAAGCATTTAACTTTCATTCTTCAGTTAATCAACGTAAAAGTCACTTGACAGAAACCTTGCTCACCAATTTAGACTTTGTATGATTTTTATAATAAATAATAATTAATAACCGGTGTATATTAGCACACAATGACTTATCCTGCCCTACAGCCATATCATTTTATATTATTTTTGGTGTGCAGAAGTTGTTAGTTATTAATTTAAAAAAATAAGCATTTTGTATCGTTCTTATTACTTCATACTAGCAATCACACTTATCAAAAAACAGGTTTAAAATTACTTCCTACCTTCATAGATGTAGGTACATTTCAAACCTGATCTTAAAGTGTTTGACAACTTTCAATTCTATTTGTTATGGCAATGTTGCAAATACTCTAAAGATTTTAAGTAGCCTTAAACACAAAAGGTTAAGTGAGAAAAGCTAGAAAGCTATAAAACGGGACATTCTTTTCTTGTCCATTAGTTAGGAAACGAGGGATTGCCAGCAGAAAGGTATTTTTGACTAACAACTTTTCACCCATCTTCCCTCAAATTTTTGCAAGGTGGTAACATAGAACAATTTATTTACAAATGATAATAGTGAGATAAGTCCGTGCGGTGACATACGAATGTAAGATATGCAACCAAACGTACGCTCAGAGCTCAGCCACACCTCATTTTATTTCAGCTGTCTTTGTTTATATTTTGTTCAAATGTATAGATAGATATGTCGTTTAGGTACCTCTTAACGACAAACGATAAATCAAATCAGTTTCTGGTTTTCCCAACAAATCAAAAATTGTTGGACTTATTAATTGTTATTTATGGAAAAATATTCAGTCCTAGTGACTTACCTCAAGAAAACCGCTATTTTCGTATATTTTCTGCTCTAGTCGTTGCATAATTTTTTTTATTCAATTTCTTATTACGTTTGGTATAAAATATAAAACACAATCGAAATATATTTTACACTGTTAAGATTGTGAAATTATTTGCAAAACAAGCCATAGTTTACAGTTACTTTTTTATTTGAGTGAGTTCTCTTTCGATTGCTTGTAGAAGTCTATGGTGAGGCTGCTTTAAGTGAGAATAGTTTCGTGAGCGGTTTCATAAGTTTAAGAACGGTGAGCTTGACGTCAAAGACAAATAACGTGGCGGAACGCCGAAAGTGTACAAAGACGCGGAATTGGAAGCATTATTAGAGGAAATTCCTACTAAACGCAAGAAGAACTTGCACTTATATTGGGAGTGACTCACAAGAAATTTCACATCGTTTAAAATCGTTGGGAATAATTCAAAAGCAAGGAAATTGGGTTCCGTATGAACTAAAGCCGAGAAACGTTGAACGCCGATTTTGTGCATGTGAAATACTACTTGTCAAACATAAACGAAAGGTTTTTTTGTATCGTATAGTCACTGGTGATGAAAAATGAATCCATTGCGATAACCCAAAAAAGAGAAAATTATGAGGACCACGTAGCCATGCTTAAATATCGACAGCCAAGCCGAATATTCATGGAAAAAAACTCATGTTGTGTATTTGGTGGGATCAGCTTGGTGTTGTGTATTATGAGTTGCTTAAACCAAACAGAACCATTACTGGGGCTCTCTACCAAACATAATTGATGAGACCGAGCACTCAAGGAAAAACGCACATGATAATGCTCGTCTACATGTTGCGCTGTCGGTCAAACGTACTTGGAAACACTCAATTGGAAAGTCCTACTCCACCCGCCGTATCCGCCAGACATTGCCCCTTTCGATTATTACTTGTTCCGATCGATGGCACATGGTCTGTCCGAGCAGCACTTCACATCATATGAAGATACCAAAAATTGGGCCCATTCGTAGATAGCCTCAAAAGATAAAGTTCTTCCGACGCGGTATTCATATGCTGCTAGAAATATGGAAAAAAGTAGTGGCTAGCGATGGACAATACTTTGAATAAAACATAAAGTTCCGTTCTTTCACAATAAATGCTTAAAAAAAAAACGGCGGAGACTTATTTGCACGCCCTTTAAAATTTACAAACACGTTAATCTGTTTGCGTATATAATGAAAAGTGTGCACACTAATGTTTATACCTAATAGTTCTTAAAATATCAGTGTTTGAAAACTCAACCCTTCTAACCTAGAGGTTAGAAAAATGTTAAAATGTATGTTTGTTTGCAATTGTGAGACTTTTGTATTTAACGATTCTCAGATTATAAATGTCAGGTCTTTTCCTTTTTGCATCTCCTTAGTGGTAGAATTTAAAAAATTTTAAAACATGTTTATGTACAATTATCGATTTGTATACTGTTTTTTACAACTCTATTTTTAATGTCTGCCTTTATTTTTATTTTTTTAGTGGTAAATTTAGATAAATGCTAAGAAGCTTAATTAGATGTAATGTACAATCTGCATACATCAATTACGTTATATTTACTGTGTTCGCCAAATTTTTTGATAATTTCGTTTTTAGTCGCACTCTAGGTAGAAATGTCAAAAATACAATTCCTCCACTTTTATCCTATAAGAACTATTATTTTAAAAATGTTAAACTAATGATCTATTTGTAATGAGGAGTCGGTGTACTAATTTTGATACTTTTATTTACATAGGCTTTCAGGATATGGTTTAAACCCCCCGTCTATTTTTAACATGAAGATTTAGAAAAATGCTGAAACTTGCGTTTATTTAATTTTAATAAAACAAACTATACATCGATCATAAACTATAGTCAGCCTTTTTACAATATGAATTTTAGAAAATCCCTTATTAGTAGTTATTTCGATCTTGAAAGAAATATGTTTTCTAAATTCATGTTTCTACCTATATATTCAATCAGTCAGGATACGTCCTTTTTTAATGTGTGTGTGCGTGCCTACGTGCACAGCTTTAAATGTCTTTGGCTATCGACTCTTGTATTCAAGTAATGAACGAGCTTTTCTGTTAAATTTTTTTAATCCAACGCTTATCCATCATTTGAAAACCCTTGATTATGCCCTGCTATCAATTATGCAATCCCTCTAAACAAACATTCTCTAATTCAACAGATCTTCTGCCAAGTAACATTCTCTTTAAACTTTTACTTTTAAAACAATAAATAATCATAATAGAGCACGTAAAAGATCAGTCTCCTTTAAATAGGTATGGCTTTGCTCAGAAAAAACGGGGTCAAAGCAAGTGCCAACACGTCGAAAATTGTCTCAAAACTCAAATCGTTACTTATAGTATTGAATTATGTGCTTCATAAAAGCTCACAACCTTCAAAGTGATAATTCAAAAAAGTATTGAAGGGGAAACGCGGAATACAAAATTAGAAATAAAGATATGAGGAAATCACTAGGAGTGAAACAAGTAATGAAATTGCTGGGGTGTGATGTTTTAAGGTGTTTTAGCCGTTTGGTCCGTATGCTAGATAATTTAACAGTAAATAAAGTACGTGAAATTCGAATTTAAAAACCCTCCTAATTGAAAATGTCAGCTGTGCTATCCTCAAAAAATGTTAAATATTTATTTAATAATTATTTTTGTAATTTTGTTTTTTTTTTTAAGTACTCTATTATTATTTTTTATTACTTCTTATTATTTGTATATTTTGTTTTTATTTTATAGTCGTTTGACATTAACGCTTATAGTGGTTTTCGCAGATTTTTTACTTTATATTAATATTTACTTTTAAACATTTATTATCGCTGACTGTTATTACTACATTATTCTAATGAAACTTCTCTACCAAATCAGCATGCAAACCAAGCTCTATATAAATAAGTGTTTTAGCAGGTTTTTAGATATTTATGCTTATTTTTAAATGCCAGGAAAATTACAATTTGTTGCTTCTAAATAGAAGGCCGCGCTTAAAAAAAACGATTTTGCATACGTTCCAGCCGTAAAACCTTTCATTCAGTTTGTAAAGCATCGAGTAAGGCACTTGGTATTATCGAAAGCCGTAACCAATCGCTTAAATCCATTCATAAGTACCTTAGTATCTATACATAAATTAAATTGTGGCTGTTCTTGTAATCAGTAGGAACCTTCAAATAAATTACCCTATAATGGCTTTATTTGCAAATATGGCTCGCAAAAATTTTGGTAAAATATAAAAAGGTAGAGGCAAATAAAATAGACTACGTAGGAGTGTTTTATGTAAACATGCGCATTACTTTCTAGCCTTTGCCGCTTAAGATAAAGAAAGTTTTTATATAAATGCCCGCTAGTTGCATAAATTAACTTAATAACCACTTACGCCGCTTAAGCAGCTGTTGGTTATCAAAGTTTATTTTTGGCGTAAACTGTGACAGACAACTTAAGTTGAAGCAACAAAAAGTAGTAACAAACATGATGGCTCCTAATGTTAAGCACACAAAAACTGAAGCAGCGCAATAAAAACACCAGTTTAACTTAAACTACCGACATGATTTTGTTGTGCTTGCTCACACAAAAGATGTTACGCAATTCTATTATAGAAGTTATATGGTACTTTATAAGAAACATACACAGAATAACAAAGAGCTGTTTTTGTATTTCTGATCTTAACAAATTAAAGCGTTTTGTAATTCATATATTCACAAAATACGCTTCATTGCATTCAATGCACTTGTGCGCATGTTATAAACGTATGTGTGTTATTATTAAATTCTTATTCTTTTTAAATTTAACAGCAACTCGTTAGGTTGACGCAAACCTTATTTCTTGTAACATATTTTTCATTTTTGGAGGCACAAATAAATTATTTAATAATTTGTCTAAATTGTATGACAGATAATGCATAAATTCATTAATTTACTGGTTTAACTAAAATTACATTCAGGCAGTAGTATGTGTGTGCATATTATAATTCTGGACTGCTTATCTCAAGCGTCTTTCATGATTATTTTAGACATTCAGAATAAGCATGCTGTAACGCATAAAATTATGTACGCATTAACCTTAATAACAGAGGAATAGTTTCTTATTAATATTAAAGTTAATATTATTAAAAAATAGTTTTTTAAGATGTCCTATAAACTTTAAATGCACACGTTTATTTCTAATTTGGTTAGGTGGATGATAAAACAAAAAATTGTTGGTGTTCTTACAGATCAAAACTCTTGAACTGTTGATTACTTATTAAACAACAAAGGAATGCAAAGAAGACATAAAATGCATGAATTCACCAAGCAGCGACACTCAAATTTATCTTATCTTAACTCATGTGTTGAAAACAAAATTAAAACGTCAGCCCATAAACCAGTTCGCTAATTTTGAATTTGTAATAGATAACTGTTCATGCTGTTTTGAAACTAAATCATTTAAAATGTCAAAAAAAAGTTTTAGATGTACAGGCGCTAACCTTTTAGTAATAACAAATTTATTATTGTGAATGGTTTCACGTCCAATTTAGGAATAAAGGATAATGACAGTTTTATACTTCAGCAAAAAATGTTCCGATCACCGAAAAAAGAAATTTTGGTCTGGTGCAGTATTTTTGAAACGGGAATTTAAAGACCTGACTGGGAAAAACTGTAAAAATGTTTATTCGTTAAATATTTACCAGATACAGCCTTTTAAAAAGTTTGGAGCATATCTTACTAGAAATATTTATGTTAATAGATGTTCCTAAGTCCAAAACAATAGCTACAAAGAATAATATTTCAGAGGATTCGGAGAATAAATATTACTTGTGACCAGAGAAAAATAAGATAAAGTTATAGTGTCATTAAAAAAAATGTCCCTTTCTCATTTTTGTAAAATTAGTTACATATTATTTTCGAATATAGAAACAAATCCTTATGTTTATGTATTAATAAAAATGTGCTACTGTTTTTTAAAAGCTTTCTTTCTTCAAAACTTATATTACATTATAGTATTCTGTATCATTCGCCAAGCACAGTAGTGGCGATGTGCTTACTAATTACTAGAAGTGATAATAATTTTCTTGCTATGGCTTTTTCATAAACGCCTTTGTCAGAGATGTATCCACTATACCTGTATTACACAGGTATAAACAGTAAATATACCTAAATAGAACACTTATATACAACTTTACCTCAATCGATACAATCCGTCTTTTAAACGCCAAGTGTGAATATTTGTGCAATATGGTGTTACACTATATGACCAAAAATATTCCTATACCACTCTGTATAACTGGATCTGGCTGTTACGCCCATTAAAATATCATAGAACGAAATAAAAGTGCGAGTAGTAGCATACAAAGGTCACAGACGTGTAGTTGAATGATTCTGAACGTAGTATGATCATTGGGTGTTATCATTTCAACAAATCGATTAGTCTAATGTCGGATTTGCTACAGCTACCCAAATCAAATACAAATGATGTCATTAAGAAAAACGCCTGAGATGTGAAAAGAAGTAATAGCTCTCTTAAATTTATTTTTTCATTGTCGTACGGCCACTTATAAACCTAACATAAGTATGATTAATGCCAAACATTGCTTGAAATGATGCAAAGTTCACCGCCATTGGACTGTGGAAACAATACAAACAAGTGTGGAGTGATGAATTTTGCTAAACGATCTGACAAACTGATGACGGGTGCCAGGAGAACCTTTCTTGTCCATACATATTGTGCCAATAGTCAGGGTTGGTGGTAGAGGTGTTGTAGTTTACGCCTGTTTTTCGTGGTTTGGCTTGGGTGCTTTAGGTCCTGTAGCCAGGAGGATAAACTCTGAGATTTATGCTGATATTCTTAACAATTACGTGCTTATAACCTTTTGGCATCTGTTCGGGAAAGCACCTTTCCTGTTCTGTCCATACCTTGGTTTAAAAAACCGGACTGGTCTTCGCAAAGCCCCGATTTCAATCCCATCGAACGCCCCTGGGAAGAATTGGAACGCAGATTACACTCCAGGACCAATCGCTCATCTTTAGTGGCTGGATTCACTGCAGATTTCAGGGACGGCAGTTACTACAGACATTACAATATGGTGGAAATTTTTCCAGATGAGTGCAGGCCATGATTATTGATGCAAAAGGTAGACCTATAGTCTATTAATACATGCCACACGAGTTTCTGATTCTACAACAGTAGTTCTTCAGATACTTTTAATCATACAGAGTATTTATCTTTTTACGTCTAGCTTGCTTGAATTTTACGAACCGTAACGTGACGATCCTGTTTTTTTATCATGCAAAATTTTTTTTGGTGGTTTTTAAAAATTTATGGTCACGACAAAACATATTGCAGCAATTTTACAGTACGTAATGAGCACGTGTCTTCTTAACGTGACCTTTAATTTACGCTTTATGTTACACAAAAACTCAAAACTCAAAAATGATTATTATTATACATTTTTAGAAGTGCGCAATGTATTTTTAAATCATTTGTATAAAACATTTTTCGCTTATTAGTTAAATTGGCAGCACAACGAGCCACTTTCGTATAAATTGTATTCATAGGCACAAACTTTATTTGAATTTTTATTGAGAAAACTTATAAAATTACACGATCAACTTTTATTACAGTAGATAAATACACTAAGGAGATGTACAAAAAACAAGAATAAAAACGTAAGTAATTTAATTACGCAATTTACGAATCCCCTATGAATCTTTTATTTTTTAATAAATGTTAACATAACATTTTACTATATTTTAATAATTTATGAAGTTACACTGTTTCTTTGTGTTACCAAAAGTAAAATTAACTTATACAAATGCTTTTATCGATTCTTCAAAAGAATATATCTACTATATATGTGCATATTTCCAGATTAAAAATAATACAGTACACTATTTATGCACCTGCATTGTATTAGTATGCACATCGTTTAGATCACAGAAAGTGTCCACGTTAGGGATACGATCAAAGTATAACACTGTTATATTTTTCTTATGAAAATAAATATGTGTATGTAGTTATGTAAGCATGTACATATGTTTAGCTAAATAAATATTATTTTACATGCTTACGTTATAGTGTTAAAGGTATTTATAACATGAAATATTTTACATTAGATACATAGAATAGTAGAATAGTCTTGCGATATGGTGCAAGAGATTGTCGCTTGGGTTAAATTCTAATGTTTTGAGATAGGTTCAAATCTATACTGCAGCCAGTAGTTATTCTAGAATCGGGGCAGTGAAAAGAGATCTCAGTATCATCTTAGTTAGAAACGGAATAACGGGCAATTTTGAGTCTCATTTTTACATGCGATTTGAGTGAGAGGCCACATTCAATAGTGTCAATAAGCTTAAATAAAAAACCAACCAAAATACGCATACAGGAGGTTTGGAAGAAAAATAATGAGGCTGATGTTCTTTCGACATTAAACTTTATTCTTTTTAAGAAATCAAAGTTATCTCTTTCAGAGTAGTTTTCTCGGACAACTACACACTAATAGAGACATTTTTCCATTGTCCTTAGCAGGCCTGTAAGGCTTCTGCCGAAATCCCTCTGAACCTGTCAATTACACTCTAGATATTTTTAAACTGAAGCCAAAGGAATAGAAAGAAGTCACAGGAAATAAGATTTGACAAATAGAGGGGTTCAGAAATTACGGAAATGCTTTTTTTGTCAAAAATTTTTTGTTGTCCACTTTTCGCACTTTCGCAAATCCAGTATTAAAATCTAACAGAGGGTAACTTGTTTAAATTTAATTCACTACTGATCATCCCAAAGCTCAATCGATGGTATGATATTACGAGTCCTCACTTTTTCTATGATGTTACCCATTTTTTAAGTTGACGGTCGTCCCGCACCATGTTTATTTTTCACTCTTCTCGGCCTTTTAAAAAGGCAGTGTGATATCTGAACACTTTGGGTAGGCAGCCTTTTATAACTCTTTATAAGTCACTGTAACGGATTCTCCAAGCTTTACCAAAATTTGATAACACAATATTGGTCAAACTTTTTACGATGCGTATCACAAATACAACTTTACTTTAACAACTGCGTAGCCTAAGACAGAGGTATTATAATTGTTTGTAACACATTGTAACCAGTTCCACTATTTTTCTGCCAAACCTTGTAGTTAATAAACCTGCAAAGCTTGCAACGCATAGCGAAACCCTCCAATCAGTTTCAAAATCACTAGCAAACAAGCCTTTTTGGTCACCTGTCGATTGGTAAAAACAAAATTTGGAAGTTCCCAGCCGTTCTCGAGTTTTTGCTCGGACGGACGGAGGGACGGACAGATAGACAACATGAAGTTAGTGACTCCGCATTGCTTCGCCACTTAATAAAATATGAGTTCACCGTTTTACTAATTTTTGCAAAACTCGTTTCATTTTTATAAGAATTTATGAATGCCCTCAAACATTTTAACATTAATTACAGAATTTATTTTAACTGTTTAAGTACTTTTGCAGTACTTCTTTCAGTCACTTGGAAATATTTTTTGAATTAATTAACAGTCGACTGATCATAAAGAATTTTTAAAGTCCGTATGATTCCAGACCAAATTTTTGGACCATTTTTGCTTTTTCTTATAATAATCATCGAAATGTTTCAAATTTATTTGCAACTATTTAAAAATGATATTAGTTCGTTTGCTTTCAAATACAGATTTTTTTCAGGATTCCGTCCATATATCTAAAAGGAAATCAATTTAATATAACTCAACTAAACATAAGTTTTCAAGGTAAAATCACATCTCATAATTTCATAAATGCGCATATTAAGGAGGTAATCTACAGCTACGGGACATAAAATGCCCGATCACGTCCACATTCAAGAGGTTTCGTTTGCATTAATATTTATGGGAATCAGTCGGAGCAACACACAGGTGTCCACAACTATATTTAAATAATATGTTACCCAACTGCGATCAATTTCCCTTTCCTTAAAGAGTTGTATAATATATCCTTGGATGTCACTGTTAAGAAATATGTCTTTATTTTTAACTTTATAGGCAAATGGTAGTAGTTTATAAATTAATTTTGTTTTGAAAACTCTCAGATGTGTATTTAAATGTTATTTTTTATGTTGCAAAATGAACACAAATTCAAAAAGGTTGTTTTATTAGGAAAATGACATAAAAATAAATAATTAGTCTGAATTACATATACGTTTTTATATGTCTAAATAAATAAATTTAAAAAATTAACAATTATTCCTATTAAAAATCAAAACACCGGTTTAGCAAACTAGTAAGTCAGTAAAATAAATCGAAAACGATTATAGTTTAGCCAGTGGTTTAGCATCTGACTTGGATCTTACATAAATAAGTTAGCATTTTTTAACTTATTTTTACCCACTTTTTAAAAGATAATCGATATTTATATTTTCAAATTTGGTGCCCTTATTAATACCAAAATAAGGAAAAAGTTTTATATAATTTTTGATTTCGTCATCCTGGATTAGTATGAAGAGTGTCCTAAATTGTTTAAAAATATCCTCTGCAGTAACAAGACAGATTCCATGTCGGTGACTTCGTCAACCATCATAATTTCCGTTAGCAGGGGTTTATATAATAGGTAAACTCAAGCAAAAGTGATTATGTTGAAGATCATTATTATAACATTACTGATCTTATTTCTATGCAGGATGGTGCACCACCTTATTTTGCTTCTATTGTACGTACATGGTTAGACCAGCATTTTTGAGGGTGTTGTTTGGGAAATCCAAATCTCACTCCATATAATTCTTACCTGTCGGGTTACACAAAAAAAGATAAAACCTTCGCATTCTGGCGAAGTTGGAGGCACAAACTCAGAATGTTTTCATTAATATCTTAAACAACTTCCTTTAAAAAACTGTGGATTCCACCCCCAGCCGTTTGAGAAAATTGGTTAACGTTACCTTTACCTTTGTTCAAATTTAAGATTTTTTTTATAAAATATGTACAATTTGTTTTAATAAAGTCATATTAGAAATATAAACTCCACTGCCAATTTTAATGCCTAGTTACTTTTCACACAACCTATATTTTTAGGAATAACAAAAAAAAACTATAGAATTGTTTTAATAATAAAAAGTTTAATCAAATTGTTTTTCTTTGTTAAAAATAAATTATCATTTATATTTTATACTATAAAAATAGTATAAGTAATTAAAATAGAATTTAAAAGATATAATGTTTAATTATGATAGAAATACACTACCTCTTGATGCCATTTTTTGTATTATTTATTGCACACTTAATTATTACCTTTCCAGCTTAATTGCAAAATATATTTCAAAACTCCTCTTATTCTGAAGCAATTTTTAACATTAACATTACCATTCTACTTTTCTCAGATTTATTTTTCATCTCATTTTTTTAATTTTTTTATATATATTTATAATAGTTTTATTTATTTCATCAATTGTATACTCTTTAAAAATAATAATGTTTATACAAATAATATGAAAAAGTCTTACATATTACATTGTAGAAAATTTAGGTATAATGCACTACTTTCAAATATTTTTTAGCTGCCTTTGTATGGTATAGATAGTTAGTTATAATAATTTTATAAATAACTCTAACAAAAATTTTGATTCTCAAAGCAATAGTTGGAAAGCAAATTTATTACAATTGTTACATTTCTTATTGAAGTTACAGCGCTATTAAGAACAAATTAATTATGATATGAGGTCCTGGTGAAGTGTCAAATAAACATGAAAGTGGCCTCAGATAATCATATTTGGCAAGTGTAACTTACATGATGTAAGAATCGATAATTTAGCTAATTTTGAAAAAGTCTACCTCAATTAAGTTTTCCTTTACAAGAAAAAGGCCGAAGAATTGGTCATCATAGCGGTACTGTGGTGCAAATATGATAAGAGTGCATCGAAGAAAGTACTTATCTATGAAGATAAACGGTACATAAGACAACCAACCCTAGTGTTCAATGGTGGACTATTATACGGTACCAATTATCTTCTTTCAATGAAACTAACAACACGACGTCCTTTCTTACGATTGGATGGAACTATGAATATTGTGATATGGAGAGCTATCGGTTGTAATACCTCTAGCCAAACTTAGCGGCAACAGTACCAGTCAGACCTACATTGGCGCTGTCTTACAGAATGTGGTATTTTTATTTCTTTAAAAGGTGTCCTAAGCAATTTTTTAAGAAGATAACTCTTGACTACATGTGGCACGTAACACAATGAACTTTCCTCAACAGAGTTGAAAATCTCACCTTTCACTGATCAACCATGTCTAGAATATCATTACTTCCTAGGAATTTAGTTGAATTATTGAAGCTTATCAATAACGAATGGAACGCAATTTATCAAAATACCATTCGTTCATTGTTTAATTCGGTGCCAAGAAAAATGGAAACCGTTGCAAGAGCTGGAGTTGAGACCATATATTATTGGATAAATGTAAATATTTATAGACAGATGTTTTGTAAATTTAATTATTTATTTAGCTTTGGACCAGAAATTTATTAGTCTTTGTAACTCCTTTTTCAAAATACAATGATACCAAGCTTGAATTAGATATTCGATTAATTTCATTGCTCTTGTGGATATTTGTTAGATATAATTTTGGCTGTTATTTACCAAAAAGTGTTCTATAGGATTGCGATCCAAGGATTGCGCTGACCAGTTCAGTTTCAATTTTGTTGGTGAATTAAATTAGTTTTGTACTATAAAAATGCATTATTATTCTAGAAAATAAATTCTTCATTTTTAAAGTTTTTCCAGTGAGCAAGCAACATATCACTTTATAGCATATAAAAGTAACACTTATTATGAAAAATGCTGTAGGTCATCGGCTAATTTCTTAGGCAAACATGTATTTCCATGTTATGATAGCAGTTCGTTATGGAATTGTTGGGAGTACACATGTAAATGTTATACTCTAGAAAACGTTCCGACTTATTATACTAAATAGCACCTTCTCTTAAAATTCTGTCTTTCAGTCTCTGTATCGTTTAGCCTGTTGCAGACAAAAAAGCCTTTGCTTTTTAGAAACACATAACTTTTTCCATAGTTTACACCCTCTTATTCCATACGCACCTAACTTTCTCCTTACAGTGGATGCCCAGGTACCAACGTTGGTAGACTTTTATCGACTACATTTGTTCTTCTTAGCATAGCATCATTTCAAATTGAAATTCTTCTTGATTCTTTATTTTATCAGCAACTTTATTAAAGATTATGCAAAAATGTATATTATAAATAAAAATATTTTGAGAGAAAGATACTTTACCCACACCACTTTAAGTATCTTGTCTGGTTATTTATCTTTATAGATTGCTTGCCATGTTTGACATGTGTATATACATGTTACTATACACATATACATGTACTATATATCTGTATAACATTTATATATTTTTGTTTTCTGTTTCTATAAGCAGGTCCGTATCTTGGATATCTTTGAATGGGCAACCTTTATTTGCTCAACTTCTCTATACTCTGAAGTAGTACTAATGTTTATTTGAGAAATACTAAATGCCACTAAAATTTATAATATTAAATTATTGAGTGGACACATTACTTCAGTGGTACTTTATTCATAATATTGAAATATCATGTGCATCATTATATGTTAATAAAAATGCATTCAAGTTACAAAATGATATGTACTATTTTAGAATTGTTAAGCTGCATCTATTTTTCAGTATTAACTATAAAACAGCTAGAATTTTCACCCAATAATTTTTATCGTTTATTTGAGAATAGCACTAACCCGTTTAAAGTGGTCAAGATCGTCGTTCCTCTGTCTGAGGCGGCGCAGGCGAGTTTGAATCTCGCGCAACCCATGGGTGTATGATGTCTTAGCTTTAAATGTGCATGTGAGTAGGCACAATAAGCCATTGTGGCTGCAGTGCCGGTAAGTACGCCAATAATAATAAAAAAACCGTTTAAAGCCTTAGCCCTGTTCATAAAAATCAAGAGGGCATTTAACAACGTCTTCAATGGCTTCCTCATCAAATCACTTAAAAGAATATCGGACTCCCTTTGCCAATGGATGCCAGAAAGCCTAAGGAAAAGTATTATTTTATTTACCCTAGACGAAGCAAGTATTGAAGTGAGAACAACCAGAGGCTGTCCCCAAGGAGGAGTTCTCTCCTCAGTGTTGTGGGTAGTCTTTATGGATGCACTCCTTAACAAGCTATCCGTAGAAGACCTAAAATATGCAGATGAACGCTTGCAGGTATTATCATGGAAAGATCGCAATTTGCTGTTCATATTACGTGCAAATGACGCAGCATAAAGAAAGGACTTCAATTTAGCCCCCACAAAACTGTGGCAATTTTGTTTTCCAAAAAGAAAATGTCAGAAGGAATAAAACACACTTTTTCTCCAGAAGAGTAATCTGCAATCAAAAGCTCGCATCCAATCGACATTTAGATGTGACCAAACAAAGAGCCAAATTAGCATTGAAAAGGTATACAAGACTATGTGGTAACAACTAGGGATGAAAGCCCATAATAACTCTATGGTTACACACAAGAGTCGTAAAACCTACGATAACCTATGACTCTGTGGGAGAGTGGACGTAAGCACTAAAAGCAAAGGCGGAAAAGTTCCTTTGTGGAGTTTAAAGGCATGCTTGCCTTAGCGTTACAGAAGCTATAAAAACCACCCGTTTACATATTTATTTAAAGAAAAGCACGAACAACTGTCTACAGACTCCAATCATTCCCATGCATGAAGAAGAGCATCAAAAACCGAGGGTAGAGTTGGAGGCAAAGAACACATTGGAAATACCCACCGACAACGTGATTCCCAGTTACTTTAAATTTGGAAAAAACTTTAAAATTACAACACCAAATAGAGAATACTGGGATGAAATACTTCCAGTTTCCGCATATTTTATCTGGTATACTGATGGCCCCAAGGCTGCATTAAGCACAGAAGCAGGAATGACCCAAAAAGGAACATTAAAAGTCCAATAGCCATATTTTTGGACTGGCAAGCAGCACTTAAAGCTCTATCCCTGTAGTAAAGTCAAAGGTTGTTTGGGGACTGAATAGGTGCTTTGACAGAGACTTTAGGGGTAACGGGATGGCAGACCTATTGGTCAAGAAAGGATCACAAACAAGACCCATCGGTCTCGAGCCCTACTGTGGCATTTTAAATGCCCTCAAAAGAGGAACCATTAATTAATGAATACTCAATAAAACTTAAGAAAGAAGGAACAATACCAGCCACTTGAGATAATCGAAGGAGTTCATGCAGAGACCGTCACAAAAATTTACAGCATGCTTCCTAGGACCAAAACATACCTAAATTTAGGGTCATAATTGGCCTACTGATAGGAGCCTGTCGCCGTAGGAGACATTTAAATTTCCTAAGAGTAACAGATAGCAGTCTGTGCAGATTTTGCTAGGAATAGGAGAGAAGACTGCAAAGCACATTTTGTGCTACTGTAAAAGCCTTGGGGTCAAATTCCTACAATTAGGCGAAGAAAACCCAAAGCCAGAGAACTATACAAAAGAACTTCTGTCTGTATTCTGGAGGCTAGTCAAAGTACTAGGCCTAGAGAGAGAACTCTTAACAAATTAGAGGGGTACACAATAAATCCTAAGAGTGGCAATGCAGAAGACATCAAATTATAAGAAATAATTTTAACAACGCAAATAATTACTAATTTTTTGTCTGAAAACTAGTCTACAACAAGCTAATAGTGTGATACATAAAATGTGGAATGAAAATGAGTTATGATTAGATATAAATACTTGTGATGATATAAATGTTGTAAACATAAACTTCCAGGTTGATTTATGATAAAGTTTATTAAATATTATATATTGCTGTTATATAAGAGTTTTTCTAAATTTAGCACATGAAAGCTATAAAAATATATCTAAAATAAATATAAAATAAAAGTTAAAACATAAAACTATAGAATTGACTATTTGAATTTAAATTATCCAAACAAATTGTTTTGACTAAGTTCACTTAAGCATTTTTTGAAGTATTAAATTTATTTAACCGTAATAAGTTGTTGTTTCTACAAACCAGATTTGTACAATTTAGATAACATTATAATTTATAAATGTTTTATATAAACAAATAATTGTTGTGCGACTATTGCTTTTTCATATATATTTTGTATTAACATTACTTCTACTTTAGCAGACTTTAGCGTTAGTCCACTATTATTACTAAATATGGTTTAATTATAATGTCCTAACACAGTTGTGTTATAATAAATATGTAGCTTAAATAAGTAACTGCGCCATATGTTGTACATCATTAATTTTTATAAATATCCATGAGGATGATTTATTACTCGGGAAATACTGTATAAAAAATAAATAAGACATTATTGCAAAGTTAAAAAACTTAGAAAAGGGACATTTAAAATCTGTTGCAAATAATCCTAATAAATGGTAGACAAAATTAAGAAACTTGTTAGCAGAGTAAAGAAGAAAATGCGCTGAATAACATAGTTTATGGAAACGACGAGAATAGTATAAATATGTTAAATGGCTACATCTTTAAATTTATTACGCATAGGTATATTACAAAAAGTACAAAACTTAGTCTACATTTTTAATGTTTCTTTTACTTGAAGATAATAATTTATCTACTAGTAGAAAATACATATGTAAATAAATAATTTCTAAAATTACTCTACTGTGTTATAACAGTAAACATAACAAAATTGTTCTTGGTGTTGTTGAATTAGCTATTTAAGCAAGAATCCTAACGGCAATAAATCCTTGTTTAACAATTTGTCCAATTGAATTACTTTGTCGTATATATCATTTGTCGGGGCTGTTTAGCCGGGCGGTTACATGCTATTGACTACTAAAGATCAATTAATAGCTCACCTAAATTATCGAAGTAGGCCAACGAACCATGGTGTCGCAATGGCGCTATGCTCGACACTCCCTCGGTCGGCTCTAGTCAGCTGCTTGGCAGTTTGGCACCATGAGCAATATGACCATTTCTCACGCAGACCCAGTGTGTACTGTGCGGCACACAGCCTCCGTACACGATTTCTCTTTGCACGCAGTTCTATTAGAATTTCGGGAGAAATGTGGGGCGTTTTTTCTAGCAGATCTAGAAAGTTTCGGCTCGGACAATTGCGGCCCGGTCGAATTTTTTCCGGCGTGAAAGCCATCCCGTTCGAAGCTGCGTGAATGGTTTATGGCCGGCCGCAGAACAATACGCCGACGCATAATTGGGATTCTGCGATATAAAAAATCGTATTGCTCTGTAAACGGCGGCGTTTCAGCGCGCACTTTCACCGCCGTAAAGTTTATGTGCAAAAAGCCGTCTGTTTGCATCGCGTAGGTGATTGGAACCATAAATAACGCGCTCAATGATACACATCACGCTTGCATGCTACGATTGTAAACGACTCCAACAACGATTGCTAATTGATACATAAATAATGGCAATAAAAGCGATAATTTATGTCTCAGCAGTGATAAGGTGGCGACTGTCTCTTGTTTGCTAAATACTCCATTGAAGTGGAAACAGTTCATTCATGGAACATGATTTACTGGCCGCGGGCTTTGCCATAACATGCTCAGCGTTAATTTTCAGCGAAGCTGCTTGAAAGCTGGCTGTTTGCATAAATAACAATTTCAGCGCGCTTATTTAGCCGCGCTCTTATCAGATTCATCACTGGCATTAAATCCTACGCGTGATTTGCCTTGCAAAAATCAGGGGGTCGCTCATTAAGATTCAGGCTCACTTTCAACGGGTTGGTGCAGAATTTTAGCGTTTGTTTATGCTAAGCGGATTGCTACTTACTTTTACTAATTTTGTAAACACATGCTCTTCGCATAAAACACAACTCTTAAGCATTTTATGTGCGTATGTACTTATTTAAAGAAGCAAACATTTATTTCCTGAAAACAGACACAATCTACTTGCTTTATAGTTTTTAAAAATTAAATTGTCAAATAACTATAACAAAGAACAATTTAAGAACCGGGATAATTACATTTATAACCTGTAAGTCTCTTACGTCATCATTTCTAAAAAAAAATTCTTTTTATGCCTCTAAAATGTGAAAGCCAACACTCACCCTACGTTAAAAAATAACTTTTCTTATTAAATGGTAAAAAGAGTGGCTGTTTTGCAAAAAGATTGTAGATGCTTTGTGGAGTTTTCTTTTAAGTATTTGCTGTTGGAAAAGCATGTAGATAACTAACTAATATGTAATATAAATTTTCCATCACTACTTGTTACTGTGTTCGTTAGTATTTTATGTAATTTATATTTAACTTATGTTACTATTAAAGATATTAATCGTAGTTTTGATTTCATTGATTTTTATGTGATACTATCTAATGAATGACATTCCATCACTACTTGTTACTGATTTGTTGCAATGTAATTTCAGATTTGATTATTTATATTAAAGAATTAATCTATTTTTCATTGATTGTATTTCTATCAAGTGCAATGACACCCAGTTTTTCATTTGGCAATATTTCAGATGATTATTTATATTAAAAAGAAAATTTAGATTGTATTCATTGCTTAGCTCATCTTATATTTACTTATTAGATCATCTAATATAAATTTGTATGTACCCTTCTTTATTGAACCATATCCAACATACCCAATTCGCATAACTCCTATTTTGATTGGCTGAATTTTATTATACATCCTAGTTTTGCAAGTTTATTAATAAGCCATTTTTTATATTTCGGGTTTAATATTGCATATATTTAGTATGAAAAAAATTATAAAACCTTAACACACCTTCCACTTTTAATTAAAAAGTTGATTTTGACCTTCAGTCATATTATTTCTATTGTTGGCTATTAAAAATATTTACTGAGTTGAGTATACTATAAGAAAATATTTCAAAACAGAAATCACACGTTTAATTAAATATGTATTTTATAGTATAACTAATTAAATAATCAAATGCATACATACATCTTCCAACCTTATCAAAGTACACGAAAGTTATTAACTAAATTATCTGTGAATCGCCATCTTCATGCACTTGGAAAGGTAAAAAAGTATTATAAAATTATACGGAGTACAAGCACGAAAAGAGTCTTGTCTCGTACATCTTAGAAATTTTTACTATGATCGTTTTATCAACCAAATTATTATGTAACAAATAAATAATTTACTTCCGTAATTCAGACATAGGCAAACCAAACACCAAGACCTATTCTATTATGTGGCATATTTAAACAGAAATAATAAAAACTAATAAAGACAGGTATTCTTAAAATAGGATTGTCTCCGTCTAAACCGAAGAACAAAGACAAAACCCAGGAAGTTGATGCCACTGAATTCTTGTCGCACCCTGGTTGTAACCCTGATCATCAATTATCGTGTTACTGTTTATTCCAGTTAATGGCTAGATTTTTTCTGGATAAACAGTTTGAATATGTTAAAAAGTAGAGGCTAATGCACGTAAAAAAATTCTTGTTTGTAAGGGAGAAAACACGGTCCAATTTTGGCATGTAAGAATAGACAAGATAATTTAAACAAAGAGTAATTATTGCTTTTTCTTTTTTCGTTTTGTTTTAACTTGTATATTAGGATGCTTGTAAAATTCTCTCTCTATCAAGTTACTTATTTGCCCTTAAAAAAAGTTTAAATGTGAAGTAATATAAATAAAAAAATATTTAATTGTGGAGTAGATGCAATGGTAATGTATAAACTTAAACGTAAATATAGAAAATATTATATAAATTTACATAAGCAGAATGCAAATATAAATTTAATAATAATACAGTAATAAAAATCTCTTGTCAGACCATCAAGGGGAAGGTGGATTTCGTTTTGACATAAATTTAACCAGAATTTAATATACATTTATAATCATGTCTAAAATGTATGTTTTTTCTAAATGCAGTGATAACTGTGGCAAAAAGTCTAAATAAATTGTTATTCCGTCCGTCTTTTAACCGATCTTGCATGTTTACAAATTTAGTAAAGATATTCACTTCACACATATGTGTGCAAAGTTTTACGCAAATCTGACAAAAATAAAATTCTGCTATATCTGTCTATATATGTATACACATTCACCTATTGTAGCAAACCTTTTCTTCCTTTTCTTGAAACCTATCTGTTAGATAAGATACGTAAATGATACTTTTGTTATTTGGCTTCATCGACAAGAAGCTTTTTACTAATCCCTTTGTCGCCTAACAAACTTCATACTAATATTAAGTTTACAGTGCAAGTCGTTCCCTTGTCACAAAAAATTCTTTTAACAGTTTCTATTGTACTGTTTACACAAAACCTACCTATACCAAGCGTTATCTAAATGCTGATCAAATCCACTTGCTGTTTGCCAGGTCTTTAAAACTAAAATGGAAACCATCACACAAACCTTTATACAAAACAGATATTTCAAAAAATTTTGACCCGCATCATCAACGATATTAACAAAAAGTCCAAATACCAAAACTCACAACCTTTTTGCCCAAGTGAAAGTGTTGTTACCATACATTATAGGTATCACTAACAAAATAGGCCGCATGTTTAAAAATAAAACAAAAGTATATACCGGTTGTTACAACTAACAATAAAATAGCCATTTGTATTCGCTCAATTAAATACCATTAAAATCAAGCCACATATACCAATATTTCTTGACTGTGCGGAAAAGCGACAATTTTTCAGCACTTGACAAACATTTAAACAATTAAAAGAGCCTTAGTACTCCGAAGAATGATGAACATTTACCTATTATATGGAAACCGTTAACTACACCAGTTACATAACGTGTTAAAACAAACTTTTCCAAGTCCAGTGCATTTTGCCAAAGCTTCACTTTTGTTGTAAAAAATAGAGAACCAAGAGGCCAGTCTTTTTCTATGACTCATAGTTATCCTTGAGGATTAGGCTGATTGAGCCCTTTAATAAAAAACGAACACTAATTTATCTTGATAATGTCTTCAAAGTGTTTAGCGAAACGACAAATACTTTCGAAAAATCAACACTATTCAACCGATGAACCACGTTCTTTCAACCTTATAAAATAAATTTTACTGCCAAGCTAGCAGTGCTCTTATGAGTTCTCCACTTTCATTGCTAAAACTTTTATGGCCGATTCTAAAATAAACGCTCTCGCATTTTTTCATTTTAAATCTATCTGTTGGATACAATACGTCAATGATGTAATTCCAGAATTTTTTCCCACCTAAACCAAATCCATACCAATACCAAATTTACCACTAAACAAAACAATTCCCTCCTTCCTTAGACACCCTTATAACAAAAATTCTTGAAATAAAAGATAACATTACACTGCCTACATAAAATTTACTCATAGTAGCCGCTACATAAATACCAAATCTCAATATTATCCTGTCCAAATCCATCGCCAGATTCATCAAACTTTTCGACAGGAATAACCAGAAACTAGAACTTAAAACGATTAGCACCACCCTACTATAAAGCAAGCATTTCAGTTTATTTCTCCCATTTTTCATCCCACTAGTAGAATTATTCGTAAAGTAAGTAAAATAGAAAGTTGCCTTCAATGTTTGAATACAATACAGATTGCCAACGCTTACTCGTCATGTGAAACTCCTGGTTTCCTCCGCACCATCAGTTACGCGACACCTCCAAGTCGACTTTCTCCGACCCAGGACATTTCCTACCAAACGTTCACTTCTATTTCTATAAATAATAGAGCGGGACACGCAGTCTTATTCGGACTTACAGCTCTTCTTGGGGAATAGGCAGACTGAACTTTCGAGTAAAGAGCTACATTCTCTTGAAGATAGCATCTAAACAGATGCTGAAACGTCAAAAATTATTTTAAAAACGATGCACTAAGCTAAGCTAAGTTGTTTAAATGTTAAAAATATATATTTTACAAGATATTACGAAAATAATATTAAACCATACATAAGAAGGAAAACACTTCAGTTTAAACGCTCAATTGATAGCACGGGTCTAGTTTGCAAAATAGTGGCGGTGAAACAGAAAGCGTCGAGGCGATCTTTTATGTAACTGGAAAGATGGACACTTTACAATCTTCAAATATGGCCACAAAAATCCTCATATCGTTATGGAACATGAAAAGATTTATAAAAACTTAATGTATATTGTGTAATTCAAAATAAAAGTGTACGGACCCTTTTTCATATGTGGAAAGACTGTGACGGGTACAACAGATCTAGATATGTTGTAATTATTATTACTGACAGAGGATTCCAACAATTTCATATTTCAACAAGATGGAGCTCTACCTCATCGATATGCTGGAATTGGACAATGTGCTATGGAGGATTTTAGATTACTCAGCTGAATATCTGGGTCCTCTGATCTTGCAGTTTGCGGTTTTTTCTTTGGGGGTACATTAAAGATCTAGTTTATGTGCTACTAACGTCAACAACATTGAATGAAGAACATCATTGGAGACACACTACAGCGCGTGTGGTCCGAACTGCACTACTGTTTAGACATGTGTTGCGTGATATACAACGATAAATGCACGTTCTACCCATGATCACAAAATTTCTCTTGAAATGTGATAGATTCAACTGTAATTACTTTTCAATTACAGATTTTCTTATGTAAAATATAAACTAATAGTCATAAAAGCTCCCACCGGTTTCTTTAATTTTTGCGCACTTTTATCCATAATTGAAAGTGCAAAAACTGACTGATAAATTCATTTAATGCAAGCAGTCAATACATATAAAGTAACTGATTTGAATAACTCAACAACGAACACAAAATGTAATCTTCTATTAGTGAATGTAAATACCTTTTATCAATTTTTATATAATAATGGAATTAAATCTAATATGCCACTAAATTATTGTTTTATGTCGTTCAAATACAGATGCTGATATTAAGGGGGAAAAATGTAATTGGAAACACTTGGAGCCGTATAAAAATTCTCTTATAGTTATCATTTTATTATTATATTTTGAGTATTAAAAAATCAGTATGACAATGGGATTGCTTAATACAAGATTGTTTCATTTGAGAAAGCCAACAAGAAACTAAATTTGCTTTTAATTATTTTTTAATTTATCAATTACAACTTTTAAGTTGGTTACCAATTAAACTAATGCTAATAATCAGCTATAATCAAACTTTTTACGATACCAAAAATAGCATTCTAGTACATTTATGCATAATAGGTATATGTATACATTATTTAAATACATAAATAATAAAAGATTTTAAAATGTAACATGCGATAATTACTAGAACAATATGATCAATATCAGTAATAAAAAAAAGTAGGGATAATATAGAAGCTATGGCACGTATAAACTTTAATGCCGGTGTTTTACTGCGTATATTTTCATCTATAACATGCTTTATACTAAGATCATTTTTCAATTAGCAAATCATTTATTTAACTGACTGAGTGAAGTTACGTAGTCTTAGTGTTTTATGGATTTAATAAATACATTTTTTATTTCAGATTGCTTGCTTTAGATATTTTTCTTGTTGCTGCTTTCTTATTGATGATTATCTTATTTGATGTTTATAAACGTGGTTACAATTTATTAAATTCAATTATTTATTTCATCTTAACAGTTATTTGACAATATACAAGCACTATTTATTTTTATAGTACACCAATATTTATTTCTACTGGCAGATTTGATCTCCGGCGAACTGTACTTTAACGCATCTGCCTGTAAGTCCTTTGGGCCATTCTTCTTACATTCTTAGATACCTACGCAAGTGTTCTGGAATTCTCGCAGCTCCGCTTCGGCGTGCTAATCTGGTTACTAAAACTCTCCTACCTTGGCGACCGTGCAGAGCTCCCGAGAATCATCAGAAACTTTTCAGCAGTCTAAGAAATAATATAGCAATAATATAATAGTGCATCGTGTGGTTGGTTCTAGGGTTATAAGGCCGGGGTCGGAGTCCAGAAACTGTTGACGTTTCGTCCACAACTGCGGCGGACATCTTCAGAAGAGAATCTTCTAAAAATCAAGTGACTGTCCCGTGCGTTTTCGCTTTTATACTCGTGCGAGTATGGTAGGGATGGCCGTGAAGGCCTTCGCATCTATTTAATAATATAATATTTAGCTTGTCTACTTCAGATAAAATTTGGTATTAGATTTTTGAATGTACGAAGTCTGGGTAACGATTTTTGTTGGAAGGTAATGACATTACTGTACTTGCAGAAATACCATGCTAGTAAAAAATTCTTATATCTTATGTGTCTAAGAACGTCGTTCTTCTTCTCATTTAGAATTTGATAATTAAATTGAGGAAAATAGTGATGTCAATTAATCTCCACATTGCATGAATTTCCTTCCCGTATAAATCTTAATAATAGAAATTAAGTTACGGTGACTCTTCATATGCTGCAGATCGTAGATGCTCTACTGCTTAGGCCCGCCCTTCTAGAAACTTTGTATTTTTATTTTTTGGCGTAACTCCAGACTTGTTTCTTTATAGAAATTGCAAAATTATTTTTAAAGGGTCAAAACAGATTTAAACATATAAAGTCATTATACTAAAATAAAATAATAAACTATAATTTTTTAGATACTGAAATGGAAGTACACGATCTTGCTGCAGTGACATCTATCTCAAGGCACTACATGGCTACATAATGAGAGAAAGAGAGATACTTATTAACATTATCAACTGTTATAAAACATATGTCTCGTATAAGACACGTTTATTTTATAGTTTTTAGCCTTATTTCTTAATTCATCACATTCATATTGTTATTTTTAAAGGAAAACCTTAAAAATTTGTGTATTTCTTCATAAGTATGAGTACTTCTTGCACAATTCACTGCTCTGCTATTTCCACTACAAAAGCAAAAATAAATGTCCGATTAACATTGTATACTTGTCTACATTAAAATACTTTGGCCATATCAATCACGGGGAAATAGTATAGAGTCGAACTGTAAAGGATAAGCCTAATGGAAAATACGATACAAACTTGTGCCCTAGTGATAATATCCTAGAATTGTATAGATAAACAGCAGCGACGAGACAAATGTGCCTACGCCCTTTCAATATTAATGATCTGACTCGTGCTCCTCCTTATTTACATAGGTTTATCTAAGAAGTAGTTTATGTCTATCGTGTTATACTAAATTAACTGCAAATTTTGCTTCTACTTTTTTTACATTACCATATTTAATAATTATCTTACTATATTAGTGCACTAATTATTTAAATATTTTTTATCAGAAATTAGTATACAATGTAATTTATAAACACTTATTTATTAATAACATTTGACGTTTTTTCAGATAAATTTTGATAACAAATTTAACTTTCGCTTACTCTAACTCATAAATTGAATCGTATTTCCAATAAGACCAGTAAAATTTGCCTTGGCGTTTCTAATAGTACACTACCGTTAGAAAGTTTAAAACTAATCTCATATACTATTAAAACACACAAACGACAATACAATTAACAAAATAAAAACATGTTAAATACACTAAATAGTGATTTACCTTTTTTATGTCAAATAAATAAAAAGTTGTAAATAACAAATTGCTTTTGGTCAAAAATAAACTATGCACTCTTTTTCTCAAAAATTATACTCTTATTGTCTATTAATTTTTTTTGTTTTAAATTCGAATGTATTCCCTTTGAAAATCTCCCATAATGCTTTTTTTGGTGCTGGACGTTGTTTCCATAATCACAGATCGAGTTCATCGCACAAAAGCTGGCCGAGATTAATATCAAATGGTTGTCGGTTTCTTTTTATTCTATTTAGCCTCGACTTACTATTTTATTCACTCCTGCGACACAGAAAAAACTCTTATACTTGACTGTTGTCACTGTTTAATCTACCTCTTTTATATTCGGCAAACAAAATACATCGTTTAAAACTCAATACTTCAAATTTAGGTTCATCCGTTCACAGCATACTCCAACGATTTAACTTTTTTAATTTACAAAAGCCCTGTTTCAACAAGTGATTATTTAGTGTCGTAACGCTAATGGCATTTTCTTGTTTTTAATTTATCTTAGCATAAATTGTCGATATTGTCTGTTTAACTTGCTTATATTTCAATTTCTTATTTTAAGAAACCCCAGCTTTGGTTTTTTCAAGCAGGCCGTTTCTCTAGATCTCATTATAGTATTGTGTACCGTAGTTTTAGATAATTTAAGTTTCTATGCTGTCTGTCTTTCAGTGTTTTTTCCCTCGTACACTGTGATAACAGCATTTCATCTATTAAATTAAAAATTCTTAATTTTATTTGCAAATACTTCCCAAGTTTTTAGTAACTACGGCTAATCTCTTGCTATATGTAACTGAACTATACAAAAAATCAACTTTTTAATTATTTTAAGTGAACTGACAAAATTCAATGTATAATCGGCTTTGCAATTAGTAATCAAAATACGCTAAATTTTCTTTCTCATTTTCTTTCTCCTCCCCGCCCTCTCTCACCATACATTTCCGTCTTTACTATAATGATGGTAAAAACCTCCGTTATTAACAAATACATTACCAGAACAAAATGGGCTTCCCCTACATTATTTGTTTAACGTTTCTATCAGTTACTTTTTATCTATAAAAAATAGATAAATTAATATCAGCTGCTTCTCAATTTTGTACTCCGCCCTGAAAGACCACATTGTTGTATTAATCTTATTAAGAAACCTTTATAAAAAATCATAAAGCTACTAATGACATAATTTAAAAAAAATGTTAAAACTGTGATATTTTGTCAATCGAAGTTGAAGAAATTTTGGACCATTTTAGTCACACAATCACTTGTAAAAGCAATAAATACGCGCTTTAAAAAAGTAAATTGCAACTCAAAGTTAGTTTATAGGTTTTTCTATTAAATTATACACTTTCCTGGCGAAGTTGTTCCAAAGAAATTATACCAAATTTTGGCAAAGCTGTAATTTTTATTTGAAAATTTATTAGTGATCAAATCTTGTTTTCAGTTCCGTAAGAATCCATTTAAGTTGTTCTATTTATTACTGGCTCAAAAGCGTTATGCTATGAAAATTTATTACAGAGTATTTACTTTATATTTTATAAAGTTAAAGAACTGTTTTATTTGCTAGAATTTTCTTACCTCAATGTGCTGAATAAATTTACAATGGCCGGTAATCACAGAACGAGAGCTACGATAGAGCTACACCTTGGAAAAAGATCCAGATTACTCCAGAGCAAAGCTAGACTAAGTTGGACTGACCCGAAAAAAGTTAAAAATATCAACAATTTTTTAGAGACAATAAAACCAAGAGCTATAGGGCAAGAAAGACTAAAGATAAAAAGTAACGGATAAGTAGACGGAAGGCAACCACGAGAAATGAATAAAAAAATATCCAAAGCCATCAGAAAATATTCGAAGATATGAAGTTAAAGAAATACGACAAACTATTGAAGAACATAAAAGTCTTAAAGTACTCAAAACCCAGCACTGGAAAACAAGAAATAATAAACCTAAAAAACAAAAATGGCAAATCACCATACAGAGAAGGGATTTTAAATATAGTAAAAGAGTTTTATGAACAATTATACAGAAGCAGATGACTACAAAACAAAAAGAAAATTATAAAGAACTACCAAGGAGGAACACAATGATAGGAGGATCAGAAAAGTTATTAGATATTTTGATAACAGAGATTAACTAAAATGAACATGCTTTTAAAACGCTTAACTGCAATACTGATAGATGAATATTGATAGACGGAGAGCAGCTAAATAAATCATCTCTGTTTCGCAAACGACGTAGTCTTAATATCGGATGTCCTACGAGAAGGCAAGATAATGGCAACTGAACTTGACATTGCCGGCAGAAGAGTTGGCTTAAAAATACACAAATACAATGACGATTAAATCTAAACTAGGCAGCGTATGGATCCTTAAGAGACATATTTAAAAGTAATATCTCCATCCACCTCAAAAGAAAGATATATAATCAGTATTTACTCCCAGTGATGATGACATATAGGGCGGAAACTTTGACACTAACCCAAAAAACAGCAGAACATTTTCAAATAATTCAAATAAAAATGAAAAAATAAATGATTCGATTGACACTTAAGAATAGAATGAAAAATAATGTTATTGAAAGCTTAAGTAACCTAAAATAAAATTAGGCGGGACATTTAGGCAGGCCGAAATATAGAAGGACGCGAAAGATGCTAAAACGAAAAGCAAAAGCTGATAAACCAAGTATACGGAGACCATCTATGCACTGGACAGGCGCTAACAAAAGAATAATAACTAACTAGATAAATAAAGAACGACATAAGAAATTTTAGAAGAAGTCTATGTGCAACGCAGGATGAAAAAAGAGGTTGAGTGATGATAATGGATGTGTTTTCCTTCTCCCTCTCTTTCTCTTTTCCTTTCTTGCATTCTCTCCTCTTTATCTTTCTGCCTTTTCCCCTTTTTCTTTTTCTTTCTTTCTCTCTCTCTTTACCTACCTCCCTTCCTCTCTCTTTTTTCTCAATATCTCCCTCTCACACACAACTATATTCTTTCCGTTTTACATTTTTAGAAAAAAAACCTTTTCTTACGTTTTCAATTATCCCTACCATCTCGCTTTGGACGACGTAGGTCGTAATTTCAGAATTTTTTTAATCCATTTTTTATCTTCACATCTTGCAAAGTGTCCGGCCCAACTCCATTTTAATTTGAAAATTTGAGCAGTGGTCTTTCCTACTTTAGTTCTTTGTCTAATAAACACCTAATATAGATTTTTTCATGGTCCGCTGTGTGACCCCTACTTTATGTATTAATTTCTTAGTAAAGTCCAAATTTCCGCTCCATGTGTCAATATTAGGAAGAAAAATTGTTTTTGCATATTGCAGAAATATTTCGGTTTACTTTGAAAGTAGTGTTTGCCAATTAACGTGTCCTGTCCATTTTAGTCGTATTTATCTGTCTAATTCTTTTTCTTGTGCTTGCTTGTCTAGGCTAACACATTGGGCCTAGCCTTCTTTCTTCTATGTGCATAGGGTTGTTTGGTGTATTATAATAAGCCATAACCTTCGATTTTTCAAAATTCATACGGAGTTTAATAGCTCTTGTTGCTGCATTCAGTTTTAATAGCATTTCTGTTAGTCCTCCCGTTGTTTGTGTTATTGTGGCAATATCGTCCACAAAGCAAAGATAGGAGAGACGTTCCCCGTTTGTGTTAATTATCTTCTCACTTCAATCCATCAATTTGAAAGCATCTTTTAAGACGTTTGTGAACGATTTTGCTAATATTGTATTTCCTTGTCTTATTTCCCGTTGTTAATTGGATTTGTGCTATTTAAAATTGCGTTTACGTAAGTTAGATTGTATTTGTTTGTGTTTTGCAATGTCTTATTATATGAATGTGATCCATCGTGTTGAGTGCCTTTTAGAATTCTGCTTGATCTATAGATTGAAATTCAGCTAATTTATTAGATATTGTGTTATTTGCACCTTTCGTCAATAGTTTATATAAATGTGGTAACAAGGATATAAGTCTATAATTTTTTAAGTCAGAAATGCCTCCTTTTTTGTGCATATATATTTTTTGTATCTAAATATTTATTAAAGAAGATTTTTAGGTATCCTATTCATTTAGGCCCGCCGCTCTTAATGAGTTTTCCCATTCTTCATTTGCATAATATTAGCCCCTGATATCATCTTCGTATAATGTTTAGTAAGTTTTCTTTTTTGTCCGTCTGTATGGTTTGTTGTTTACTAACCCTTGTTTTGTGTAGGGGTTTCGTAAAATATTTTAATACACTTTAGTTGTTTTTTTTTTTTTGTAATAATGTTTCCACTTTAGTTCATTTTTTTGATAATTTCTTTTTTAACTCCGCTTGCCTATGATATAAGTTTTATTGTGTTGTATAATATTTTCAGCGAGCTTTTTATTGTATTATTTAACGCCTTTTCTTAGGCGTTGTCTAATATTCTTATTTAATTTTCATAGTTGTGTATTATCTTTAAAAATGCTGGGTAAAAGTTCTCTTCTTTCTTTTCTGAGTTTTCTTGCATCATCGCTAATTTTTTGTTCCCTTATATTTTGTGTTTTACCTAGTATTTTATAAACTACCTCTAACGCTTTTATTATATATTACAATATCTTTTGTACTTGATACTTGTAAGTCACTTTCTAATCTTAATTTGAAGGAGTTTTCTTGATCTTTGTTATACAGTAGTTTGACAATTACGTTCATCTTATTCTGCTTTATTAGTTTATTTCGTTCTAGCCTCACGAGTATATTAATTATTGACCAAACCATTCGGTAATCACTAATAATTTGCTGAAAACCGTAATGTCTTTTGTCGTACGTTTTCTGTTAGAGATTATAGGGAAGGAGGGAGGAGGTATTTCATAATCCTAATGCGCACCAATTCCGAATTTAATAGTAAAAAATTCATCTATCCGCTTTTTTACAACACCGCTGCCAAAAAATGTAAGTTTGCAAAATTTTACGTTTATCGGACGTTTTCTTCAAGGGTTATTTGACTTCTTCTATGCAACAGGTACAGTAAACGTTGACCATCTTGGCTTCATGTGTGTGTGAAGTATTTTACTCTTCCTTGGAAGATGCGTTTCCGCAATATTTTTGAGTTAAGGATAATATTATAATCCGTTTGATTATATTTTGGAAATGTTCTTTCTTTTGAATATCTAGTTTGTTACTACGACTTTCGGTATTTGGTAAAATTTGATATTATTTTCTATATTTGTTTATTTCTACATTTTATGGTTAGTAATTTTTTGCAGTCATATTTATTACTATTAATGTTTACATAAAAATATTATAAGCATTTTTTCTTTTACTTTCTTTCTGCAGTTGCATTTTTTATCGTCGAACTAAAGTCTTCTTACACTTATGCGACAACAAAATGGTCGTTTCCAAAGTTACAAAACACAAAAGCGTTCATATCTGTGACTTGTAATTTTTTATTATATTTTTATGTTCAGTGTTTCTATTTCTGTTACACATTTTTTATTCAAAATGATACGTATATCACATCTTTGCTCACTGTCGCCCGGCACATGTCGCGAATGATATCGGCCGAAGCTTAATCGAGTTACGAAACAGCATCTGCCTAATAAAAGCAAATGACCATGCTAAAGAGAAACGGCCGAAAAAGAGTAGGTTTTACTTGATGTGTTCATTAGCCGTAAAAGGACGCGGGACAACGTCGCAAAACAAGAGCAACGCCGAATTTCGTTTGATCCCGTCTAGCGCCAGAACAGGTTGAACAACCTCGGCCGACCGGTTCCGTTCGCTTTCGGCCACAAATGCGCGCCGTGTCGCAGGCCCTAATAAGCTTTCCGAAATTCGGCCCGATAATAAGCCTTAAACTCCTCTTATAGGCCCGCAGTTCGGCGGGTTGGCCATTCACGGCGCCCTTCGCGCTCGTTTCTTGACTCCGTGAATAGCTGAACTCCCGCGAAGCCCCGTAAACGACGCGCGCCTGGAACAAGTTAAGTTTGAATTGCAGAAACGGCGAGGGCGAGGGCGGCGAGGGAGCGAATAATGAAGACGCACTGCCTTTGACAGCTGTTAAATATGTTATTAAAGATGGGAATCTCGGTTCTTCGAATGGATGAAGTTTGCAGGAACGGTTGCGGCTGGTTCGAGTATTTTTACAGTTAGCGCGCAAAAATGTTACAGGAATGGCGTCTTCGGAAATTTCACTAAAGGCTAATAATAATCAAAATGCTAAACAAGCCTGAATTCTAAGAATTACAACTATAACAGAAGAGTAAATTTAAATGAGCAACCTTTTCACCCATCAGAAAAAGCAAAAAATTAAAAGAATTGTTCGTAGTTATAAATATAAATGTTTATATTTAAATGATTTGTGTGTTCTGAACTACTACTTTCATCTTTAAAGAATATTGAACAATTGTTATCCATTTTATTTCATTTTTATTCAAATTTATAATCATTTTATGAAAATGGACACTTTAAATCGGCGATTACAAATGTATAAAGCTCTGGTTACTTTTTTACACATTCAAAAAGTTCTACAAGTTATGAAAATTTGAAACTTTATTCTTTAACAGATTGGTTCGAGATTTGAGTATACAAATTTATTCAATTATAACATTTAACTTGTCGTCGTCGTCTACTTCAGGGATTAGGCCTTTGGCTTGTTCCGGTCCAATGTTACATCATTTCTGAGGTCTTCCTACATCTCGGGTTTCTCTTGGATTGTACTGTATTGGTAATTTTTGGAGTCTTTCTGGACTCATTCTGTCTGCAAGTTCCTTATATCCTGTCTTGAAATTGATTATTTGGTTTTGTATTAGTTGTACGAGTAGCTCGTTTTTGATGTATTCATTAGTAAATCTATGTGACCGGCTGCATCCTTTGACTCCTCTTAGGAACCTCACCTCTACGGGCTAGATTTTTCTATGGTCCCTTGTTGTTATTGTCCATGTTTTGCTGCCATACAATAATGTGGGGCCGCCATTACTTTGAAAAATCTTATCTGCCTCCTTTCTTGTTTTGTTTCTTAGTGCTCTTCTTACAGTACCGCACATTCTCTGAAATGTGGCTATTCTTTTGTCGATGTCTTAGTCATAGTTGTATAAGACATCGCAACTTAGAGATCTGAAATTTTGTATTTTTTCTAGATTAGTGTTGTTAATAATAATTTTATTTATTTTTGTTTTAGTTGTTGATATTTGGCAGTTGTAGTCTTTTGATATGTTGCTTAATCTGTAGATTGCTCGTTGTGAATTGTCTTCTGAATTTGCAATAATAGTCTGGCCGTCTGCAAACAGTATTGTGTTGACATATGTATTTGTATTTATTTAGATTCCCTTTGATTCTTCTTGTTTCCATGTCTTTATCATGTCGTCAATATAAATATTAAACAGAATGGGTGAGGCCACATCCTTGTCTTACACCCTGATTTGTGTAAGTCATGGTTTTGCCTCCGTCATTGTTTTCTATAGTGATTTTTGTGGTGCAATAAAATTTTTTTATTGCTTTTACCAGATGAGGTTAAAATCCATTTTTTTTTCTAAAATTGACTATAGTTTTGTTCTTGTGACCTTATAGAATGCTTTAGTGAAGTCGACGAAAGTTATTTGTTTCTAAATTACTTCTCTACGTTTCTATATGATCTGCTTCAAGATAAGGACAGCAACTATACAAGATCGTCCTTTACGAAATCCATTCTGCTCTTCTTTTCGGATGACTTTAGCTATTGTTTGCGTTCTCACTGTTATGATTTTTGAATATAACATATCCTAAATTTAGTAAACCGATGCCCTTATAATTTTTGCAATTTGTTCTATCGGCTTTTTTTGTAGAGTATTGTATTTTAACTATGGCCCATTCTTGAAAAATTTTAGTTTGCTTCTAGCACATATTTAATGACGTGTAGTAATCTTAATTTTAGAAACATACTAGTTCAGTATTAATTTTATCAGTTCCTATGGCTTTCCTATTTTTAACGTCTTTATTGCATTTTATAATTCTTGTATAGTTATGTCATCTCTTGTAAATTTATATCTTCGCTATTATTAGCTTTCTTCTTCTTTGAATTGTACCGTTCATTGTAATGTTGGCTTTTGCACTTTCGTTCTTTGTAGTGCTGTTTGTTTGCTTCTGTTCTTGATGTTAGGTATTGTTGGCATCCTCTGCGTTTGTTATTTATTAATTGTTCTCGTTCGTTATTCTATGTCTTGGGTCCTTTTCTCCTGTTGTTCTTTCGTATTGTCCCTAGGGCTTCTGCTGCTACTTTGTGTATAATTGTTTTTATAATTTATCATTCTTTATCTATATATTTTTTATTTCTTCTTAGGATAGGTACTTTGTTATAGATGTTTGATGCTGTAATTTTGCATGTGTATCCGTAACTAACGAGGCTAGCCTGTTATTTTCTAAAACCTCTCCTTGACTATGTGTATTTGTTAATGTCTTTTTTGCGGAAGAACGTGTTTGTGATTTTCAGATTATTATATGTAGCAAATGTCGTAATTCAATTCCGTTATTATTTATTGTTTGTTCCCCTATAGGCCGACTATGTTTTGGATTGGTGTATTCCCCAGCCTAGCTTTTAAATTTTCTGCTAGTATTATCTAGTTATTTTGTTGTACTTTATTGATGATTTTTTGTTGGTTTTGTAGAATGTTTGGGTTTGGGAGTGTTTTCCTTTTTCTGGAGCATGCAGTCCTATAACAGTGAGCTGTCCTCTTTTTGTTTTTAAATCAACTTTTAATATTCATTTGTTTATATATTCATAGTTTTATACAGAATATTCCTATTTTTTGTTTATTGTAAGTACTACACCTTCACTTACTCTTTGTTATTGTGTGACTCTAATCCATATGATAAGGTTTTCCTCTATATTAGCTGTTCCTCTTAGTTTTTCTTGATTTCTGTTGTCGCCATAATATTAATACCTTTTTCTTTCATTGTATTACAGATTTCTAATTGCTTTGCATCTATGCTATGTAGCAATTTTTAATATATTGTTTACCAATTTTGTTTTTCCTTTTCTTTTCTTCTATTGAACTTTCGAGTATTCTTAGTATTTTCCTATAGTGTAGAGTACCAATCCATAGCTATTGATAAGTTAGATAGTGGGGTTGCCACATTGAAGCTTTCTAACTTGCCCGATTTTTCTGTAGGAGTGTATCTTTTCTTAGCCAAAAGTACCAGTTTTAAGGCGCCAGAAACTCTCCTTTGTCCTCTTTCGCTAATGTTAACCAGGGGGTACGGCATGGACGTAAAAGTAAGACTTGTTGGTATTACCATATGGTTACATACAGTTTTTATAAGTGTACCATATTGTCATCTGCTTTACTTCTGAGGCTATATCTTACCAACATAACTCGTTGTGATTAAAAGTTTTATTTTGACTTTAGTCCGTCTTTAAAAATAGTTTATATACTTACTTATCTTAAATTTGTGGAAGCAAAAACAAATAATTACAACATTTTGCCATTTTATATAGGATAGGGTAGTCCTTCAGCAGTTATATATACACAAGTATTATTCTCTCAGCTGCCTTTCATGAGTCTTAGAAAGATAACTTCTCGTAAATAAAGCGTAATACAATATTCCAAATCGATTATGATTTACCCACTCCTCAAGCGCTACACTACAAAGTAATTGATTCATACGGCCAAAATTGATTTTTAAAATATATTGACATGTTAATAGCCACATACAAATCATTAATGATATATTCAAATATTCTTCTATAATTTTTTATGACTTATACCTAAGAAATAAGAGAATTTATAAAAAAACTTTTATTTCACTTAACCAATGCAAAAAACATTAGATTTCAAAAACGCTATATAGTATACGATTTAAATAAAATGTGCACTACTATTCTAAACTAAACATTACTTGCTTAAAAATTTGTTGTCAATTTTGATATTGAATTTAATTTCGTATAAAATTATTATTTATTTACTGTTCCACTGTAGCAACATGGGGTTGTTTGCTGACTTAGAGGATTAAACCACTACTCCACAGACGCATCTAACTAGAATATAACTCAAATCTACACGACTGCAGTTTATAATTAAATATTTAAAGCTTAAAACCAATTGCCTACGATCGATTCATAATAAAGGCCAAAATAGTAAATTTTTTAAAACTTTCCACTTTGATTTTAAATCCATCTACGTGTGTATAGACAACGAACAAATGCAACAGACTTGCTCTACTCTTTTTTATCCAAATTTTAAAAACTTAAAATAGGTAAAAACAAAAATATTTAGGAACAAAAAAACAAGCAAGGGTAATATAATGATGCAAACTAAATTATTTTTAAAAAGGTTAGATAGAAAATTGCTCATAATAAACGTAGACCGACAAAAAGATAAATAAGTTGATTAAATAGTATTTGATAGTCCATACAACAAATATTGGTAAACACTTTATTATAAGATGTAGCGTTAGAAACTGATGCAAGTAAATAATATAACAGTTGACCCCCGATAGCCGGATCTCCCTGAAAGAACTGTCCGGCGCGCTGGCGTGGAACCACGATGTTTCTAAAGTAGAGTATATAGGCATATAAGTTTATATAAGAAACGGTCAATAGGTAATAGTAGGTAATTTCTAATAGTTATGATAAAGTACTGCATATTCGGAATACACCAAAGAATAATCAAACCGTAAACCCAGTTTGTTACAACTGGTATTAGAAGTGAAATTTATCACAATTTGAAAAACTATTTAAATAATTAAAAGTAAGGGGGCTAAAAAGAGAACTAGAAAATCTAAATTTAGACACAGGAAAAAACCGTAAACGCGAGAATTTCAAAAATACTAAAGATAAACAGGAGGATTTAGCGAATGTTAAAGAAGAACGCAAAATACTGTTGTGGAAAATTTAAAACGGAAATTAGAATAGATAAAAATATAAACAAGTGTATTGTTGATAAAGTCGGATAAAATGATTTACAATCAGAAGAAAATATCTTCATATTGCGCGAAACTCCCGTGTTTAAGAATCAGTGGTTGGTTGAGCTTGAATTTAATTTTGGGCTAAAAATGGTGCTAGATAAAAAGCCTCAAGAGGCGATATCACAACGGCAAGAACTCATCGCACTGAATTAAAACATATGCAACTTCTGAGTAGTAAAGCAATTCCTCCACAGACCTTTTTACAAAAGGCCTTAAGGAGGGAGCAGTGTAATACTCAACTGCCTAAGGAATTTTAAGTGCACCTTAAAGAAAAATTTTAGCAATTAGCCCAGTGTGCCGATAAGAAGCTTCAGGCTTCTGGAATTGAGAATATAAGTATTTAAACCTGCATTGAAAACAGTAGCAGGCAATTGCAGCGAGGTAAAGTTCATGTAGTAGTAATTGAAGTGCACTGGGAAAAAGATCGGCTAGTGATAAACAAATAATCGAATTATAATATAAATTTCTAATCATTTTGTAAATATTGATTGTATTTAAATGTATAAGCAATTTAACAAGACCTTTAAAATTCAAGAAGCTTCATTCAATAAACTTTTTAAAGGAAATACGACAATTGATATGGTAATGTGTCGTTATGGATATCAAATTGTTTTATAGCAAATTTAAGAATTTTAATTTAAACAAGTAAAAAAAATAATAAAATGCATTACTTCTTTAAATTTTCAGTTAAACTTCTGTTAATTTTAGTTAATCATATTTAAACGACTTAAAAACCTGAAAAAACTACCATCATAAAGAGAACATTTAGCTTACTTGATTTATTATTTTAAATTGCTTTTTCTTTATAATACTAATAACTATCATTATGTTCTTACAAAGATTTGTAAAAACATGAAAAATAGAATATATAAAATATGCGACTTCTCATTGTTAACTTTTTCTGAGTTTCTTTAAGACGTCTAATATTGTTTTGATATAAATAATATTAACAAATTTTTAATTTAAAAATTTGTACTTCAAGTACCATATCATTTACAAAATAATAATTTTTAAACATTAACTTCCGCTTTTTCTCCACTTATAATAATAATAATAATAGTAATAATGGTAAGGTTCTAACGCTCCGCATGGGAGCATTGTCTACAAACTGAGAAGGCTAAGGCTTTCGGAGATTCGATTAAAAGTCTTATAATTACTCAAATTTAAACTTTTTGCAAAATTGAATGCCACGACCTAAAAAGCGTAGATTCTAAGTTCAACTAAATGTAAAAGGTGCCACATTTTAATATGCTTTGCACCGCTGTGCAAAACCATTAATTTCCTTCTTTCTGAACAACTTTTGTTTATTTTAAAACACCAACATTTCTTTTGGTAGGTTCTAGCTGAAAACTGTCAGAGCTTACCATGTATAACAAAAATCTTAAACTTACACTTCATCATAATCCAAAATCCAAGATAAATACCTGACGAAGCTTTTTGAACAAAAAAATCATTAGCGATTATTGAACTGCATTTTTTACTCCATTTCCTTTCGGTGTTATTCCTAAAATATTTTGAACTTTATTATTAGCTATGCCAGACCAAATGGTGACCATGGGAAATATTGCGCAAAACGTGGTGGTGGTGACTAACTTTGCACAAATACAGTATTTTATTATTTGTTTAAATTCGATTTTAAAGTTGTATCACATAATAAAACATTTATAATGCATTATTTAGTGATAAAATTTTTACCAAGTAAAAACCACACGATAACTTTATCTACTTATAATTACATTGGTTTTATATAGGTAGAGTGTAAAATGCAACTTTAGGCTTTTAGGTGCACAAAATTTTGTTGCTTATATAATTTCAGTTTCAAAGCTTACTTAGCGTGAAATAATACAACGCATTTTCAATTGGCGAACAACTTACTAGGTAAAAAAACACAGCAAATCTACAGACAGTATATTTAACACAAGTCCGGCTAGTTCGTGCTACTGCGTCTATATTGTAGATATTAGCCATATCTTGTATCAAACATTACATAAATTAAGTCGACTTTAATAATCATTTAAAACGGAAATTAACATATCACATGGGGAGGACTCTGTCATCTGCTCTACTAGATTTCAACTCGATTTTAAGATTTAAAGATTTTCTTCATTAATATTGTAAAGTTGCAAATTTACATTTTTATCAATGAAATTGAAGAGCTTATTGTATTTTAAAACAATATACTAATACCAAATTAAATTCTCTATTACTAAAGCCCTAAAAATTTAAAAAAAAATGCAATAAACCTATTCTAGCAAAATAAAGAAATTTTTTACTTAAGTCACGAAATAACTGAAAACTTAAATAACACAACGATATTCGATAATATTTGCAATAAAATATATTAATACAAAATGCTAGTGGGGAATTACAAAAGATAATATTTAAAATAAACGTACATATAAGAAATAAAAAAAGTAAAATAATAAAACTATGGGTAACAACAAAACTAAGATAGTACATCATAATAATAATAATAACAATAGGTGTATTAGCTTGCTACGTGTTGCATATAATAACATTTACAAATTTATTAAAAATAAATGTACCTGAAAAGCGATAGGAAGCTAATATTCAGCTGTTTCACAAAGGAATTCAATGTTTTCTTTAATTTTAAATACATAAATTAGAAAATGTATGAGCGTAATATAGACATACAAATACTTTTTTGAAACGAAACAAAATAATAAAGCCTACAAAATAAAGATACTTAAAGAAATAAATACATTACTTCAATTTACTGAGAAAGAATCAGCAGCAGCGGATTGTCTTAAGCAGGGATATCTAAATAATTCGAATTTAAAATTGGAATGAGATAAGGTAAAGAAATATCGGTAATATAGTTCAGTATAACGCTAAAGGAAAAAAATTCAATATTAAAGATGGTATATCTAAAAAAAAACAATAAAGGCAAAAGCCTATATCAAAGACCTAGCTATGATATCGACAGATAGAAGAAGTCTGAAAGAAATTGTATTAAAAATTGGTTTTAGTTTAAGTTTTTCCTTATTTTACAATTATCTATGTGCTTATAGACATAAAATTCCTCAGTGATATGTCAATTATTAACCTTAATAAAAAAATAAACGTTAAATCGATAGAGTTGATATCAAATTTGGTTTGAAAGCTACATTTGTCTTCTGCTTTAAGTGGGCGGTCCGAGGCTTGCGATCCGGCCGGCCGTCCGCAAATTTAATGTTTATAGAGGCATTTTTACACGGCTCATGAGGCTCGTAAAAGATTCATATGCGTTTTTAAAGGGATGTTGCCAAAATTCGTTATTTACGTGCGGAGCTCAAAACGTCAAATAATTGAACCTTTATAGTTACGGAATGGCGACAGAGGGTTAATTTGGCAATGACAAAAGCACCTCATTTTTAATTACAATCTCCTACACTTTTCAAATTTATAATCGCATATACATAAACGTATACGCACATGATCCAACAAGTATTAATTCAAATATATAATAGAAACATTTTTATAAAAAAAAGTTTTAAATAATTACTAAGGTATAGAGAAGATGTAATTAAATTTATAATTTATGTACTTATTCTTTATCACTTTTTTGTAATAAGATAAATAAGCTTTCTAGGTCAAAAATTATATTGTGATAGTAAGAATCTACTACACAATTTAAACAGTAAGTAAAAAAGACAGCTGATATGAAGTATGGCGTGGCTGAGCTCCAAGCGTAAGTTTAGTTGCCTATCTTCAGGATCTTTTTGCATGGTTTACTTTCTTAATGTCACCGCACCAACTTATCCTACTGTTATTATTTGTAAATAAATTGTTTCACGGTCCTACCTTGCAAAATTTGGGAATAAGTGAAAAATTGTCAGCCTAGGATGCCAAAAATACCTTTTGCGGGCAACCCCTTGTACCAATATTTTTTTGGAAACCGGGATTAATGTGGAATGTGGACAATGCAAGATAGAAAAAAATTATATAACCAAATACAAAACAAATAAATATTATTAACACAATAAACAAAACTCATTATCAAGTAAAAACATTACTTTTCTTAACATCTATACACACTTTGCTAAGCAAAAAAAATTTATAAGTATGTATTCTTAGGAGTACTTTCATATTCTTAAAACTTTTGTCGCAGTTTCAGAAGAGACTATATACCATTTAACTCTATTGTGAAGTTTATTCCAGAAGTGTTCAATAATGTTTATGATTAGAATAACTTGAAGTTTTCTCATTAGTAGAACCTCTTGTTTTAATAAATAGTAAATATAAACAAAATGTTACTAAAAAAGAAATCATCAAAAATAAAAGACTTATTGTACAAATAAAATAAAAAATATTTTTATTAAATGGGCGAGTGTTAAGTAGCACAATGATTATTGTTGTTTATTGTGCCAATTCTACGGACTGGTTAAAGGTTATTTTATTAAAAAGCTGCAACTTTGACAACATAATAGATAGAAACCTGCAATTTTGCATAATTATAGTCCAAGACATCTTAGTGATCACTGTTGTGTGACAAGAATGGACAAAGAGACATTGATATTTTCGGTGACTGACAAAGAATATTAGGTTTTTTCAAGACGTTCAAGATATTGGGATAGACCATTGACCAAATTTATATTATCAAGATATTTAAAGAATAGGTAATTGTTGAAATTGGCGGCTACAAAATAGGTTACTTAATTCACTCAAGGAAGAATCGACTCAATGTCGCCTCAACAAAGACGAACAAATAGCTTGAATGAAGGCCTGTCTACGCGAAACAAGAGCTTAGTCATTGACTGAATTGTTTCACAGAGTTGATATCTTAGAAGTCAAATAAACGCGAAGGCTTTCAAGGCCGGTGTTATGGTGCATCGTGTGTGGTTAGTTGTCGGGTTGTTGGGCCGTGGTCGGAGTTCGGAAACTCTTGAAGTTTCATCCACAACTTGCGGAGGACATCTTGAGAAGAAATTTTTTTAAAAATGTTTAGATGTTCTCAATTTTTTTAGAAGGTTTTCTTTTGAAAATGTCCGCTACAGTCGTGGACGAAACGTCAAGGGTTTCCGAACTTTGACCACGGCCTAACAACCCGACAACTAATCACATGATCTTAAAAGTCAGTCTGCGGTATACTCTTGCTGAAGATCTAGGCCTCCATAAACTGATGAGAAAGTTTGTACCTAACTTATTAACCAAATATCAAAGGACATATAATCTAGTTCGAGGAAGAAACCATTCATGGCTGTTAGAAAAAACTTTGACCATTAAAAAGATGCACCGAATTACAATGGAATTTCTTTTCGGTTTTGTGTGACTAGGGGCAGACTGTCACTGCTGACGTCTACAGAATTTTTCTCCAGCGCTGTGTGTTCATATGGATGTCGGATAATAGTGTCAATAGACCAATTACAGCAACTTGTCATCACACTCGAAGAGCAAAACATTTTATGGTGAATATGTTTTGACGCATGGAACCATCCTGGTTTTTCACCGAATATATCTGCGTATAATTTCAATTGTTTTGGTCTTCTGAAATCTGAACTAACGGGCATTCGATTCCCAAATTGGAATCAGTTTGTCGACAAAAATTGGAATTTCAGCATTTAAAAACGGACTATTTAAACGGCAATTTTAATAGATCATAAATAATTATAAATTAAAAAAAATAAATACTTAGATCACGAATTATATCAAGGTGAAGTTTACTTTAACAACAGACATATAATAAGCTGATCATCAAGTTGCTTGAAGCAGAAGTTTTCTTCTAAAGCTTGGATTTCTTTAGTTATGCTTTTTGAACCAGTATTTTGTTATGTGAATACCACTGTTGTCTGTTCCTAATAAGGTATTTTCGTCAAGTGTTTATTTTTTGGGTTAATAATTTTAAATTACAAAGAATAACAAAGAAATATTAAAATTATGGCCCACTCAGCTAATTAAGTAAGAACCATCTGAAATACATTCAATGGTTTCAAAACATAACTAAAAAAGCTGAAATAAACGAAATCTAAAAATACAAAATATTAACTTGACAGATGTTACAGTTTCAAAACAAATTGACCTGAAAGCAAATTTTAATTAAATGAAATACGTAAAAATGTATATGGAAATGCATATGGAAGAAAGACAGAATTTTTACGGGAAATTACTGTTAATTACGTTGGTGGGCTAGTCATTTATCTCATTTATCTTATAATACAAATGTATGGATAAGCCAAAAACAAAAGTCGAAAGAGTGGTGTCATTAAAATGGAGGTGAGCAGGGCATATGTCCAGAAATGTGAACAAATAGAACGATAAATTAGTTATAAAGAAGCGTGAAAAGAAAAATAAAATGTAAGAATACGCAAATGAGATTATGATGACCTTAAAGGATCAGCATGGTGAAACTGGTATAAAGTTGCACATAATTATAAATATTGGAGAAATATGAAGAAGGGTAAAGGAGACCTAACCAATCAGGGGGAAAGTGAAAAATATGACGTATACTCAATATAATTTAGCAGAACTATAACTAGTACATATGTGTTTGATAACTTGATACTTATTAGTGATGTTGATGCTACATTAGGAAATGAAGTTCTGTGATTTTGTGATTGTAAAGTTTCTCGTAATGAAACATGCTTATGAAAGCTTTTCTATCCACTTTATTTGTACAAATAAAATAAGTTCTGTTTGAATACGAAACCAATTTTTTCAAAATAGTTTGTCCACTCTCAAAGTTTTGAAAATAATTCTCTTAGAAAATTGGAAGCGATTGTCAAAAATAAATCAGTCTTTATGTTCTAAAACTCAAAGGAAAAGCCACCATTAACCAAATCTCTAAAGAGAAGACAACTAGACTTTGGAAAACAGCACAGTAATTAAAATAAAAAGCAATAGCGATCTATAATTTGGAGTGATAAATCTAGATTTGATATGTCTACAGGTGATGTTAGAAAAAAGTTTTCCGTACCCCATGAGAAAATATTAACACCTATTGTTTAAAACGCACTCTCAAATTTTCTTCTTCAGTTATAATATGTGAGTGTATGTCTGTTTGTGGTGTTGGTCATTTAAAAATCGTAGCCAGATCAGCATTTATTAAAAAAGTACTTACTGACATTCATTCCCTTATTACAAACTGCAAATTTAAATTATGTTTTAGCAAGTCGGTGCCTTTTTTTTCAACACAATCAATAAAACGTTGATTCTAAAGATAATACATTTCTGTGATGAGTTTTTTTACAAATAGTCCCGACTTATAACTCATAGAAAGTTGTGGTAGAAGATGAAGAACACCAGCAAACAGAAAAAATTGATTATTATTAGTAAATAAAAATTAGTGGTATCGAATATGAAGAAATGACCAGGGAACAAACAGTACTACAAATTGAAAGTTAATTATTTAGTAAATAATGTAAAAATTAGTATAGAAAATCGAATATTGCAGCCGAAAAAATGTATATAAGGATATTATATACGTTCTACATGTTTAATGGTGGAATTCAGTATGAAACTCAATTAGGATTGCTGATAAAGTTAGGAATTTCAAAATTTATTTCATTTGCCTCTTTAGAAAATCGAAAATTGCAGCCGAAGACATAATTTTTCTTATATAACCGGATATTATATACTTTAATGTTTAATATAAAGTCAATTATAAAATCAATAAAAGGCTAGGATTGCTGAAATTTAAAGTTATGAATTTCCAAAATTTATTTATATATAGTTTAAAAAATATATATTTATAAAATATATATAACTTCAAAGAATGTTTACTTAAAATTGGATGCAACAAAATTCAATGCCGATAAAAAAAAGTTGTACAAATAATCGTCTTTGTACTTTAACTTTTTATTATCGATTTTATTAGCCTTAATATTACACATATTCCTTTTGCTAAAAGTTATCCATTTCAAGGTAAATTAGGAATTTAGATATTTTTATTTATTTATAAAACTAAAGAAGATGTTTTATAGGTTGCCCTTAGATATTTCACAAATAACATTGTTCTGAATGCTGTTTACGTATAATAAAATGGCTCACCAGTTTGTTTTGATACACTTATCTTGTTTTCTTTCCGTAATTGCTACTAATTCCATCGATTAGCATATCCATATTAATTAGCGTCTTGTATACAAGTTGTAAGATAAGCGATGTCACTGATTTATTTGCTTTATAACTTCATCGTTCTTGGAAGAACTGGGCGTATTTATAAAAAAAATATTTTCAATACCTAAAGAATGACAAATACATATTAGGATTTAGTAGTTGCTCTACATAGACTAGGAGGCAGGTCAAGTTGACAATATGATGACGTACGTTTACAACAGAGCAATAAAATATTATACACTGAATTTTCACATTGTCACAGATTCTTTAAAAGTGGTAAATTTAATTAATATTCTGATATTTTAATGTTGTTCAAAATGAACGAATTTCCACGAAGAAAATTTTGCGTCTGACTCAAGTAATGCTTACAATGTGAAATGATGATGTTACTAGTCGTATGAGCAGCAAAGCACGCTTTTATCTTTCTGCTGGTCGTGTCAACAAATAATACTTAGCTCGTGATCCACTAATAGTCTATGATATGAACAGGCTTTTCACTGAAAAACTTCACGAACATCGTATTTTTATAAGTCGTACCTAATTTTAATATAATGAGATAATATTCCATACCATAAAGACATTCATAGTAGTGGTTAACCACGCATGTTCTTAATTCTACTATACCATTTTCTGTGGTAGCAAAATTTCCTGCCATTGAGATTGCTACATTTTTCTCTCTCCCTGTCTCTCTCTATTCTTCTTTTTCTCTCTCCCTTCCTTTATTCTTCCTTCTCTTCCTACCTCCCTCACTCTCTCTTACACTCCTTTCCTCACTCACCCCTTCTCTCTCTTTCTCTCTCTCTTTCTCCCTTTTTCTCTCTCTCTCCATTTCTACCTATTTTTCTCTTTTTCTCTCTCGCTTTCTCTGTTTCTCTCTTCCTACCTTTCTCTCCTCCCCACTCCTATGTTTATCTTTACATATGTTTTATGTAACCCTCTTTCGAACATTTACAAGTTATATTGTACATTCATTTCTGAGTCGGTCATTATAATCTTATCATCTGCTAACATAAGTTGGTTTGTCTCTGTTGGCTCCATCTGTATCCTAATTTTTACTGCTTCTTCTACCAATTTTCTTTACTAGGATTTTAGGTACGCGTTTTGTTTGTATTTTGTCAAAGACCTTTTCAAACTATAAAGGAGATATTATTTTTGTCTTTATTAATAAGTTTTTCGCTAGCTTATGTGACAGAAAATATTAAGTTTTAGTTGCTTCTCCCCGTTTTAAAACCTGTTAGGTCGCTTTTATTGTTTTTCTGTCCTATTCGTTATTATTCTCTTAACTATACTGGGAGTAAGGTACGCCAATTAACGTAATTCGTTTATAATTATCGCAAATTTTTTATATTTTCTGTGTGGGGAGTATAATCAAAACATATTAATATATTGGTATTTCCATAGTTTTCATTATTTTGTTCAGTAATTCTGTAAGTTTGGTGTCTAGTGATAAAATATTTCCTTCAGGTACGTTTTTAAATAGTAGTTTGTGTATGGCCTTCTTAACATCTTTCTCTTATATCTTTTTCTTATACTCCTGCTATGATAATTTTCGCATTTGTTATGTCTTCAAAATATTTATCATTTTTCTGTCTTTTTTATGTTGCATTTACTATTTTCCACTCTCCATAGCATACAGAATATTATAATATTTTTCTTATTTTTGCTTAATAATTTAATATATTTTCTGGTCTTTAGATTCTTTTAGTTTATAGTTTTTATTTCTTTCTTCCTTGATATACGTTTTCTTTTCCTCTTTAAATGAGTTTTTCTATCTCTACTTGTCATGTTACATTGACATTCTGCACATTTTTCCATTGTTTATTAAGAACATAATAAAGAACTTTCCATTTCTGTTTTTTGTTATTTCCTTGTATTTGTGTATCTTTAAATTGTATTGTATTTGCTGACACTAAATTACTTCCTATACTTATTTTTATTATTCTGTTTTTTTTTGTTATTTCTCTTTTATTTTCTAAATATTTTTTTCTAGGTACAATCTGTTTTCCTTCCTGTTTATTTAAATCTCCTGCGACAAATAAGTTCTCTCCCTTCGTCTGTTGCTTTTTGTTTCTTAAAAAAAATTTATTATTGTTTTTTACAAATGCTATGATCACAGTCGCTATTTCTTCATCTAGTTCTCTTTAACATTTTGTTTTCTTTATATCTTAAATAGTTTATTGTCGTCCATACCTTTAAAGTCTTTAAATATCCCAATAATGTACGTGTATATCACTTATTACATCAAAATACATTTGATAAAGCTTACTACAAGATTGCGATATCTATATAGTCCCCGAACGCTTAATTTTTTTGAAATTATTTCAAAATATATGCATAAATACCTATCGAGCAAGCAAAAGATACTGTTATTAGAGCAAAACCTTTTGATGGGACTTGTTTTTCATTTTGTTAGAAAATTCAATACATAAGAACGTATTCTATCTGCCAATTATTGGTTTATAGAAGGAAAATAAGGGTTGATTATGTTATTGGGCAGTATGTGATAATTAAATTTTAATTTTGTGGATTAAAAAGTGGAAAATACTTCTAGTGCAGTAACTGCATGTATCAATTACAGCATCTCATTAAAAGTGTGCAAAATAAAATCAAACTGATATAATAATGAATCATCAGGAGCACTGTAGTACGACAATTTTTGTTACTTTTGATAATTGGCTATTGAAACATCAGGATTTTAATATAATTAATTATAAACCGTGGTTAGTTATTAAACATAAAAACTACAGAACGTGGGAGTTTGTTATATATTTGTTTAAAATGTTTGTGCTAAAAAAAATTTCTATAGCTATAGCTAAAAGTTAACGTTGTTATTGGGGTAGTCTTTTGATACTGTAACGTAATTTTAAGCACAATAAAGAATATTTGCAACAGTAGCTATTGCAAGACTGTGTATATTTAATTATTTGCATTGTTTGTCAATGTTCAATGTATAATGTTATGTACCCTCAAATGTTTCTCGACATTTAATCATTTAATAACTATTTGGATTAATGACAAATAGTTTCTTCTGTTACAATTATTTTTCATTATTACGTTTTTTCCTTAAAAATATTTTTATATTTACTCTACTCTGCGTTTATTTTTTCCAATGTATAATTAAAACTTATAACTTTATAGCTTTTATTAGCTCAGTAACTTTTTTTGTTTTTTAAGTTTATATTCTTTTTATAGTTTTCTCCGTTTTAGCCATTTTAGTAGCTATTTAATAAACTACTCCAATTATTAATGGAAGCAATTCGTCTAGTTTTAATACTAAATCTTTTATATCTATTTAAGTTTTAACTTGTGGAATAAATAAGCCAAATATGTGGGCTTAAATCAGTTATTTAAAAACTGGTATAAGTTTTAAAGTTGTAATTTGGTATTACATTGCTAACTTCCAATTAATATATTAAATCAATTAAAATTTACTGGTATATGCAATTATATTATTTCAAATAGATGGCCTAGTTTTATATTTTTATTAAGTATGCTAATGATCTCATTATTATTCAGAAGCAACATAATGAGCGTAAAGAAAATTTTTATTTTTACGCAGTAATTTAGTTCGAATACTCTAATTAAAGAAGAACTTCCTGATTAATGCAGATGGTCTCATTATAATAAATTAGCGAAAATATTTGAATGGATGGACAATTACGAAACATTGTGCGAACAAGCTGTAAAACAGTAGGGAGGGACATAATTACACAAATTAAACTGGAAGAGCACTAAATTTAAACACGTTGCTGTTTGTATGCAAAATATATAACAATTTCAGTAGCGAGTAGCATAACTTTGAAATAAATTAGAGTGAAATTCAAAGGATGAGTAAATATAAATTGTTTGTCTTTAAACAAGTTCATTTAGCTTTATAACAGAGGGTGATTTTTTCACGTTGTTTTAAAACAATTAGCTTTTGACCATGCGAATCTAACATGCTTAATTACCAATAATGCTAAGTGTCTTAAACACTTGGGTATTTATTAAACTAAAAATTAGTTACCTTCTGCCGTCAAACAAAACTTTACTGAGTATTTGTTATTATTGCCATGTTAGATTAATATCAATGAAATGATTTGAGGAAAAAGTTTTTCTAAACTTGGAATAATCTCGATACAACAAAATGATGCTAAGAAACTATTAGAAAATGTTATAAGAATATAATATGTTAATATGACGATATTTTACTTTGGTAGAACAAAACTCGCCAAGATGAGACAAGGATTAAAAAAAATTGTTTTTTAAGCCAAATTTGATACATTTTACAAAAAATGCCTTTACTTGATGTCATTTGGAAAAGATTTTTTATCAAAAAAACGAATAAAACAAACTGACTCGATTAGAATTTGCCAAATGTCATTGTCAATTAACAGTTGATAACCGAAAAAAATTGCAGTAACAGATACAAATTTATTTTTATATGAAATAGATGATATTAAAATTTTACGGAAGTAAATTTAATTTACACGCACCAGCTATATACCATAAAGCAGTGTGATGGCAATATTCTCGATCGTTTATAGGAAGAGGAATTTTTTTAAACTCAAAATTACGTAAAAATTTTATGTTTAGTACTCTTTCTATGCAAGAATAAATTAAATACAAATTTGGATGTTTTTTCCATGGCGTGAGATAAACCAAGAGAAACGCGGTATTTGAGCTTTATGTGTAGCGAGATTCCTGAAAAATGTTCCTTTCATATGGTACCTGGGGCTATCTCTTAGTGAATTAGTATCCTTGTGAATTTCACAACAAATTTCTGACAACAAAGGGTGTAAAGCTTTCTGAAATTTTAAGAATCCTTGGGGTACAGTTTGAGAACAACCCCCTTAAGAACCCAAAGGTACGCGTGGCATAAGCAAGTTTTGGACTAGCGTTAATGAAGAGAATAATCACACTGTTCGATTGCATTTTAGAGAATGACTGTCGATAATATGTTGTTAAAATTGCTTCTGAAGTCGGAATAATTTACAGTAGTTACTCACGCAACTATTACTAGCGATCTCTACTTTTGAAAAATGTCTGCAAAACGGGTCTCTCCCAGCACCGTACAGCTATCCAAACTTGACAAAAAAATTAATAATTTTTCTAGACTTTATTGGAGCAGTCCAGACTTATCATCCTGCTAGCATTATTTCTTTGGATCAGTAAAAAAATACTTAAAACACAGAATTGACGACGATGTTGCTATAGAAGAGTTTGTGCGCTTTTAGCTGGTGTTACAAACATTAATTTTATGGTAGAGAAACCAAAAAAATCTATCCTTTGGAAACAATTTTTTTCTTTTCCTCTTTCCTGCAAACATTTTAATTACAAACTTTGTCTACTGTATTTTACTCGAGTGCCCATACCAAACAAGTTTGTTTTCGTATTGTTTCTTTCTACACTCATAAAATATATTAATAATAAAAGAAGAAATTGTTACTAATACTAAAAAATAAATTATTACAAACAGGTGGTTAACAACATTAAAAGTTAAATTTACTATGAAAATTTTTGGTTAATTTCTGTCATTCAAAATTAATGCCAAATAATTGAAGTATGCAAAACATCGTTTTCTGCTTTATATAAACTAGTAACTCCAGTAATAATCTTTTGTATCATTCTATATAGGTTGATGGTGCTATCTAAAAAATATTTGCGTGTGCCCAGAGTAATTCGTTATAGACTGTTTAAATATTTATGTAAATCTAATTTTGCATATTTTCGACCTATTAAAACGTAAGTATACTTATGTTAATTTACAAAAAAACACATCTTTGTTTTATAAAGAAAATTCACACTAAATTCATACAAAAAAAATAAAAATAAATATACAACTAAACATAATTTATAATTAAAAAAATATTTAAAATAACCATCGACTAAGTGTAGGCTAATTTTATTACTTGTGAAATACTCTAGCGGTGGGAAGATCTTTTTTACTCATAAATCTTATTTGCTCATGGAAAGTGCCAAAAATATTCAAGATAAATTATAACCTAATCACAATATGGGAACATGTTTATACATTATTTTTTTTAACTCCAAATACATTTACTTAGCTAACTAGCTTTGTGCGTAATGCAGGTTACATAATAATTAATTTTGGATTTACCTAACAATTATAAATTACATGAACGTATTTTAGATGATAATAAGATAATATACTTTTAACAAATAACTGTTCTGAGAAACTTTGTTTACGCATAAATTAGAAATGAAATTTTCGACTAAGGAAGTAAAACTATGAAAATTAATAGTTTTCTATCCGGGCAAATTTTTCTTTTACATAAACAGTTATTTAATGGTTCCGCCTTACAACTATGATCTTGTAATGCTTCTTTATGATATTTTGTTTTGTCTACCACATTTTAAATATTTTTATTTTGTTGCACATTCTCTTTTGAGGTATTCTATCAACAAAGTTGGTGTAGTGTACAAGAGCGAAAAAAGTATCGCTCTGACTACCGACCATTCCATAGTTTTTCGTATTAACTGGACCAAGACGGTTGATTGCGTTTTTCTTATTTTTTGGGTATATCAGCTAACATTTCAAATAACAGAAACAATATTATTGTATTCTTAATATAAACGAAATCTTATCTTCCTTTCTCTATTTCTGTTACTTAATAAAAACATTTAGACAATTTTCTCTGTGATAATTCCTCTTGTTTTGATGTCTTTGTTAAAAGGTAAATATAAAACAGATATTTCAAAGCAGGAAAACGTCTCGTTATTTAAGGATCACAGATTTATTCATATTTTTTAGCCACAGTAAATTGATTTTCTGTCTGTTGATTAGGTCTATGTTTTTCAAAATAGTTATATGTCATATTTTTCTACAATAAATACAAAACACCAATAGTTATAATTCTACTTATTAAATACGGACTCGACTGTCGTATATCTATTGGTCTTACCAAGTTTACTACTTGTATGTTGGACATAACAGACAGAAACGTTAGAGGCAGCTGTCTTGACAGTAGTATAGTTATATCACTTCAATATTTATAATCAGAACAACTTGAAGGCGATATTGCAAACTTACTAAACTATTAAAATTTATGATGTTTTCGCTTTCTGAATCTTCGTTGCGTTTTATGTTTTATAATATTCTCAAATGATATGATGGTTGTTAGTGCAACGTCTATTAATAGGTGTATGCTTTACACAAAAAGTTCGATAATTATTTAGTGCCATAACTAAGTTATTTTATAGAAATTTCTGTAGTACGAATATGTTTATAATAGCCCAGAAAACGTATTCTTTTTAGTGCTGTGTATTTTGCAATATGTTTTGACAGACAACAATCTGGTACACGCCTCACAGCTGCCAAATTGTTGTCTTTCAAAATATATTTTAAAACTAAAGAGTTGTAAAAGAGTTAGATAAGTTGTAGACAGGTGTTATAAGCAGATTAGAGCGTATTGCACAAATTTAGACCAAAACCATGGCTACAAAAATAACTCGCAGGCGTACAAAAAATCTAATGAAGGTTATAAATGAGCTACGGAGAGTGAAAAGAAGTAAAATGTGTTTTCTAAATAATAAAGAACATTTTCGCACCACAACAGAATGCATGATTTCAGTTAAAACACAAAACTTTTAGGTAACTAAAGATAACAAAGAATACTCATAGAGCATATCTCAATGTTGTTTGAAGGATTAATGTATTGGTCGACCAGTTACAAAATGTTGCAATAACATAAAGCTCATGGAAGTGATTGATAGAAATTTGAACATACGAATTATATTTGTCTTGTACTGATAAGATCAGTTTTAAAATAAATAGATATTTTATTTGTTTCCTAATTTTTTCTTAGTTCAAGTAAATAATACATAATTTAGTTATTTTAATGTTTGATTGGATTCTGATTATCATTATTTATGAAAATGAGGTTTGAGCAAAATGGCGTACTTAAAGTTTAGTAACAATGAAGAAAGGCTTTTTACCGTTTACCCCTCTCATTCTTTCAGTATTTTATTTAAAAATGTAGCCGGTTAATTTGACAAAAAATTATAATCGTATAAAATGTTAATATTTAGTCTTACTTGAACACGTAATTTTCCACTGTAATAACTTGCTGATTACTATCCGAGACTAATGCAATACATTTAACCCTTCAATGGCGAAAATAATTATTGAAGAAAAAACTGTCCGAACTGGCATAAATCATTAAAATAATGCATTAAAATGATAAATATACCCACATAACTTGAAAAGTTTTTATATTTTACAAAAAAAACCATGTTACCATATGGTAACTCACGCTGAATACGTTACACAAAAATTTTTCTTATTTGTTACGAAATATTTTTTTTTATTATTATTATTTGTTGATTATTTACAATCTACTCTCACACGAGTAATAAGTAAATTGTTTATAATTTATAATTTTATAACATGTCATTGGGGGGATCCGGCCAGCGCCTTACTCCCCGTAGGCTAAACACTAAGTTATTCTGGGTAGTTACACTGGAACGTCTTGTGGCCAATTTCGTTTTAATCGTCTGGTGATGGTTGGCTGGTTAGAGAGCTGTTCTATTAGCTGGTTTTTATGTCCTGCCAGGTGGCTCGTGTATGTTCGAGCAAGCTTCTGTATCTCTGCGGCTACGTATGAAATTCCTAGTTCTGTGTGAAGGGTTTCGTTAGAGATGTACCATGGGGCGTTGGCTATTTTGCGAAGAATTTTTGATTGGCTTCGTTGCGGGATCTTTGTGTGGGAGGCCTTAGTGCATCCCCACAACTGTATACTATATGTCCAGATGGGTTTTATGATGCTTTTATATAATAGTAGTTTGTTTGACAGTGAGAGTTGGGGGCGTCTGTCAAGGAGCCAGTGCATTTGTTTAATTTTAAGGTCTATTTGTTTTCGTATGGCTTTGATGTGAGTGCTCCAGGTGAGCCTATGGTCTAGGTGTAGTCCAAGATATTTGATGTCCGTCTTTCGAGGTATTGGAGTATTGTTGATGTTGTTTAGTGGGCTTGCAATACATCTATTTGTGAAAGTGATTTGCGAGGATTTGTCGCTATTGACTGTAATTCTCCATTTGTTGAACCAGTTTTGCAAGATGTCTAAGTGTGTTTGTAGATGAGCTGCTGCAGTTATTGGGTTTTCGTCTATTGAGAAGATAGCTGTATCATCGGCGAACATTGCAAGTACAGTATCGTCAGTTGAAGGCGTGTCGGAAGTATATAGGAGATACAACAGCGGTCCCAGTACGCTACCTTGCGGTACTCCAGTTGTAATTTCGTGGTATTCGGAAGTTGTGTTATTTACTTTAACTTGGAAAGTCCTCTGAGTTAGATATGATTTTAGTATGAGGTACAACTGATTTGGAAAATAGAGTTTTATTTTGTATAATAGACCCGTGTGCCATACTTTGTCGAAAGCCTGTTTTATGTCTAGGCATACAGTTATGCAGACGCGCTTGGTTTCTAGAATCTCCATAATGCTGTTAACTATTCGGTGTCCTTGGTGGATAGCAGAATGATGCTGCCGGAAACCAAACTGGTAGTTTGGGAGAATTTCATGTAGGTCGACAGTTTCATGGATTCTCGTGAGGAGCAGTTTTTCAAATATTTTTGACATGAGTGGTAAAAGGCTGATGGGTCTGTAGGAGGAGGTTTGCCAGGTTTAATAAGAGTAATGATTATAGCATGTTTCCACTGAGTGGGGAAGTGGCAGAGTCGTAGAATGCTGTTGTAGATGGTTGTAAGTAACACTAGGGCTTTTCTGGAGAGGTTTTGCAATACATCTCCTACGATTAGGTCGTAACCAGGTGCTTTACGTGGGTTTGTTAATTTAATTTGCTGTCTTACTTCGGCTAGTCAGAATGGTCTCAGAGGTAAGGACATTTGGCAGGGCGCGTCAAGGAATGCGGAAATGTCGGTGTCACCGTTGTTTCCTACCGGTTGCCGTGATGAGAATACAGTAGCAAGATGGTCTGCGAATGAATCAGCTTTTTCCTTGTCTGATCTGGCCCATGTATCATCGGACTTTTTGATTGGAGGTATCGGTGCTATTGGTCTTTTAAATTTTTTTGTTGCCTTCCATATCGTATGATCAATAGGTGAAAGATTCGTGATGTAATGCTGAAAGGTGTCGTTCCGGGCTTTTAATAGTTCAGTGTGAAGTTGATGAGTAAGTCTATTATATATGGTCTTGTCTGGCGTTTGTTTAGTTCGTTGCCATTTTTTTCATGCTTTGCGTTTTTTAGTGACGAAGTGCCTTATATGATGAGGGATATTAATATCTGCTGAGCAGGTGTTTGTTTCACTGGGTATTGCTTGCCATGCCGCATTTTGTATCATTGTTAAGTTAAATACTGGGTTGCTACATCTAGGTGTTACGAAATATAAAATTACACTCTAAACATATCTAATTCCACATTTGCTGCAGATCGTGCAGACATTCGAAATACATCCTTCCCCAGCGCAGCGTCTTCTCTTTTTATCATCGGTCGGTACAAAGAAATGATCTCGGCCATCATAACATATGTCGTCTGATATTCGGTTCAGTGATTTCGATGTTGACGGTCGTCCTGCGGATTTGCAGTAATGTCCCATATTTGGAGAGATACGATAGCACGATATTTAATCTAAATTCTAGTTGACGAAGTTTTGGATTGATCGTACGAGCAACAAGCCACCAGGCGTTTACTATTACCACATCTAAGAGCCACGTGAATATCAACCACCACCACTTTTTTCTTCTAATACTAATTCGATATCTAGAAATATTTTCATCAAGCAACTCAGTTCCTTCCATGTAACGATTTACTGAGCAATTATAGATTGTCTTTGCACTTGAATTACTTTTCCGTTTGAGAGTAACGCTCAACATATCCTACTGGCAAAATTCCGTGGTATGTTGATGCTTCGCTGACGATATTATTATCCTTCCATTTCAAGACAATAATACCATCATCTTCGCTGATTCTTGAATCAAATTCTCCTGACTTTTATATTTCATATCTTTTTTATGTGATAATGCACAGCTTCTGGGAATACGATTTTCTCTAATTTTTCAGTGGCACCACATCCCCTTTCTTTGAGATGAAACAGAATATTAAAACCAGTAAACAAGTTGTCAAAGTACAATTTGAACGGAAGCCTTTTGTAATCTTCGAAAAACTCGTCGTTCATGCCGATCAAAGGTGCTGCACATTTGCTAAACTGTAATTCGTAATCAGAATTGGCTGCGGAATTTTTTCCTTGAGTCAAAATTGATAAGATATCTTGATAGCATATTTAGACACCACATTTTATAACTAAATCTTCAGGAATCCAATCCTCTAAAAACTTCTTCTTCAATTTATTCATTAGGGGGCGCAGTTCACACCTTGTCGTTTTTATCTGCCTTTCTATTATCAGCAGAACGCAAATATTTTAAAATTTACCTGAACTTATCTCGTCTCATTGCATTGGTGATCATCGTGTTTTTCATGTCACATTCGTTATCCCAATAAAAGTTCCTTCCCCGCAACTCATTATATCCTGTGAGTATAAGGATACCAATAACGCATTTAACTTCATCGGCAGAAATCTTAGGATTACCCTCGTTTAAAAAATGCGTATTTTGTACTTTCTTCAATTAAATGATTGATAATTTCCTCATCGATAAGTTTTTCAAATATTTCTAAATTTGTCATGTTTTCATATTTGGAATGATCAAATTTTGGAAAATTCTTAGCTGATGGAACAACATCTCTTTTTATCCATGTTTTTTTTTCGTCTTATTTTAAAAATTTTGATTTTGGTAATTATCCTATACATCGTTAGTATTCGCATCTATATTTGACATTCTAATTTTAGCACCGACGCGAAGCTGTGGACCGCTGAAATTATCTACCAAACCCTTTTTCACCAGAACCCTCATCCGTCAAGACATTTGACTCTGGTGGCTCAATGTAAATTTGGACTACGTCATCTTCATCATTGTATGGCATTTTCAAAGCCTCTTCCAACGTGAAGCCTCGCCTAAAAGCATAAAAATATGATTGAAACAAAAAAATCTATTATTCTATTTTGTATCATACAACTGCTAGCGTTGACATATGGTAACACCACGAAAAAAGATTCAACTCCTAATTAGTAAATTACATGTTAACAACAAACAATGTATGTAACCTTAGAATAGAGGTTAGTGATGTCAGAAATTGATATATATCCTCGAAAATGTGAACAAAATATAAGACTTTACTTACTCTAAATGGAGATCCATTATATTCACTACAAAAATATAGCAACTGTTGGGAATATAACAAAAGTGAACTAAATTCACTGTAAAACTTTGAATTTTTAGCAGTAATTATTAAAATACACTTTTGTTTACTCATAAACGTAACCTATGCATCAATTTTGCATAACTTCTGGCAGATAGCGCAGTTTGATATCGCGAATGCACACGTTACCAAATGGTAACACTAGCCCTTGAAAGATTAATGCATATTTTTACTTTATAATTAATTAATTACCTCACTTAATATAGAAGGTACATCTTTAGTTCCTCTTTTCATTACAACCCACCTCTTTATCTACTCTTAAAAAATGAATTCCTATTAATTAAGGTTTTTCTGTTATCTATTAACTATAGGTATTCATAAAGACTATATCTGATTTATCAGTAAAATAAGATAACATACAAACTCCAACCTGTTACATTCTGTTCTTTTATCTCCAGCCAAAAAATACTTAATTATTTATGAACTAGCCTACCATCTTGACAAGCTATAAATGTTGCGATAAGAATAAATACAATGTCCCCGGTACAAAATAACCCACTAAAGTAACTTTATGTGCTAATTTTCTTGTGATTACATTTACATTCTAGTAAGCCGCTTAACTCACGAAAAAATATTTGGCAAGTTATTAATGTGCAATGCTGCCAACTGTAGCTAGTACGTTTCACCTAACCACTGTGCGATCGGCTAAAAAAACGTCACGCCTGGGTAATTAAAAGGGGGAGCCATTCGGGCCTAAATCGTTTATGCCTCGGCCCTCGGCCGTGCAGGGTTTCTAGGGAGAGCATGGCGGTGGGTCAATTAAAAATATGCAGGAGGTAGGAGGGATTTATTTTACAGTTTCTTCAGAGAATATTAAACAAATCAGTCGTGTTGGTGACTTTCAAGGAGGAAGCCGTCAAGTCACAAAATAAATGGAGTCCCATAAAGTTTCTTTAAATACTAATCGAGAAACGCGGAAACGCCGTGAGCGCTGGCTAAGGTGAGCTTCGAAATACCTGCTTCCCATAATCTACATGTGTGAAAGAAGGTGCCAGCTAATTGCTTCCAGTTAACGGCCATTTGTTCTCTGTGTGCTTTTTTATTGAGCCATTAAAAATCCGAACGAGTTTTGATATAAAGCAATAGCTGACAGCTGCGAATATACCACAAATACGTATAACGATCTACGCACTACGAGGAGATTTATCGTGCGAGCGTCTCTGCAAGGATGTTTCGAGCAACCATCTTCAACTTTGTTCCTTGCTCGGTACTTCGAAGCCGCATTGTTTTCCCAACTTCTAATTACCCTGCTGTAAACGCAAGTGCATACATAACGTATAAAGATCAGCAAACAACGACACGCGGACTGCTACCTTGAAACAAGCGCGCACTAGACGCAAACGCCGCGATGTTTATATTATGGTCCCCGGCAATTATCACGCGTAATTAATTATGATTCTATTAGCGCGCGCTACTTTGGATGAATTTATTAACCTTGATCCCTTCGAGCTTAATTGGGTCTGCGGTACACATGTGGGCGGATCAATGAACGTTGAGATTTACAATTTAGATATCTCTGCGGCGTTGGCGGTAGATGAAACTAATGGCTAATGTGCACGTTAACGCGCCTTTATTTACTCCGAAATCATGCAATCTGGCTCCGAAGCTGGTGCGCAAAGCCGCCAGGCGCTGCAGCATTAATTGTTAAGGTCACATCCTTAAGAGCAGGGAGAGATGCAAGGCTGCGTATTATTCCTTGCTTGTACATCGTAATTAACAGGCAAGTTACAGCCAGTCACAAATTGTGTTTATGCTTAGTGGTTTATCTAACTATTGAATACTTTCCTTGAATTGGTTTGTTAGGTAACATACAAAGATGTTGATTTTTTTAGATACTAAGTATGTAAAGCTTATGGAGATTTAATCAAAGCTTCTTCTTTTATACTTTTCTTTTATCTATATGGCGTTGCTTAACATCAATCTATCGAACTCGATCATTCTTTTGACTTCTCTCCCCTATTTTCTCCATTTTCTTAACTGTTTTTATCCTATTTATATTATCTTCTTCTAGGTTTTTCTTAGACTACTTACTTTTTTTTTCCTCCAGTTTTGTGTTCTTACAAGGGGTTGCCTGCCAAAAGAAATTTTTGGCGTCCTAGACTGACAATTTATCACCCGCCTTCCCTCAAATTTTTCAAGGTGGGAACGTATAAATTTTTAATTGGATCGGAACAATTTAACTTAGCGCCCATTCATAATGGACAGAAGCATAAATCACCCTTAAGAAATACGTAATACGTAAAGTTGAACCAATAAAAATGTTATGCGCTCATTCATAAAGCATTCCTGAAATGTTTACGTTTTACGTTTACATGTAAAAGAAAAGGTGCTACTTTACGTATTTCTTACATTTATTTGCTGTAATATTTAATTTTTCCTTAGATTAATGTTGGCACCAGTAACAGAACGTTTGTTTTGATTCTAAAATTGCGTAACCTAACTTTAGTATTGTCGACATTTTGGCTTAGTTTTTACAACGGATAGGAAACTATTAATTAAGTTACTAAATATGCATCTGTTCCTACACCATAAAAGGGATAACGGGTACAAAGGCAACATAATTATGCAAAATACCTTGAAGGATATTGCTGCCTCTACTTTGATTGAACTAGCGCAACTTTTAAATGTTTACATAAAACTTACGTATGTGATACGTATTTCTTATGGACGGCTTATGGTTACTTCCACAAACCTCCGCTTGGCGGAAGCAAATCAAATGCCCATCGCAGACACCCTTTTTGCGTACAGCAATACAGCGGTTTAATGACAGCCCCACCGCCCGGAGGAGCGAGAGCGGCCTCGACGTGCGTGCACAAACGCACGGACCTCTTCGTGTAAATTAAGCGCCCAGAGCGCGGCACGCTAAATTTCATGTCAACCGTTTTTGTTTACTTTCCTTGTGTAATCAAGGGCGTAGAGCACGCCACATTTCTTTATTTGCTTTATTTTCAAATGTATAGATAGAATATATATAGTTAGAAATTTTTAATATTGATTTTGATCATTGTTTTAGCTTACCGTTAATCATAATAACATTTTAGTGTATTTGAAATTTATCAAAAATAAACACAAAATTGCAAATAATCAAAATAAACAATTATGAAACTGCTGAACAATTTTAATTTATTCGGCTTTTTATTAAATGTTCGTGGTCGTCTAGCTATATTTTCTTGGATAATATACTTCACATTTTATATACTCCGGAAACTGCTCCGGTCGTAGTAGTTTTCTACGCAGTAGTTATACGTGTGCCACGATAAGAAACGCCATCCTCCTTGAGAATATTTTTCTTAAGAAGATGTTATTATTAAAAAAAATACCCCATATTTTAGTCTGTTAGAGGAATTTATCGTTCCATTGATTTGACGAACGTCTCCGTACCCAAATGACTGTTAGTTGAGAGTATCGACCTTTATGGGAAAAAATAAGGCACTGCCAGAACTCATCTATTGAGTACGCGTCTGTGTTCAATTCTGTCATTATTTTTTTAAGAAAAAATAACGCGTCTGTATACGGTTTCTTTGATACCTGCGCCAGTTTAGCCACTGCTTTTCTATAGTTTACAACAATTTTTTTATCATTGGTAATCTTCGTTATGGGGGTTCTTGAAAACCTGGTCTTAGTGGTGCTGATAGTCAATCCCCTTTTTCAAATTGAGTAATAATCCAATTTACTGTTGATAGGGGTATTTTTAAACACACACTTATTTCTTATGGTAAGGCACTACAATCAGTTCTTTCTTGATGAGCCGACAGCTAAAATCATCTACATTTTTTTCTCCAGGTAAGAATGGTGGGATTCAAAGAACGCTGAACTTCCTACAATTGTTTAATGAATGCTGTCTAGACAATAGTAGTTTACCCGTTTTACAGAATTTGAATTAATCATATTTTGTACGATATTAAAAATATAATTCATTGTGTTTTGTTGTTTTTGCATTATATACTATAATTTTGCAAGAGAACATGTTTTTCAATTCCTTTTATATCCACAAACTCTTTGAAGCGCACAAATTAGCTCATTAACTTGAAAAAGTAGTAGCAAAGAGCAAGAACACTCCTTTCAATTCGATACAGCAGAATATTCTACTTTAAACATATTTAAGAGCTAATAATTCGATCATTTGCAACCCGTTAAATGTGTACTGACTCTTTGTAGGCATAATAAAACCCTTGATTTCAACCGCTCTTTCTTTACCATAAGTTCTACCATTTCAAAGAATAATGCGTTGATAGTCACCATATTTTGAGGAGAAAAACAACTGCAAAATTTAACACAACGCTTGTTTAGAAGTTCGCTTAATTAATGAAGCACTACTCCGCAACTGTTATAAATATTTTCTAATATATTTAATGTGATGATAAACGGTGTCCTATAATAATCCAACCGTATTCTATATTTTTCAGTATATAAGTATTCCTCACCGACTAGGTTGATTTGTTCAATATTCGAAATATACAAAAGTACAGGGTTTGTCTAAAAAGTTTGGTGAATAGTTTGATTTTTTAACAGAAACATGGACCAAATGTACACGCATGTAAATGCTTATTCAGAAATATTTTGAGATGGGGACTATACGTGGTTGTCAAGGTAAACTTACTTTGGTAAGTCAAACTTCATCAGCGCAAGAGATGAGGTCATAATATAATGGAGCAAAGAGTGAACATCAAGTTTGGCTATAAATTAGGGAAAACGGCATATGAGTCCACAAAATATGTTTATGGCCGGTTCAAATAATTTGTAACGAGAAGGAAACGACTGAGGATGAGCGAGAATCCAAGATACGAAGTACGACAAATGCTGGCATGAGATCGACGACTAACTCTACAATTGATGATGAAGAAATTAGGCAGTAGCAGTTGTATAAAATATTTGTTCTCGGTTTGTCCCACACAAGCTGACAGACAAACAGAAAGCAAAACGGAAGGAAACTTCTAAAGATTTCATTACCATGTGTGACTACGATCCATCTTTTCCCTTAATTTGGATCCCCCATTTTCCTGCCCTAAAAGCTTTATAAAGGGCGTACGGTTTGCGGACATGGCCGCAATCCAAAAATGTATGATATTGGTACTACGATCGATTCCTAAAAAGGCCTTTGTTGGCAGTTTCTAGAAGCTTCGTCAACCTTGTCAGAAGTGCGTATGAAGGATGTCAATTATTTTTAAGGCCAATAAAAGTAATTTGTTTGTATCTTCTGTTTATTGTTTCATGATATACCATTCACCAAGCATTTTACGATGTATAGTAAAAACTCTGCTAATTGTGGAATCTGAATTGAAGTGCTAGTGACAATATAGTGCCGAACATTCATTTTCAAATACTTTTTTTTTTAAGTTTACTTGGATCTGTGGTCACATTAGTGTGGTTTTCAAAAAATGTCTTATTTTTAGACTCTAACCTCCAATTTTTGACACTTCACATTTTAATTTAATGAAATAAAGTTTAGTTAAACTTTACGTGATTGCAGATTCAGGCCCCCTTCAAGAAAAGTACATCTAGCTAAATTACTTTCAAATGTATGTATAATCTAAAGTGATAATAAAAAACTGAATCCTATAAAGCATTGGATGCATTTCGTATATTGCTACCAACAGACATGACAAACAAGATCAAAGAATTAAAATTATCAGATAAACATCATAACATTTAAAAACAAAATGGACAACAAGATGCGAAGTAAAAATTTGTAGTTTTTCTTTCTTTATTCATACGCACAACCCCTCAGATTTGCATGATAATTACTGAAATTTTTCTGTAATTTTCTAGACCAATCCAGTTCCGTTAATGGGTATTAAATTATTATTCTTCTATTCTAAAACTTTTTTATCTTTACGTAATTTCTATAAGCGCGCCGTGAATAATATTAAGAAAACAGAATAAAATAATTTATTTTTTTTTGTAGCAAAATTTGAGGAGTACAATAATTTGTTTTTTAGATACCTAGATTAACCCAATTCTCCCTGGCGCTACCCTCAGTGCGTTTATGACAGTTTCTTCCCCTAAGACATTAAACTACCGACCTAATTTAAGCGACATTTTCTATCTACGGACATTCTTCTAAGTTTTCTGGTGCTTTTTCTTCTTTTACTAATATTTTTTGCTAGGTGTTTTGAATTTACTTTTACTTATTCTGATTATTACACATTCGTGCTACTTTAGATCCTTTTTGTGTATAGTTCGGTCTTATAATTTTTGTTTTGTGCAATTTTTACAATCTTTCTAAATTTAAATTTAAAGCTCATTTCGATGAAGACAGTTTTGTTTCTTTAGGTTTACCTTGCATTATCTAATTCTTGCACCGTAGTGTATTAGTTTTTACTATATTCACACTAATGTTTGCCCTTGATTTTTTTTGTACACTCGGAAGTACATTTTTGCTTTTTCTTAAATTATGTTGAAATATTTTCTTTCCCGTCATTCACAATAATTTTTTTTTATCTAAATTTTTATAATGATTTTTAATTTATTATTTTTTATTTTAACTGTGTCTATAATTTGTATATAAATGTGCAGGCTTTTACGGTCAGAGTTTGAAAATTCTTGACGTCCACAACTGCAGCGGACTTCCTCAGAAGAAAAACTTCTAAAATATTATTTTACTCCCCGCGCGTTCTCGCTTTTATACTCATGCGACAGTAGTGAGGATGGTATCAGAAGATCGCTGACGTTACCGGGTTAGTTACTAACGTAATCAGGCCAGCTACCGACGTCAGTCAGGTCGTTGCGAGTAACATCTCGGCATTTGCTGACGTCACTCGTTCCTTTACTGCATTGCGGTCTGTTTTTGCCCCTTAAGAGCAGTGAACCAAGTTTTAGGTAAATTTAATCTGTTTCCCATGTTATAATTATTTTTATATTTACCATTTAAATGTCCACCGCCTCTCGGGTAATAATTCCTACAATTAGATAAAACTTGTGTTTGACCGAACTCTGTGTCATGCCCAGGATTTTCCAAAACATATTCAGCATGTCCAGCCACTAATCCCAATGTAGACCTGCTTGGATAAACAAGGTATGTAGTATACTTCTGATGAATCTGTGGGTTTCTTGCTTCGACCAGTCAGGACACCTAAGTTGCTAAAACTCAGATATAATAAAGTTGTATAACGTATGATCGTTCAAATTTTGTATTTTTTAATTAGTAACAAATTATTTCTTATGAATATTTGCTATTACTTAAAAATAGTCAAAATGGCTCAAAGTTAAAGCAGATTTTAATTACATATAAACTACACAACATTAAAAACGCGAGTCGATTTGATTTTCATTCATATTCTTAGTAGGATGTTTGTTTTTTTGTAGCATTGTACGTAATGTCCTTCTTGTTAAATTTTTATGTATGTTTATGAGTTAAGTAATTGTATGTAAACAAGCAGTTTAAGTTTTAACTCTATGTGCAGTGGGCGTTAGTATTTGTTATATAATCTATTGATGTCGTGGCATTCACGGAAAAGCAATTAAGAAATATTTGTAAAAATTTAAGGGAACAATATATAATAACAATATATTATTTACTGCAATTTTAAAAATAATTAAGTATTGTTTGAAGAGAATTTATGTTATATAATATGAGAAAACCAAAATATTCATATTTTTTTAAAACTCCAATAAGAATTACAAAATCAATGGCATTATTTTTTACCATCTTGCACATTATAATAACGAATTTTAAAACTTATTTAGAATGTAACAAGTAGAATAGTTATAAACTATACCCGTGCTTTTGTGAAAGACAATGCAGTCGCATTATTTATTTTTGTACAATAGAGAATTCTGCTACCAAAAAAACTGCACCCAGCCATTCTCAAACTTTCTTCATTTCCTTAACTGTTTTGTTATGTTTTTTCCTATTTATTTTCTTATTTTCTTTAGGATTTCCTTCCGTTTATCTATCTTTTCTCCCTCAGTTCGTAGTTTATAAGTACTGATTCGTTTTCCTAAAGTTAGGCATTGTTGTGTGACGTACTAAACAGGTTTAGTTGCTTTTTTCTCGATTTTTTGTGATATTTACTCTTGGTGTAGGTTATTAAATATTTTTTTGTTTTTTGCATGATCGAATTTCATGATTTTATTTGGATGTTTTATTTTAATAGCGGATATGTTCAACTTAAATGATAAATTAAACCGTAAAATGTAAAACAATCAAAAATAACTATTGTTTTCGCTTACTGTAAGGTGTAACACCATTCTTATTGTATTAAAAATTTGTTATCAAAAGAAAGAAAATTAATAATCTAAATAGGCAATTTTGAAAATACTGAACAGTTTTACTTTACATATATTTAAGGTTAAAACCTTTTTTACCTATTAAACAGCTAACTATATCTGATAGTTGTCTTTACTAACATAAATAATAAAAATTGTTATAAATGTTTGAAACTACCCCAAAAGTCAAACCATCTTCCATGAAAACAACGAGAATATTATTAAAAACAGGTAAAAGTTTATCACCATACCATTATGTCAACTTCTCTATATGGTACAGTCTGGTTAAAGAATTTATTGTTTAACTGATTGATGAATGTTTCCATACCCAGGTTCAACCATTGCAAAAAAATAACAGTCTGCTAAAGGTTTGGTCAAGAACGTGTCCATGTTGCTCAATTTTGTTGACGTTTGTTCCGGGTGTTACTAGGGGTTTCTTTTAGGAAAACATTTGTACAGTCCTATACTATACAAATAACGTTAAACGGTGCTCCTTCTTTTTGAAGCTTGAGCCCATTTGGCCACTGTCTTTCTATGCTTTTCAACCCTGCTCGTTTTCTTCGTTCCGAAGGTTCTTGTACACCATGTCCTAGCAGTGTTGATTGTCCATAGCCTTTTTTAAATTGGGTAATAATGCGATTTGGGAGCCGTGGTGGTCTAGACTACGAAACCAAAAGTTGCGGGTTCGAATCCCGCTCTCGGCAATTCAATCGCTGCCATTTTTACGGCCCAGCTCGACTCAGGCTGCAACAAACGAGTACCTGGAAGTCAAACTCTGAGGTAACAATAGCCACGTTACTACCCTTGTGTACCGTAGGCTCTAGATTGTAGCAGACCTATCCCGATACGAACTCAAAGGGCCTTTGAGGCCTGTTACGGGGAACTGTTATAATAATGCGGTTTACTGTTGACATGAGTATTTTTGAACACTCACTTACCTATTTTTCAATGTGAAGCACTACACTCAGTTCTTTCTTGATGAACCTACAGCTAAAGTCATCTAGATTTTTCCTCTAGGTAAGCATACTAAGGCTGAAACGACGCTGAACTCTTCACAGTAAAATTAATGTTGTTTGCCTTTGCATAGAACTTTAATTGCCAAATTTTACTTAATGTCAATTTTAATCTAACAACCTGGTCTGTAAGGCATATATGTATAAATTCATGGAAAGGTGTAGCAAACTTTCAGACTTTGTGGATGCTTCAAACTAACTATGAAGTTTTTAAATATATACTCATTATGTTTCATAAATAATTTGACTTTTGAGAACGCTAATATTTTCGGAAATTTGTTTTGCACGATATTAAGCATATAATACATTGTTTCTGATGTTTTTATGTCATTCAATTTTGTAGTTTCTGTAATAGAACGTGTTTTTCAACTCTTTCACACACACCAACTTTTTGAAGCATACAAAGTAAACTACTGAATTAAAAAAGTAGTGGCAAAAAACAACTAAACATAAATATTGAAGGATACACCATTTCAATTCGATGCAGAATGTTTTATAGATAAAAACGCATTTTATCCATCTACTCTGAGTACACTTCAATGCTTATAACTTAATCATTTGGAAGCTGCTAAAACCACATGGACTCTTATACATACTATCAGACACCCAACAAAATTTTTGATTTTACCTACCCTTTCTTCACCATAAGTTGTGATAGTTCTTTGTTGTTGATTTGCGTAAAAAATAATCCGTTTGGTAGTCATTATATTTTCAGAAAAAAACGCTGTTAAATTCAACACAATACTTACCTTGAAATATGCTTAGTAAATTGAGCTCTACTCTGCAACTTTTACAAACTTTGCCAATAGATTTAAGAGTATCCGTTAAGAGTCCAAGTTTATTCTATACTTATTTGAATATCCATACACGGTTACTCTTCAATACTTACTCTAATATATGGTATTGTCAAAACGCTACTATTTATGGAATCTTAAGTCACCTGAGTTGAAGTATTGGTACCAAGTAGTACCATTCATATATTTGTAAAAAAAATTTATATATGTTTTATTTTGAGTTGTGGTCATATTATAGTTTTGTTTCCCAAAATGTCTTATTTTGCTTTAATTGGACAGAATTGGACTCGCTTAGAGAAAAAGTCATTTAGCTAAATCACCTTCATATGTATAATCTAAACTGATATGGGACATTAAACGCACCTCGTATATCGACACCAACAGAAACACGACAGAACAAAATTGTCAAGTAAAACTTGTGGGTAACAAGATAATTTCCTTTTTTATGCATACATAAGCAATCCCTCAATTTTTCACCATATTTTTGAAAACTCCCTGTAATTTTCTAGACCAATCCGCTTCTATTGACAATATTAAACTCTTGCCCTTCCGTTCTACAACTTTTTCTATCTTCATATAATTTCCATAAGACTAAAATTAAAAGCGCAAAAGCCTGATAAAATAATTATTATTTGTGCAGAAATTAACTCAGTTTTTCATGTTGGCACCTTCAGTGCGTCTATGGTAGATTCTTCCCCTAATGCGTTAAAACACCGACCTAAATATAAGTAACATTCTCTGTCTACACGGATATTCTTCTAAGCTTTCTGGCATTTTCTCTTTTTCTATTAATATTTTTTCTCCTTCTTGTTAGAAGTTTTGCTTTTAGCAATCTTTTGACATTTGATCTTATTTATTCTTATTATTACACGTTCATACGAATTTAGATCCTTTTTGTCTATAATTTTCATTAAAGTTCAAACTTTTTCTTCTTGCGCTATTTTTACTCTCTTTCTACAATTTTTTTCACACTGATGTCCATACCTGTAATCATAAGTTGGTATTTGTTTTATACACCTAAAAGTTATTTTTCTTTTTTAATTACTTTTAATTATTCTTTCCTTGTTATTTGTTTGATCTTTCTTGTTACATAGTTATTCTTTTTTATCTAAAATTTTATTTTATTATTTTTTATTTTGCTGTCTCTATACTCAGTTCCCTACTCTACTACACATACTTTCCTTTTATTCTTATTGTCCTTTTGTTTCTTTTTACCTTTTTAGCAGCTACTTCAAGTAGCTTCTTTTGATTACAATTAACTATAAATATTTTTCTTCTTAAAACAGCGTTAAAAGTGAAGAATGCTTTTATATGGTTTCATAAGCGATAACAAATTTTTTTGTCAGTTGTCTTCCTTACTTCAATTTTTTTAACTTGATTCAACTATAACTTACAAAAAAATTATTAATAAGCGAATATACAGTTTAAATGCGTTTCTCAATAATTGGCAATATTTGAATAGCTTCTGAAACATACTTTTTTATTTTCGTTTAATTATCTAAAATTAAGAGTGTAAATAACGTTGAAAATTTTCTGTCACTGTAATAAGCAAACGTTTTCGTTGTTTTATCCTTTTACATATTATTCGGATAAGAAATTGCTCTGAACCTTAAATTGCTAAAGTTCAAATATAATAAAATTCGTATGGTTTTTTGAATTTTGTGCTTTTTTAGATTCTTAACAAAATATTTTTATCAACCAATTTGTGTTACTTAATAATAGTCAAAATGACTTAAAGGTAAACAAGGTATTAAAATAGTTGTTTCTGTATGTAAGTTTCTGAGATAAGTAAACAAGCAGTTTAATTTTTAACCGTAGCTGTGTTAGTATTTGTTATATAATCTATTGATGTCGTGACATTGACAGAAAGGCAATTAATTAAGAAATAAATATGAAAGAATTTTATTGGGATATTATACAATTACAATGTATTATTTACAACAATTTTAAAAATAATGAGGTATTGTTTGAAGTCAATTTATGTTACATAATATTCAAGTTTTTCCTAAAACTCAAAATAATTATACTTGCAAAATAAATGGCGTTATTCCTTACTGTCCATTTGCACGAACAAAAACCGTAAAGTTATTTAGAATGTAAAAAATAGAATTTTTATAAACTATCCCGACGTTTTTGTCGAAAACTTGCATAGCTGCGGTTGCAATATCTATTTTTGTCCAACGAAGAATTCTGCCGCCAAAAATAATCGGCCACTTCCCCATTCGTAAACTTTCTATATTCGTTTACGAAACAAAAATGCGTAAGTGAACCAAATTGCAATTCCTGGAAGTGCATCGACCCAGATTTACCTCTACCAAGGTCCTTTTGGCGGTTTTATTGCGCTTACCTTTGAGACAAAAAAGTGTGATGTTGCCAAACGCGTGCCCCCGGCTGCATGTCCAGCCAATCGTTTTGCGGCGCTAAAAGGCAAATAATGCGTCCGATGTCGGAAGGCTCCATCTGCACCCTCTTCAGAGGTCAGACAACGGTTGACTCTGATTAAAATGTATTGAGAGCTTTGAACTGGAATCGAGCGCGCAGCCTTGGATCGGGTTGTTGTGTTGCTATCTCCACTGCGAAATGTTTGAGTCCCTACTAATTAGAGTTAATTCAATTCTGTTAGGTCACATGTGACTCTTTGGACGGCGATTTAATTTAGATTAGGTTAGATTAATAGAAGTATATTAATTAATTTGTACTAAAATATAGTAAAGTCGAACTGGGTAAAGTGCTCAAGCCTAAAAGTAAATAAAACATAATTAATTAATAATTCAAAATTATACTTCTTGCATTTTTGGACAAATTTTATTTCCTATTGTTTTTTTATTACACGAGTGTGTTATTTATTTCAATGCGATTAAATCATCGATTAAAATATAGAAAAAATAATAAAAAATAAAAATGCAATTGTTACTAACTCAATTTTGATCTAAATATATTACGAGATAACTTTTGTTGCCAGAAAAAGAAAGAAAAGTTTTAAATTAAAATAAAAGTTCAAATAAAAACGCTCTATATTAGAGACACGGTTTAAGGTTGTGAAAATAGCTCTAATAATTGTAGTAAAAAATTAATTAAAAATCAGAAAGGATTTTTTTAATATATAATATGCGCAAATAAAATAGATATGGAAAGTCCTTATTAAAGCTTACCTCACAATCTTTAATTATGAATCAGGCTGTGAATTAATAAACATAAGTCGTTTGATATAACGAAGCGAAATCATTAATTAACTTATTCAAATCGTCTGGACGGGTTTCATATAGTAACTTGTATTATAATGAAGAGTTTATTTTATATAAAAAAATTAATATGGGTACAGCAGCGAAAACACAAAAATTAAGGATAAATTTATAATCTTGCTCGGCGCATCCCTACGCCGTCTGGCTGGCAATAGGGACAGATACCTACATCTACCAGCAAAAAGCATAAGCAACATTTAACATGGCAAAAGCATAAAAGTTTTACTATTTGTACTCCAATGAGCTTCTGATGTGCCGCGTCCGTCTCTGTCTGGCGCGCGGCCAGCCTGGGGCCCCTTTCTCTCTGATGGGAGGGCACGCGGCGGTTGCCATGACTGTATCGAACGCTCTCCGCCGCTCCATTGGTGCAGGGAGCATATTTTTCGTCACGTGACACGATGTTGTACTTGTTTCCATCATGGCAGGAGCGTTTCGGTTGATTTACTCCGCGGGAATGAAGCACAGACGTACGATCGGAGCCCTTCCTTTGCTGCCACGCCGGGCCGGGCGCGCACGCTCGGCGTACGTGAAGGGAGCTTGATGTCGATTTCTGAATTATTTTGACTACACTCTATTTTCGAGGAAGTGCGCTTCTTGATTGCACATTTGACCTAGATGTTCTTATTACGGTAGAAAAATTTAAAGAGAAGGGGTTTATAAGATCTGAATGAGAAGGTCGGGTCTTTGTTTGGCGAAGTTATTGATTTCCTAAAGAGCGCTGCATATTAAAACAAGATAAATAAAATCAGCCGTATGGTTTTTCCGGTTGCGTGGCTTTGCTCTTCCGCACTTTCCTTGAGACTGGGATTTAATTAGGCGGCTCCGAAAGCCAAGGTGCCGCTTATCAGCCGTGCGTCACAGTCCCCCTCGGACTCTTTTCTTTGGCCGCCACCTAAGTCCGGGTGTATTGTTCGCCTTAAGTATTTCGTGCACGTCAGTGCCGCTCCTGTCCGGCCGCCGGTGCTGTGCTGCGGAAACCCTTCGTAGATCGAAAGCGCACCCCAAGGTCGTCGCAGCGAAGGTGAGTCCTCTCGAAGCGAGGCCCGTTCGAAGCGCAGTTTGCGTGCCGAATTTTACGAGCGCGAGAGCCATCTGTGAATTCCGCCCTACAAGCCTAACGCGGCCTATAGAAGGGTAGCTAAATATGTAGCGCGTATTGGCACACAGCCACTACAATAACATTAAGCGGGTTCGGGGTTTCGCCGCTGCGAAGGGCGGCAGCACCGACTTACGAGGACCACGCCGCGGCTGCGACGTCCCGCTGAATCAGCCGTTAAAATTAAGTCGGGCCTCGCTGCAGCCGCGCGTATTTATATCTCGTTTTTAGCGCGTAAATTTAACTCTCAGCAGCAAGCGCCATTTCTGTCCGCAAATCAACATTAGAGCCAAACGCCTGTAATTGGTAGATTTTGTCTTGAAAATTAATTATAACTTAGTGTTCTTTATAAGATAGTTATAATTTATGTCTCTGTTTATTTATTTAAAAATATGAAATATTCATAAAGCTAAATTATGTTGTGATTTTTTCATATTTCGAAACGTAAAAGGGGGACGTATATTATTTAAACCGTACAAACATTCCTAATGGCTATAATTACATACAACTAAAGTAGTTAGGTTTGTTGCTGTTTTATTATATAAGAATATTGATCTTTGATTAATAAAAGATATTCGGATTAATTTTAAATCGAAAAAAAAATATCGAGGCAGAAAATAAAGGGCAAAACCAGTCAGTTGGAATCTGTTCCGGATGTGTCCGAATAAAGCTTTACAACGATCATATTTTTTATTTGTTAATTTATTATTAATTAATATTCTCACAAATTAATTGATTTAGGTAACCGAAAGAATTGTTTTATAAGGTTTCAGTCCCGTTTTATTTGATCAAACCCGATATTCACTCCCCCGTTCCCCTTCATAAATAAAACTCTCAAGATACAGCGTTTATTGACAGCCCACCACTACACTGCATCTGCCATAATGCGGTAAATGGCACACGCACTAGAAGCGCTTGAAAACTCTGGAACTAGGTCACAAGTGCAGCGCTGCATTTTCCCCCGGCGTCTTAATAGGCCGTCTATTTTCGGGCGGCCGTCTTCTTTCCGGAGATGGGCGCCTTGGCACCGCCTGCTTGTTTTCTGGCCTACTGAAAAAGAATACGCGCTAAATAGGGCTAAATATAAAGTGCTTTGTTAGACCACCACATAAGACAGAGGACAAACTGCAATTGATCACGCTTCATGCATGTTGCACTACAAAGACATTCTATAGCAAACATTTTATTTTTTATACTACGTAAGTAGTTTGCTATTACGAGTGGAACTCCACCCGTCGGTCCGTTTATCTGTCCCGACTGCAACTCTAATAACACAAAATTTGACCCAGAGGTTACCACAATTAACGTTTTAATTCTTAAGCTCAAGATATAAACAATCTGAGACGAATATATTACTCTTATGTTGGTTAAACCACATATCTTTATTTATACTTAATTCACTACATTAAATTAAAGAGTAATTTACTACTTATGCTACTTGAAGCATGTTTGTGGCTAGTAATTAAAAAAATTAACAATTTAAGCTTTGATTTAAACTTTCATACTTATTTTATTGTTTTTAACGCCAACAAATTATTTAGCTGCAATAACTAATCAATTAAGAAGAAGCAAATACTAACTTCATTAGAGTGTTTTCGACTGTTAAAATTTCAGCTTTAAATTACCATAGACAGGTTTTTAATAATCAATTACCTTGCCATTTAATTATAAGATAAATTTTAGAGCAATGTTTCTTAGCTAAAAATAGTAAATAACAAATTTAAAATTAATGTGCCTTTGTTGCTTATACGGCTAAATTAAATCTTAAATTTTTAAAACATTAACATTATATCATAACTGTTTTAGATATTAGATTAATATCATCTGATCTTATGCCTTATCTTGCACTGTTGTCTAAAATACAAAAAATATATAAAAAGGACATCTTTACTTTCTTGATTTCCATTTTTGTTGCAGAATAATCTAAATTTGCATGGTAATTAAATTTCTTGTCGAGACAATGTGTGTGCAGGTTTTCTCAGTATAAAATATTGTATCAAGAAGACAATTAAAATATGTGTTAAAAATGAAAATATATAATGCATCGGTTGTTCTGCAAATAAATCAAATTTGTTTTTCCTGTTTAAGAAATCAAATATCAGAAATGTTAAAACAATTTTTATTGTACAGCTCGATTTAAACAAATGTTTTTATCGGATTCCTTAATTTAATATTTATTTGTCATAAGACATTATTATAATAAATTCTAATTAAGTTACTTTGTTTTGCCAGTTCCTATCTCTCAATTTATCTTCAAAGCATTTCGTTAATTAAATCATATTCAACATCAAGGCGAGTCCGCCGCAAACACTGCACCATAAACAAATATAACGAAATAACGCGGCGGGCGCTAGCAGCTCGGCAGCTCGAGGCGGCGAGAAATATTTATAGAACTATAAAAATTCGACAAGAGTTCAGCAAACGAATAAATAAAGCACCGAGCCGTCGTTACTACTGAAAAGACACAAATCTGTTGCGTCCGACAATTATTGGCCGCTTAAGGTAGCGCCCGGGGGACCCCAGCGGGGATTGACGAGCAAACCCCGGCTGCATTTTTCGGGCGGTGAGAGAGCTGCTTGCATAACGGCTGGGAAAAGGACGCTAATTGAGGAAGTTCTTCGCGCTGTCACAATCGACGCTAAGCACATCGTAGTCCAATTAACCCCGCCATAATAACATACGCAGGCACTAAATCCGAAAGACTGTCGTCGGCGACGTGTGGAGTCTTTTTTCATTAACAACCACGCAGATTCAAATTTTGCGCATTGGTGACACTTTCACAACCTACATATATGAAGTACTATAGTACAGCTGTGATGAAGGAATAAATAATGCATCTTAATTACCTCGGCCCAACAGTAATGAGCAAGAAGAAATTAAACAAGGAAGCAAAGGAACAAACAAAAAAGGCGCTAAAATAGCTGTAAATGTCAAAATATATGGTTTCAAAAAGAAATATATAAGATCAGAAGGTATAAGATGATCTAAGGTCAATACTGTTATACGGAGCCAAGACACATGCATACAAAAAAAATTAAAATAAACATGTTGAAAAACGAAGAATAGTCTTATAATGAAAACATCAAGAGACCTAAAACTTTCAGAATTTTCTCAATTTCTTAATTCTTAAAAGTTTAAATGTGAAAACATAATCCAAAATTGAAGTTACCAACTATTAAGATAATTTTTAAAATTAAAAAAATTTCAATTTTTTTAATTAATTTTTGGTAAAAAAAATCGATATATTCTTTAACACAGTTTTTCCTATCTTTAAAGCATTTCGTTAATTAAATCGCATTCAACATCAATGCGAGTCCGCCGCAAACTGTATTTTTAAACAAGATTTTGCACTATTTTGAGCATTCGAAAAATAATTATGCAAGTAAACTGTCAAACATGGAGTACAAAGAACCCACAGTCACTAGATTATTTGTTTTCAGGAAATTCATGATTTGGACGCCATTAAAGCTTCTTAGAGCTATCATAAGTCAAAAGTTTTTTAATTGTTTTGAAAACACCGCGTACGTTACGTTTGCACGGGACCTTTTCAAACTTTGTAGCATTGCGGGTCTGTCGAAAGGGAAGGGAAAGGGAGTGATCCGGGGCTCGTCGTTCTTAAGGTCCCGGGCAGGTTCCAATATATTATTATTTTAATAAAATTTAACAAAATAATTAAGAATATGCAATTCAATTCCGTTCGCCACCTATGCGTTCGCATGTAGCACACATAATTCAAATTGATTGATTGTATGAGCTGTAAAACTTGCCGAAAGTGATTTCGTGGCTCTTTATGTATTTGTAGTAATTTTTATCAATTATACTGTTAAACAAAATCCAAAAATAATTAAATGCATGTAATTTCTATTATATCATTCCCGGATACAGCCGATAGGGTTTCAGAATATTTTCTGATAAGCCGATCCTAGTGCTCCTAATTATATTTCTTATTAATAATGTCTAATAATAGATAAAAGAATTACTAATTTAACTTTACGGTACTCGAATTTCAGTTGCCATCACCAAGAGAGCTAATATGCAGAGGTTTTTACAAAAGTGCTCACAGTCTTTTTTATAAATGAATTTCGCTTATATTTGTCAGTCGCCTAATATTTATTGCATTCACGATGTAGAAGCTTGTGTTAGGACAGTCTTGTTTTTGGCACCCTTCAAAAATTACTATTTTATCAGTTTAGCCTCAAAAGATAAGAAATTCAAGAGCATGTTGGATCTTCATTGGGAACCATATATTGATCAAATTTAAATATTTTTGTATCTTTATTTTATTTATTATATATCTTGCAATATTAGTCCTAGTAAATTTTATAAATAAAGTTTTGCAGCAATTAATAGCAAAGAAATTAACATAAAAAGCTTAATTTTGGTTATAAAATGTTTCTGAAAAATTCAACCATAGTCGTTGATCTCGCAATATATTGGTTCCATTGAATTCAGATTTTTGTAATTTAATTTTGACAAATTAAAACAAAATGTTAAAATTGTAGTTCACATATACTTGCAATATTTAATGAATGATGAAGTAATCTATTTCAAAACTGTTTACACAGCTATTTTAAGTGAGAATCAATTGCAATTCAATGATTTATAAAACATAAAATTAAATAATTGCGTAACAGAACGATGTTAACAAATATCATCCTGTTAAGAATATCTTGCACAGTACTAATAACCGTGATTGCAGCTAAAATGTCTTTTAGTATGTTGGTAAGAGTTAAAAATGTGTTAAGATCAAATATGTGCCAAATTTGTCCCAATAGTTTAGATGTTGGGATTATCGAAACAGTATTAATGTTGATTTTCATAATATAATACAAGTCTTCGTTCGCGCAAAATACAGGAAATAATTATTTGTAATGCAGCAAGGTATGTACGTAGCGTGTCCTAAAAGTGTCGAGCTATATGACACAAAAAATTATAAGTACAATTGTTAAAATTTCTACGTTAAAGTTTATACGACCTTCGTGCGTCCTTTAGCAAAAGCATAAGGCTGATGCTTTGTCAGCGTCTTAGCAGGATGAGAACTATCTAATGCCAAGGGCACTTCTGCACTGATCACAGAGATCGGCATATGTAGTAATGCGACACAAGCATGAACGCCATCAACAATTACTAAATTGTGTTGCATTTTTCGTATCAATAAGTTATGCCGCATAATGCGACGGCTGCAGTAGCCCGACATTGGTATTGTGCCAATAATCAAAAAGCGTGTGCTTTTTTCCAGCATAGTTTCCACTGTTTTTTTCTATATTTACCACTCCAATTTTGGTGTGAAAGTATTATACTCGATAATGCGAGAATAAACTAAATAACAGAAAATTATTACTCAACCACACTACTATTCTCTTGGTCACACATTAGGGAGGAAATATTCTGTACTAACATAAGGAAGTAGAAGTTGAAATCTTTGAAAAAATGAGAAGTGAAGAGTAAGATATTGACATAAAAGTCTGTAAAAATTATTAAACTGTGATGCGTTAGTGGCTAAGACTCTATACATCAACATTCGAGTTTGGTTAACAAAAGACCACATAACATTTTTGTTTCATTAATTTCAACAGTAATATACACAAAAACCACTTAGCCTTTACGTCTGAATTAGTCTCTTAGGGAATGTTAAAAAGGAGTTTGCTGCAAAACAGTGACCACAATTTTTATTAACTTACAATCGAGTTACTATAATAATATTAAAAGTAGTTTTATGTGTAATTGGGAGTTTGATTTCTAATATGATATAGTTTAGCAATTTTTTTGATATTAAAATCATAAAAAATATTTGAGGGGGGTAGGGGGTTAAAAACCTTTAACGCAGATTAGGCGTTGGCTCTCAACGCCACTGGATAGAGCACACGTATAATAGTTTCAGTTTATATATAAATTTCGTTTTTATATTTTCGTATAGGCAAATAAACCAAACTATCAAACATTTTTTTTAATAGCACTTTTGTGCCTGTAATTAAAACTATTCTTTAGAGACTAACCATTTTACTCTAATAAATCTTAAACTATATACTTAACGACTAGAGTCCATCCAATGACGTCTTCTAGGTTTGTTCTAGACTGTTTACACTTCACTCGCGCACTGTGCTCTGCTTTTGTACACAACACATTACACAATATCAGCAGGTTTTTTCCTCTTCAATCTTCGGACTTGGTGTTGGTTGCCCATTAGCTGAAGAGACGGTTGGAATCCGGAGATCTCTGTGGATATCTGAGTTGCGTACATACCAAGGAGCGTCTACTATGTTGCGCAACACTTTGTTCTGAAATGTTTGTATGCTCTTTATGTTGGAGTCACTAGCGCAGCCTCAAAGCTGAATACCATATAACTGGTTATATAATAAATAATGATTTGGACGTCATTAAAAATTTTTAGAGCTGCTCTAAGCGAAAAGTTACGTAGTAAAATGCTATTATTTCAGCAAGATAATAACAAATATTAAAAAAAAATGGAGACGACACAATGTTCCTTATTTAATGACATATCTGCATAAATATAAAGCTTATTACTTTTTAATTATTTAAAACGCCTTGTAGATTACGTTTGAACAGATCATTTTGTAATTCTCAAATTTATTAGCTTCGTGATACACGAACACATACGATAATGTAAACAATCCAAACCACATGTAAGCAAACAAAAGGAAATTTAATCTATTTAGCATTTATACTAACCGGATTTTGCATATAGTAAAGGATGTTAACAAAACATCCAAATTGATGATAATTCAATTAAAAAAATGTTGAAGAATTCTTGCACTCTGCTCTCAGTAGATTTTTTTAGAGAAATTAATAATTTTCACGCCATGAAACATTTTAGAGCTATCTTAAATGAAACGCATATAATACATGTGGTTGAAAAACATATAAATCGCCGATAATGCTTAAAAAATAGTGAAAGTAGTAGATTTTTGTTTTCAAGAAATTGATGATTTAGACGCCATAAAATTTTTAAGTGAAAAGTTCTTTAATTACTTTTAAAATACCCTTTATGTTACGTTTCTACAGGATGTTGTGTGATACGCGAGCGCATATATAATATTGTAAACCTACAATATGCATTTTTGTAAATAAAAGATTTAATCTACTTTACAAATATACCACACTCGGCATTGTACAGGGTGTTTGACAATTATCCCAGAAAACCCATACCATCTTGTTAGATGTAAAATCCAAAACAGAAAGGCCAGTGCTATAATTTGGCCGACTGCATAATTACATGGTAATGGCAGGTAATAAGCCGGTCAATGAAGAATTACTGTTCACGGTGCGTTTACTGCTATAAACTCAAGTATTGCGGAACGATTTGTTCGCGCTTTTACGGGGTGTCCGATATGAAGACAAAAATTACACTAACTTTATATTTAAAAAAATATATTTGATACATTCCACAAAACTACATAGTTTTGTTTATTTCTCTACATAAACTTTGTAAACGTCGAGACATTTATCCCAGCGTGACAGTAGTTTCAACATCCTTTCACGGCGCTGCTTGTCAAGTTGCTTGAAGTAATCTACAAGTGTGTCTTGCATTTCTTCCTAAAACGCGAAGCGTTTCTTGTCAGAAAGTTTCTTTGAAGGTTCTAATAAATAAAAGTTCGAGGACTATACAGAAAATGGTGCAGGACCTTTCAATTCCGCTTTGTCAACCACAGTTTGCGGTCTTGCGCCATTGTGCAAAAGTTTAATTCTAATAGTTGTATGCAATTTCTAGAGAGTTTCGCAGTATTTGTCACCGTTAATGATTGTGCACGGTTTTAGAAATTTACAAAGCAGTAAGCCTTTACTATTCCAGAACATGGTAGCCATGATTTTGCGGACAGATGGTTGTTTTAAAATTGTTTGGACTGGAAAGGATGGACGTTTTTATATCATGGGCTGTTATTTCGTCTCTGGGGTGATCTCATAAATCCAGGTTTTATCTCCGGCAAGAATTCTCTTCATGTTGGTATCGGGTGAGATTGGTTTTTTTACTCATCGGAGAACATTTTTGGCGAATCAAAACTTTGAGTAAGTTTAGGTTGCACATGATTTCGTGAGCACAACCTTTAAAAATGTCAGTAATTTCAGAAATTTTCGAACTTTAATGTGACCTTCCCTAATCAAACGTTTGATAATTGTGCAGTTACCATCCGTGTGTGAGGTCCTTGGTCTGCCTCCTTTCTTCTCTGGATGATCATTCGGTTTCGTTTGTTCTATAAATTTTTTGCACCAAACACCGATTTCTTTTTGGCTTAAAACGTTCGAGATATAAACGCCCGCTAATTTTCGATGAATTTCGCTCTGATTAACTCCTTCGGCTTGCAAGAATTCGATAAATCTACGCACCTCACACTTCGAATACTCTGTGACTACACACGTCATGTTTGTTTGATTTTCGAAAACTAAATTGAGTTTTGAACAAAACAAAGCTTTAGCAAAGATTAGAAAGTATAAGATGGATCATTCGCATCGAATCTTTGGCATATCGCTTTGGTGACCTTGAAGTGTTTGGCCCTTTAAATATGAGTGGAAATGACGCGCCCGTGGTATGTTATTTTTAGCAGTAAACACAGTGAACTCTAAACTAACACTGTTAGGACCACTACAGAGGAATAAACCAATCTATGTGTACGCGGGTGCAATGTTATTGGCATTCTCATTGTTTATTAACGAAAAAACACGAACGTTACCATTTGTTCCTGATCTTGTTCCTTTAAATGTCTTTTCTGAGCTTCCTTTTTTAGTGATTCATTTTATAGTTTCTAATCTTTGACTTTAGACTATTACACGTATGAACCTGTCTAGTCATACATACGCAGTATTTACAATCACCTGTACCTTTAAAATCGGACACCCCTCAAGTTTTATTTAGCTCGTTTAATTTCTGAGATTCGCACGGCTGTCTTGTCGTTTCCCAATAGCATTTCAAACGCACCACGAGCTATAATTCAATATTTCCCAGCTTATTACCAGGTAATTATGTAATCGGCCGAATTATAGCCCTAGTCTTTTTTGTTATCATTTTCAGTTGTCGTAGAAATATAATGCTAAATATGTAGGATTCAGAATTGATCAATAAATAAAGACGATCAGATTTAATTGTACAATTTTTATAAAACGTTTCTGCAATAATATAAAACTTAATTTTTTTTAAATTATTTAACAACACTTTGCATATTGCAAAGGACCTTTGAAAATTTTCGAACTTTGTATTTTCGTAATATATGATCACGTATACGATAATATCAACAATATAATCTCGTATGTAAATGAACAAAAACCTAAGATATACATTTTCATAAATATAAAATTTGACCTATTCAACAATTCAAATCAACGATAATCTTTTTAGAAAAATTTAGTAACAAAAATCTACAGCTATTAAGTTATGTTACCCCTAAATGTCATTTTTTAAGAAATTAATTATTTGAGCCTTATTAATTATTTTTGAGCAACGCTAAGCTACAGGTTTGCATAAATAATGAGAATTCAAGAGCTCCCATGCAATCATAGAAGTCATAGAAGGATAATCGATATGTAGCATTTATACTTATAAAACAAATAGAAGCACAAACTGTTTCATATTTAATGACTTAAGAAGCATCTCTGCAAAAGTATAAAAGTTATTTCTTTCTTAATTATTTAGAAACATTTTTTACGTTACAATTGCACGGAATATTTTGCAATTCTTAAATTTTGTGGCTTTATAATAAGTGTAATATTGTAAACAATGTCACATATAAGTAAACAAAAACCAAAAATGTGCACTTTTGTAATGTTATGTAGTAAATGATCTTGCAAAACAAAATATCCAAGCATAGACAAAAAAACATAATTATATCACTAATTTTCTTGTCAGTACCCCAAAATGTTATTTTTTTAAAGAAATTAGTATGAATTTGAATGTATCGTATTTTCAGAAAGACGCCATTAATTTTTTTAGAGCTACTCTTAACGAAGGTCCAAGTAAAAAAGCTGCAATGCAACAATCACAAAAAATAAAGCTATAATTTTATTTATATACAAACGCCCTGTGTGTTATGTTAAAGGGAGAGGGCATTTTGCAATTCTCAAATTTATAAAATGAATAAAAAATTAACTTGACTTAATTCAAAATTATTTTAATCATCATTTTTTTTATTTCTTCCTTGATTGATTTATAAGCGAATATATTTTTAATTCCTATATATCCCTCGATTAATTAAAATTTGTTTATTAATGATGTAGATGCAATGAATAAAAAAAGAATTTTAGTGGCACCGTAACTGTAGGCGTTTTTATAATTAATTCAATTAAACGCAATATTTGCCTTAATTGAATAAATTAGTGGAGTCTAACTACAGTTGGCATCTCAGAGAGATGTTTGTTTGTTTAACACAACGCGGAGTTGAAACGTGTGCGGTTACAGCAACGTTTATAACCGTAGCAATGACATAACGTGTCGATAATTGGCATCGGTATTAGGGTAAGCGTTGTTCGAGCAGCGATAGGAAGTCGTCGCCGGAATTTATTAGTCCATTTGAATGGTATGCGTCGTGGCACGGTGTCCCCACCAAAACTTTATTATTGTAGTTTATGAACTTGTCCCCTTCATACATATATGTGCACCGTATTGCAAACACACCTATCTCGATGTGCGCCTTACCATTCCGCCGAACTAAACCTGAAGTTATACATTCCCCTAAAACGGTACGTCTGAAGCGGGCCCATATACTAAACTGTTGTAAAATGAACGTATAAAGCATGCCGTCAGACTGTCTCATAGATGAGTCGTGCTGGATGTGATGCAAGGCGCTGACGCGGCAGCGCCGCTTGCGGCGCGGCGCTACTAATTGCCGGACGGCCGAGGAAACGCCAATTAACCCGTCGGAAGCTGTGAGGTTCGGTATGAGCATGATTAGCATCTTGCATGAGCGGCGCGGCGCGCGTTCGATATCGCAAGTGCGTCGGGCGCGGGGGGTGGGTCGATGCACCGATCGCGTCCGGCTAATTGGACCGCATGAGCCGGCGGCCGCGGAGATGGCGGAGAAGTAAAAAGCCATTCCGCCTCATTGCGCCCCGCGCACATTCGCGCCTAATCCCCGATTACCATGCAAATGCCGAGCGGCCCGCGCCGAGCTGGAATATAAAGTGCAAGAAAACACGCGTCATAAGATGCATTTCATTATCTCGCTGCAAGCCTGGCACGCCGCCTCCATAAAGCCGGCTCGAAACTGCAGCTTACGCCGGTCGCCGGCTATCCTAAAATGCGGGGGCCGCGCATAAAATTCCGACTTAAACCTAAACAGATAGAAATGGAGCATAGCGCGGCTGCGGCCTTAAATTACTGCATCTAAATTAAGGGAACTCGCGGCTCTTATTGCATGCATACCTGCCGAGCTCGCGCGCCAGCAAAATAAATATGGAATCCGGCCATGTAGCGAGCCGTTCCGAGAAGGGAACTGCAAGTGCTTCAGCGTGCACACTTATCCAATTATGGGTCATCGCCTCTCTCTTTTTGCCGCTTCTCTTCTACGCTGCAAGCGCTCGCTAGCCCTAAACGAACGAAAATGATGGTTAATAAGCTCGGATGTACTTTTAGCTTTACGGCGCGGTTGGCACGGCGTTAATGAGCGACATCAAATATGCGGCGAAGATCTATGGCATCGCCTAGCTCTGACAAATGCAATTTGTTGCAGGTATCGCGTGTGTGCAGTGAAGTGCGGTGCGTTGGTGAGCGGTGCGAAGACGGCAGTGCGGCGATGCGCGGTTGTCGGCGTCAGTGGGCGTCCTTGTGTCTGGTGGCGGCGTCTCCACCAGCTCCCTGCCTCGGATCCTCAGCTGCGGCCTGTGGAGGGGAAAAGGTAGGTCATTCATCATGTATTTATTACCTACTGCTCGGAACATATTCAGTTGTTTGCTGCTGGGGCTTTATGTTTGCGCTGCTGATTATACTTCGGCCATTCCGCTAATCTAAGAGGAGAACTCGGGCGATCAGCTAATTCGCGAGCGTCTTTTTGTTTGCCCTCCGTTGGCGAAATTGTTTTCATCTTCCTCCACGTCCCATCTTATTAATTAGATAATTCCGGCGACGCTGCTCTCTCCCGTACGCCCCTATGTTTACGGCGTGCCTATACCGAGAGTCGCCATGTTTTCCGGCAATTAGGTAACTGCAACGTCAGAATTATTTATTAAGAATGGGAAAATCAGCCATGGGTTATACAAATATTAATTTTTACGTTATAACACTTATGATGCAACACATTTATTTTTAAAACGCTTTTTCCAATACGTTCGACTTCCGTCGGATCAGATTTCTGGAAACAACAATTATATTTTTCAAAATGTCATTTTTTATATTATATTTTAACGTAACTTTTTTGCGCATATTAAATAACAACAGTATTTTACAAAACACACACTTTAAAACATCCGCAAAGAATCACGCTACATACAGATTTGTAACATTAAAAAACACTAAAAAAACACTATTAGGATTACATAATTTCATTATGAAACAATTACTTCGGCTGTGCTTCTAAAACTACAAATAAATATTTCAGGCTGATCAGGAAGAACTCTGCATGTGCATCCTCATCTTCACAAGCGGAAGATCTAGAAAATCTGCAGTGCACTGTTTTACCGAAAATAAAAAATTAAAATCAAAGGTATTAATTCAAGAAACATTTTGTTGTCAATTCTATTTTGCTACTAAATTTTAAAAGCATTTAATGCTGGAACCCCGGAAAATATAAAATTTATATATACAGGAAGGCAAATTAAATAATAAGCCATCCTCCCTCAAAGCCCACTGTTTTGAGGCGGCATTAGTTTAATTTAAATAGCTTTTTGATGCAGTACGCTATTATTTCATTCAGTATTATCCACCGTATCAGTCAGTTAAAGATTTTCAAATCATTGTTTGTCCGACAGTATCTCTTTGGATTTTAAATCTTCACTTACCAAACCGATGTGAAGCTAATTTAGCGTCTGCTGCAACACTTTGCATTATCTTTATTTTCTCGGCAGTCTGGATAAATGATACTTATAATCAGTAACTTCTACTCAGATCTGAACTAACTTTGTTTGGCCAAAATCTTCTTTCCTTATGGAAGCAATCAAATGCGTTAGAGCAAGAGAGATTAGGATATATCCTTGATGATTTTTTTTGTTATAATTCATTATTTTGAAACTCGTTTTACTATTTTTGCTCTTAGCGCCACTATATTTTATCGGCTGTTGTGTGCGTGCTTATAGTAATAATTATTTTTTTCAATAAACTAAGCATACAATGTGAACTAAGAAGCATTACCACATAAAAATTTAATTAATCCTTCTGCACTGTTTAAGGCTTTTTCAATCACCAATTTTTAAAGAAACGATAACGTTGAGACAAAATTTTCAGGAGTGATTGCAAAAGCAAAAACCCCCAGCAAGAAGTAAATTTCACTAAGTATAGCGAAGTATTCTATAGTTTGAAAACGAACTTGCAGTCGTTAGAAGGTGAAAACAAAGGCACCGCCTTACCCTTAAAATTGTTTCCAATACTTTGTAACTACAAAAGCAATCTTACTTTTGCATAATTTATATCTTCTAATAGATTGGACGATAGAGTAAAACAAGTAGTATTTCCTTCTTCTGTTTAGAACATGAAAAAGAATCCTAACACTTTTAAAGACTAAACTGATCAAGTTCCTATCTTTGTAAAGTAATTTTACAAAAAGATGATCGTTAGACCAGATCATTTAGTGGAAAGGATGCTTTAAGAAATTTATAGGGCCTATCTTCATCAACTATTTCTACAGAGCTGGTAGACATGTCATCCACCCTAAAGAAGAAAAATATTTTTCTTCTGGAATTACAAAATAACGACCAGCTTTTGAAGTCAAAACTGGCGTTGCTAAGAAATGCTAGAAAATAAAACCGGAATTTCTTGACATCAAATTCATTTAATGATTAGTAGAAATACTAATAAATAGCTCCTCTTCAATTCCATTTAATCTTCTATTTTCTATTTTTGAATATCCATATAATGAATTAATAATAAGAGATCATATTAGTGTTTACCTAACTAGAAATAATTCCTTGCGGCAAGGGCATTAAGAGACGGGTAGATTTCGTTTTCATCAAACCAAATTTATATTTATATTTATGATCATATCTCTTATCACTATCCGATTATAACACACGTAGATGTATAGGGTGTGTCTGACAATTGTCCTCGAAAACCCATTCCACTAGGTTGAATAGAAAATCCTTAAAAAAGGCTAGTGGTATAATTTGGCCAATTGCATAATAACATGGTAATCAGAGGTAATAAGCCGGCCAATCATGAAGATCCAGCATGGGGATTCGTGTAGCGCGCGAGCATGAAAGTTCCTCCCCTTTTCAAACGCACCGTGAGCAGTAATTCTTTATTTATCGGCTTATTACCTGTGATTACTAGGTAATTATGCAATTGGTCATATTATAGCATTAGCTTTTTTGTTCTCGTTTTTCCATCTAACGTGGTGGTACGGGTTTCCTGGAACAATTGTCAAACATCGTGTATAATTAAGGAATTTAGTCTCAATCATTGAAGAGATCAAATTTAGCCGAGATACTCACCCAACAAATGTATGTGCAAAATTTCATTCCAACAAAACCGAAATTGCGGCGGTTATCGTGTTCATAATATCCGTTATCTTCTGTATTATTTTGTAAATGAGAAGGGGTAGCTGTGGAGTAAGCTATTTAAATTTTTAAATAAAAATAAACTTCAGCTATTAATCGGCCTAGTTTCTTAGTCGAAACCGTAAAATCTTGTGTGTTTAGATTAAACTTAAGTTGAAAATTGATACTTAGAAAAGCACACCATGTTCTGTTATATTAAAAATACGGAACTACTACCACATGAATAGAATATTTCGGCATCTACAAAAAAATGCGACGAAGATCCACTCCTGTTAAAGATATAGCCAACGCAGAGGAGTTCATAAGAAGTAAAACTTCTAGAATTTTATAACGCAGGGAAAAATATGTAAGTAAAAAAAAACAAGATAAACGCAATGCTACCTGTTCCTAATACAGTGCTTGTGCTATTCAAATATCAAACAGAATTATTTATTTAAATTTATTACACACAAATATAAACAAAAAAAAATATTTTTTGCACAATTTCTGGCTTGGAAACGCTCTTGCTCCAACGGATGGATAGTTTTTGATCCCACTATCCTAAAATAAAGATTGTTGTGACACCTGCCAATCTCATATGAACACTGCCATAGTAACATAGTTGTCAAATATGTATTCTGCAAGTGCTTTGTCTTTAATGGTCCAAACAAAGATAATTGCAGGATAATAAGTACGAAATGTAGGAAGAGTGTTTACACTAGTGCAGTTTAGAACAAATCCTCAATTTTTGTTGACCGGGCATTATCGTGAAGCAGGATAACGTTTCGGATTATCTGAGCACTTCCATAGCTTATTTTGATGTTAAAAGTACTTTCAGTAACCGTTAGTTTAAAAACGGCTAGCAATCTAAACATTCTCCCTAGTTACGTTGACTCTCGGACGACGTCGATGTCTTCATTTTCAACTGCTCTTGTCCTCCCAAAAATTCTTCAAGCCACTCGAATGTTTGAGTCCTAAACTGTGGTTTAAGCATTCTCAAAATTTCGGACAGTTTTATATCCTCTTTCGTGAGAAATAAAATATTGAGTAATGAAAGGGAGTATCTCTTGCTCGTTGCTTACATCATGATACTAATTAAAGAAGCGATGGTGCGAGGTACTCTACAGAAGGAATTATCTTTAGCCGTCCTTACCTACAACACTCACAAGTCGAGCTCCTCTTCGGTCAGGTTACGGCACGTAAAAACTAAATTCCGGTTTACATTTGATTCATCCGAGTAAATAAACAAATATTATTTTTGTTATCCCAAACCACACATAATTTTTTAAAAAGTTATCTTTAACTTGTCGATGATTCTATTTACAACTTACAACTTACAGTAAAGCCTGCTGTAGACACGCGTTAAAAATGCTACATTAAAGCCTGCAAAATTTGTCGAGCAACTTCAGAAGATTTAATGTGATACAACGGAGTTTGTTACAAATATTTTGGCACTAAAACCAAACACAAATTTTTGATGATATATAGAATTTTTATGCCCAATTTCGTACCTTAAGCCAGTTTATTCGTGGTTACTACTAAAAGATAAAATAACTATGTTTTCTGTCAACTAATATACAGAAAAATATTAACAACTGCCATTATATATTAACAAGATTCTTGATATGGATAAGATAGTCCTGGGCTTAGATGTCTGGCGGGTGGCCCACTCAGGCACTAAAAATAATTGCGTATCTGCGTTCACTTCGAACAAAAGATAATCATTTCTACATCAAGAATTGTGCGCGACGACCAGGCAGTAAGGAAGAGCCTCAACCTCTCAGTTTGGGGGCTTGCCCCAAAGCGTGACATAGATACTATTACATGGCTAAAATGTGTAGTTTGTACTAACAAGAGAAAATACAAAAGTTGGTAAACAATTTCAGATTGGTATAACCTAAGATACAGTTCATTGTAGAACTAGGGTCTAACATCAAGAACTATTTTTACTTTTTTATACAACAAAAAAAAATTAACTACCACAACATATTGGGTATAAAAAATCTATGCCTAAAGTAAAGTTTTTATAATAAACCAAGACATAAAAGAACATTTTTTAGATTAGGGTTCGGGAATATGTCTACATGTATCTATTCAAAACATAAATGTGGAGAAATATAAAACTGAAAGAAAAGTAACAGCCGTCGAATTTTTGTTTTACATATCAGTAAGTTAGATATTGCATAAGAAAATTATGCCACAATAAATTATGCAAGACTAGAAATATTTTTGTTTTATAACTCCAAGTTATAATTTGCAAAAACCTCAAAACTAAATTTTTACAAACTCAAAATTTAGGGCTCATTCTTATACGTCATACTAGTTTTTAATTTTTGTTTTAAAAATAAATTTAGGACTATGAACTCTACTTACTTGTTGCAGACGTATAGTATATAAGGAATCTTGTGGACAACTGTTTTAAAGTATTTGAATAAAATTTTACACGCACATTTAATGGATTAATACCTTGGATAAGCTCGTAAATTGGCAAAGTCGGTTAAAGCGGTGGGGCTTTCGCCAGATTTAGATCAAATTTGGCACATATGTTTTTTTAGGTTCATAACTGGGCATATCAAAATAGAGGATATTAAATAATGTAGTGGGCAGGTATGAAATAAATATTTCTGATTAGATTTACATTAAATCGCTATATAAAAAAATCTGGTGTGAACATCACACGACTTTGCTTATCCTATTACTTGGGTAGTTATAGGAAAAATCCTATTTTCCCAACTTTTACTTTAAATTCATGTTTATCTCGTGATAACAAATCATTTTTATACTCATGAATTTTTTGTATCTTTTGTATTTTTTCTCTGCTGTCTGTCTGTCGGTCTGCCAGTAAACAGGATGTCTCAAGAACTGTAAGGCTAAAGATCTGAAATTCAGTACGCAAGTTACTTGTAGGTAGGGGACGCAGTGCGAAGCTTTTGGTAAAAATCGGCTAAGTCGTTTGGTCGCAGCGTCGCAAAATCGGTCGCAAAGCGGTCGCGAATCTAAACGGTTGAAGGTACAAAAAATTCATGATGCTCTATTTTTCTTCGTGTAAGCCATTTTTGCGAGAATAATCAATTTAAATTAGAATTATAGGCAAGCACAACTAAAGAAAAGAATAAAACATAGCTTCAAGTTGTAGATGTAAATAAAATTTTTAGATTAAATAATTAAGCTTCTTTTCAAATGTAGTTAATAACCAATGAAGTATTGCTATTACTTACAGTAACTTAAATGACGGATAGTTTTTATAGTTCTTACCATACGCATATTAACATGTATGTCGTAACAGAGGGGAAAGGGGGTAGAATATCCCGGGCTTGTAGTTATGAGAAGCCCGGGCAAACTGTAATATATTGTTCTTTATATTAATAAAACTGACATTTTTTAAACAATGCTTTAAAAGTCAGTAATTTGATTCTATGTAATTCCAATCATTACACAGTTGCATCCTTTATTCTTATATTTTCGTTGGAACAACATTTTCAAATGACACTCGATGTGAAATACGTGGCCTGTTCCGAATGTATCTAGCCGTATGACACAAAAAGTATAATTATAATAACAAATAATTGCTACAATTATTAGAATGATACGAGTTACAAAAGACATTGTAGCCTCAATCATCCCTAAAGTAAGCGCCTTGAGATTCCACACATTTCTTCGGGCGTACCAAATCAGAAATATTTTATTGGAACACTTAAGCTTTTATTTTATTAGCGGTAAGCTCACGTTTTATCTACGTTTATGACCTTTTTAAGAAAATCTAGTTCAATTATATCAGTCTTGAGCAAAAATGTTGTAAACGTTTAATTAGTTTTGGAAAGCCTCAGTTCATCTCCTATTTTCGGAGTGTCAATGGATGAATTTTATTGGTTGTAACCCGTATACGTTTAACATTTTTCGATATTCTGTTCATTGTCGATCTACCAAAACTAGAATACTTTTGACATATTTTCGGTCATCTTCAAATAGTTTATGCTACGCCTTTATCTATGTTGCACGCATAGCATTGTTTCCGAACACCTCCTGAACCATACTACAAAATACGATAGTCACATGTATTGGCTCACCGGCGTCTAACTCCAACAGTCTCGGCCAGTGAAGTCGTCCCCAATCAAACATGCACATTGCAATCCACTCTTATCATATTAATTTTGGTTATTTATTTTTAAGATAAACGTTGCTACTGTTCAAATCATTCCGAAATATCTTTCCTTTTAAATGTGATGTAAATTTTTCTAGTTCTCGGACTGCAATTGCATATCATTGTGGATTGTAGGCCGTAAACATTTAACATTTGTCGATTTTCTGTTTATGGATGGTTTCCTAGAATGAGGATTACGTTTAACAGATTCTCAACTATTTCTGTATTGTTTGTACCAAGTGTTTATTTGTACTGCACGCATTGTGTTGTTCCCGAAAACCTCCCGAATTATTCTCATAGTTTGTACGGTCAAAAGTTCTAGCTGTGTATAAAAGTTTATGCAGATTTGTTGCTCTATTTGCTCACTTATTGCAGATATGACAATTACACACTACAAGTGCTTATTCAGCAGTGTCTAACTTTCAACTGACCCGCCCAGTGAAATCGTTATTAACGTATGCGTATTATAGTTCACTATTATCAGCCAAGTTACATTGCACTGCCACACTATTTTCATTATATTAATATCAGCTAGATTTTTTTTATAATCGCGTATATTCACCACATGTGTATTCGCATGCAACATGAGGCAATAACAATTTAAATTGTTTTATTATATGAGTTGTAAACTTGAAAAAAGTGATCTCAATTTCTAGTATAATTTAATGCAAGAATTGTTGCTGATATTAATAATTTGTAAACGCATAAAAAACATTACTTTAGAGATCTGGTAAAAATTTTTTCTCAAAGCCAGGGTTTAGCTTCTATGACCTTGTCACAAAAATAAAGTAGAGGAATTGTTTAATTTTTAATGTCTTCTGTAAAAGGCTATTCAACTCGAGAAGAAAACCGGTAAAAAATTTATTGGTTACCTTTTTCTTCATCTACAAATTTTTTAGATTATGAATTTAAATTCTGTTAAGATACATGTGTTTTTTTACAGTCATATAAAATATTAAATTTGGATCAATAAAATGTTTAGTTAGGTAGCAGTTATAAAACGTTAATCATTTGTTGCGCTAGGTAATCCACCCGTTTCTACCGTAATCTATGTAAAGGTCTAACTTGAAAGTAGTACTTTAGGTTATATACGCACCTCTCTAAAGTTTTCTGTTTTTTTAACCACTTCATTATTTAGTTTGACTCTCTTGATCTTCCCATTCTTGTGAAATGCTATACTATCGTAGTAAGCTGTTTTTCACTGATCTTAATGTTTCAAGTTGTACCCTTTCTTATCTGGTTTTGTTTGGATATTTTACCTTGTTCGTCACACTGGTAAAACTGAAAAATCTTTACTCTAAGTTAGCACTAGTGCACATTGTTTCATTACACCTTCACTTTTTTTAATACAAAAATGATTTGAAAATATTTTAATAGCAAGTTTTTATACCAACTTTCCAGATTTTTCCAAAATCACCCCTAGTAATGAAAAGTCTCCGCATCTCCCACTAGCTCATTTTTCGCTATTACCACTATTTTAATTTTCTTGCTATTTCTGTGGCACTCATGTACTTTGTTTTTTATATATTTTTAAACTTCAAGTTATTTATTCAACATCTTCAAACATGCTGTGGCGCCTTGCTAGAAGGTGTGATCAGCAATATTCTATCATCTCTTCGTTCACTGATCGGAAGTTTTTGTCTTCAATACGCACATTTTCATGATTTCGATCATTACTACCACTGACAATATCGAGCTCAAAATATTCCCGTTTCTATAACAAAGCTTCATGAGCTTAATGGTAAAGTATTAAAAATACGACCAATCGAAATAATAACATTAATCATCTCTTCAACAAGCTGATAAAATTTGCTGCTGGCCAATTACATCGCTAAATTTGCTGCTAAATTTCCATTAGAAACTTTATCAACAACATTTCATACACTGATACCTTGTCTGATTTTCCAAAAAAATATTTAATAGTATTAATGCAATTGACAATTTTTAAATCAAATTTAGTTGTCACAAAACAACGTAAAGTAGTTTGTTTTTATTGTAATTGTATCACTCACAAATATGTTTTGGGATATCTAATGGTATATTTTAAATTAACAATAAATCGTTGTTTGTTTGTGTGCAACATAAACTTTTCCTATTAGCATTAAGAAAGAAGCCTTCTACTTTTTACTTTTACGATATTGAAACTAATACAGAAAAGCAGAGAGAACAAAGGGTAGTCTACTAAGTTGCAAAAGTTATTGATTTATATGACTTGGAAAACTTTACGAATGATCACCGAGAACAGACGGATTCAATCCCATAGCAGTGTCGTACTGAAAATGCCGCGAATACGAAATGTTAATAATTTTTCATAACATTTGCCATGAAAGTTTCTGCAAAAACTTTCTTTCAAACAAATTAAGAAAAACTAACTCGCATAAACAAAACAGTTTTCTTTCCCTTTTGAAAATAAATCAGCGCAAGTAAAATGTGAAGTAATTTGCAATTTTATATATCAATAATTATTTTAATCACATAATTTACAAGAATGAACCGACAAATAATTATTTAATTTTTGAAATACATCGTAAAAATCGTTTATTGTTATTTTTTCTTTTTATATAATTAAGAGTTCAGAATATATGCTTTTTGCCGGTTTTTTAAACACGCGTGCCTTGAGCGCAGCCCGCAAGTTCGTTCCATGTAATCAGCCGTGAAAATGATACTTCACGAATTCAAACATGGCGAGCACAACATCGAAGATAAACGACGCCGGTACAGAAATAGCTGGAACAGCCAAACAAGCGGAAGGAATTGTAATCTGCAATCATGGTAGGACATTAGAAAGATTTAGATCTTGCAGACGGCGGAAATCAATGAAGCGACCGTTTGGATCCTCCAAGAGCTCGATTGGAACAAAAGCAACATAGAAAAAGCGATTTATAGCGATGTTGCTTTAACATTTTACCTTTCTATCAACAATGCACGCGCAAATATTGTTCACCGCTATAGAAATTAACTGTTAAGAGAACGCCAAAAGTGCATTGAACTACGTGATTAGCGCCTCGTAAGAAATAACCTAAACAATAGTAATAAATCAAGCTGTTCAGTTATATATGTTTGAACCGTGAACTATGAACTTATACGAACGTCTTTAATAGTGATAACATTCAGTGATGACTAATTGCTTTTATTATTAATCTGCCATATGTTTAATGCAAACACCGAGAACCCATCTTAATTTAAAAACACTTATGTTGTATAACGCATTTTTGTTAGCGAGTAATTTATTTGCATTGAATATTTTAGTTTAAACATTTTAAAAACCTCACTGTAATTCATAAAACTACTTCCTCTTAGCTTATCGGCTAGACTTAGCAGTCTGCTAATATTGTTTCGAGAGACAAGAAATAGGTATCATAATATTTTTCAACTCATTGACCATCATAACATCGGGTTACCTTACTATAGGGACCAAAATGATAAGTGACATTGATGCTTGGTTGAAGCAATGTATTGTTTTTAAGTTCTTAATGGCTGACGATTTTGCGTCCATTGACATTCATCGATGAATGGATACCGCTTATAGCAACTTTTATATAAATGTTTAGGCTTTGGACAAGAAATCTAAAAAGAAAAAATCTACCAAAATAAATATGGTCGGCCCTTGACGGCTACGAATGAACAGTATCAGGCGTATATAAACAAATTTATTTATACTAATTGCTGTATGAAGCAAAACGATATTGATGAGACTATTGGGACTTCCCATAAACAACTCTACCATAGTATCCATGCTTTATTTGACTACACGATTGTGCGCGCAAGATGAGTCCCAAGAATATTGACTGTTGAAATCAACCATAATCAAAAGGACATTTACCAACAAATTTTGGTTCGTTAAAAACAAAAAATTTGTTCTTTTCTTCACCGTACTAGGTACAGATTTTTAACCTAAAGAACAAACGATAATCAATAGAGCCCAAGCCCAAGGGCTTTTCTAACCCCAACAAATTCAAAGCTTTTGCTTGACCAGAAAAAGTGCTAATGTATGTCTTTTGGGATTGAAACCGTATAATCTACAATGCATTTTTCAAAACAAAGCGATACCAGGCAACATGTGAACACTTTGAAAAAAACTTCCAGCTTGATTTCAGCGGGTTAAACCTTGCACTAAAGTAATTCTTCAATATGACAATGCTTGTCCTTTCTGCGGTTGACAAATGCAAGAAGCATTATAGCGCCTGTAATTTTCAATGCCTCTTGGCAATTTTTGCTTCCAGAGATGAAGAAAAACCTGAAGGGACTGTGCTACACTAATGAGGAGGTGCATGCTGCACTGATGCTGGTAGCAGTCTACTTCCTTCTGTTTTAAATATTGCTACGATCTAGTCGCCCATTGATGTCTTCTTAGCTTAATCTAACATTTAAAGCAGTCTTTCCTTGCACAATATACAACTTTACTCAGCTCTTACATTAGATAAATCACTACGCTAACTCGTGAGGTTTAATCTGGTTACATCTTATTGATTGCAGCTATCAAGGAGCTGGATGACCTTTTTTCATAGTATATTGCAAATTATTGGATTTTTTCTCAATAATCCACCCCAAGATAAAATGAAGATCTTCGTTTCTAACATATCAAGGCGTATCCAGAATGCTACTTAACACTTTATTTTTGAACGTTTGTATAATTATAATATTTGACTTTCTGGTTCAACCGCAAAGTCGTACTTTATTTTTTTAGGTCTGATACCTAATTTATCATTTTTTATTTCCAGTTGATTTTTGTATCTAGAATAAGACAAAGCTATTTGACCATATTGGCATATGGGACTATTTATCTATTTACATTTATCGGTATATATTCAATCTGCTTATTGGTGAAGTCAATATAAGTTAATTTTTTTTGTTTAATTTAATTTTCCGTTTCCTAGTCTAGCTTTGAAATTTATTAATGACGCCTTGAAGTTTTCTTGCTGTTTTTATATTACTTGTACAAAATAATTTCCAGTGTCTTGTGGTAATTCAGCTTTAATTTCTTTAAGGTCGGAGTAGACATCACCTTAAATAACCCTAATAAATCTGTGTTTTAGATAAGATTTGAAAATATCTGTATACTAGGAGTTGTGTATTAGGCTGGCAATTTTTCACCCGCCTTCCCAAAAACTTTTGCAAGTTGGGAACGTATAAATTTTTAACTGAATCGGCTTTTTTCTCTGGATCGGGAACGTAGAAAAATTTAACTTACAATCGAAGCTTCGCTAGGCGGAAGTAAACCAAATGGCTGTGGAAATGCAGCGGCCCGATGATAGCCGCGGCCGCCCGGTCATTCGGCAAGGAACAATAATGATGTCGATCTATAAAAAGAGGTCGCATGTAACGGTTTTCCTGGTTTTAGAACCATGACAATTTCCACCACTTTCCAGAATTTAGATTTATATTTAAGCCTGAACATGGGTTCCTTTAAGATTATTCAGCTTGACAAGTGCTTTCCTTAGAGGCTGTTTTAAAATACTACCTATTATTAAAACAAATCCACTAGCTTTTTTGAATTCATATTATATTTAGTTCGTTTCGTAAACTTTTTGGCAACACCGATGTGATATTTTCTTTATCCTGCAGGATAGTTTCTTCTAAATCCTCGCACGGCTCCGTGGTGGCGAGTGGAGCACCTGCCTTGTTGAAAAGTGTACCCACTGTCGTCATTTAACTATGACTTCAACTAGTTTTTTTTACCATGCCTAAGTAAAACTTTTTAATAACAGTAGTTCTTTAAAAAAAAAACCTTTTTTGAACTTGCTCAAAAAACATTAAATTTAGGTGAGCTTCACACGTTATGTAACTGTACGGGGATTTTCGGTTTTCAAAATACGCAGATTGTGTCGACTCACCTTTCCAAACAGATGAAAAGTTGCTTCCTCGCTAACTACAAACGAATCTGAAAAATATCAATTTCAAAATTCTTTTACATTTCAGTGCAGAAGTTCAGATGCATGGCTCATGATTCTCGCTGAAATATTAATGCAGCTAAAACATGTAAGGTTTATACCTCAATCTCTTTGCCATACTATTGAGTTCCAGACGCCAAGCTCTAAAGTTGCACGTGTAGTCAATTCACGGAGTGGGGGTTTTCCCTAAAACAATTTGCAGTTTCTTTGCTAAGTTCTGGACATTCCGACTAAGGAGCTGTACACAGACAGACTTCGGAGCAGAAATTTAACCTTCTGGAACTATGATTGAAATCGCTGTTACATAGTCATAACGAGCGAGGTTCTTGGGTATTTCAAAACACAAAATAACTACTTACGTTTACCAATCGCCATTTTTGCTATTGCTGCTTCCTAGAGCCAAAGCACCAAAACTCCTAGATTCCTAGTTCTACTATTACAAATTCACCAAATTTTTGTTTTATTATTTGATAGATCAAACTAAAACCAAAAAAATTACAGCTAATACATAAATCTTTTTTGTGGTATAAATGCTCGACATATAGAACTTTTATATAAAAAGCTCTAAAATTTATCATAGATAATAATCTCGTGTTTATTTCTGGTTTCTACATATTTTAAATAATACAAATAGCTTTCACATTAGTAAAATTACGAAAATACCAATACCTGTACCATTAAAAAGAATCTGAATTAGTCGAATAGAATATCAGTATGTACTCGCAAAAGAAGATTTACCTTGTTCAAAGTCGTTGCTGTTTTAATGTGTGCATAGGCTTTCTACTTTAAAATCGTCATATTATATTTCACTTGGTACCATCTTCACCAACAAAATTTTCAAATGATCAAACAATTCATTCTAGAAAACTTTCGAGCGAAATACAATTTCAAGACACTAAGATACTTTGAACATATTATGAGGACAAATCTGACAACATAGCAAACTTAGTAATACAGGGGAAGGTAGAAGGAAAAAGATCCAGAGGTCGATTGCCTACCAGATGGATGGATCAAATTACAAAGCTAACCGGAGAATCTATGTATAAACTCACAATCGAAGCACAAGACCGAGCAAAATGGAAAGAAGCAATTCAAGATGCCGCAGAGGCCATTACATTTCCTACTGTAGTCCTATTGTAGTCACTTCTCTTTTGCTCATCACTTTCTTCGTTTGGAGATTCTTACTAATCCACCCGACTAAAAGAAGATCCAACGTTTTAATATTTTTTGTCTTCACTATTGTTTACATTCTCGACCACATTATTAACATTTTTGTACAAAACTGCAATACTTTTTCATTGGCTGTCGACCTCGATAAGCCAAATGATCAGTCATCACTTCTGCATAAATATCAAAAGCAAAATAAGTTAAACAAATATATTTTTATATTGAAAATAGAAACTTTATTTTACTTACCAGTTTAATGTAATTTGTAATGAATAAAAAATAAATTAAATTAAACAATAGACAAACGTCTGTGTGTTTGCCAGGAAAATTTTGAATGGACTAATTGCAATATTTAAAAAAAATGTTTTTTATATGTAATTGAAAACTTTTTCAAAAAGAGAAGCCCCGAAGTGTAAATGGTAGGATTAATCTACATATCTGGTTTGCAATAACTAAGTAGCGCACCTTATAGCGTAATGCAGTAAAATTCCGAATTTATAAAGTTCTGTCTATATTTAATGAATATTTTAACAACATTCTGCTGCTCAAGTAATTGAGTTAGTATTTTTATTTTATTTTAAGGGTTAAATTTTATATCGAGAACTATAAAGTGAAAAAATACTTGTGAAAAATGCCACAATTTTGTTTCTTTAGAAAACTCATTGCGAATAGCTGTTCAGATACAAACGCTATTAATAATCCGCCTTGAATGTGATGAGTCATTAATTGTTGAATCTTTTTTATGTTAGCGTATTATACCTGCAACACGAATTATTGTAAAAGTCATTAAGATTTACTACAACAATTTTGGCAGGAAACGAATTTTTGTGACCTAAAGTAACTAATCAATATTTTAAGATTTACATCATCCTCAAATAAAAATGCACTTTAATTTCAGTTTTTACTTTAGTTACCGTTGAGCATATTTAAAGGTTTAAACACAAACGAAAGAAATTGCTTAAATTTGATACAAAAGATGCAAATTCTAAATAAAATAGATAATGGATGTAAAAAGACGTATCCACCAAGCAGTTTATCCACGATAAAGCACAAATTCTGTCATGTTTTAGAAATTTAGACATAAAACCAAAAATAAATCAAAATTGTATAAAGGATAATTATATAGGGTGTATGAATACAACGATTTTATAGCAAGAACTGATTGACTAGATAAATTTAAAGGCAAACAGGAAATTGAGCAAAAATGTAGGGATTAACCGAAAGTGTTAAAGTAAATGAGTGTAAAACCTGACAGAAAACTGTTTAAAAAAATTCTAAATAAAAAAGAACCTAAAAACATTTTCAATGCTAACAACTGCCTTTGCAATGACCGCCAGATAAAACATTAAATAACGGCAAAGAATAAGTGACCAGTATGGTCACAGAAAAATGATGATTTTGGTTACAAGAGATAATAACATACCGAACTGTTTTTGAAAGATTAAATCTTTAGAAGTCGACTACGAGTTTAACAAAAATGTAGATGATTAGCTCAATTTTTGAAAATCTATACTCAAGCTGAATTAAGCAATACTTCAGCAAAAATGCAAAATAACTCTTTTTATTGATGTTCAACTCGGCCACAATATAAACTACAAAATATAAATTTGTGTTTTTCCTATCAAACATAATAAGATAGGAACAGGGAGTAGTAACAAACATCAAGATTAACGATCGAAAGCGCTTTACAGCAGAATCGAACATTACAAAGTTTTATTTCTCGTTGGCTATTTTCGAAAATTGGTAAGGTATGGAAACGGAATATTTTTCCAGCCACCATACGATATAATTCTGCGATTTACAGCGCCAATGTGGCCGCGCGGTTGAAGCTTGGCTGCGGTGCAGATATGCCCCGGTCCAAGTCCTGGGTTTCGGATGTCGGTGGGTGGCCTACTCAGCCACTAAAAAATAATTGAGTACCTGCGTTCAATAACGGATTCAGACGCTGACGGTAAATTATGTTTATTGTTTTTTGTAAAACAGAAAAATAGTTGTAGATGAGAGTACTAAGAGCCCGTAGATTATTAACAATTACTTTACCGAATATACGAGCGCTTTCAAATTCAGTTGTGCTTTAGAAGTACTTGGTACAGTTAAAAGCATACAATTGAAACTAAAAATGAAATCGTTACCTTTATCAAGATTGCTGGTAATCGTTTAAGTACGACAAAGTACATAGACTACAAAATTTTGCAATAAACATTAAAACATAATTTTTAAATTGTATTTTTTATTTATAACATCAGCATAAAGTTTAATTCTTTTTTTATATCTTTGTTATATTGTAGATTTCTAAAAATGTTTTCTTTAAGATTTAAAGTGTGTGGTGGTATTAGAAAAATACGAATTATTTATATTAGCCTTCAAGACAATCTCAATTCTTTACGAAACACTTTGGGAATGTCCTTAAAGCTTCTGAACATTGTCAACAAAGGATTCTTCGGAAAGATTGCAAAACCGTTGTCACGCGTTCTGGAATTGCCCCACGTCCTCAAAAGTGCATCTTTCATGACGATCTACAGGCGAGAAAACAGAAAGAAATCTATAGACGCCAAATCAGGGGAGAAAGGGGGGATTCTAGTCGCAAGTGGTAATGAAATCTTTAGAGACACAAATTGGGAATAGATCCGGACGTAGCTAATTCTCGATCTTTGAACCAGTCGTAGACACTTTTTCTACTCGTGACATATTTTATATGTCTACAACGTCGCTTTCCTCAATTTGTAGTAGAACTTAACCTACAACACTGACTACACTGTTTGACAGCCCAGAGTGGGATTATCCTAACGCTCACGTGCACTCCACGCTAGGTGGCGTTTTTAAAGTGTCCATGTATAAGCATGCGCGTTAGACCCATGTCTATGGCGGGAATTTAAAATAATTTTACGTCTAGTCGCTGCATGCTTATTGGTGTACTCTCTAATATTTATTATTAAATTACGTCAGTATTTCGATCCCATTTGCATTTTAATTTTTATGTACATTAACAGCTATTTTTAAATACGGTACGCTGCTCTTGCTTATGATTTAATTTATAGTTTCACTAAGTTTGACGTCAATAGAAAATATCCTTGGTATTTGATTTAATTCACAATTAAAATTAATTTATGTATTTTCCCAACTATAATTATCACTCTAATGTTTTCTAATGTTTACTAATATTCTACATTAACAGCAAATTAATTGTTAAGTTCACAAATTAAAAATTTAAACTTTTAAACTTCTTGACAGAAGAATGACAAAAAACTTTACTCCTTTAATATTAATAAAAAAAACAATTTAAACTGTTCAGCAATCCCGATAAAGAAGTAAAACTGAATAAACGATTCCTTTGCATAAAATCAACTTCCACTTTAAAATAGAAGCCAATCCATTTTCAAACAATCCCGAGTTTTCCTTAGATATATAGTAAAAAAGTTTCTCAGTTCGCACCCCAATTATTTACATAAGAATAATAAGGTCGCTCCTCAAATTATTAATAAAAAAGGTCCTTTCCTTGATGCGCCATTTGCGAGACACCTGCAGACATTGTTGCCGACTCCCAGTCACAGTTCGTTTGGCATTGCGGCATGGCCAAAGTAATTCCATTTAAAGAAACGTAATTAGTAATTTGAATTTATACGGCTGAGGCGGATTACTTAAGAAGCAAATGAGGTTCTCTAAAACCATGGCAAAAATGTGGCGGGTCGCGTCGCGGCGTTTTGCTACCCAAAGGAGGAGTTTAATTAATGTAATGACATTGATTGCAAGAGTAACTAGTGAATATAAGTTAAACAATTCTTTAAACTAATGAATGATTCATGCAAATCAGTAATGAAGCAGGTTTACTAACTGATCACATCATTAAAATTAGGTTACATAAGAATTATTTTAGTTTACGAGAGTCCTTTAACTTTTTAGAATTCTTATATAAATAACAGCTATAAAAACTTAAATGTAGTTGTATATCGTAAGATTTACGTAATTACAAACGTTATTAATTAACACTTTAGCATTTAACAAAATTCAACTTTGTATCCAAACAGTAATAAGCACTAGAAGAACTGTTTATTTGACTAGGCAACAAAAAAATCGCAACATTTTAAATACATATTTTTTAATACAGCTTTAGTTAACTTTAGTGTACATATCTATGTCAACTGTAAGAAAAACTGTGTAACTAGATAATTAAAGCATTTTTTATATAATGGCATGTTTTTGTGTGCGTGTGAAACCATATTCATCGAGTTACGAATCTGCCATTGAATAAAGCGTTTTTTTTAAAGGATGTTCAAAGTTCTTCAGAGATTAAGTTTTTTGGGAGTATAATAAAGGTAGCATTTAAACAACATGGATAATTTCCTTTCTTAAATATTAACTTGAACAAAAATTTTAATTCTAACATTTTTGTAGTTTCTGAGGCCAAGAATAAAAAAGGGATGTGAAAGAATGTACAACCGATGTAGAACTTTCACGTTGTCTGAACTGAACTTCCTTAAAGAAAATTTCTAAACCTTCCGACGCATTAAAATTGAAATTAAAAAAAACGTTTAAAAATCGATTGTTGTAAACTCTATTCCGATATTTCTAAGCGTTTTGGAGATACAAACCAAAGTTATTTTTGGTCAATATCTAGAAGGTGCCATAACTTCGTTAATTTCAATGGTGATAAAACTATTTTTTACCTTTTAACAGTTTTGAGATATAAAATAAACTGGTATTTTTTTAAAATCCTTATTTTCTATCTTTAAAGAAATATATATAGTTTATTACCTTTATTTTGAATATTGTAACTAAGTAGCAATGGAGCGTCAGATGTTAGAATATCCTAATAGATCGTAGAAGGAATACTCGCGAATATCGAAGTTTCCATGACAATGTATAACAAAGATGTTAGGCAGTGACAAACAAGTTAGACATGTTGCTAGATACCAAATGATTTGTTTTGTATGAAATTTTGAACCATACCTAGTTGAAGAAGAAACAGAGGACGACCTCAATGCGCTGGACCGACGACCTTTAAAAAATTAATGGATCAGGCTCAAAATCGTGAACACTGGAGAAACATGAAAGAGGCCTATGTTCAGAAATGGACTAATGCTAATGATGATGATGATATAATTTATTACCTTTATTTTGGATATTGTAACATTTGTAGCCATTTAATTAATATTCTTATATATTTTGTGAATCTCTCCCGTAATATAGCAAGTTTCCATGACAATGTATAACAAAAAATGAAAAAACAAAAATTAAATTTTTCAAATATTTTTTGTAGACAGAATTGAAAAAATGTAAATTTTAAAATTAGACATGATAAAGTGACATCTAGAAGCAAGAAAAAACCCTCAAATAGATAAAAATTTATATTTAACTTTATATCCTGTAAGACGGTAGCTAAAAATTAAAATATTTGCATATCTTGAAAGTAACTTGAACAATTCTGGTGTCGCTGATGATAAATAACAATGAACCTAACAAAGAGACAGTGGAAATAAATTTTCTTATTATACTAAATAAGAAACTAAAAATTTTAGTACGCAAAATAGAGCAGAAAATGGGTACCAGTAAATCAAGTGCTAATATAATATTAAAAACTGCAAATATCGTCCGTATAAAATAATTCAAAAATTGAAACCTAAAATCCAGATAGATGTCAAAATCTCTGCAAGTGCTATATTCAAAAATGCATCGCAGGTTCAAACTATGTGAAAATAATAATATTGACTAATGAGGAAAGGGTTTTAATATTTAACTAGGAATATTTTTTCTATATTTTTCCATGCACTTAACAACTAAGATATTTTCAGCAAGATGGGGCGCCAGTTCACAATGTAGAGATTGAAATTCAATATTTGACAGATAGTTTTCAGAAAAAATTTAATAACAACTTATTGTTATACTCAATGGTCAACTAGGTCTTTATACGTTACACGTTTCTGTTTGGCGGTTTAATATAAAATCGATACTATAAAACTGTTCTCAAAACTTGAAAAGGATTAGTAGAAAATATAAGAATAATTAAAACATATAAGGTCAGCCACAAAAAGATGCTAAGTTGTGCTTGGGTGTAAAAATCGCTGAACTTGAACATTTCCTGTAAACTTATCGTTACCTTTTTTATTTCAATTATTGTAATTATTGTTATTAATTAAAAAACTAACATTTTTTTGTTTTTAAATTTATTTTAAATTAGCTAGGGCAAATCTAATCAATTATAAATTTACAAACGTTAAACTTCAAAGCTGTGAAGTTTTGTAAAACAGTTTTTTTTTCTATTTTATTCAGAAACAGGTGTAACCCCCAAATCCCATAAAATCTGGAACACATGTATATCTCTAAAAAATTAATTGCATAGATATAAGTGAAACATTCTTTCTATTGGAGAGATACTTCCTCAAATGTACATTAATAATAAAGAACTTAGCTAAACAGGAGATGAGAAAGAGAATTATGTTTAAACAGGGCTATTTATTTTTCAAGGTCCGATTGGTCGCTAAAGGAAAGCTTCGGGGAAAATCCGTCAGGTCTGTGCACAGACGTCTTGCGCTGTCTGTAGTTGGCCCGGGGCACGCGTCGATTCGCGGTTGTCATTTCTGAGTACGTAGGGAGCACATAAATATGCTTCGAAAAATAGAGTCTCCCGCCAAATGTGAATTGCGTTCAGTCATTCGATTTCTGCATGCTGAAGGAAGCAATGCAGCTGAAATTCATAGACGAATGAGTAAAGTGTACGGTGAAACGTTCATGAATGACAGCAAAGTGCGGAAATGGTGCATAAACTTTGATGCTAGACGCACAGATGTTCAAGATGCAGGCGGCCAGGGAAGGAAGCTAGTGTCAACCGATGATCTTGTTCAGCGCGTGGATCAGGCGATTCGCGGAAATCGTCGGTTCACAATTTCTGGGTTGAGTGATTTGTTTCCGGAAATTTCACGGTCAGCTCTCTATACCATTGTGAGTGAAAGACTCGAGTACCGCAAACTTTGCGCGAGATGGGTTTCCAAGATGCTGTCTGACCATCACAAAACTCAGCGAATGGGCGCCGCATTAACCTTCTCCAGCGCTACCATTACGACGAAGATGAGTTTTTGGACAAAATTGTCACAGGAGATGAGACATGGGTCCATTACGAAACTGAAGAAACGAAAGTGCAATCCAAACAGTGGATGCATTCACACTCCCCGAGTCGTAAACCAGTGAAGTTCAAGCGCACGTTCTCCACCAAAAAATGTATGGCTACAGTGTTTTGCGACCGTAAAGGTGTTGTCTTGGTAAAATTCATGCCACGTGGCACAACCATCACTGCAGCTTCGTACAGTAAAACTCTTTAACGTATTCGAAGGGCAATTCAGAACAAGAGAAGAGGAATGTTGTCGTCAGGCATTGTCCATCTTCATGACATTGCGCGGCCGCACACTGCAGTTGCAACAACGATCATCCTGCAGCGTTTTGAATGGGAAGTTTTTGATCACCCACCATACAGTCCTGACTTGGCTCCCTCAGATTTTCATTTCTTTGCCCACATGAAACGCTGGCTAGGAGGACAAACTTTCGCCACTGACAACGAGCTGCAGACCAGCGTACAGAATTGGCTGAAAACACAGGTGGCTGCTTTGTATGATGAAGGTATTGGAAAATTGGTACCACGCTACGACAAATGTATGAATCGGAACGGCGATTACGTCGAAAAGTAGCTTAATGTTGTATCACATTATTCCATATAAAATTTTCTTGATTCTGACTGTGATTTTCATTTAGCGACATCAACATTAAGAAAACAAAGGTAAATGAACAGATTCGAAAAAAGTAGGAAGCAAAATGAAAACGAAAAACTAACATTACTATGTTACATATTTTGATTAAAAATAAAAAGCAATCGTTAAATAAATATGCTGGAAAGCAACTAAATATTAAAAAAATCGTTTTAAAGTAGTGATTTTGTCATCAATCCTGTAAACAAAAATTGCTAAATAATTAAATCCAGTATGTCATTTATTTTATCTAATTGCTAACAATTAAATCACGTTTTATTGCATCTTTTACCTGTAAGTAATCTTTTAAATTATTTCAATAATTTGTCAGCAAAATTTCTGAGACATTTTATAGGATAATCAGTTGTGAGAAAACATTGTGTTCTAAAAAATTTTTGAAAAAATCAGATAATGCCAGACCGTTTTGTTAGGTGCAAGCATTTTTGCCGAATTGGTTGCGCAAATGTTTAAGAAATTTTGCCAGGAAAGGCTAGAATAATGTAAACTCTAAAATTTTCAAAAGGTAACTGTTATATGTTTTTGAGCTTTTCCTTGTCGCGAAGAGAACATTTGTGAATGTGTGAGATACTCTAGTTATAAAAGTTATTTCCTGCGCAGTCTTTTTCTTCCACTTCATTGCATACACAAAAATACCTTTAAATGAGAATTACAACAATCCATTCGCGTATATTATACACTAGAATGTTAAAATAAAATAAACACTAAGTGAAAGTTGTTAATTTAAAGTGGTAAAGTAAGTTATAAGAAAAAGGGTAAACTACCTGTAACTAAATGGCGTTTTAAACATATGTGGACAATTTAGTGTTGTTTAAACCATGCCACGCTTAACAAGATTCAACGATCTGAATGATTTCAGCCGCGAACGTATAATAGGCCAGATTGATCGCGGTACATCGCAACGATAAATAAGTGCATATTTAATAATACTCAACAATAAAATGTTAAAAATGCAAAAACCTGCCTTTTCAGGACTGTCAGAATTAACAAAACAAACAGTGACAAGAGAGGCTATTAAGTAACTAGTCCAGGAACACCATTAAACAGCATTTGTACTGCTGTATAAATCGGTGACCAAGGAGCAATCCTTGCTGACGACCTCCATAAAAAGAGATGCGTTCTCAACCAACTAAGTTCTGACGGCCCGTTATTTTTTCTGGCAAAAGCCAAATACGGCCAATTTAAAGACAGTGGTCGAACCTAGATAATAAGATGACATATTCGTATAAAATATGAGGGAGTCGGTATAATAGTCTAAAGTGCCATTTGGTATGGGTCACTGCGTTTAACTTTGTGTGATGACATCGTAAATATCACCAAATAAATTCAAATTTTAATTGTTGGACTTCTACCTGTTTTTATTAACAACATTTTTGTTAAGGAAAATATTGTTTTTGCACAAGATGGCATTCTTTGTCATCGAGCACATACAACTATTTAACTTGCCTGGCTTGGGTAATTTTCTGATTGAACCGGATTAAAAAGCTGTGGCACATTGTGCAGCAAAGTATGACAAATCATGAAATTCCATCAACATAGCAAAGTTGATAGCAGCAACTACAGAAGAATGATAGAAAATACCGCAAAAACAATAAACGATTCAATCTGCATCATGTCCCAAAGATTAAAAGCATTGTGTAAAACGGGCTTCACCTAAATATTAATTGTAGATTTTAATTAAATATTTAATAAGTGTTTTATTAATAAAACTTAATGCTCACATTTATTTATTTTAGATTTATCATTTGTTAAGTATTTTAATTTGTATTGACAAGTTAGTGTTACAAAGATTTCCCCTATATTAGTCTATCGAGTGACGTCAGTTTACAGTGAGAGGTTTAAGAAAAGTGCTGCTTTGTACATGTTTCTACTCGCATCATTCTACGATTTTTGTGATATATAATCATAAAAAGCAATGTGTGTGTAACATTTTTTCAAAACTACAGCTGAGAGTGTTGATATGTTGCTTTAAACTTTTTAGGATATCCTTTTTAGAAAATTACAAGTTTAGGATAAATCTTTTGTTTTCAAAACACCTGCCAAACTTCAACAAGGAGAATTCAAGAAAATTTTAAAAAAGAAATTTATGCATACAAAAATATTAACCAAATTTCTAAAAAACTAATGTTGTGGAATAGTCAGCGAATTTTATTTTATGGTCTGAGAATGAGACTGATGTTTGCTAAAAGAAGCAGAAAGACAAACGTATAAAATTTGGCCACGATTTTAGGTAGGAACTGTATAATAACTTACATTACCTTAAAAAGACGGTAATTTGAGATGAGTCATGGCGTAACGCGTACTATCCAGAAATAAGTATTAAACCGGTAGAAGCATCCAACTCTGTTATAACCAAAAAAAGTACGCCAAAATCATAAAACGTCACAACAATGTTCATTCATTTAGTTGACGGGGTTATCCACAAAATTTTGTTCTCGCAAGGTAATCAGTGAGCAAATATGTTAATATTTAGAAGTTGCCATATAATAATGTAATTGTGGAAAATTGGTTTTTATACTATAGCAATGCTCTAGCTTTGTTTGTCTGCCAATTCGAAGAACAACATAATAATTGTAATCCATCTACCTTAGTCGCCGGATCGCATTTTATGCGTTTTTTCCACAGATAAAAAAAGTATTCAAGGAGGAGTATTTCAGTTATGTAAAAGAGAATAAAAGCAATGCTCCCCGCGTTTTGCACACTATTCCGGATCAAGACTTTCAAAGTTGTGTCAACAATGGAAACAAATGTATTGTTGCTGCGTGAAAATGCTTTGAAATGGATTGAAATTTGTTAATAACCACGTCACTATCAGGTTCAATACAATTGCTTAAAAATTAATTGGTCGCTTTTATAAGTTTTCCACTAATGATATTATATTCTAAACTGTCTCCAACAAAATTTACTTTTCCTTCAAGAAGCTTCAGATAATAAAACTTTGGCTTACATATGTTCGAAGTATGAGAAAAGGGTTATAATTTTGAATGAGTATTCCACACATTGCAATTTGGATAATTCCTTAATTATTTTTTAATGTTATTTTGGCACTTCTATTACTATATTAGCCCACCTAGAACTTATCTTCGGCAACTTTCGGTGTCGTTCTCTTTCATTGAGTTGAATATCTTATAGAGATTACACAAATAATCTGTCACTAATAAACTGTAATTTTGGAAGGAGTAGATTCTCTGGATACTAAAATAATTTTTTTCAAGATCATACAAGGTGGCACAGATTAAGCGGCCAGAAAATGCTTGCTTTAGAATGTTCACTGTCGCTCGTGTAGTGTGTGCGGTTGCACAGTCCTGCTGGAACCACATGTTCTCCAAATTCGTCAATTTGCGGCAGCAAGAAATCGTTGATCATGGTTTTGTAGCCCTCACCAGTCACAGTAACCGTATTTATGACGCCGTCCTCAAAAACATATGGGCCAGTCACCTTTCCTCCGTAAACGCTGCACCAAATAGTGATCTTGAGACAATGGTTCTTTGTGCATTACATGCGGATTTTCAGTGCTCCAGAAACGATAATTCTGTTTATTCACGTATCCGCATAGGTGGAAATGCGCCTCGTCGCTCATGATGGTTTTCAATAAAAAATCATCCTCGTCGTGGTCGAGGTTTAGGAGGGCTTGGTTGAAATTTACAAGCAATTGATGGTCTGTAGGCAATAGCTGGTGCACTGTTTGCACTTTTTACTAGTACATCTTTAAGTCTCACTAAAACTCATTGTAAAGACCATCTATTAATGCCCAATTGCGTGGCCTATCGTCTGGCTGCTTTTGGACAGCTACAACCACATCAATGATATTATCTACAGCACGGCTGTTTCGGGACCGGCTACGTCTGCTACTGTCCGTGTTGAGCCAGTCTGCTCAAGGCAAACGGTTAAACTCCGCAATATTTGTCCAGTTGGTGCCATACAACCGGGAAATCGACGACGAAATGCATGTTGATTAACACCATTGACCGATTATTTGTCAAAAATACTGACACAATTATTCCGCGTTTTTGAGAAGTATAGTGATTTATGGTTTGTCTACGTGTATTCTGTTTCCCTTTACTTTATAAATGTCAAAGTCGTGTTAACATGAGACGCCATTTGCAAAAACGAGAACATCTTCCAATAGGGTCATAACTTTTGCGCCACGTACTATCAATATTTTTAGCTTTACCCAGGTTTAAAGATTGCAACTCTAAAGTCACATTTAAATTTAAGTAAACGACAATTGTTTAATTCAAATTAACCGAACTCTCTTGCAAACTTGTTAAAGTTTTGAGTTACTCAATACAGGGTGTGTGAAAAGTAATTGTTATAGATAATTGGCTATAAAACTTGTAGTATCACTGGAGTCATAATGGAAACAGTCTCTAAATAGATGATAATAAATAAATCGTAATTTACACCGATATCTTTATTGTTCAGGAATGAAGTGTGGAATTTTATTGTATTTATGCAGACATGCAAAAATTAATATTTAAGACAACTTAGGAAAATGGATGAACAAGACATACAATATGTAAAGTGTTGTACAACGAACTGAACTTGCGCCCGGGGAAACCCCATTATTTACATGAACTGAAACCTGAAGATGAAGAGTTATGGAAGTTCTATAGGTTTGTAGCAATAACCCAAATGACTTCCTTTAAAAAATTATGCATTCCATCGCTGATAGTTTGACAACACACATTGAAATTTAAAGATCTACTTACATTTTACTTCGTTGAGTTAGTGTTATATCCTAATAAAAGTTGCAATTTAGACTTACTTTAGCTTTATTATCTGTTACATTTAAATAATATATTTTTTCTATAAATAAAACTTAATAAAGTAACTAATTTTCCGTTACATATTAGACTTCTGAAGTATTTTTCGTTATTAAGTCTTAACTTTTACACTGCTGCAGGAGTTAGGCTATCCTAGAGGAACTGCGGGCAGTAAAACGAAACAGTGTTTCAGATAGTAATTAGTGCGCTTTTAGGCATGTATAAAGAACAATCAAGAAGAACACTTTAAGTGATAAATAAACAATCGAATTTATAAATTGAGTTTGTTACAACTTAGGCCATGAATTGAATTACAACAAACGATCTTTCAATAAACTACCATCGCAATGTTGGCACGTGAGCTGCTAAATAAAGTTGCAAATCCAATGCATGAATTAGCAGATGGAGATTTGCAAGCGACAGAGGAGTACGCTAAAGGAGAAGCAGTTTTCCAAAGGTAAAAATTCGGAATGCTATTTGTTTGGGGCTCTTGTGTCGTTATGTATTTAGCTGTGCCATTTTAGAAATTGGCGCCAAAGATAGACCAAAACAAACAAGAATTCTCTAAAAAATTAAAAATAAAATAAAAAACAAATTGTAAACATTAAAGGAAAGCTCCGAAGAAAAATGTTCCAGAAGCTTTATCAAAAAATCAAGTTGCATGAAGCAATAAAAGACGCAAAAAGAAACAATTCAAATTTTTAAAAACAAAATATTGGAAAAATAATTACAAAAAAAATAAAATACGGAACATTTATTAATTTTAAGAGAAGTAGAAAATAAGGGAAAAAGACATTCTGTGATTTTACAATCAATCAATTAAAGACGAAAGCGGAAGAGGATTCTAGAAATCTGAAGGTAAACGCAAAAAATATTTTCAAAGAATTTAGAAAGTAGTTAATGAAGAACAGCAGAGTATTCGGAAAGTTTAAAAGATAAATTAGAAAAGATACAATCAGATGCTTTATTGATAAACCTAATTGTTTGCAACCAGGGGAAAGGAAAAATGTCGTGATTGATTAACATTTTGATTTCAAATTGTGAGTTGTACTGGAAGAAAGGGACAAAGAAACAAGACAATCGTTTAGAGGAAATCAGCTCATTAAATTTAAAACGAAGGCTTACTGGGCACAGTGAGATTCTTCTCCTGCACAGAAAGTTGAATAATATTGATGGTGATGAATTCAGGTCTCATTTTGCACATGTATCTGCATATAGAACTCCTTGCAATTAAAAAATTAAATAGACTAAAAAAAGTCTTCAGGATGGCTCTATTGGGTGAACTATAAAGAAGACATAAAGGAATGATGCCAAAAGTGCAACTTGTGTGTCCTCTTGGAAAAAGAAAAGCACTTATATGGAAACCCAATGTAAGGAAAGGACAGTAAAATTTCTAGTTTATTTCCAGAAACGGATGACGGTAACAAAGATATTTCCTATTGTTGTAGGTTACGTTATACCAAATCAAGAATCATTCACGGTTCAGTGTTACTCTTACCATACATTTTTACACATACGTATTTAGAGTAACACCGCGTTTTCTCTAGTCCTTACAACAAATGAAATAGGTTACCGTGATTTTGGGACAAAATAATCTTTAAAAAAGGGTAGATCCTTAAAAGACATTCAAAGTTCTAGGCGCATCGCAAAGAAAAGTTTCAGTAATTTGCTTGCTACGCGGAGTCTTGAGGGTTCTGGAATAACATGTGCGGTGTATTTAGGCATGTATGAGAAATATTCAAAAAGGCAATAACGATTAAAAATATGAATTACTTATAAATAATAATAATGGTAAGGTACTGACGCCCCGCGTGGGAGCTTGCCACACTACCTCTTATCAAAGTTTGTGCGCGATCATCTGGTAGTGAGGATTCAAATATGACAACCTCAACCTCTTAGTTCGCAGACCATGCTCCCAGTTTTGCTATGGAATTCTTATAGATATATTTCTCTAAATATTTTTTGTATTTTTTTTTAATTAAATAAAACATTATAATCAAATGTTATAAAAAATGTTATAAAGATTTGTACGAAAATTGTAAAAATGTGTGAAATTGTGTTTTTGTTCAAAAAAAATTATAAATAGAAACTAAAATACGATAAGGTGTTTCAATTTTGTAGTTATGCGGTTATTTCCGATGTTTTAATTCACTTTATGTCATGATAAATTAAAGCGAAATAATGTAAACAATGAATATGATTTTATTGCATCGTGCTATTTATCTTCTAGGTCAAGATCAGTGCGTGCGGGTTTACCCCTCCTAAATTTTCATAATTTACATAGGGTTATCTACGTAATGGCGCATGCAATGGAGCGTTATGTAAGTTTACTGTTTGTAACGAACACATTATTTTGCTCTCTGTACGTTTATTTCCAATTTGTCTCCCATTAACAAGAACTACATCTCCCAGAAACTAAAATGCAAAGGCATTACTGCTCGTTTTTAAATTTTGTTAATGGAATCCTTCATATACTTCGTACACAATATGCAAAGAGAAGGCTCTAAAAGGAAGCATAAAATAATGCAAATTCAGGAGCCTCGTTTTTGTTTCGATCCATTAATTACGCAAATACTTCGCTCGGGTTAACACAAAGAGCAGCGAGGGCAGAGCTGGAGAATATCCCTTCCTGCAATACATCGAGGGTTGCCTTATCTTACTGCCAAATTTATGCCTGCTACCTTGTACCTTTCGTTAGAAGCTAAAGGCGGCCTTAATAAAGAAACAACGGATGTGCTCCAGGTTTACGTTTACGTGGGCCAAGATAAAGTATATTAACCATTCAAAAATTTCAACTACTACAAGGAGCGCTTCGGGAGAAAATCAGATGCTTATCTCGGGGTTAATCGAAACTCTACACTTTCTCGTTACATGTTCTGCCTTGCGGAATGCTATGTTTGCTTTGCGGCGATCTCGTTCACGGACTAATGCGAGTGGTATTTATAAATACTAGAGAACATCGTTTGCAACTGTGAGAAAATGGGCATGCATAAGAAGTAATGAACCCCCGCTAGGATAATTTTCCTATTTGTAAATTACTATTCCTATGTACTCGTCCTAGAAAAGCAAATCTTTTAATGCAAAACCATTTATCATTCGCTTTACTATGCACCGAAGGAATAAAGATGTAAACATATGAAGCTTGCCAGCACTTAACTTCTTTGAAAACTGCAGGCTTGCCCGCAAACCGCTTCAAAATACGTATGCAGGGCGCTCGAGCGCATTGTACTTTAATTAATTTGGCGCCAAGTTTGCACTTTACGAGTGCATCTGCGACCTTGCTGTCCATGCGATGCTTTTCGCGGACTGCAAGCGGGATCGCCGAAGAAACGCAGTTACGAAAACAAAATTTATTCCTCGAACTTTACAGTGACGCGGGGAGTTGCGCAATTTGCGAAAGCACTAAAGATAAATAAACCGTATAAAGTTCGCCAGCTCTACGCTTGCAGGTCTGCAAAACAACGTTATGGCCCTAGATTGCCAGCGCAATATTCAAAAATATGAATAGTTCGCAAAAATTAAAGGACACCTTTCAAAATAAAAATCGAGTGCCTGGGTTGCCCCACTATAGCGGAAAGCTCGTCTAGGAAGCGTATGCTTTATCAGAAATTCCATGCCACATCAATTTTTTTTTCAAAGCAGACAACTCCTGTTATTAATTCTCAATAAAAATTTATTGTTCATAAATTAGCTACTTGACGCTTTTATTTCTTGTTAAGAATCTGAATCACCAAGTGTTAGTCATATAATGAAATATTTGCAACTATTACATAATAAACATACCATAAATATATCAAAAAAGTAGATAAAAATACACACAAAATCTATATTCTGCTTTGGTCTATTTGCAGATTGCTGTTCCGGTTTCAAATTTATTTTTATGTATTTCCATTGGACTGCAATACATAAATTTAAAATAACTTTTGTACTGAAAAATACGTATCAGCATACTGTTTCAAGGTTTTCTTCCTAGTTATGCAATTTAGAAGTCTGCATGCACAAATAAGAATAGCGCCTTGTTATTGCAGATTCAATGTTTATTAATTCCTTATTATGCAACTATTTATTGTACTAATTAAAACTTAAAATTTTATCAAATCAAATAGATTAACAAGACATTTACGTACTTCTTTTTTACGACTTCGGCATTCTTCCTGGAATTACTGTATTACAACTTAGTAAAAAACGGGCCAGTTGTATTCTTTACCCACAAAATGTATTTTTACAAAATTTTGTTATTGGAGTGATTAGAACCTACAAAATACCCATCAAAGGCTTCTTCACAGCAAACGTGTCACTTGCTTGGTGTACGGTGATTAAAATTGAGATCGTTGGCCCTTATTTTTGAGAAACGGGGTAACGTGTTATTGTTAGTTACAATCGACCTATGGAAACAAATCGAGGAGAGTTTAGTCTTAAAGATCAACCACGCGCTGGACGCCCTCAAACATTTGACACGGATGAGCTCCAGACATTATTGGATCAAAACAATGCGCAAACTGAAAAAGACCTTGCAGAACAGCTTGGCGTCACTCAGCCAGCTATTTCCATACGTTTGCATGCAATGGGTAAGATACAAAAGGAAGGCAGATGGGTTCCGCATAAACTGTCCGAAGACAACAAAAATCGACGGCGTGACATCGCACTCCATTTGCTTTCGAGGAACCGAGAAAAGGATTTTTTGCATAAAATTATTACGGGCGATAAAAAATGGATCTGGTGGAATTGGAAAGGTGTGCTGTACTATAAACTCTTGAAACCAGGTGAAACAGTTACGGCGGATCGCTACCAACAGCAACTCATCAATTTGAGCGCCGCAATCAAAGAAAAGAGGCCATTTATTGGACAAGAAAGTCGCAAAGTCATCCTGCTCCATGATAATGCCCGACCACATGTTGCGAAGGCGACGCAAGAACACATCTTCGCGTTAGGCTGGGAACTTCTCCCACATGCGGCGTACAGCCCAGACATGGCCCCCTCCGATTATCACTTACTCCGGTCGTTACAGCATCACTTGGCTGATACGCACTTCAAAACAGAAGAAAAAGTCCGAAAATGCATCGATAACTTCATCGTCTCAAAGCCAGGGAGTTTCTATCACCAGGGAAATCGCAAGCTACCCGAAAGATGGCAAAAGGTCATCGATGCCAACGGAGAATACTGTGATACTTAAGCTTTTTTTGTTTGTTTTCAAATAAAACTTTAATTTTGCAGAAAAAGTTGAGAATTTATTTATACACCAAAAAATAATACTTTAAAAAGCTTGTCATGTTTGACTTCGTCAAAAGCCAAAAGAATGTGATGTACATTTTGGGTTTGGCAATTTTTAAAAATGTTATAAACACGGTGTATAGCCAGTCTCTTAATAAGATAGCCGTTGTGTAAATCAACTAATATTTTGATATTTCATCCGGACGTAGAGCATTCTTTATTTTATTTACTACCTCGTCTTTTGTAATCTCTAAGATTGTTTTCTTTTAAACAATCATGTCGAGGGACCCAAATGTTATTACCTTGAGTATTGGACAAGACTTGAATGTCCACAAAGTGCAAAGAATTTTCCAGATTGCTAGGATAGCTACTTGGAATGTTAGAAGCTTATTTCAAGCTGGCAAGTTACGTTTGTTATTAAAAAAATAAACTATATTATGAATGAGTGAAATGTGGTGGTCGAATAATGGCCATGTGACTACCGAAGATGGTAAAATAATATATTATTCTGGAAACCACAAGAAACTGTAGCTATATTAATAAAGACAATGTATAAACAATATGTGGAAAATTATGTTTCGTTCTCAAACAGGATAGTAATACTCAAATAAAATGAAGATTAATATAATTCAGGTATATGTTCCAACAGAAGAAGTTAGGAATGTTTGATAACGATCTAAGAGAAGCACATATTGGTACTAGTTCTACTTGCATGAAAATTACAAAATATTGTTACAATTTGGGTCTCTCCTATTTAATTAAACAAAAACAATGCTTTAATTTTTTCAGAAAATGCGCAGACTAATATTTATAAATGCAACTTGGCTATGCCTTCAGTTTACTAAAAAAGCAAATAATAAAAAGATTAACATAATGTTCTTTGTTTATATAGTACCAGAGGTCGCCTGCCAAAAAGAATTTTTGACGTTCTAGGCTGACAGCTTTTCACCCGCCTTCCTCAAAATTTTTCCAAAAAGGGAACATATAAATTTTTAACTGGATCGGCTTTTTCCCTGGATCAGGGAAGTGAAATAATTTAACTTACAATAAAAGCTCCAGTTAGCAGAAATGTCCGTGTCAGACGCGCTTTTACGTTCAACAGTGCAGCGGTCGTTGACAGCCGCGGCCGCCCAGGCATTCGGCAAGGAGCGAGAACGGCCCCGACATGCGTGCACGAACGTACGGACCTTCTCGTGTAAATTAAGCGGTCAGAGCGCGCCACGCCAAATTTCATATCACCCGACTTTGTTTGTTACGCACGGACCTCCTCATGTCGAGGACCCGCCACATTTTTTTACTTTCTGTTTAAATATATAGATAGATTATTATTAACTGTTATATATTATTATGATATTAGCCAAATGAAATATGCAGACTAGAAGTAGATATAACGTAAATAAAATGCAACCGACAAAGCACATTAAATATAATCAAAAAAACTGGTTTTGTTTCATCTTATAGATTAGAAATGCTTCTATAATATGCATAATAAGAAACCACAGAATACATATTTTTAATCATACACTAAACATCGTTTTTCTGGTTCAATATAACTAAGGAATTATAAATCTAATTAAATTTTCAGACTGCTTATGCTGTTAATATAGTATTCAATATTCTTAAAGCTAAACATAACTAATTCCACATGTACATAGTTAACTTGGTTTATATTTAGCATTTTATCTGTGCTATAGATTATTGTTATAATCAATTATTAAAAAAACTATTTGTTCTTTTTAGTTTGATTATAATATATACTATTCTGGAACCAACATTTGTTTTTTTTTTCTTAGAGTTTTCAACTGATTGGGAGCAAGATTAATCTGAATAAGTATTTGTTTCTCAATTAAAACAATTACAAATCATATATTATTTATTAAAGCCGTATATACTATATATATACATATATACACACACAAGAACAATTAGGTTCACAGGTTGAACCACGTCGATTATTGGAAAATTTCTGGCATTTCGGCATCCACTTTGATGTCAATTTCAAGGTGTTTAGCTCTTCACTTGGGGTCTCAATCTGCCTGCTCCCCAATGACAATTACGAGTCAAAGAAAAAGACTAGCTTTTCGTTTGTTCTACTTCACTATTTGTAGAAACAGAAGTGAAAGTTTGTCGGTGACATGTTTGTGCTGGAAATGTACTGGGTGGGGAAATGTTTGTTTCTTGTAACGGGTTACGTAAGTTATGACATGAGGTAACTAACGGTTTCCAAATTACGGGTAACCGTTGACCATTGTCTGGAGTATTCAGGCCTTGAAGATATTTTTCAATTTTAATTGTCTCATGAATAATTCTACTGGTAGAATGGCAAATTGGAGCGAGTGTTTTAGAATTGGAAAAATTAATTACATGTCCGGTTTTCTTGTTGTGTTTAGCCAAAAAAGAAGAAATATTACTATTATGTATACCTAAGAAATGTTCGTATATACGACTAGATATTTGTCTGTTCATTTGGCCTATGTAGGTTCTGCTACAGTTATCACAAGGTATTTTGTAGACACCTTGGGATTCGTGGGAGTAATAGTTCTTAACTGAGCGGGTAGTCAGCTATTTATTGTTGGTCGTGAAGGTAGTTCGTTTATCTTGTTAGTTAGTTTTGCTAATGGTATTGATTTCAGTTTGTCGGTTCTCACTGTTGAAAAGTCTGAGAGATCTGGTGATTAGGGATTTTGCGACTGAGTGAATTTGAGCAGGGTGATAGTGGGATTTTGCGTTTAGATAACAATTAGCATGGGTAGATTTTCTGTAAACGGTATAATAGAAACTGTTGAAAAAGTTTTTGATTATGAGTCTCCAAAAAAAAGGAAGGAAATTGTCATGTTCGACTTCCATTGTAAACTTGATGTTGGTATGAAGCTTATTAAGGTGAGAAAGAAATTCGACAAGTGTATCGTGTCCGTGAGGCCAGATGACAAATGTGTCGTCAACGTATCTTATCCAACAAGTAGGTTTGAAAGGGGGAGGATGCAAGGTTTTTATTTCGAATTCGTTCATGAATAAGTTAACTACGACATGTGAAAATGGGGAACTCGTAGGAGTACTATTGGTTTGGTAGTAGAATTTGTTTTGGAAAGTAAAATAAGTATCAGCTAGGCAATGGTTAATTAATTGGAAGGTGTCGTCTTCCAATTTGTGATTAATTTTTAGAAGCTGCAAGGTCTCTGGAACGGATATATTAGTAAAAAGGGAGACAACACCATTATGTCATCTTCATGAATGAGGAAAGGATTTGAGAATTTCTAAGAAATAGTAGGAGTTTGTTCTGTAAGGGGTTGAAAAATTTTGCCCAGATATTTGTCAAGTTGTGGGTGCGTGAACCAAAGGCAATAACAATGGATTGTAAGAACGTATTTTCCTTATAGATTTTAGGGAGGTCGTACAATTCGGGTATTTTTGTGGATTTCTTCCGAGGTATAAGGAGTTTGTTTAGTATTGACGGATAAATTCGAGTTGTTAATAAGAGTTTTGGACTTTTTTTTGGATAGGTCGTAGGATTATTATATACTTAGCGATAATCTAATGATTTTAGTACGTCGTTCATTTTGGAAATGTAGTCTGTGGTGTTGGCGACAACAGTAGCATTACCTGTCTGCCGGTAAAATAATCACGTTTTTGTTTTGTAAAGCTTTGAGAGCTTGTAGTTTGGAAGGTTTGATATTATGTATGGATAACCCAACTGTGTGTAGAACTTTGTGTACGTCTTATCTGATTTAATTGACTGTGTTTCTATTTATGAATATGATACGTTTGGTAAGGATACGATTAGGAGGGACAGGTATCTCTATATAATATGCAATAAGCCGCCATTGTATTACCACTTTTTTAGAAATGTATGCAAACTGCTGATAAATCAATTCAGATAACTGATTCTTACTATAATGTTTTATAACATGGTTACAAAACATAACTTTAAAGGTGATTTGTTTATATCAAATAACGCAAAAGCACTATTATAAAATAAATTAACAAATTTTAGAGGTTATTATTTGAATAATAACATATGTTATAATTTGTGATATGCCCAACACCATCAACGTTTTATACCCTTTATAAAACGCTGAACAATATTGAACTTATATGTGCTACAATTAACAAAGATCAGCAACTGACATTCTGAGAACTACCTTACAACGCCAAAAAATAAAACGAATGAAATTTTGATGGAATATCTTGACGCTAAAAAAATCGCTCTGTGGTTACTGTGATCAGAGCAGAAAGGAAATCATGCTGCAGAAAGAAGTGTGTGTTATTTTAAGGTGCTTACTTTGAAAAATAAGGAAGCTGCGTATAATGTTTAATTAATATATAGATTTATTGCTATTACTCAACATTGGGTTTAAAAGTTTCATCAAGGGGACGAGAACCTTGAAAATAAGGAGGGTCGTTATTAAAGTGGACCCACGCAAAACAACGCGAAAAAGAACTTAACGTTGACCCATTCAACAGTTGTTCGACATTTGAACCAAATGCGAAAATAAAAAACTCGACAACTTAAACGAAAACCAAAAACTTCGACGATGCAAAGTCTTCTCTGCGCTTCTTCGCAACAAAAATTATCCATTTCTGGATTGCATTGCGACGTGCGACGAGAAATGGATCCCATAGGACAACTGCCGGTGTTTAGCGCACTGACTGGATAGAAACAAATCACCAATGTATTTCCCCAAACTAAAACAGCATAAAAAAATAATGGTCCTTTACTACAACTTCTTGAACCCTGGCAATATCATCACATTAGAGTATTTCCAGAAAATCTACAGAGTACACCAGAAACTGCAAAATTTATGGCCAGAAATGGTTAATCGGAAGGGACCAATTCTTCTCCACGATAACGCCAGACCACATGTCTACAAATGACTGCACAAAAATTGAACGAACTAAAATACAAAACTCTACCTCATCCAGCTTACTTTATCGCTATCTCAATAGCAGCTTTCCCGACAGACGGATTGGGCGAATTGGTCTTGCTACGGCCCGGCCATTGGATTTAAACCCTCTTGACTTTTACCTGCAGGTTTCTAGTGTACAGAAACTTGAACGTCGTTGTTATTCTGCAATGCTAAATGGACACAGGCGAGAAGATTTCAACAGGTACATCAATTTACGATATAATGTTTTTGCACTTTATTAAAATCCACCTGGAACACTTCAAATACTTACACCAATATTGTCAGAAATAAATACTACAGTATTATACACTGTAATGTGAGATGATGATTTACTATTACAGATTCACAGCTCATTTCTGGAAATGTTTATATAGACCTTTTGTTCTTTTATTTGGAATCATGTCTCTATAGTCATCATACACCTTATGCATATTCTTATACTTTCATTTACATAAATAATTTTTTTTTGTGTTTTTAGTACTTTACCTATTACAAAAAATAAAAACTACTAGTTCTTATAACTTGTTTATTGATATTTTATGTTGTACAGTTCTTTCCTTATCTTGAGTCGTAAATATAATTATTGCTTAAGTTTTAAACATTTTTTGTTGTTTTATTTTTATGCTATGGGTTATTTTATAAGGAATCGTGACTTATTTAAATTTTTTTTAGTAACTGCGTATTTCAACTTTCTTGATGACTTTCAAATTGTGATTTGTAGTAATCACAATTTAGAATTTATAATTTTTTAAAAATGACGTTGTTTATTTAAATAGGTCAAAATATAGATAGATTTTTATATATATTACCAAATGTAAAATATGCTATTGGCTCAATTCAATTTATTTTTTAGCATCCCGATTTGTCTAATAGTTGCATAAATATAAAATTCTATAGTATTTTTACTTCTTATTTTTTACAATTTTACCTCAGCACCATGTTCTTTTGCAAATTCACCTTATTAGTTATACACCGTATTAAATTCTGCATTTAATGCTGATCTAATAGCCAGCACTCTCACTAATGAACCAACAAATTGCTACCAAAATTATTTACGAAATTTATAATTCAGGTGAATGAAGTCGAGACAACTCAAGAAACTTGACAAGGCAATTAGATCTAACAATTAATTTAAAAAATAATTAAAACTGCAAAATTCTTTATGTTTTAGCTATTGTTTGCAAATTTCTTCCTAGAATCTAATTTTTAATATATTTCAATGCCTAATAAGAAGTGGTTAATGCTAGAATTCTTAGAATAGCTTTTTGTTGCTAAATATATTACGTTTCACAGAGCTGAACCAAGTTGTTAGGCTTTTTTATAGCATTTTCTCGAAATTTCTTAATCTTAAAGATCTTATTACTGGGCGATTAAAAGTTTTAGTAACCCAGCCATATGTCTTCTAGCTGAACTAAACTTAAAAACTATTAAATGCAGCGATTACCGTAGAGTTTAAACTATTTCTAATCTATCACACTGCTGAAGCTCCATAACCATGTTCTCTATTTCTTGACAGACCAGTTCCAAGTTATAAAATTTGTTAGTCCTATATTGATAGAGTTAGTAGTAGAAACAAATATCAATAAATCTTCTTCTAACATCTGTAGTAAAAATATCTGTTTTCTTCAGCAGACACGGAGAAGAATTTTGGTTGCTTCACAGAACTTGCCATTTTTAGTCGTTCATACAATAGAGCTTTTATCAAAAACCATTTTTTCTAAATCAATATGTTTCAAAAGAGCTTCTACTCGGATAAAAAATCGACATCGCAGCAATAAAATTTGATCAACTTTAAACAAAAGAAGGCAGTCAACATCTGTCGTGTTTCTTGGACATTCTAGAACTTTGTCCAAACAACAGTCATTCATTGTGCGTATTGCCAAAGGCTACCTATTTCTTGTAGTAGGTGATGATGCCGTTCAAGAACAAAGGCTAGTGATTGTATTGGTTAAACAAATCTTTTTCCAGTTCTTGCCGACCTCATTCATAATTCCGTCAATCGTCGAATAATGGAAATCAAACTGGTTAGCCAGCATCCGTCGTTGATAGATTTTCTTCATTTCGATGGTTTAATGGTTAACTGGTTATCTAGAACATTCCTTGTCGTCCAAGCTTTCTTCCCTCTCTTTAATCTTTGTGACCAACTATCATCAACAATGACATTACCATAAGACTTGCAAACGTTTTGGGCAGCTTCTGAAGCATTCATGTTTGGGTTCAATATTCTCTTGAGAATTCCATCAGATAAAAAGCGGTATGAGTTATATATCAAAATGCTCCACGCCATCGAATGATACCAAAATTAAAGCACATTGATGAACAATTTAAAAAGTTTTAATAGGCGGGATAAAACTTTTGGACAATTTATTAAATGAAACAACTTTGTGTGGATAGGTGCCGCATTGCTAACAATGATCAAAATCAGGAATCAAATCCAAACCGTTTAGACCGTTGTAAGAAGAATAAAACTGATTTAGTGTTTTGATCTATAGCTGTGAACAAGACATGGACGCATTAATATATACTAAAGACAAAACGATAAACAATAATGGAGAGAAACAGATTTTTCTGCATTAAAAAAGAAAAATGACTCTATCGATAGAATTTTCTAAGATACAAAAACGATTCTCTTAGGAAAGACAAACTTAGGAATATAAGAATATTATACAAGACTTTCGGATCGACTATATTTAAAAATTACGCTACACAAAAAATACTATTTCTTGGAATGTCCGCCTTATTCATCAGATTATAGTTCCTCTGACTTCCATCTTATATCCAATACGATTTCTACTTAGAAATAAGTTGTAAAATAATGAAATTATGGCCTTACAAAAGTATTTTGCGGGCCTTTCAGAATTACATTTATAAAATATATTTATTTAAAAGGAAACATTGGATGAAATATAAAATATTTTATTAAAAAATAAAACATATTTTAAGCTTTCTATATACTTAAGCTTTACAAAATTTTCGTACTTAAAATTCGACGTAAATGTTTACTCTTTAAACAACTCCTTAGTCGAGTTTCAGATTAATTTTAATTGCTCCATAATAATTTTGTTTACTTATTTATATTATTATAATATATATTGTTCATATACTGCAACATTTTGCAACTACCAATTAAGAATATTATTAAATACAGGAGAGCACACTAATAACCGCTTGGACGTTTCATCTTTGACATTTTATTTCTTACATGAACTTTTACTTCCATGGAACAACTAGCACGGCGAAGTTTCCAGCAAGTAATAAAAGAGGGCCTCATCACTGCTTTGGCTCACGACGCGGCATTTATTAACACCAGTCGTGTTTCCTCACAAAACATGTGTATTTTAATTATCCGGCTTAAGGAAACAGTCGTACACGACATGTTAACACAACTTCGAGGTGAATTAACCGAAAAATAAGTTCGTACAAAAATCGCGCCAACTTTGTGCTTCGCTTTAAATAATTTCATTCTGTTGCGGTACGTATCTCTTAGTAACAATCATTTTCTTTAAAAATAAGGTAAATATCTTAGTGGCAGTATTTTTTGATAATTTCCTGTGTATATATTTTAATTGGCATAAAATATAACAATTAGAATGTAGCAAAATAATTAATTATGGCTCTACAACACATCATTTTTTTATCGACAAATAGCTAATTAAATATGCCACTGATGTTGGGAAATACCGAAATCTTTCTGGCACTGCAAAGGCAACTTAATTATTTTGCTAGTGATTTAAATTTAACTAATAGGACCTACACGACTACTTCCTTTTTACATTAATTCCCAATTGCCAAAAAAATACTTAATTTAATAATTATTAGTGTCACTTTTAAAGTCCATAAATTTATATAATCTGGTTTGTGTTACTTACGTAAGATAACACAAAAACTCACTTATCTACTTCAAAATATCTAGAATTCCAGTTTGAAATTCTTTAGTCCCTCAAAAAAGCAATTACAGAGCTAAACGATGTTTTACAAAAACGCTTTACACGTTCGAGATAATATTAAGTTAACTCAGCAAACTACCAAATCAAAAATTTTAAACCTTTAAAAATTATTCCTTGGTGTTTCTACATCTGTTTGTGATATTTTCCGAAGACCAATTTGTTTTATAAATTTTGAGTTACATTTCCTATTTACAAAACCTATAAAGTGGTACTAATTTTTTATAATAAAAAAAATCAAGTGCAAAAGCTGTAGAATAGAATTTAAAAATAATTAAAAGTTTGCCAACTGTTAGTAATTGAAACTAAGTACTCTGTATGCCATCCTAGAATTTATTTATAGACTTGATCTATTACTCATTCAGCACACAGAGAAAATAAAATACTGATCTCCATAACACGTTCGAGCTTATAGAGATTATGACATCAGAAACATTGTGCTCGCTGCCCCTTTCCCGCTAAAATATGCAGCATTAAAGTTTGTAATTATCTTAAGAGTTAATTTGCGAATTCGGCGTTTCAGCCAATTTAAGCGAATGGGCGCTCGGCGGCCAGCAAAGTGTATTCGCGGAATAAAATATTTTGTCGCTCGAAAAACAAGCCCATTTCTTAATAAAATTTATTGTTGTGGGGGCATTTGGATGCAACCTCCGGTCCAAAATATACGTTAAGGACTCCGCTGACGAGCAGAGTGCCTGGCTGCCGTCTCAATATCGCAAATTGTGGCGCGCTCTCGGTAGCGAAGAATTGGCCCATTTAAAGCACTTCGCCTTCGTTTATCGCCTGCATGCGGCCTTCCATTGCGTGATTAGAATTTTAATTTAATTATTGCCGTGTCGGCGCGAGCACCAGCCAGAGCGGGCTCCAGACGTTTCGCGCTCCGCTGTAGGTCTGGAGCTGCGGCATTTTAAGTATGTGATTTTTAGTGGTCGGCGAAATCTGGAATGATGAGTAGGTCTCGTAAATTTATTCCGCAAAGGAATTTCGCAGAACATCTCTCGAAGTCTTGTTTCTTACAGTTTCATGTTATCGTTTTAACTCAGATGCCTTATTTAGTAATCATTTAGTTGGTTTGGCATATAAATGTGAACTAAAAGTAAATGTGTGTAATGCATCTGTAATCAGTATTCTTAATACTAAAATGAACGAAAGTAAGCAAAAATAACAACCTTTATAAACATAACAATATTTGTTTGGTTATAACATAATAAAATCAAGTAAACGTTTTGAAATTTTCTTTAAACAACTAGAACATGCATGTAATACGAGGTGTGTTTCAGGCCTCAATTTTTTTCTTTGCAGTGAGAGTAAGTAGAAAGATGCGGCCAATTTTAAGAGACGCGGAAAATATTTCTAAATTTGTAATATAGATGTCACCACCACACAAAGATCAAATTACCGCCATTGCAGTGAGTGTTGTTTTGTATACTTAAAATGGTGACGTTTAGTGTTCAAAAGCAACGTGCATACATCCGTTTCTTCCTTTTGAGCGGTGAAATACCCATCTAAATTCATTGTCAATTAAGTGAGACATGCGGTGAAGGCGTTATGGATGTTAAAATTATAGATTTGTAGATACGAAAATTTAAAGAAGATTGAAAGTTATGTAGCAATGAACCAAATCAGTCACGGCCACGAACCAGCCGAACCGAAACATAAGTTTTTATGGAAGAGTGCCGATTAGTAAATATGGCATTTCCGTAGGATATGTGGAGTCTATTTTGCACGATGACCTAAAAATGCAAAATAGTTTTTTCAAGGTAGACATATTGACACGTGATGCTGCCATGAATTTCCGACTATGAAGGACAATCTCCGTGACCGCTCATTTTCCAATCGAACCGCTATTCCACCAGGGATTTTCCAGTGAGCAAAACACACCCCTAAAGAAGTGTTCTCAGCAGCCATGGAATCATGGCGACGACGTTGTGAAAAATGTGTACTTCTAGAAGGATATTACGTTAAGAATTGACAGAAGTATTTTTTTAGAAAAAAAATTTAAAACCTTAGAACTTGAATGCACCGCCTACATTAAATTAAAAATTAATTTCTTAGATAGCTGTATTGCATAAATAAAACATTATTATCCTTCCATCATTACTTTATAATTACACGACCTATTAATAATTTAAATGCAAATTGTACAAATTACATAAATATTTGTAATTTGATTTTGATTTCTAAAGATAAACAAACATGTGTACCATTAAATTAAGTTTCATGTTTATCAAATTAATAAGAAAATAACGTTGCAACTACACGCACTACAAATAATATCGTTTTGCAAAGCTGAAATAGAAATTAAATATTTACTTTTATCACTAAACTTATAAAGAGTGGTGCACCTATATTGTATAAAGGTATACGTACTTCTCTATAGATGCTATATAAAATCACATAGAATATACATCCAAACAATTACTAAGTATCAAATATATAAAAACAAAAACATTAAATGTGAACTAAACTAAAAGACCTGACATTATTTTTATTTCGGCAAGATAGAGTACAACTATTCACACTGAAATGATAGAAACAGATCATATTTAAGATGACAAGAGTCCTTTATCTGACAAAAAGGCTTACAATACGGTACCAAGAGAGGAACTATGGAAAGCCAAGACAGAAATCAATATATTACATAACAACACAGTCAGTGAAAAATGTGTATAAGAAGGTAGGCATCAAAATTGAACAAAAAGTTACAAACAATTTTAAATTACCAAAGACTTATTTTAAGGCGGATCTAATTTTAAATTTTATTCTGGTAACAAACGAGAAAAGAATTGGAAATCTAGGACCAGATAAAAATAGCAAGACAAAATAAACCAATAAATTCAAATAATTAAGATATAATAATTAAAATCACTATAACTAAACAATAAAAAAAAACAAATTAAGACAGACAGGACAGTGTATAAAACGGCAAAACTGCCAATAGAAACATGAAAAATCAAATATACAACGCGACACAAGTATTATGACTTACAGTGCTCAGAACTGAATTACAAACAAGGATAGTAATGATGTAATGCTGAAGAAAGTATTGTGGAGTAACCAAAGTAAAAAAATTAAGAAACTCGGATATTAGATAGAGAACAAAGGTACAAAGAGACATATTGAATTTCATAGAAGAAAAGAAATTAAACGAAATAGTACTAACAGGTTGATAAACATAGTGACAGGCTAAAATTCATAGACAGAAGGAAAAAAGGAAGACCAAGACGATGTTGAAGAAATGAAGTAGATAAAGCAACGGAAAAGAAAAACCCGAGCAATAAAGGACGATACAACAAAAAAAAAATTGAAACTGGAAGGAAAAAAGCGGTGATAACCATAGAGCAGTATATAAACAGATAAAAAAAAAATTTAATTTTTTACTTTGAGTATCAATCTGCCTACTCCCTAACGAGAACTACAAGTCGAAAAAGAAGACTGGCCTTTTGGGTGTTCTGCTTAAGGGGAGGTTTACTTGAGATTTGATCAAAAAATCGATTGTTAGTAAATTATATGAAGAATATGTTCCCAAAGTGATTTTGCTGAAAGTAGCTTTAAAAAAAAGTTATTGCACACTAACCGAATCTAGTCGCAAGGTACTTAATTTCGTCACAATATTAAAAAAATCGTTAACTAAAACTTTAAACGCGTTTTTCTCGAAACCACATTTTTTAAATTGGTGACCACGATTACAAAAAAACTACTCGATGGATCTTTTTTTTATTTTAAAGATAATTAAATTCTTCGTCTCCTATACCTATGTCCGATGCATTTTTGCGTTTTTTTTTATTGTACTATAAAGTGTGAAAAAAGAGGCAAAAATCGTTGCAAAAAGTTCAAACACTCGCCATTTTTTTATTTTCGGCATTTTATTGATATTGTAGGTATAGGTTCCAATACTATTCATATATTTTATGAATCTTTTTTGTTTTTTGATTTCAGTGTATTATTACCGGCGCTATGATGGTCGCCAACAAGGCACTTTTTTTCGTATCGTCTCACTGCGCTGTCTATAAAATGGACAATTTTCTATAATTTTCCTAAAAAAATTGATATTCACTTCCGTCTTTGAAAAAAAAATTCCAGAAAAATGAGTGATTTTTGGTGTATCTCAAGTAAACCTCCCCTTAAATATTTATTAAATCCGAAGCAAAAGTTTGGAGGAAACATGTTTTATCAGGAAAATTTTGTTTAATTGAGTTACGTAACTGATGGCCAGTGATAATCAAAAGATTACAAATAACAGGTTAAGTGCTTACTATGCCATCAAGTATTTTGAAGGTGTTTTTTTTGTTGCAATAACTTCATGAATAATTCTACTGGTGGGATGGGAGATAATAACAATTGTTTTAGAATTAAAGAAATTAATTACATGTCCTATTTCTTTACTATATTTGGCCAGTGCTGGAGAATTATCGCACTTTTCCACAATCAAAGAATGATCCTATATACGGCTAAACATTTATCTGTTCGTTTGGGTTATGTAGGTTCTGTCACAGTCAATACAAGTTATTTCGTAGACTTTTCGGTACTGGTGGGGGTAATGGTCCTTATCTGAGCGGATAAAATCAACTATTTTATAGTTAGTCGTGAAAACCGTTTGTATGTTTTGTTTGTTTCGTATGTCTCTTATTCTGTTAGTAATACCTCTAATGTAAGATAAAAACACTTTAATTTTGTCAGGAAGGTCGTGACCTTTGGAATTTTATTGATGCGGGTTAAGAATTTTTGTATTACTGTTTTGAGGATACAATTTCTGTTTATCAGTTCTTAATGACTGATACTTTAAGTGGTCTGATAATGAGAGAATTTGCAACTAAGTGGGCTGCACAGGGCGATAGTGGGAATTTGCGTTTCGATAACGATTAGCATAAGTAAGTTTTCCGTGAACGGTATAATAGAAACAGTTCTTGGAAGGATTTTTTGTTATGAGGGTATCCAAAAGGAGAAGTAATTATTTTCGATTTCTATTGCGATTTTGATATTAGTGTAAAATTTATTTAAATGGAAAAGGAATTAGAAAAGTAAAAGTATCTTGCCCACGAGGCCAAATAACAAACGTCTCGTCAACATATTTTATTCAACAGGTAGGATTAAAAAAAAGGAAGTAAGGGTTTTTTTTTTTAAATAGGCCATAAACAAACTTGCTACGACAAGTGAATATGGAGAGCTCATAGGAGCAAAATTGATTTACCAATAAAATTTGCTTTGAAAGGTGTAATAGGTATTGGATAACAAATGTTAATTAATTTGAGAGTGTTGTCTTTTAGGCTGTAATTAGATTTTAGAAGTTGCAAAATCTAGGAATGGAAATGTTAATAAACAAAGAGACAATATTAAAACTGATTTATATGTGAAAACATATGAGAATTATTAAAAAGTGGTAGGTGTTTTGGGCATATGATAAGACTTGTTCTGTTAAGAGTTGAAGGATTTTGACAAGGTATTTGACTAAGTTATTTGTAAGGCAATCAAAGGCACTGACGATGGGTCCTAAAAGAGTATTTTCATGGTGAATTTTTTGAAGAGCCTATAATTTTGGTATTCTTGAAAATGTTTACCGGGTATAAAAAGTTCTTTAGTGTTGAGAGATTTGAATTGTTAATAAGGATTTTAATTTTCTTCTCAATATATGCCGTTGGGTAGTTGGTTATAGCCCCATGATTTTAGTAAATCATTTATCTTAGCAATGTAACCTGAATTACGTTACTTTTGTCTGCCAGTAAAATTATAAAGTTTTCGTCTTGTCAGGCTTTTGGAGAATGTAATTCGAAAGGTTTGATATCAATACCTAAATACTCCATACCACAAAGAACATTTATCTGACATTTGGAAACCGTTAATTATTGCACATTATCACTTACGTAACTTGTTCAAGTCAACTTTCCTCAACCCTCTACATTCCTTTCACACACATACTTTAGCCAAACTTTCACTTCAGATGCAATAAATGGGGAAGTAGAACACGCAAAAAGCCAATTTTCTTTTTTTGGTTCCTGAAAAAAGAGGCAGATTGAAGCTCTGCAAGTCTTCGATAATGTAGAGTATAAAATAATGAGTAAATTAAAGAGAAACTGGTTAAATCAGTTTTCATCTAAAGTTAAGGTATGAGTACTTTAAGATAGTAATCTAAAACTATACTTATGAAGTATATCTAGAAAATATCGCACTAATTTTAATATATTGTTAACATATAAACAGTTTGTGCGACCGCAATGTAGCCGCACAACTAATGAGAATGTACTGTAGTGAGCATGTGCGAATAAGTACGGCTTTTCTGGGCGGGCTAGTTATAAGCTAAAAGCCGGTGAGTGAGAACATGTATAGGGTGGTTATTGTTCTTGCAATGACTTAGCAAATAGAGCAGCTAACATGTATATTTTATTATACAAAACTGGAACATTTATTCACAAAAATTATTTAGATGATAAGAAAGGCTTTCAGGAACTACACGATGCAGCACAAATAAAAGCATGATACGATTGAGAGATAATCTATCGAAAGAGATCTACGTTCTGCAAAATCAATGATGAGAAGAAAATGTTGAACGCACACGAACTCTTATCAACACATTTCGGACGGTCCGAGAACTAGAAGATAAGCTGAAGATTCCAAAATTAGAGTGTGTAAAATTTTGACAAAAGATCTTGGCAAAATCCAAAAATTTAAATCACATTGAACAGATTACATTCACTTAATTTTTGTCGCTGACTTACGAATTGCAAATAATAATACAGTAATTTAGTAAATTAAGTCTTTGAATAACCTATAAAACAATTTACACATACTGTGGAGAATCATACCCCATACAGTATTGCCACAAATCATAGTTCCTGTTCACAAGTCTTCAAAATAGATTTGGACGAAAAAATTGCAGCTTTGGATACATTCTATGACAGAAAGGCGTAAATGATGCTAGAAAGTCTAGTTAAATAAACTTTGGTGAACTGTAGATAAGATAATAAATGACATTTATCACGTTTGCTTATCACTTTGAAATTATTTTTGTTGGAATAGTAATTAATATTATTAGTGTAATTTTTTGGTTTTACATGTGGTATGTTTTTATGTAAAACCCAAAAAGTATCAGTTATACTAAACTGTATCGGTTTCTCAAAATACGTTTCGTATGCGTCTGAGCATTGCTAGCGTACTAGTGCCTGTTAAATTGCCATGAATAATTTTCTCAACACTGACGATACTGATATTTATCTCACATTGTTACTAAACGGTTACTTAACACATGTTATATTCATTAAAGTGACTGCGGTCGAAAGAGCGTGTCCATATAATTCGTTTAACACTAGCTCTAGTCTTTTGACAAGCTGCTGTTACTATTCGTATATTTTGGCGTTTTCTGTACAGGCAGACAATGTCCTCCTAGGTGAATCGATGCTTTTCTTTACTACAAAAACTCAACTTGTCTCCATCATCGATACAACTGTTGTGCATATCAACTACAGAATATTCAACAAAGATTACGTTAGGTCATTCCCAAATTTGTCGATTTGTTACACACACGTATTTTGAGCATTTTGAAACACTTATATTGAAAAATAACTATAAAATAATGTAATGTAAACACACTAAAAAGTACTTAAAACTTCTACCAGAGATTTTACTCTATAAAAATTCCAGAAAGCAGAGATCTGAACATTTTGACTACCAAAAAGTACATATGTTACCAGTTAATTACTCATTAATTATAGCCCATATTAAACAGTAAATCTTTGTTTAAATAACTATAAAAATAATTAAATGTTGCTACCTGTGTCCTTAGAGAGTTACAAACCATTCTGCCGTGTATTATAAATACTAATAATTGTAGCAAATATTAGCAATTAAAACCTCTTGAAATACAAAATAAATGAACTATTTAACACCAAATTTTTAGAAAAACGCCGCAGTATTATAAATCTTCTAGGATGGGAAATAATTAACATATTTAAGTACATAAGTAAAATCAAATACTGGTTATCTACATTTCTAAATTATGAGAAATTTTAAACATTTTCTGCTTCGTAAACCACACTGACGTAAGAAGTGACCAACTAACCCATGAATCCTTTACACGCTACATTAAATTGGCCACAAGGACAGAACAAGCGCACGTAACAAAAATATCTTGAACAAACATTGCAATTAATTACAACAAAATAAGTTATACAATAATTATACCAAACAACACACGTAGACACTACAATTTTGTATATTTTTAATTTTTATCTTGCATTCAATGTTAAATTTACGTGGGCATAATTAAGTCATCTCTCTATTTATCCTCTTTCTTTATTACTAATTTTACCAAATAAAATTTTTTAGAAACAACCCGATATTTAATTTTTATATATTATTCTTCTTACGAAGAAGTCCCAATATTGAATAATTTATTATTTGTTCTCTTTTGCACAAAATGCTCTGAGAAACAATTTATTTTTCTATTAAATTATTTTTATTATTCTTTCTGCTCATTGAGAAGTTATTCACTTAGATTCGCTGTGTCAAAACTCATACTTTTTTGCAATCAATGACATTTCTTTATCATATACCGGAGTGATATTTAACTAAGACTTATTCTCAAACCATACACTAGTAACAGTCGCTATTAATGTACCAGAAATATATACAAAAAATCTCAAAATTATGCAATCTAAAGATAAATTTGGATATATTTACAAATAAAATTAATTCTCAAAATGATTTAAAAGTAAGTTCAAAAAATTTCTAATAAAATAGAAAACGTTACAAAGACATTCCTACAAATTATTGAAGATACTACTATCGACTTAAAAAAATATATACCATTAAAATCTAAAAAAAAATTACAGAAAGGAGAAAAGCTGGAGAAAAGTGGCAGGGCACTCATACTTCAGGTGATAAAAACGTATAAAATCAAAAAAAATAAACATAAATTACAATTAAAAGAAAATCGTGGTACAAGATTCTTATAAAATTGCTTCTTCTTCTGCTTGTGCCGTATCCTCATTGGACGTTGGCGATCAGTCTGGCCCATCTAATCTTGTTTATCGCTGTTCGGAACAGGGCGACCGATGTCATTCCTGTCCACTGCCTAAGGTTGCGAAGCCATGGGATTCTTCGTCTACCAGGACCTCGTTGGCTTTCGATTTTTCCTTGCATAATCAACTGCAAAAGACGATATTTATCATTTCGCATGACGCGACCAAAGTATGCTAGTTTCCTTTTCTTAACAGCATTAAGGATCTCTCTGTCCCATATAAAAGAATTGAGAAAACATAACATCTAAGTATTCGAGTACGAAGTTGCAAATTTAAACTCAAATTACAAAGTACTTTCTTTAGGCGGTTAAATGCACTCCGCGCCTTTTCGATTCGAACTTTTATTTCCTGAGTATGGTCCCATCTCTCGTTTAACGTACATCCCAAGTAATTAAACGCCTGTACTTTTGTAAAGGGATTGATTTATGTGGAAATTCACGTTTATGTTGGCATTTTACTCATGATCATCACTTTTGTTTTACTTATGTTAAGCCGCATACCGTAATTTTTACTAGTTTCTGTTACGCGGTCTATTAATCTTTGCAATCCTTCTGAAGTGTTGGCCAGCAGAACCGTGTCGTCCGCATATCTAATGTTGTTGACTATCTCTCCGTTTATTTTGATTCCATCTTCTGCACCCTCTAGGGCTTCTTTGAAGAGGTTTTCAGAGTAGGCGTTAAATAACATCGGGGACAATACGCATCCTTGTCGAACACCTTTGCGGATGTGAAATTCTTCTGATGTTCTGTCCCCTATACGGATTGTGGCTCTTTGTTGCCAGTACAAGTTGGCAATGATTCTGGTATCACTGTTATCTATTCCTGCTGATTTTAATGTTTGTATTAATTGCTCGTGTTTTACGCGGTCAAACGCTCTTTCAAAATCAATAAAACATGCAAATATATCGTAGTTGACATCACGCGCTCTTTGTATTAGCACTTGTATCGAGAATAAGGCTTCCTTGTTCCAAGGCCATCTCTGAAACCAAATTGCGATTCGCCGATATTTTGTTCTAACTTGCTGTATACACGTTGGTGGATGATGTGTAGAAAACCTTTAGTATATGGCTCATTAGACTAATTGTGCGATGATCTTCACATTTCTTGGCCCCTGGCTTTTTGGTAATGGGATGAACGTAGAGAGTAACCAGTCATTGGCATGTTTCCTGTTTCGTATATTCTATTGAACAAATCTAATACGGCCTGCGTGTGTTCTTCTTCCAATAACTTTAGAAGTTCTCCATGGGTTTCATCTGGTCCTGCTGACTTGTTGTTTTTATTCTCTTGATGGCTTTCAACAACTCTTGTCTAGTTATAGTTGGTCCTAATGTGCCAACTATTACATCAGCGTCATCTCTATGTTCATCCGAAAATGATTCCTCCATGTACTCTTTCCATCTTTCTAGTATTTTCTCTTTGTCGAATATTGCTTTATTATCTTTGTCTGTGACTATTCCATTGGATTTTGTTCTTACTATTCCTGCAGTTTCCTTGATCTTTTATGTAGGTTTAGTGTATCATGTTTTCCTCTAAGGTTTCAATTTCTGCACATTTGCTTCCTAACCAGGCTTCCTTCGCTTCCTTGATTTTTGTCTAATAATATTGTGTATTCGCTTATAATTTAGTTCACTTTTATTTCTATATCTGCGCCTTTCTTCCATAAGATCTAGTATTTCGTCCGTCATCCAATCATTGTTTTTCTTTCTTGGGTTCTTTGCTAGCTTATTCTTTGCAATGACGTTCAGCGTTTCTTTAATTGTTTCCCATTTTTGTTCTATATCGTTGCCCGTACTTATATTGATTTCAGAGAATTTTGATTTAGCTGTTGTTTTACTTCCTGCCGTACATTCTCTGTTTTCAGTTTCTGTACATCTATTCTTGTTTGTCTCGTACCACTTGCCGTTGCTTTCTTTAATCGTAACCTGAATACAGCTAGCAAGAGATTGTGGTCAGATGGAACATCTGCGCCAGGATATGTTTTAACCGATGTAATCGAATTGCGGAATCGTTTGTTTATCATTACGTAATCAATCTGATTTCTTACAATGTTGCCGTTTCTATCAGCTGGGGATTTCCATGTATATAATCTTCTGCTTGGTAATTCAAAATAACTATTCATAATAGAAAATTGTATTTCTTTACAAAACTGTACCAGCATTTCTCCACGCTCATTACGTATTCCAAGAAATAAAATAATAAAATTGCTAGGATAATTCAATTTGGCGACCAATTAAATTTACTAGAAAACCGATAACATTAAAATCTCCAATATGTATATAATCACCAAACATAGAATCCTAAGCTAAGAATAACCGAGAAAAGCACATAAATTTGCTCAACACTTCGCTAATATTTTCAATCTCATTAACAATATTTTAAATCAACGCTATTTGGACAACATAAATAGCAATTTACCAACAATAGATATAAAACTTATAACTCTTAAAGAAATTAAAAAAACGATTTCACTTCTCAATAATAAGTAGACCACACATAAATCCGATAACTTCAAAAATGTTAAAAAAAAGGACCACTTATTCTAATCTATATTTACAATACCATACTGCATTATTAGCCTAAAGTCTTAAAAATTAAAAATTATTCTATTCCAGATTCTGGAAAACCACTCACTAATATTGTCTCATACCAAGAAATTTATATCTGCAATTTTAAAACTATTAGAAAAGTTACTATTATACGTTTAGCGAATACATACAGTAATAAATCATCAAGACACACTCCCAAACCGCTCCTGAAACAAAAGAAAGATGTGCCCAAAGCCCGTTTTACAATGTAGCATTTATATCAATATTTTATATTTACCTCTTTGTGTTAAACAGATGAATCAAAATTTAAACTCACTTTTACAATACACAATATGATTAATAGTGAGATACAAATAAAATCGCCACTTCTAACCACAACAAGTTAGCCGCAGCTCTAACACACGGGTGCTCAAAAAATAGATCAGTGTGACCACTGAAATGCCCGCTTTTTTAAATCGGCCAATAACAAATAGTTATTTGAAATGAGCGGGAATTTTTAATGGTTTTATTACTATATGTATTCACTGGACGCATTATAGTACATTGCATAGAGGATCTCTTACTATTACCCGGAACGTCAGATTAGTTTTCGCTCAGAACGTTCAACTATTCAATAGAGTCATTGCATAGTACAAGTCAAACCTTTGACATGGTCTGGCATGAGGATTATTATACAAAACTAAACAGTGGCTACCAAACGTTATCTAGAGAATAGACTTCTTAGAATAAGAGTAAATGATGTAACGTCTAAATTCAAATTTATGTTCTGGGGACAATGCTTTATCTACACATCTTATCTCCCAATTACTCACTGTTCTATAGTGGAAACATTTATAGCTGTCGTGGCTTTCTTGGCAATCCATAAAAATCCTGTAATAGTGAGTTTGTATGTTCAGAAATACGTTTTTCAACTAAAGCAACGGCAATTAAAACAGAAAACTGAAATTAACGCAACTCAATCTCAACACCTTACATTCACCATAAGAAAGCAACAATGTGTGCCAGTTTTTATTAATAACATGGAAGTCTCAAGAATCTTAAGTGTAAAGTATTTTGGGTTCATCTTGATTTGGAAAGAACATATAACAAAAAGTAAGTTAATAATTTCTAAGTTAGCAAAATAACTTAATGTTGTAGTTTATTGATTGTTGTATAAATAAATAAGTAAAAAACAAAAACGAATGATTTAAAAACACGAGTACTTATCCTAAAATGGTATCTAACATGAGGCAAAACTCATTGATAATCAAGATAGTTTAAAAGTTTTACAAAAACAATCAACAGACCATTTATTACTTATGTCATGTTTTAGGAGTAATTGCACAACATATGTTTATAGTTGATTATGTAAGACATCTCCTGGTAATTTAACACCCTATGTCATATTTATATGCACTATGGCGACATTTAAAATTATATTTTTAATGTTCTTGAGCTTAAAGTGTAAAGCTTTCTTTCTTCTGTACCCATAGAGTATTCCTCAAAGTAATAAAACGAAAGCTCTTATATAAAATGTGTTTTTGAAATTGCTGTGACTTACATGAATTACTTATAAAGCCACCAAACTTTGGCATACATTGAAAATGATTTTAATATGATCAATTTAGCAATATGAAATGATTTTATCAATAGTTGCGAAGAGCAAACTAAGTCGAAAGGCAATTTCTGGATTGCTATCTAAAATCATTCAGAAGCTTTAGTATCAATATTTGTTTTTTTATATCTTTATTTATTAAAATTACAAGTACTTACAGGTATGCCAAAATTTTAAATTAAACAAAATATTTCTTAGGAGAATTGCAATTTATATATGCCTTATATATGTCCCAATAGATTAGCTACCAAAAAATATTAGAAGTTGATTATAATTTATTATTTTTACCCTATGTTGTAATACAAATTATGCAATTAATACGGAAGAGTTAATTGAGCTCTTGAAAATATTGTGTTATCCTCAACTAGGAAACTGGCAACATAATTTTTTTTTAATTATGAACGGGTAATCTTTAACAATCATTTATTACATGGAGACATTGTAACAGATTAATATTAGGCAAAACTAATACCTAAAAGTGTATAAAACAATTACAAAATATTGTTTCAGTCCCTAAAATTGTTTCTTCCTTTTTCAATAACTAAATTATTATTATTTTCTACTTTATGGAAACTTCTTTTAAGACTTAGTCTAATCGAATTATATTTATATTTAGAAAAACATTTTATTTATTTATTGTAATATTCAAACATGTTTTTTATATTTTTTACATTGTATGTTTTAAAGCGTATTTCTTAGGAGGAAGACACAAATTTTTTGCTTCTAATTTTCATACACATGGGCATATTTATACATCAAACTTAAAATGTATTAAATAAAAAACGCAAAATTTTATAACCCATTTGCATCAACAATCGCACAAAATTACCTTCTTGCTTCTTCTTTTATATATAATCAAGTTTTTCCTAATTATAAGACATTATACATTACTGAAATATAAACTAACTACAATACAGTATAATATAGATATAATCGCTGTTGACGTATATAATTTAGATTTTATTATTGTTATATCATAGTTCTATTGCATTAATTACAGATGCTGTTTAAATACATATTTGTCCACTCTTATATAGAAATTTGATCAAATGTCATTTAACAGACAATTCTGAGTTTTTAATTTCAATTTTTTTAATATTGAAAGTAATTATAAAAGTTCCCAGAATCTCTGAGACATTTCTCTCTTTGAATTAATAAGAAATGCCAAATGAATTTACTACAATTTTGAAAAGTAATATTTACAAGAACATATTTCTTCACAATACTGTTTATTGAAATTTTATTATCATTAAAAACAAATTATATTAAATTTGGCATATTATAACCAGAAAGCGATTAAAGTTTAAGAACTACATATTTATGTTAAAGTTTTGGTCATAGCGTTTATTAGATATGAGGTTTGGAATATAAAACAGGCGTAAAGTGTTCTCGGCCATTCAGATTTGATACGTGTAACTTACACAATGTAAGAGTGCTTCGTCGTTGATAAAAAAGCGCATTAACAACAAGTTAGCAAATTTGAAATAGCCCGAAGAATTAGTCGCCATAGCAGTACTATGACGCGAATATGGAACCCGTTGGTCGAAAAAGGTACTCATTCGCAAAAGCTAAGGTTTGAAGCAACCAACCAGTAGCATCGTCATCATCAGAAGCTTGCGATGACAAACAGTAACATAATTTTATGTCTTAGCTCAACAATAGCAGACCATTGCATGGTACCGATTGTTTACCTTCTCTGATCGACGACTATTACTCGTAATGGGACGAGAACCTTTCTTGCGACTACCACCATACCGGCAACGAAGGTTACAATGGCTAACAAAAAGGCTGTTGTGGACAGACAAGTGATACAGAATAGTCTTTTTTTAACAAATCCAAATTTTGTTTAAACGAAAACGATGGAGGGATATTAATTCTTCGTCAGCGGGAGAAATGAAGCACGAAGACTACATTAGTAAGAAAGCATTCAACGCCAATTATTTATAGATATTGTGGTATCAGGAGCTATTAGTTATAATAAGAGTTAAAAACTAATAAACGCTAGAGGTAACATTACCATTCAAACGCACACGAAGCGGTCTTACAGTTCGTGGTACTTCCTTTGCTTCAAATAATGCCCCTAGTAATCTTTTAATATGATAACGCTCGACAGAGTGGAAATTCTGATCAATCCAATCACTTGACCTTTCACCGATCGAATATGTCTGAAATATCAATGCAGGGATAGTAAGTAGTACAACGATATCCACGACCTACAAGGAATCTGGCTGAGTTATGAAAACGTGCCAATAATGATCATTGAGACGCCGTTTGTTCATTCCCAAAAAAAATGGAGGTTGTTGCAAGTGCCCGTTGAAGGGGCCATACGTTATTGGATAAATGTATGTTTATGGACAAACATTTTATAAATTTAATTATTTATATGTCTTACACTACTTATAAAATAATAGTGCAAAAATTTAGTTGTTAATTTGCATTGCTTTTTTGCTACTGTAATTTCAATAAACAGTGGTGTATACAAAACCAGTAACTAGTGGAACGTTTGCTTATAATTATGGTACATTTTTCTGGGAGTTTAATTAAGAACATTAAAAATAAGCACCTGAACTACTAGATAATTTTGGTTTCAGTCCCATAGCACTTTTGAGAAAAAAATATTCTCTAAAGCCTAAAACTCTTCTCACATGCAGCTAACCCTTTTTCTCCTTATATGTCGACAAAATCATTCAACTCAATTATTTTTCAATTTCTAAAGAATCATCTTAATAAAATATACCCGAAGCATGTCTATTGTTTGCAGAATAAAAAGTTTTAGTGCGTATTGGGATCGTATAAAATTCATTGATTTAAAATATAGATCTCGAAATCTATAATGTTCTTGGAAATTTGTTGTTCTCGTTTTTTAGTGTGAATAACATCTATAAATGTATTTTTACAAAATATATTTAACAACTTATCTATAGTCTCTATCTTTAGACAGATAAAGTTTTAACACATTTTTCAAATTATTATAATTATTAAACGGTTCGTTTTGCAGAAAACTATCCAGACTGAAAAACAAGTAGAAGAAAGATGAAAAACCTGGAATTTTGTTTTACCAAAAGAGATCAAAGTTGCCCAAAAAAACAAAACTTACTCTTTTTAGCTAACATACTTTAACAAATCCTCCTAAACTTAATATTTTATCGCTAATTGTTTTTTTACGCACTTAAAAGCTTATGAGAAATAATTCTTCCAAAGATCCAGAAATATACAGTAACGTTTTTTGATGTTCATTTTGTCCTTTTTGTTTGTATCAAAAATTGGCACCTAAAATCTTTTTTTTCAAACTAAATGGTTTGATTACTTGCAAAACATCTTTAAAACCCGTTGCGAGGAGTTTATCAACAAGCCTTTAATGCTTTGGAATCAAGTTTGAACACAAATACATAATTTGTTTTAAAACAGTATACAAGAGTTAACTATTATTGTACCAATTATAGTACGATTTATTAGTGACTTCTAAAATTTGAGAAAACCCAAATATATTTACAATGTGACACTTAAAACATCATCAGAAGTACAAAATTATTGCTTAAAACAGCTCAAATGTGAGCAGAAATGGTTTTAGGTGAAACAAACAAATCGGAGAGCCTTATTCGTTATATGATCTTTAAAGTATATCAAATAAGCAAAATACAAAATTAGTCAAAATAAATTACTATTTAATTGCAAATGCTTTAAAATTTGTAGCTTTGTTTATTTGATCAAGTCATCTAAATAAAAATGAGCCTGGTTGAAATTCCAATTGACTAAATCGTTTTCAAATCGATATTCTGGTTTCCTCTTGACACCTTCTTTTGCAAGTTAAATGAAGTACAACGAAAGGAGCTTTAAGCTCTGCTTCTGAAGAAGGATAATGACATAGTATGAATCACTTGCTTTAAAATCTTTAACAAGCCCCGTAACTTAAAATAAAGTAGCAGAAACTTTGTTTTTAGTTCAAAATAATAAATTTTTTGAGTTCTAAAAATATTGTAACATAGAAACTTCTGGATAACTCTTCTCTTCATTATTAGTTTGAAAAAACATAAAAACATACGTTAGTATTATAATCACATTAAATTTCGTCGAAAATAAGTTTCTGTAGCCTCCGGGAAAGAAAAATAAACAAAATATACTATTTATTTAAAATAGCAATAAACATAGCCATTCTTTGCCAAACATGCAGAGAATTGCATCATAAATTTCAGCAAAAGAAATTAAGACGAGTTGATTCTTAAAGATATCAACTCAAGCACAAGAAAAATGTGCGTTTGCGTCCAAATTCGGGACAACAGACAAGCATCAATAAACATTTTTTAAAATGCCTAATACAATAAATAGTACGAGAAGATTCGGAAATTTTAAATAGGCAAAGTTTTTATGTTATGTTTGTTTGCCTACATTTATTTTATTACAAGCATTAATTTACACCTATGTAACAAAAAATGCTCGGGGAAAAATTTTTACTGGAATTATGAGACACATTTGTATAATTTACATATTACTGAACTTGAAACAAAATTAATTTGCATAAAAATATTCACTGCCGTAAAAGGAAAAATTCAGATAATTATTACAAATCTTAGTTTAAAAAAAATATTAAGCTACTTTCTATTTTAATTGGAGACCAACGCTTAAAAGTAGCTTTATTTAATTAACTTCATAAATTGAGGGCAAAAAGTATTTTTAATGTGCTAACCACATTTGCATTAAACTTAATTTTATAACATATGCTTTTCTCATTTCTCGTCAGCACAGAACAGAAGCAGTACATGTTATGTTGTGTCCAAGACCATCAAGATTTAGATTGCAACCATAATTTAATGGTAGTACTAAATTATAGGTAGTTGTTATTTTGCTTAATTTAATCAGCTCAACTTAACATAATATTCAAATTTAACTCATAAGTTAATAAAAGCAACATCATCCAATTTAGGTTAAGTTTTTTTTATTATTTCTGAAATAAAATTGTTTTAAATTAAAATTAGGCAACGTCCATGATTTACCGATCCATTTCTGATTATTTTCGAATTTATTAAAATCAAATATCAAATTTGTATCTTCACTAATCAGTAAAATATTTGTTTTGTTTATGAGTAACTTCTATTACCTATAAGTGTATACCCAGGGACGGCATGAGAGACAACTCTCCGAGCCTCACAATATTAGAGTCCTCAATTTGGTAACTCACTATGTTAGACAAAAATATAGCGGAAGGCGGAGAGGAACAGCATATGAAATTTAACATAAAGCGGAAATTTGGACAAGAAAAAAATTCAATGGAAACGAGAACTTTGTTCTTTACTGAACAATTTTGAGTGGAAAAGTAAAGTATTGCATAGGTACATGTAAGTCCTGTTTAAAAATTAAATGTCATTTGCTCCGGTCTATCCCGTGGTATGGACAGGAACGGGTATCGGAAGAAAATTATTTATAAATTAGGACAGCTTCATTGTCTCTACTGTCTAAACAAAAGATCCAGCGCTCAGCACAGGTGGGACAAATGTTCACAATAAAGACATTCAGCATTCTCTTTTTCGTTATCCGGTGAATCTGCTGTTAGTTTTAGTTTGAATGTAGTTGCTCCTTTTCTTTTTTTTTCTTTCTTTTTAGCATTACGTTTAGCACCATTTCACATTCTTTTTCTTCTTCTCTCTGGCATTCAAGAACTTTCTTCTTATATTTTCTTTTTGTTTTTCTTTGCTTTTTCCATGAGAGAATTTTCTGCAGGTAGAATCTTTGCTTAATTGTAGAAACTGGCATGTAAATCTTAGACCACATAATGTAGAAGGAAGATAGCTTTTCTTTGTCTACTATAAGGGTATCCTGGACCTATACCCAAGGCAAGCCAAATCATCGTTATTACAGCAGACTTTCACAGGAAAACGATTATTTTCATTAGAGTTTATTCAATTTCAAGTTTTCTTTGCTGTTTTATGTTTTAAAAACAGACATGGCACTACTGTTAAGTTGTTAACAGTTGTCTTTACAGGAAGAAAACCTACTTTTGTTTTAAAAACTAAACTGAAGTGGCAGCCTAGTGTTACCCGATACCAATCACAATGTTACATTGAATATAACTCTAAAAATCCTCTAAGTAGTAAAAAAACTCTCAAATATTGTTATTACATATTAACATATGTTAAAGGATTATTTTCTTGATGTTGTCTCGATACAGTAAAGTCTTACTATTTTTGTCACCGTTGGCATATTTTGTAGCGTTAAAAGAAGTATGCGCTAAAATGTTCATAAAGGGATAACGTTCTAAAACTTAAAATAGACGATTATGTGTCTAAGAACGGAATTATATCTATCGCATATGGAAGTTTGAGGGCATTTCCAATAATTTATTTTTGTTATATTTTATCATGTAGAATATTTAAAAAGTGATGAAGCAAATAATTTGCTATTATATTATTTTTACATGTTTTTTAAATCTTAAATAAATTACTCAATTAACAAATTCCACTTAATAATATCAAATGTGTCCAAATTACAAGTTGAAAAATTATAATTCATTGCACATTAGTCATTTCGGTTTCGTCAGGATCGTACTCTTCTGTGACTCGCTTAGTAAAGGGTGTTTTTTTAAGCCCGATAGAACTTGAAATTGTAAAAAATACCCAAAAAATTAAATTTTAATAAAAAAAAAATTTTATTCGAAAGATCAATACATGGCATTAACATTTGAAAATGATTTCGGGCATATGGCCACCGCGGCTGTTCTTGACGAAGCGCATTCTGGACGTTCAATTTTGGGACCACTTTTTCGAGCATTGCTGGCCGTCAATTTTTGCTGGTTTATCAGCATAAACCAGTGACTTCACGTGGCCCAACAGGAAATAATTGAGAGGTGTCAAATCGCACGACCTTGGAGGCCAATTGACTGGTCCATTTCTCGAAATCAACTTATCGCCAAATTTTGATTTCAATAAGGTGATGGTTGTGGTCGCCGTATGGCACGTAGCGCCATCCTGTTGAAACCACATCTCACCCAGATCAATGTCATCCATATTTTCAAACAAAAGATCATTGATCATAGTGCGGTAACTATCTCCATTGACCGTAACGCGAGCTCCGGCTTGATTTTTGAAGAAATAAGGTCCGATGATGCCACCAGCGTGTAAACCGCACCAAACGGTGCATTTTTCTGGCTGTAACGGAGTATGTATGGTCTACTGTGGATTGGTTTCACTCCATATGCGGCAATTTTATTTATTAACAAACCTGTTAAGCGAAAAATGAGCCTCATCGCTAAACATAATTGTGGGATAAAACATCGGGTCAGTTTCCAACTGCTCTAGAGCCGCAATCGGCGAAAGAACGACGCATATGATTGTCTCGTGGCTTTAATTCCTGCACCAGTTGGATCTTATACGGGTGTAGGCCAAGATCTTAGCGCAAAATTTTCCACGCAGTGGACGGACAGAGCCCCCAATTCCTGCGACCGACGACGAATCGATAAATTTGTATCTTCTTCCACACTTTTGTTTACAGCGGCGATATTCGCTTCAATACGCACATTATTGCGTCATTTAGATGATGATTTGCCAGAGTATACTGATCATAAATGTCAAAAAGTGAGCGCAGTACGTTTGACAGTTAACCCTTTCGTTTGACAGTTAACCCTTTCGTAAGTTCTATCGGGCTTAAAAAGCACCTTTTATTTACAGATTTTGTTAATATTTGTTAAGATAAAGACATTTTGAAAGTGGCACAAGAAAGAAATAAAGGAATTTGCTAAGAAAAAATTAACCCTAATAATTAGTTTTGTTATGTAATGAAACAACTACAGTAGCAATGTGACTGCGACAGACCATAGAAACAGTGTAAATGAAAGAGAATTGCAAAATACCGCTAAAATTGAAATGAAAAACAGGAAAGGTTTGCTGAATGGAGATGGTAGATACTGTTATGTCAAAACGGAATTACAAAATTTATTTAGTGACATTGAGGTACATTTACAACCTGCAGTTATCAGAACAATGAAAAGGTAATTTCTGAATCCAACTTGACTATTAAAATCTTAATTGTTCGTATATTAGAATGCTTGATAAAGAGAGAGAATTAAGCGGTTTGATATTACTTAAAACAATAAAAAGGATGCATCAAACATACATTTCCATATAGTTTACTTTCAAGAAAGCTTCCAAATAGTGAAATTTGTAATGGAGATTGGCTATGTTGGAGCATCAAAAATAAATCAATTTTCGTACACCATATTGCTTTCTGTATGGGAATATATATCTATGTTGGTATTTAACAGCTAAACTGGGGTATGCTATATATATTAAAATTGTTGGGAAAAGTTAGATGAAGGTATGCTGTATCATGCAAGTTCTCCTACACATAAAGAGAATTATCTTTTATGAAAAAATCACATAAAAGAGCTTTAGCTGATAGAGAAACAAAATTTTTCTAAATAAAATTAATGACCAAACAAAACATTGATAACACTGTTAGAGCGGCATTTTGATATAATATCATTTCTATTTTGGATCTGATGCACGCATTGGAAATCCAAAGTAATTTTATGAGATTGATTGAACTGTTAATATGATCCAATATTGCCAAAATATGTTTCAATAGTTGGTGCTGCATAAGAAGAGAAGAAAATATTTTACTGTTATTGCTGATCCAAACAAACGTCATGTAACAATGAGTGTAAAAATTGCAACCGAAATTTAAATCACTACAGGATTTGAAATAAACCGTCTATTAAGATATCAAAATATTTAATGAAAGATAGCTTTATTTAAATGTTTTTGTTAATAATATCATTTAAATAATATATTTTTGAAGAAAATATATATATACTTCAAATGGGAAAATTATTTATAGAGAAATATGAAAATAAAATGAGTGATAAAATTGTAAAAAAAACTAACACTTCCGAAGCGTGATTATAAATCCAATTTTAAACTAAGCACGAAACCGACATAATCACTTTAAATTATCGAAATGAGATTCCTAAACATATTATCGAATACAAAGATTGCGCTTCGAGTTTTTTTAACTGCTCCTGTAAGTGTAGCAGAAGGTGAAAGATCATTTAATGGTAGTAAAGGCTCTCATATGTTCGCTTTCTTTGTCCAGTCGTCGCGCATTATCTCTGGTGCGGGGTGATGTGGCAAGCACTGCACCTTCGACGACCGCCATCATTACTCCTTGCTTGAAGTGCCCGCAGGTACTCAATTATTTTTAGTGACTAAGTAGGCCACCCGCTAAGCATCAGAAAGCTCCGGGAATAAACCCGGTCCGTCCGCATCACAACCCGCTTCTCGACCACGGGATCACGCTGGCTTGAAAGATCATTTAGTGTTCTAAAAAATTGCACACTTTTTACGATTGATAATGTGTCAGGAGTAACTAAATTAACCGGCAACGCTCAAAATTAATTACTGTATTTCAGACTATTCTATATATTAAAGCGCGCACAGCTTCTGCGAAGTAATGAAATGTTACAATCGAATGAACATTAAACCATTGATTTTATTTCATTGTCTACAATATTATTTTAATTTTGAAGGGCGCCAAAAATACTTGTCCGGGGCCTGGTACTTACTCTGCAAACCCCTGAGTATACCCATAGAGCACATCAGCAACAACTGCATGTGTGGTCGTAAAGCTTACTTTTATATATGAGTATTTTGACACTAATTTGTTGTTTGACAATTGCTTAAACACACATTCTTGGGTGATAGTGTAAAATTAATAGAATTGAATTTCTGGTGTGGTTCACTTCAAGGAAAATCGCAAATAAATTTATAAAAAGTTTATATCTACATTAGAAAATTTATGTGTATGTTAGGAAACCGTTCGACTTCAGACATACAAATTCAAGTGAGTCCGAACAAACACCGATGGTGCACTTCTTTCTGGAGCTGCAAATGCACCTGTCACGTCCATGTGATTTTAGCCAACAAATTAAAGTTTGCGAAATATTAAATACTATAGAAATTCCAAGTAAGAATGTTTGTTTTTTTATATAAATTACACAAGAAAAGTCTTTGATACTCCAAAGCGAATCTGTTTGCAAACAAATCTGGATTTATTACCACAGCTGAAATCGAAGGTAAACTGACACCGAAAAGGAAAACACGCCCTCTGTTGGAAAGGTAATGATGTCAGTTTTTTGAAACATCAAAGCAGTTCTAATGACTGACTTGAGATAAGGAGAAAATCATTACTAATAACCACTGCATGGTGCTTTTGGAGAAAATAAAACCCCATCTATGTCGCTGAGCAAAACGAGACCAAGTTTTGAAATACTTCAGTATCTACCATATCTTTTATCATATTTGCCCGGTCTATCTCATTCGCATTATTAGTTCCTAAAACTTGATGCTATCCTAACTGGACAAAAATTTAGGTTAAAGAAGAGGTGATACAGAACATAAACAAGTATTTTGAAAAGTCTAAAAAATCTTCCTCGACATCAAAAATGATAGGGCAAATGTGGTAAACTTCAAGAGGCTAAACACCCTCACTCTGATAAAAAAACTTGTGCAACACTTTGTAGTAAAATATTAATATTATTACTAGAAAATGTCCCAATTAATTAACCAGCTATCATGAAAAATGATTACGTTATTTATATAAAAGGGCTGCCATTTTTTTTTTAATTTTTGGAAGTAAAAAATGGAAGTAAAATTATTTGCCCTAATTGTGTCCAACACCAACAACGTTTAATTACCTGAAGTGATACGCGGCCGTGGTCCCGAAAGCAGCGAGCAGCGTGGCGTCCCCGCCGCGCGATAATATCAAGAACAATGGGCATTAATTAACGAATCGTATATATGCATCGGCCATCAGCCGGGCACTGCCGCCCGGCTACGTGCAGCATAAACAAGCCGTACGTTACTTAATTAGCAGGTTCTATTAGCGAAGTCTGCGAGCCCCCGTATAATCAGGCCATTTGGTTGCTGCCGGTCGGGCGGCGGAGATGATTTTGCCCGGGCGAGGTACGTGTGCTGCCGGCCACTCGTGCAGCCTCTCCGTCGAAGATTATGAGATGGCGCTCGTCCCTCAGACGCCATTTGCCTGGGTGTGGCGCGGCCGACGGACGCGGTCGCTCGCCCAAATAGCCCTGCACTGCCAGGTGCAGCCGGCGCCCTGCATGCAGACATTGCCGCAAGCGCCCGGCGTTCCAGTGACGGATCGCGCACACTTCAGAATTGGCGCCGCGCGGTGCACCAGGAAGCCGCAATTAGCGATGATGGGGCGGCGGTGCCGGGCGCGGCGCGGTATCTGATTAAAACACTTTTTACCGATTAGGGCCCTCTGCCCCTTCAGATTGAACCGCCGGCGGTGATTGGATTGCTTGCTTACGTGGAACGGCGGCTGTCGGGCGAATTTTCTAAACTTTGATTAAATTGAGACGCTGCCGCTCCTCGCACCTTCCCGACATGGCTCTATTCGCGTACAAGACCAGAGCGGGTTTTTGATGGATCCGATCGGATTTATCATATATGAGGCCGTTTGGAGGCGAACCTCGTCTCCGCCGCAGATAGACATTTTGCGGCTTCCCTTGTTTTAAAGTTCGCATCCTCGCTTTAAAAGGTAGCGAGAGCAGAGAGAAACGAGTTTCTCTAAGTTTTAGGTAAACCCCGTAAAAATACCGCTGCACGAGGCCGCGAGTTACGATTTCCGGCAAATTTCGCTACACTTTTTATTCTAGTGAAGATTCTATAGATAAAATGCAAGTGTTCGATTCAACAAAATATTTCTGTAGAAATGTATTTAAAAATCAATTTATTGGCAACAATTGCAAAAAAATAATTTCTGTAGTTTTTCAAATCTATCTCACAAATATTTTATTTACTTTCTTCATATCTATACCACATCATTTTAACAATTTTTGTTGGTGATAATTACATTTTTTGACTTTGACACATGTGAGTTAATTATGGCTTTCTTGGATTCAGTTCAACAAATTTATTATTAATTATACTTGTTAATTACTTAAACAAGCCTCATAAAAATTATTTATTAAATGTATTAGTAACAATTTAATGTATTGTATAAAATGTTAAAATTTTAAATTGTGCAAATTATGGTTCAACTTGAGTTGATTGTTTTTTAAAACTAAACATTTTCTATACTTTCAGTTTTTGTTTTCACGAATTGGTAGTTTTTGTGTTTGGCTTTGAAAGCAACTCGTCTGCCGCAGAAATTAGTAATAATCTGATTTTAGGCTATTCTTGTATATTATAAGTTCATCCTCGCTTTAAAAGGTAGAGAGATAGCAGAGAAATAATCGAGTTCTTAAGTTTTATGGTAATATAAAAAATACCGCTGCACGAGGCGAGTTACGATTTCCGGCAGTATTTCGCTACACTTTTTATATTTGCTAGTGAATATGATGTCTATAGATAAAATGCAAAGTTTATGCGATTAAACAAAATATTTCTGTAGAAATGTAATTTAAAATATGCAATTTATTGGCAACAATTGCAATATCAATAATCATCTGTTGAAATTTTCAAATCTATCTCACAAATGATTTTATTTACTTTAATGTCATATCTATACCACATCAAATTTCTCAGACAATCTTTTTTGGTGATTATTTGAGTCTTTTTAGATCTTTGACACAATGTGAGTTAATTATGAGCTTTCTTGGATTCAGTTCAACAAATTAAAATAAATTATTAATTATTAGCTTGTTAAATTAGAGCTTAAACAACGTTTGACTCATAAAAATTATTTGACATTAAATGTATTAGTAACAATTTAATTTGTTGTATAAATGTTAAAATATCTTAAGATTGTAACAATCATTATGGTTCATTCACTGGATCAACAATCAATGAAAACCTGAGGATATGTTTTTAAAACTAAACATTTTCTATACATTCAGTTTTTGTTTTCAGAATTGGTAGTTATTCTTGATGTATTTGGCTTTGAACTACAAACACTTCCTTAAAATTACTAATAATCTGATTTTAACTAATATATATGTTTCGATACAGATACTGAACAAAATATTTAGTTGAATTATATATATATCTATATATATATATATATATATATATATATATATATATATATATATATATATGTATAAAATACATTCACAGCGAATGTTTTTTTTTTTGTTAGTATCATAGCCCACCGAATATAATACATATTTTTCGTTGGAAAATTTGTTAAAATTTTGATATCCATAACAACAACGGATTCTATCAAGGTATGTCAAATAATTAATGAATTTGCAGATACTTCCATTACGCCGTGTTCAGTTGGAGCCTTAATCACAAAACGATCAATCGGTGTACACCACAATCTTCAAATATCACCGTCTTTCCATAATTAGCTCTCGAGTTTTCGAAATGCATTGTTCGTGTCTCAATAAGCCGTGAGTCTTTTCTCTGCAAATATGTTTTACTCCTACCCTTATAGTTTTATTTTGCCAATGTCAGCATAATGCTTCTGTGAAAGTTAATTATCTGTTTATAGAAAATTGTTCAACGTTTTTAAAAACTGGTAAATATGGAAAATGTAATAAAGAAAACTTCTAACTTGTGCTATTATTTATATTTATTTATAATCTTAAATATTGTTCTTGCTGCATCTTTAAACATAAGATAGTTAAATTTAATTAATTTAAAATTAAGAAAAAAACAAAAGTTGCTTCCGAAATCACGTATGGTACGCATACTCAATTTTGTTAGTCAAATTAAAATTATTAAACTACTATTCTTCTTACCAAATGCAACCTAACTTAAATAAAATGTTTTTACTTTTTTTCTACTAAATAGTAAGCAGATAAAAAATATTCTATTGCATCGAGAGGTAATTTATTGTTGTTTTCATATATAATTTAAAATAACGATGTCCTACTAAATTAGGTGTTTCTGATAGTTTTGTACTGAACAAAATAAAGCTTAAAAACAATAGGATTTAAGGCCATTACAAAAAAAGTTTAATAATACCGCTAAACAGTTGAAAAAATTAAGAAACCTACAAGAAAATGGGAAAAACAGATGAAATGTAAAAGCATTACCAAAATATCATATTTTAATGACAACAGTTTTTTTTTTAAATAATAATAACACCTCAGAACGCATTCCCCATTACAACAAGAACTTAAAAGAACGAGATTCGCTCTAGAGCCAACCCTTGGAAGATAGGGAACAAAAAATCCCCTACCAGAAATGGCCGAATATGGCCATTTCCGATCATAACGGAAGTGACCTGGGTCCAAAAAGAGGTCACTGCACTCTTTTGAAAGCTCCCGAATCCAATGGTGGGAGAATTTTTGACCTAACTCCTAGCGTTTGGCCTGTACAAATGTTACATATGTATAATGGAAATGCTATGGCCCCCCCCCCTCACTATCAAGATTTTTAGTTTTAGATACGAGTTAACTAATAAATTTATTTAGCTCGCAAGTAAAAAATAAATTTGTGCAAATCTTAAGACCCAGGAACCATGCGCAAGGGTTGAAAAAATAATAAAAACCGTTGAATGTAGTTCATATAATAAGATTTTGGAACCATGTAACTTAAACGTTTAATACTGTATATTTGAGACTATTAGTTTAATATTTATGTAGCTTCAAAATAACAAAGGTTATGAATTTACAAAATTTGACATTATTTATGGAACAGTTATATAATAAATTTGTTAAACAAATATTTGTGAAGATCATTTTGCCACTGAAGTAGCAATAAAATACTTCTTTTTAATACATTTTTTATTCTATTTAATTAACTCGTATAGTTTTCCAAATAATGCAAAACATTTATAATGAAATTTAATAGCGGGAAAAACTACACAGAGTGATTTGTGAAGTGTGGTAATAGGTGTATAAATAAGTTCTCAGCTTTTTTCTGCCAAATTATAGTTTTATTAAAAACAAACAAAAAAAGCTTAAGTATCAAAGTATTCTCCGTTGGCATCGATGACCTTTTGCCATCTTCGGGTAGCTTGCGAATTCCCTGGTGATAGAAGCTCAATTTTCGGACTTCTTCTTCTGTTTTGAAGTGCGTATCAGCCAAGTGATGCTGTAACGACCGGAATAAATGATAATCGGAAGGGGCCATGTCTGGGCTATACGCCGCATGTGGGAGAAGTTCCCAGCCTAACGCGAAAATGTGTTCTTGCGTCGCCTTCGCAACATGTGGTCGTGCATTATCATGGAGCAGGATGACTTTGCGACTTCCTTGTCTAGTAAATAGCCTGTTGGTAGCGATCCGCCGTAACTGTTTCACCTGGTATCAAGAGTTCACAGTACAGTACACCTTTCCAATCCCACCAGAAACAGAGCAAATTCTTTTTGGCGTGGATATTGGGCTTTGGAGTCGATGTCGAAGATTTGCTAGAGTCTACCCATGATTTTTTGCCCTTGGGATTGTCGTACAAGATCCATTTTTCATCGCCCGTAATAATTTTACGTAGAAAATCCTTTTTTCGGTTTCTTGAAAGCAAATGGAGTGCGGTGTCACGCTGTCAATTTTTGTTATCTTCGGACAGTTTATGCGGAACCCATCTGCCTTCCTTTTGTATCTTACCCATTGCATGCAAACATATGGAAATGGCTGGCTAAGTAACGCCAAGCTGTTCTGCAAGCTCTTTTTCAGTTTGCGCATTGTTTTGATCCAGCAATTCTGCAGCTCATCCGTGTCAAATGATTGAGGGCGTCCAGCGCGTGGTTGATTTTCAAGACTAAGCTCTCCTCCGCAAAATCTTTGGTACCACTTTTTGCACGTTGCATGACTTACAGCATTCTCACCATATGCAGCACAAATCATTTCGGTGGCTTCAGCAGCGTTTTTCTTAAGATAAAATGCGAAGTGGATAGAAAATCGAATATGCTCTTTTGTGACTGCTATCGTGAACACAGCTGATTATTGAGGTGATGTGCATGAAACGCCAAATCCCATGATGTTTCGAAAGACCAAATGTCATTGCTTTAAAAACACAAGGGGGCGGACTAATACGTGACATGTAAACGGTGATTTGCGTCCTGTGAAATCTAAAGCTGAGAACTTATTTATACACCTAAAATATGGTGACATTTGTTACAAATCCGCATATTTCATTTAAAAAATGGGTAGATCAAAGCTATACAGTTTTTACACCAACTTAATTTTGAAGTTTTTTTATAACTGTTTGAGAACCGCAGCTTAATTAAACGTTATTAGCAATAAAAATTAAAATAAATAGTGTTTTGAAACAATTCGTTGCTGATTGACGCAGAAATAGCAAAAAGGCTGCTATTTTTTGTTCTAGCAGATGTGTACTTATCGTTATCACTATTATCAAACAGAACTAGTCTGCAATTCGATTGAGTTAAGACGGCAGCAGTTCATTATAGAGAAACAATGTTACTGGAGCGTCGAGACAGCGAAGGTCAACATTTAGAACAGTTTTTGTAACGGTGTCGCCGAGATAGGCAAGCTTTATTTGCTGTGTTTAATGGAAACGAACACAGTTTTTTGCCTCCCGAAAAGGTTTTTTCTTTTTACTTCGTTATCGACCCAAACACTTCCAGAGACCATCAAACGGTTTGCAGTGATTCGAATATGAGCTTGAATTTTTTATATCTGCATTAAATTTTGTCAAATACCCATAAAGCTATGCTTGGGGACCGTTCAGTACAGCGTATTAATTAAAATACCGGTATTCAGTTAAAGAGACCATTTTGTTCCAGACATCTCTACTTACATAAAGCTTCTTAAGAAAGATTATATACCAACCAGCAATAAAGCAATCAGAGAATAACTCCTATATATAAAAAAAAATAACATGCATGACATACATATGTCATCTCAAGATCAGTTCTGTATTTGAACAAAAAATGTTTGTTGAAATTAACTAAACATGCAGAAGTTTACATTAAAATAAAAATTTAGATCAGAGAGATAAGTTATTTAAATTTTCCAGTATTGAATATATCAGAAAAATTTAATGTTCTATATATTAAAAATAATTATGAATGGGCATTGTTTAAGAAATTAATTGTGCAGTTAATTTTGTAACCTCTAAACAGCATAAAGATGAAAAACCAAAATGCAAAACCTGGTTGTTGTTAAAAACTTTAAAAATTTAAAGAACTTATAGCAAATAACGATTAGGATAGTTTGACCACCAACAAGAGAAGACAATAGATCTGTAAGTACAATTAGGTAATAAATTTGTAAAGAAATGGGAGATTAGAAAAATAACTTTTTTCTTCTTCTTCTTCTTTAGACTTTTAGATCCACTTGTGGATATAGTCCTTTCCTTTAATTTTCCATGGTTCTTTTTCTTTTGCTGTACGTCTCCATAGTTTTCCTGCTACTTGTGCTATGTCGTCGCTCCACCTAGCAGGTGGTCGGCCGATACTGCGCTTGTGCATTCTTGGTTGCCAGTCGAGTAGTTTTCCGGACCATTTCCCTGTGGTACCACATGTCCGGCCTAGCTCCATTTCAATTTTGCTGCTCTTTCAGCCACATCTTCCAGTCTTGTTCTTTTTCTAATTTCTGTGTTTCTTATCTTGTCTTCCAATGTGATGCCTAACATTCTCCTGTCCATACTTCTCTGTGCTGTTTGTAGTTTTCGAATATTTCTTTTTGTGAAAACCATGGTCTCAATGCCATATGTTAATAACGGAAGTACACAGGTGTTATAAACTTTAGCTTTGGATTTGAGGTTGTATTTTGACGACTTTAGTATAAATGCAAGTTTTCCAAATGTTGACCAGGCTAATTTAATACGTCTTTTAGTCTCAATCTCTTGGTTTTCTTTTCCCATTTTTAACGTATGCCCGAGGTATATGTATGATTATAGATTTTCCAGATTTTCTCCATCTAATTCAACTTCTGTATCGCAAAGAGTGTTAGACATGATCTTAGTTTTCTGTTTATTCATTTTTAAGCCTACCTTTTTTGATTCCCTGTTGAGTATCTCTATGGTCTTTTGTATTTCTTCGATATATTAATACTATGTCGTCCGCATATCTTAAATTTGTTATATTTTCTCCGTCCACGTTGATTCCTGCATTCGTCCAATTAATTTTCTTAAAAGCATTTTCCAATGCTAAAGTAAACAGCTTCGGAGAAAAGGTATCCCCTTGCCGTACGCCTCTTTCTAGTTTAATTTTATTTGTTACGCAGTCCATTTTAATGTGCATGGTGGCTTTGTCATATATATTCTTGATTAATTGCGAATAACGGGAGTCAATGCGAAAAATAACTGAAAATAAAGAATTCAATTAAAGAAAACGAAATCAAAAAATTCCCAAGTTTAAAATTCTAAATAATTATACCAATTTTTTGTTGGTGTTAATTAACTATTTATTACTAAATAAAAGTCGGCCCAAATAAAATAATGCGCCATCTGCAACAGAAACTCGGGCACTGCTGTTTCATTTTTTGCCCGAACTTTCATTCAAAGAGCAGCTAAACGCGACAAGTTCGCACAAAGCAATAAAGGAGGGCCTTGTTTACTGCCGTAGTTCATGGCGCTGCTATTATAACCCACTCATGTTTTCTTGCAAAACACGTGTTTTGCACTTATCTGATTTATATAATTGCCTGTGCCGTTATCACATGCACTTTCACTTTTCCCCAGCTTTAAATTTAACAGCAACCAATAAGATATGCAAATTCTTATCGTACTCCCAGTAATACATGTGTCAAGTAAATTAATTAAAATATGGGTCTTATTAAGATGTTATGCTTCATAATTAAAAACTGCATATAAACTTTAATAAGTTATAGCTGATAGCAGCATATTACTGTCAATGTAAAAACAAGAAGAAAATGAAAAATATGAAGCTATCATACAGATTTTAATGCTTTGTATATTTATACATATTTTATTTTAAAACGTAATTTTGTTTAAATTAATTTCGGTGTTTGTATAAACAAGTAACTATTATTTTCATATCATTAGGTGCACAATTATAAATGCACAAAATAGAGGTACTTTATGTTACAAAAAGGCTACATTTTATTATTATAAGAACCATAATTATATTATGCAGAAATAATTCAAAAACATTTTAATATTTGTGGGCTACTAATCAGTTTTATTCGGTATAATAATGTAATTGCGATAAATTCAAAACTAATAATATTCGTTCTGGTGTAACTGCGTGGTGAAAGGATTTTAGCAGTTTCAAAATCAGATATGCAAATCATGAAACAATAGTTGCAAAAATCAAACCTGGAACTCCAGTCACCGTTCAAATATCCAATTAATTAATGTAGAAAGTTTGACTGTATTTGAAAATGCGTTTCTCTCATATCCAATTTTTAAAAAATATATTTCAATAATATGAACATAATGGCAAAATTAATAAAATAAAATAAAATAAAATTTATTAGCTCACCCTGTATATGCTTTATATATTTTATATTATATAAAAATATGATGATTTTGTAAGAAATCTTAAATTTTTTGAAACATCCTGTAAATTCATTTGGACAAACTCATTTATGATAGACGCTGTAGCTAGTGCCAGGTACAACGTGGTGGTCTTACCTTTAAAATATCAACCCTTCGTAAATACCGCTTTCAACCAAACTACCCCTTAAAAAATTGGCACCCTAAATTAGTTAGAACGTGTCAACAATCTGTCGCTTTTAGTTCGAAAAACATTGCCAAATCATTTTTTTACCCTCCTTTGTGAGATCTACATTTTGGCATCGGTTTCAAATCGATAGCTGCAAAAATTGATTTAGCTTTAAAGAGCAGATCAGACTGCTCGAATACACATTCAGAATATATGGTAACACATATCAAAAATCCGAACCAATAAATTTTCGAAAAAATTGCGGATCAGTTACTAGCACACCCCGTATTTTTGGTGGTCGAACGGGAACGCTGTTTAGCTAAACTCGTCCGTGCTACCTAACAGAGAAAAACATATTTATTTATCCGTTGCAGTTTTTGGCGTCATTTTTAGTGTAAAAGAGTGGGGATACGGAATCGGTCCGACAGACGTCCCTATCCTACTTTTGGCCGAGCTACCGATCGATGATGGTACCCTTCAAGAAAGTTTGTTGTGGACCAAAGCTAAGCGTTTTTATAATTTACCTCTAATTAATTATTAGCGCTTTTTTATGTATATGTTTTAATCTCATCTAGTTATTCCTAGCCTAATAATACTAGACCTAGAGAAAATGCCTTAACTTTCATTTTCACTATTTTTAAAAATTTTATCTCGCACACAAATCAATAACACAGATAAAATTGAGAGTGACTGTTTATTCGCTAAAGCAAAACAATTACCGACCTGATATTTTACAGCACATAAATATTAAATGCGACGCGTAATTGAATTACCAGGAGGCGTTGATGTTTCATTCCTAAAAATTGCATGCACTATGATTTATTTGCCTCGTAAAGCAACACTCGTTTATTTTATTCTTAAGGCACATTAATTACAACTGTTATAGCCGTTTCTTTAGGCAATAAACTGCTTGTAAACGATTTCTTTTGTTTTCAGGTTGGAACTAGGCTAAAATATTATTATGTAAAAAGCTTATCTTTGACACTTTTGGTACAAATTTGTGAAAATTCGAGTTGCCCTAAAGTTTCTGCGAGACCTCTTGTAGCCTAGCAAATATTCAATTCAAAGTTTACAGCTGAAATTTGCACTCGCTTTAATAATATCGCATCAGATTTACACCCAATGATTAAATCAGCGAATGGCTTTATGTGCAGGGCGTTAAATTTACTGAAAACATAAACATCCCGATGCACAATGAGCATGTCATAAAATGGCGTTTCGTTTTGCACTGCAGTTACACTTAATTTTAACAGGAACTTGAGTACGCTTAACGGCACGGAAGATATCGCTCAACTGCACGTTGTATTTTTTCAGAGCCGGTAACTGCTATAGCGGTCTACGAATTTTATGCACATTTTCAGCGCTCCTCTGCTTAGATATTTCGCTTGGCGGTACCCTGCGGGATAATTAAAGAAAATTCCAACCAACCGTAAAGCTTTCATTAAATCGGTAACAGTTTTGGTCGTTTTGAAAAAATACTTCATCTTTCTAGATGTTATCCAATGGACGAGATTTACAAAAACGTAATTTTACAAAAAAAGTAGTAACAGGTATAGAACAGCGAAAACTGATAAACAAAACAGCAAAGAGAGGTGTTGCTAATTTTGATTTAAACATGCCAGCAAAAATCGTAAAAAACAAGGCTCAAGCTTTTCTTAAGATCTTTATCAAGATATAAAAGAATTTTTAGAAATAATTAGGAAACAAATGAAGGTTTCTAAAAAAATCTACGAAAAACAAGTTAATATTTATATCGTTACACAATGTAACGGTATAACAATTATTAAAATTTTACTTTTAGACTAGTAAACTATATAAAAGTATACAAAATTATAAATTCAACAGTAGTAAGACAAAAAGATAATTTGCTTTAAGGAGAATAAAGAAACAAAACACGTGAGCAAAAAGAAAATCTACAATCACTGAAATGCTCGTACACAGCAAACGACAGTTTATACCGAAACGGTATATACGCTTTAAAGAACATTAAAGGAAAAAACGCTTAACAAGATAAACGGGCGACAAATGGAAGATACATTTAAAATAATTTTGCTTACTTTGTACCTAATTTTTATTATTTAATGGGACTTTCCGGAATAATTATAAATAATGTAAATAAATTTAAACTGCTACTTCAGTTATTATGTAAAAATTTAAGTTGTTATCACTAATTAATTTTAAAATTATAGCAATTAACAACTCATAAATTGATTTAATTATAAAATTTAAATGATTACGTAATTGAGGCCTTCGTGTGTCAAAAATAACAAGCATATATTTCATTAACTATTCAAAACGTAACCCTTAATTACAAAATTTGATACCATAGTTTTAGTTAAGGTTTTCTTTTAATTTTTATTGCTAGTAGACCTCTGTCCCATTTAACAAACTAATTATTTTAATTTTGGTAACCTTGAAACTAAGTAATTGTTTTCGTAATTGCTGTAGTACTGATATGTAGCTTCTATTAAAGCTAAAAATATGACGTGAAAAAGAAAAAACCTTAAATTATATATTTAGCTTTGAAGATATGTGCTGTATTTGTTTTTTTCTTGATGATTGTGGGTTATAACCAATCATAGTAAATTAAGGATGATTATAAATACATACAAATTATTAATACGTAGAAAAAGAGCTATAAAATTTATATTAAGACTGATTATTAAGCCCTAAAGTAACCATTCTATCGTATAGGCTAGTGCTTTCCAAATAGAATTTGTTTTGTTAATTTTTTTAATAGAGAACAGTAGACTATATGAATTTTAAAATTTCCGCTCTAGGCGCTAGCCTTATATAAACTGTACAACACCAAAAAGAAATAAATAGTCTTCTTGGCCGTGAGTTATGCTAGAATTATCCATACTTATCTGTAGCGCCGTAACTTTTTTGTGAGGTTCCATTTATTATTTTTGTTCTAAGTTAGGAATGTTTTGGTTGCATGATCTTTTCCGTTCCCAGTTTGCACAGGCTGTTGCTCAATCTTTATGTAGCCGCTAAGCCTTTCTGGGAATTGATTTGCTATCTTTTCTAATTATATTAGACTTTTAGCTGCTCAGTCCATTCTAAAGTCGTCACGCTGCTACCGCTTTAATATCTGTTATGCCTATTAAACTACCACAGTGAAAAAGAAAATGTTGTAACCAGTGATAAGCTACCTTTTCAACTCAATTTCTGCGTTGCCCAATTTCTTATCTATTACTATTGAAATTAGTAAATGTTTATGTCTTTATGTATCTAATTTTTTGATAGTTTGCGTATTAGTTTTTTAATTCCTGCACCTTTAATTTGCCGATGTTTATCTCTTAGTAAAATCTACATTTGTTTGTCTAGAACACTGGTTTTAACTTTCAACAGCATTTTGTTTTAGTAGTCTACATTTCCTTTGTTGTTTGTTATATTATTCGTCTATTAGTTTAGCCTTTTTAGAACTCAATGTGGTTTTCCTCAAACTTCCTAACACCATCTGTTTTATTTTATTATTCGTAAAATATAAGACATTCATCACTTTTATGCTGTTATCACATTCGCTTTCCCGTTATTGTTAGTATTTTAATCTATATACAACTTGTTTATTTCTGTGCCAGTAAATAGGTATGCATCAACGTTAAGTTATCTCAAAATTCTATTTTTGCAGCTTCTAAAATGCTTATTAAGTTTTTACCTTTACCTTCAATTAGCACCGTAAATTTTTTTCTACAAACACTTTGCTAACTGTAAAGAATGCTGTTTACTATTATCCTCTAACAATTTTATATTAATACTAATGACACCTGAAGGCCTGAAGATAAATCCTGCTAAGACTAAAATCATGAGCCAATACAATATCAAATTACTGTAGACGGCCAAACGCTGGAGAACGTGACAGAATACATATACTTAGGACACATCATCAAATTAGGAAAAGAAAACCAAGGTACTGAAATTACAAGACGAATATCTCTGACATGGGTCGCCTTTGGCAAATTGTCATATATCCTAAGGAATCCAGATGTACCGATCAACCTCAAACGTAAAGTTCACGATACTTGTATCCTACCAGTGACTACATACGGTATAGAAACGATGGCTCTTAAAAAACGGAATGCAAATAGATTGAGAGTGCTGCAGAGAGCTCCATAGAGCGTGCTATTCTGGGGATATCATTAAGAGATAAAATCCGAAATGAAGAAATCCGACGAAGGACCAAAATAACTGACGTCATAGAACGCATAGCAAGCCTCAAATGGAGATGGGCCGGACATATCGCGAGACAGCTGGATGAGAGATGGACAACGAAATCACTATTATGGCGCCCCCGTGAAACTAAGCGAAAAAAAGGTCGACCTCAGAAACGATGGGTGAATGACATTCGGAAGATAGCTGGTAGGAACTGGACAAAACAAAACAGTGACAGACACAGATGAAGAGAAATGGGTGAGGCCTACATTCAGGAGTGGATGGCAGAAGGCTGAAGAAGAAGACTAATGACGCCTCAGCAAGTTACGCTTTGAGGCTACCACTTCGTCGCCTAGACGCTAGCACTGACGCTTAATATTATAATCAATTGTTCTAAGTAATTCTTTATTTTGCAGATTGGGATAAAAGTGGAAGATATGGGACAGATTTTATTTAAGAAAAAAATTTATATTACATTTAAAACCATTTTCCATAAAATAAAACATTGTTATATAAAATATAACAATAACAAGAAACCTTGTATCAAAAAAATTATTTCCCCATGTTGTGGAAAAAAAAAGAAACGCTACTAAAATAAATTTTTTATCTTTAAATGATTTGTTGTGCACCAATTACAGGTATTTCTATACATGACACATAATTCGTGCAACCATTCATGATACTGGAAGCAATTAGTCAACCCATTTCGTAGTTTCGTCATACTCCTCAAAACATTTAACACAACAAATTCTTTTGTCGATAAAATTTCTTGTTAGGTCTCTTTGACATGTTTTCTTTGTTTCTATATTATTTTTCTCTTCTTCAGTCTCTTTTCTTTTATTAATATTTTTGTTTCTACAAAAACTGCAAACTCTTTTTTTGCTACACCTTCGCTGACTTTTTTTATTCAATAAATTTCTTAAGGGTTTGTGCGATTGGGAGAATATTTTACAAGAACATGCTTAGGTTATAACTTATTTGGTGTTCTAGATTGTAGATTTTTGTTTCTGTGGTAACTGTGCTTTCAGGAGCTGAAAAAAGCCGAAGTTTGGAAAACAAATTTACTTTAGGCACTAAAGTGTTTTGCTTAATAAGTTAGAATTATTATAAATAATAAAAAAGTGGTCGGATACCTCATTCTGGCTAAATTCTCTAAAACCTGAAATAGAATTTGATGGAATAGCAACACGCATCTAAGTTTCGCCTATTACTTCACTCTCTTGTTACGTAGAGAAATTCCAGTTTGTATTATTAGTCATCTGTTCTGGTTCAAAATTATAAGTTTTTTTCTAGCAATTTGCGGGTTATAAAATCTTGTGGTAACCATTTAAGAAACAAACACGAGTTGATAAACAATGACAAATCTTTTTACTTCTTTAGTAACCGCCTTAGGGGCTTATTTACCATTTACGTACGCATTTTACACATATACTAAAAGGTTTATTGTAATGTTTTTAACATTGGGTTAAAACGCTCATCCAAACTCATATTCTCAGCTTTCAGTGATGATAAGTTTCTGACTAATATATTGCTAGTTCTGGTTTTCGTTCCATGAATGTCACCAAACCAATGAAATCCAGCTTAAAAATTGATACAAATTGGAAAGACCATTGTCCAGATATTTTAAAATGTTTATGCGGAGTGCATTATACTCTTCAAAAGTAACATTATATCATATTTAAAATGATCTAACTCTTTGTAACAGTATTAAAGCTTTTCAAGCTTATTCAACTTTTTAAAGGTTGTTCACGCTTTCATAAAAAATTTAAGAATGATATTATTATTTCAAAAGGAAAATAATTATAAAAAAATCTATCAGATATTCTGTGACATTAGGATATATTTGGCCAAACTACACAAGACTTACTTTTTCTAAATACTTAAATATGGTAACGCTTTATGTCTGCTCCGAAGGCATTGATTTCCCGTAAACAACCTGAAAAATGAACCATCACTGATTTAACTGATTTTACTTATAATTTTGGAATACGGGATTGTACTTAAAAATTTACACAAATTGTCTCTTATCATCTTATTTATCTACTAGGCGTTGCCCGCCAAGGTATTTTTAGCGTCCTACGCTGACAATTTTTCAACCGCCTTCTCTCACATGTTTGCAAGATGGAAACGTATAAATGTTTAACTGGATCGACTTTTTCCCTGGATCAGGAACGTGGAACAATTCATCCTAGTGTCCATTCATAATAAACGTAAGCATAAGCCACCCATGAGAAATCAATGCAAAGCTTATGCTCTCGTTTATAATGCATTCCGTAATTTTTAAGTTTACGTTCATACGTAAGAAATCGGTTCAACTTTACCTATTTGTTACATTCATTTGCAATAATTTTTTTTTTTTGTAGATTAATGTTGGCAGCAGAAATAGAATGTTTTTTGTTGATTCTGAAATTGTAAAACCTAATTTTAGTATTGTCGACCTTTGGTCTTTGTTTTTACAATGGATAGAGGAAACTATTAATTAATTTAGTAAATGTGCATCTGTTCCTACACAATAAAAAGGATAACATACAAAGACAACATAATTTATGCAAAATGCCTGGGAGGACATTGCTGCCGCTACTTTTATTGAGCATGCGCAACTTTCAAATGTTTACATAAGACTTACGTGCATTATACGAATTTCATGTAGGCGGCATATGCTTATGTCCATTGCAATCGAAGCTCAACTCAGTGGAAGCAAATCAAATTGCCGTGGCGGACGCACTTTTTGGGTTCGGCCGTCCGGCCATTCGATAAGAAGCGAGAGCGGCACCGACGTGCAAATTAAGCGCTCAGAGCATCGCCACGTCAAATTTCATGTCAAATGTCTTTATTTAATTTCCGTTCAACTGTACAGGCTGTCTTTGTTTACAACGCATGGACCTCCACATGTAAATGAAGGACCAAGAATCTATATATATACTATATTTTTATTTCATACATTTCAGTCGCATTCTTATTACACGCCTTTATAATCTGCAGCAGAATATTTCTTAAAACAATTATTAACATTTAGAAGTCAACAAGAAATGGACAAATAACACGAGAACGACCTATTCATCTTGCAAATTTTGTATTTAATATATTTTTAACATTCTTTTTATTTTTTTATATAACTCTGTAACAATAATTAATATTTAAGAAAAGCAGTACATCTGCCTTATGTTACTCGTATGCCTACATTTAAATAAGCTGTAACCTGTTAGTACAGCTCATTATTTTTTTACTTCGTTGACACTAAAGCACCTAAAGAACAATTTACGTTTATCTATTAAATTTATAGCCACTGACATGTCAGACGTGCCAGTGTTTTAAAAATGTATAATTAAAATATATGTCATTCTTAGATTTTTTGTTAATAATGAAGCATGAGATCTTGAATTGGTAGCTTTTATGTTTCTTGTTGAGAAATTTTGTGTACCGCAAATTAATTGATTTAATTATCGAGCCTAAAATGTTACGAAATGGTAATCATACGCGGACGCGAAATTTCTTGCAAATGGGAGCCTTTTCAAGAGAAACTTAAACTAAATTATTCTCCAGTTAGGATCAATTAACTTTTGTAATCGTGTCTGGTCTTGCTTTCACATGGGCGAGCCTTCGAATGCCGCAATTAAATTAATTTTCCGCGGCGCGCATCTTTTACTGGTTTTGAAATAATTAAGAATTCCAACTTATCTTGATGCCTGCGCTCGGCCCGAGGGAAAATATTTAATGCCGTTGTTCCCATATAACCGGCAGAAGTGTGCAATTTTGCCGCTAAATAATCCAAGTTAGCTCCGAGACATCTTGGAAGCTCCGGCGATCGTTCGGACCACCCAGACGCGGACGTGGACGTGGACCGCTTCGCCGGCCGTCCTTGTATTAAAATGTTATGCCTGTCGCCTGCTTATTAATATTTATACATTTCGGGCTGTTTGTGGAATTCCGTACGGCGGAATCAATTTGCGTATCGCGCAAACTGGCACAATGTTGCGAGCGCCGCGTCTCCTAATTTGCATCGGGGAGGACTAAAGACATGACACCGACGTCTTGTTCTTATTTGTTTTCGATTCAAATTTGCTGGGGAACAGTTTGCCTGCGAATGCCTTCATTTGCTTGCAGACGAGCGCCTGCACCGAGTTTTATCACATACAATATCTGGTGGACAATTGCGCTCCGCAGGTTCGAACTTTTTGCGCCCTGCGTTTTATGCCCCGGCTCCCGGCTCGTCGCCGAGCGGGGCGGCGATATGATTTTTTCCGCCGGCTGATGGCGCTGCCCCCTTTATTCCCGCTCCCACTTCCCGCAGAACAAGAAACCTTTTTCGAGCAACATAAACATATCCTGTAGGTGAATGTATATTACATGAAATCTTTGATACACCTCCGCACGTGGAGTAACAAAAACAAATACTGGTTTATGGCCGCGCTCGCGGGCAGAATATTTCCTTGCTAGATATATAAGTAACATTACTGTGCATCACGTGGACCGTAACCTTGCCTCTGATTTTCGCGAACCATGCAACGCCACAGTTTACCGAAAAAATAAAACAACAGTCAAATACACATATCGCATTTTTACTGTTCCCTTCCTTGCGCTGCGTGTATATAAAACGAAAGGATTTACTCGTCCATCTGCAATGTTTATACCTTGGCGTTTACGAAGATAAAAATATACCTTGAGAGAAGGAATATGCAAAGAAAAATGAAAAAGTTGCAGTATAATTTTTGTTATAAACAGAAGGCGTTTCTACCGGTTGTTTCAGGGAAAAAATTGTTACAGGAATGTGAACAAACTTTACACGATTATATATTAAGAAAAAAGTGGCTTATTTCATTATTTAGACGATTAGTAAACTTTTTATATGCTTATTTTATACTAGGAAACACTTTAATTGTATGACAAAATAAAAATAGTACAATATGTGAATTATGCAATTGAGATCGTAACCGAAATGAGAGCGAATCGATATAAATATTTCAAACAGAACCCGTATATTTTTGAAACCCTTAACACATTTTTTTTAATGTCACGAGAAAGGCAATAATAATAAACCTTTGCATAAGACGTCACGTAATCCTGAATACTATTTAGAATTTTTACAATCCACCAGCATGATTGTAAAGGATCTATAACTAGTTCTGCAATCGTCATCTATTTGGGCATTGATCCCTCAAAGATGATTTGTCGTCGCTTACTGAATAAGATTTTACCACTAGACATCTCCAAGAAAAGCTTTTAAATTAATTAGTCCAAGAGCAAAAATTCTATTTTCTATTACGCAATATCATCTAAATCGCCTTTGTACATATCTTCAGGGACGCCGAGTGCTAACTCCGTACTCAGGGAAAAGATTTTTACCAAGTTCCCAAAATGTTTTTTTGAGATCTTTGTGTATTACTAATTTAATTTTTATTAAATAATTTGCACTAAAAATAAGTCACCTTCATAACTCACATAATAAACCAATTTGAATTATTAACTTTCTTAAACTATCCTGCATACAAATACGCAACAGATGAACATGCCAAATTTGCCGCGAAATTGCCGAACAAACGTTAATGCAATGAAAACAGTTTGTGAAACCGCAATGTAACCTGGCAGTAGATGATAGTGGACTGTAATGCGCATGCGTAAATGAGGGATCAGTAAATCTGCATCAAATTTTGTGTGAAGTTAGAAGAACGATGCAATACGATCGAATGTGTAGTACAAATTATTCAGAGACGAGAATCTGTTATGATTCACGTTTTAACAGTCCAGCAACAAGGAAATCGCCAAGAAATGTTAAAGTGGTACGGACTTCGATCGGCAAGAGTCAGTGACTGACTAAAATTGTAATTTTTTGTGTTATCTTGATACTTTCGGAACAAACCACGTATTTCTCTTCTAATATCATTTAAGATGGGTTTTTCTTCTCTACAAATGCAAGAAAAATGATGCCATTGTGTGTTAATATCGAATAGCTCTTTAAATTTACAAAGAATCGAATTTTTCGATCTGTCTTTCCCACTCGACGAACATGCATATCATCCTACCTACTAGCTTTTACTAACCAAGAGCATACTCTTAAAACAAAGCACCAGACGACACAAAATAGTTTTTGATAACTTATTAGGGGTCTTAATAGATTGAAATTGTAAATATTATTAATTCTAAACAAAGACAAAACATGACACATGGATAAATAAAATGTAACAATTTGCTACTCAATTACAAAAAGTACTTCAACTGTTACCTCAAAAAGATGAAGTCCACCAAGTAGCAGATTATCTTATGACCCCCCTACTAGATCTCTTTACTCATCAAACCATTCCCCTCTAACAAAGTCACGGAAATACTACTTGAGAAATATATCAAAAAAATATCAATACCGTCTCGAAAAGAGGACTTTTCCCGGTTCAATAGAATGTTGATCTATTAACTCATTATCATTGTTCTCTAAACTCTTTAAAAGCTTATTTTCATTCTTAAAACTGAGCATCTTACACCTGATTATCAATATGGATTTAGAAGTCTATTCTACTATAAAGCAAGTATACAGAATTACGGCATTTGAAGCCAAGTTATTACTAAGCTATTTTCCTCTTCATGGAGGTATATTATTTGAGTTAAAAAAATTTAAATTTACACCTTATTAAATATGGAGTTCTCAGACCAGTTCTGTTGTTAATAAACCAACAAACTCTAACACATGTGTCCCAACGTATGGTGACCATACGACAATTTCTACCAATTTTCAAAATCCATCCAATGTAGTCACAATTAGTGACTAGTCCAAAGATTACACTTCAAAATTAACGAAACTGCTCAAATTACTCTTGCCAAACATAAGAGTGTCGTTTCTGAAAGAGCACTAATTGTCAAACACTACTTCAAAGAGATTGCTGTTTAGATCTGTAATTCGATATAGATTTAACATGAAAAACTCATAATTGAACACAACACACAACTAAACTTAAAATTAAATAAATACTGTTAGTTACTTAGCAGCAATTCCAACTTTCCCTTACTAATAAAGTACTCCTATATAATACAGCTGTAGGGCACTGCATCTCACTTAAATTTAGAGATATTGACATCAACACACCATATTATGTTCTAATCAAAGAAATTTATATTCTCAAATGTTTTGTTAATCTAATTTATTGTGTAGAAGTTTAGTAACTATTATAAACTATCAGATTTGTTTCTTGTTAGTGAATCAGATTATAAATAAATATTTTGTTAGATTGTCTTACTATGAACAATACTTACAACAGCAATTTGTAGCATTAATTATAAAATAAAATAATAATTGGAATTGCATGCAATAGTAACCTTCCAAACATAAATTAAATTTATTTTATCGATTACAGCTTAACATCGCCTTGGCATGTTATAAGTAAACGACTATTTTTATGTTGAAAGCAAACCATTAGATTAAGTCGTTTTTATATATTTCGAGCTTATTTATGAAACTGCTCCTTGACTAGATAGACTATTCCAGCAGTATATGCGGGGGTTGTTGTACATATGGAGAAAGTTATATTCCTCCTATTCAGCATGTGGGCTGTAGAATAATCGTGGCGCGTTGATTTACATTGTTAAAAAAATTCTTTTCGTTAAGCAGACATTTTACCTCTTGCCACTAAAGTTTCACCTCTGATCCTCACACTTTCTGGGCATACATAACACGTTTATCTCATTTATCTTATTTTGTTCTACACCACTGCTCTTATATCAGGCCGAATACAACCCGGAATTCGTCAGAGAACATTACGTCGGCCATCTGACCGCGTTCTTGCGTCTAAGCCAAACAAGTCGCGCGATTTCCTGGCGTAATCTAGGAACGCGTGTGTAAAGACTAACGTCATGCAGTCAGTTCCGAGTTTTTTGCGAACAAGTAGCGTTCTGTAAGTGTTAAAAAATAAGACGTTGGGTGACGCCATGAGTTCGGTTACGCTTGGCTCCAAAGTTACACAGCGACCCTAAGCTGCAGTTGTTTTCTGCTTGTCCCCAGAGATTTATTGTCTAGTTTATCGATTATGTTGCCATAATTTATAGATTACATCACGAGCAACCCTGGCATCACAATTGATTTAACGATTATCATAATGAAGTGTCCCTCCAGCAACCTTTAATAATATCTTTACAGTTAAATTAGGAGAAATAAAAAGAAGTTTATAATGATTAACTAGAAACAAAAATTTATAATATGTAGGGAAAACTTCACCCTTCGCCCAATGAAGAAACAAGCAAAAAATAAAAAGAGGTCTGTACCAATGCACAAAGGAAAATTAGCAATAATTATTTTTTTGCAAATTTATTTATAATGTATGTCACTAACCTATCTGTCCAGTCCATATGACTTCTAATCGTTTGCAATAACATGCAAATGGTTTACAGCACAGAGCAGAGCAATTTTTAAATTTACAATTATCTGCACAATAAAACGCCCGTCGTAGGCGTCTCTCGTTTACTTAAACAATGATTGGATTGTTTGAATCAAATTGATTTTAGGAAGAGTGGCGCGGGAATGATTTACTGCAGTTTTAATACGTATTGGCCATGATATTATCTTGTTTTATAACTGTTTTCAAAGAACGGAGATCGACTGCCATATCTGCTTTTTCCCTTTATTTAAAAAGTAAAGCCTTTCCCACTTTCTCTACAACAGATCCCCAATTTAATTACCTTTCATTACTTAGTATCTATGTTCAGGCAGTATGCACTATAAAATACAAATTTAATTCTTTGTGCAATCACAATCGTAAATAAACGGAAAAAATCAAGGCACATTATTATTACTACCGAACGTAAAACATTTATTTAAAAAAAGCTTATAAGTATTTTATAAGATAAGATATTAAATAATACTCAAAATATGTAGGAAAAATTTTCTAGACTTTTATTAGTACAGAAGAGGATGGGTGACAAAAATATATCTATTAGAGATTTTAGGTAGCAAAACCATATATTTATCCCTGAAAATATTTAATAAAAACGGAATTTACAATTTACATTTGTTTAATAAAGGATATATTTTGAGTTGTTTTTACATCAGCTGTGTATGACATATTTTTTAGAATTTTTATATCATCTATTCCTATGAAATAAATCAAAAAATTTTAAAGGCTAAATTTTTCATTTTAAAAAACATCCTGAGGTTGTATAAAGCTGCAGTATGCGGAATAATAATATGTTCTTTTCTCTATTGAAATCATTGGAAAAATCTTAATAAATGACGTCCAACCTGCATACGGTTCTGAAAATTTGTTAAAATTTAGTTTTAAAGATTGAAAATGTTTGTCACTACAGAATATGGAATAATTCAAGTTGCTCTTTGATCATATGCAGAATAAATATAAGGAATCTATTTTTAGAAAATGTCAATGAGCTATGCGATGACTGAAAAAGCAATTTAGTCTACGGCTTTTCACGTTGTTACTTGAAGAATATGCAATAATATGAGCACGCTAAATTAATAATGAAGATGGAATACCAACAAGAGCAAAAGCTTTTTAATATTTAACTGAATCAGACCTTTATATATCTTACTGCAAGACAGAAAAATAGAACTGAATAAAGTATTATAATAATAACTGTCATTTAATAAAGGTAATTGTATTTTAAACTGGTTGTTATACACGCTACTATTAAACAAAAAATCCACGATTTTTCCCACCTTTACTAAGAGCGATAATTTTCTTTAGCTAATGCAGCTCTTTAATATGCAACTCGACAATCATGACGCATATAACCACCTAACGCTTATTTGGAGTAACTACAGTTTTTCTATTACTCTAATACCGACATCTGAAATAGATACCTAATACTAGAACTACATGACAGATATAGCTCAAATTGAGAATCCTCTATCACAAACACCACACTTCAGATTGCTCATTTTATCCCAGAACATATTAAGAAAAATAGAATTTTTAATAACGAGAACCAATCACGTATACTGTAGGTGCAAGTTATACGTTTAAAAGTTTTATTTAATAATTGCAAAACAAAAAATTATTAAAATACACATGATATAGAAATAACAATTAAAAGCCATAAAAAACTTCATAACAAATACAATTCTATAATTGTTAACTACCAGTTAATAATTTTTATTATCAATTATCTTAATGTCGTCATAATTTTTAAAAAAAATCTAACTGCTAAGAACTCTTAGCAAATATCATTTTTATATTATTAAACCTAAAAATAGAAGATTAATAAATAATTCACTTAAAAAATTGGATCACTGACTAATCAGCAGTGCAATAATTTGAAACATATTGCCATTACTACTTAATTGGCTTTATTAACAGCTATGTTGGATATTTCCTACATAAATTAATCTTAACGGTTAAAAAAATTATTTTAGATTGAAATCTATTCCTTTAATAATATTTTTATTGTATTAAACATTCTATTCCAAACATGATTCAACTTACAAGCATTTTTATTTCGCATCTGAGAAATGTTATTATTAAGCCTATTACATTAAAGAGCAACATAAAAACGTGCCCATAAAATTATTCTTGAACTTTCAATTTTAATTTGGGTATTATTTTTATCGCGGGTTTGACGTTCAATTAAAATCTATTGCCAACCGGTCAAATACGTCACAGCCCTGTTACTGGTTTCAGGCGAATCGAACGGTATAAATCAGTCCGAGAGGTTACACATTTGTTACCCGAATAGCTTTTTCTAAACAACCTCCACAAATATTTTTGTCCACGTGCAGAATCTTTCAGCGCGCTGATTTTAAAAAATAATATTTAGCCTGCCAGTCGATGCATCGAGGTAAATAGAGGTATACACATTCGAATTGAGCTTCTTGCCGAAAGTTGGGCTATGCAGAGCAAATGATTATTCTGGGTAATGATACACCGCGCGCATTTTATGTTATCCACAGCAGCAACAAATTCAAACTAAGATGTGTGGCGGTACAACTTATAAATTTCTCTGTTTATTGGTCTATTTTACTTTTGTTGTAATAACGTACATCTGAAGACACCCGCAGCAGCTGTGGGCGAAGCGTTAGGAGTTTCGAACTCCAAACACGGTCTAAAAGTCTAAGATTGCGGCTATGAAATCGTTGGCATTAATTTTATATATTTTATATATGTTGTCTGAGTAATTTTATGTTGCATGTTTTGGGGATGAGAATGGATTCACAAAAACAATTTAAAAATTTCCAACCATTTTTAAAAGTTAGGAGAAATGGCGAACAGATGGGTGCTTATCAAATTGATTAAAATAAATTGAATTTTTATACATTTAATTATTGGGTAAAATTACATTAGTTTGGTAAATTTAAAAGTATTATTTTAAGAATTATGTGGACCAAATCATACTCAAAGTTAAACTATTATTATACTGCATATTTGCAATTAATTTTTCTATGAGGAATATTTCATAAATAATGCACAAGCTGACAACAATTTGCAGATGATACAATCCCACCTTTACAAAAATGTATAATGCTTTGAAGTCTAGAATTATACCGCAGAAGTTTTCCATTAAACTCTTCGTAAAGGAAATGGAAATAATGGTCCAAGATTAGAAAGTCCAATAAAATCACCCTACGAAAAATTGTTTTGAAAAATGTCGCTTTATTTTGATGTCAGGTCAAAATTTGCACATAGAGAGCATTGTAACTGAATTTCTGAGTAAGTAGGAGGAGAAAATGTCATCTCGCGCGCCATTTTGTTCAAATTTGGATCTACCAGATTATAACTTTTTCTTTCTGGAAAAGCTTACCCTTTCGAGAATTAAATAAACTTCATACTCTCAATAAAATAACAAAGCTTTCAAAGCACTGGCACAAGCTCATGGAAAAGTAAAAAAACTATACTTCGGTTGTGTTGAAAACGTTATAAGTTGAGCAACATGAAAAACCGTATTATTTAAAAAAATAAATCATACGACAAACTATACAATGAAACAGATAATTCTGTAAAACTTTCAGGAACATTGCAGAGAAGTATCTTTTACGCTGCCAACCCCTTATTCCTTCATGGTGTTTTATGCCACTTTTGTAATAAACAGCAAGATCGTAAAAGCAAAAATTTAAAATCTCATAAATATCATAAATTCCTGTAATTACATCCAAGTAACTTCCGAATTCATATTTCAACACATAATATATTAGATCGTAATAAATACTGTTTGCGTTACAAATAGTGGCGGAGGCCAGCCCCCACGAACAGTCCTTTTGGTTTAACCATGGCGTACAACCGAAAACATGTGCCTCGAGGATTTAATAATGCGTCTGCGCACCAATGGTTGGAATGCCAGATCTCTTCATTTCAATTTGGCCTCCGCCATCATTGAGCACAGGTTACATATTATTACGCTGATGCACACTTTTCGGTGACTTGTGAACAGTCGAGGCTTGCCGATGATCTAGACAGATTATTTCTACTTTACCAAGTGATTCACAAATTCTTGATATGGATTTTAAGCTGGAGAACCATGAACTTGCAAATGTATTTGCGTACTTGGTTACAAACATATTAATCTTAACAAATAAGATTTATGCTGTTTTAAAAGTTACTATTGAATGGCCTCTAGTGAATTAATATAATCCATAATCTGTAAATTTTAATTATTTTGAGTGAGTAATTGGTTTACAAAAAAAATATTAATAAGTCGTTTAAAAATGTTACCCTCTATGCACTGATTGACTAATCAAACTACTGTCGAAGTTTTCAATTACATACTTGTTGATAACTTTTCTCGTGAGAAATTCAACTCGAATGTAAAAATATTTTATTGTTAGATTTACCACTGCCTTGCCAGTTTTCAAGTGTCGTTAAACAGCTTTAATTTTCTAGGATAAATAATAGTATTGCACTCATTTCTAATTTCTAAATAAAATATGAAACATTAAATAACTTAACATTATTTGAAATGATAAATTACGCAGCTAAAATGCATATTTTTTATATAAAAATGAAAGTCTACATAGTATATGAATAAAGTAACCCTTAAATAAAATACAGACGGCTTACTACAATTAGAGAGAAGGGCGGCTTTAAGAATTTCTAATTGATTATAGTTATTAAAAAATTAAGTCATTTTATTATTTAGATGATAAATTAAATTAAGGTTGGTCTTTATTATTATAAAAATAAAAATTTCTCGTGTTAATGCATTGATACAGAAGTAGATCTTTTACGCATTAAAATTTGTTTCTTCTTAGTTAAGTTGCTCATATTGCCTTCTTTTTTAATTCGTATATCTATAGTTCCACATTTCATCTTCGTTTAATAATTGTTTTTATAAAAATTTACACTTTTGTGATTTGGAATTTGAAACATTTAATGTCTCAGGCTAAAATTTAAAATTAAAACGTTAGATTATTTTCACTTGACTATCATATTTTAACATTTCCTTTTTCCTCCTCTATACCTATATTTTTAGACCACAATCTTGATCAATTAATTGTCGGTTGTTATTAGGAAATTGTCTACGTAACCTGTGTTATTTAATTATCGCACCGGCTGGCCTTCCTGCCTTCTATTTCACATTCTTGTGTTATCGCACCATCAGCCATAACGGCGGCTTTCTGATCTCAATATAAATTTTAAATAATACGAATTTCGCGTTTATCAGCCGCAACAAATATTTTGATTGAACATTCGTGGGGGATTTTGTCGAATAATTTCTCGTAATGTTTATATCTGTATATTAAAAGACATCTTGTGACTTCCAAAACCAATTTGTATGGTAGTATACGGATAAAACAGTTTCACTTTGCTTTTATAAAAATAAATCTATACTCAGACCTCAAAAAAGGAATAGTAACGATTTCCTTGGGACTTATATATTCACTAATTAAAACAATAAAGAAATATTAGACAAACAAAGTAAAGACGTTATAATATTTTTTTATCTAAACATTCAATTGCATATTTAGAAAATTACCTGCAATTACTTTCTTATTAAATTAAATAGAAAACATAATTTGGTCTAAAAACTAAAGACAGATACTAAACAACAACCTGCAAAATAATTAATAAATAACGCAAACGATACAAAACGCTCTGTTGACATCTTGATACAAATATTAAAAAGTTGAATGCACTTAGAAAATTGTATACTTTAAAGGATACTAATCACAAAAGGGAAAACAGAAAGACAGAACAAAGTTAACTTTCATATAAAAAACTGAAGAAAATATACTAAAAAAGAAATAGTTTAGCACCATTAAAAAAAATAGGGGTCCTGGTGAAATTTCAAAAAAGCCAAATGCCTAATCGCCTAATTTCGGTTGTGGCAGTCTTCTTCATTTAGTCCTTCAGATTTTCTTATGCCACCAACCCATGACTTTTTAGGTCTTTCCCTTTTACGGTTTTCTGTCGGCATCCATCCCATTGTTTTCTTTGAAATTCTCTCCTCAACCATCCTCTGTAGATGACTATACCAGACCAATTCTTCTTCCTCAATGCTGTCTGTAATTGAGTTTGTTATGCCCGTCTGTTCTTTTATTTCGTCATTTCTGATTCGTTTAATTTTTGATGTTCTCGCTGCCATCTTAGGGTACCCATTTCTGTGGCTTTTTCTTTCTTTTACATGCGTTCCTTCAGTCGCCATGTTTCTTATCTTTCTTTGTACTTGTAACTTTTACATTTTTTAATTTATTTATTGTTTTTAAGATTAAATCTGTTGTTTCTTTACCATATATAGATACTGTATTTTCGATATTTATTGGTAAACCCCATTTTTAATATTCCTCCTTCAGTTTGTATTAATTTGGATGCCCAATTCTTTATATTTTTTCCACAGTGTTAGTGCTTTCGCAGCGTATATTTTAAAAAATGTTGGAGAAATGCAGTATCTTTGACGTAACTCTTTGTTCCCTGTAAACGGCTTTGATATTTTGTGTTCTATCTTCACAAAAGATTTCATATTGTGATATAAATTTTGACACCTATTATGAGTGTGTAGTTAATATTTGTATGTTGAAGTACTTCCCATAGTTTAATAATGGGAATATTATCGCATGCTTTTTGTAAATCTACAAAGATTAAGTGTGTTATTGAATTTCTATCTAATTTTTTTTTCTATAATTTGTTTCAACTAGAATACGTTGTCAGTGTATGATCTACTAGCACGGAAAACCGCGTTGCTTTTCTTTCTCGTAGTTTTTATATTATTGTTCTATCATGTACTCTGATTATCCTGCTATATATTCCTACTTATTGTGCTCATTGCTAATATCCCTCTGTGGTTTTTGCAATCTAATTTATTTCCCTGAATCAATAGAATATGAGCTGTTTTCAACTCTTCCGGTACGTTTTCGCCATTTATTCATTTTGCAAATATAAAGCCATATAACTTTTCCATTCCATTTTTGAGTTGTTTTCTTGCATTTTTAGTCGCAGTCCGATTCTGTTGAAGGTATTCAGGTTTGTGTTCTGTTAACAGAGATTTATAATATTAAACCCATATTTTTGCTTTATTAGTTCTGTTGAGCTATTGTTTATAAATTTCCACACTTTGGTATATTTCTTTTTTTCTTATATAGGTATCGACCTCTCTACATTTATTGTGCCATGTTTCTCTCTTTCTGTCTACGATTTTTTGTTTTGTTTCTCTTTTCTTTTCTTTGTATTTTCTGTAATCTTCTTGACGGTTACTTTTAGTATAGCCTTTTTCCTCTTTTTCTTCTTTTTAATACCTAACGCTCTCCTTGCGGCTTTCTTAATGATATGTACTACATCTTCATGTATCTCACTTGCTGTTATCAGTTTTTTAAAGATAACTATATAATCTGTTTTGGAATAAATACTTAGTACTGTCGTGTTGTAAGCGTACTTTTGTGTTGAATCGGGAAGAATATTTTGGCTTTCAATAGATGGTGGTCCGACACGTAACATATTCCTTTCTGAACTATAACATCTATTTTCAGTGGAGTATTCTGTTGGACTATTGCGTAATCTATTATTAATTTTAGATTTCTCGTGTGTTGATTTCATCTATATTTATGTATTTCTTTGTGCTTAAAATGACAGTTCATAATTTTTAGTTATTGTTCGCACAGCTCTATAAATCTTTCTTTATTGTCTTTGGTTGTATCCTCTCCGAATGATCCTATTATATTATTATTTTCCATTTTTTCTGTTCTTCCATTTAGATCGACGAATATTATCACTTCCATAATACAAGAAATTCGGTGATATTATAGTTAAGCTTTTTATCACAATTTATTCATGGATATGCCAAGAAATAACTAAATCAACTTTTATTGCAATATACTAAAAATTGGTAGAAAATATTTAAATTACAAAATAATGCCTCTAATAGGTCGCACACCTAAAATTCTACCAATAGTTTAGTGAACCAAAGTCCTAAAATTAGAAAGGGCCTACAAGAAGATGTATTTATATTATTAACTTGGAAATTCGGATATATTTGTACACGATTGCAAACATATGTACTTTTTTTATTGACTATGAAAAGATATTTACCACGTGATAATAATGAAATGCTATTAGAGTAAATAAAAAAGAAATTTTTGGAAATACATAAGGATTTGTAGAAAACCCCTATTACCAGAAATTTAAAAATGGTCAACAATACGAATTACGCAGACGATACTATGTTGAAGATTGCCCGCCTTCTGGACTTGCAGAACCTATCAAAACCTAAATTACAACAGAGCATATTGTAATTTAAATTAATCTGACAATAAAAATAGAGTACGTTTTACTAAAGTTTACACTTTTAAACTAAGTTTTAAGTTCATTGTTGATTTTCATCAGGCCATTGTACAAACTTTTTGACATCGATGTAAACCGTACGATTGAAACTAGAAAGTAATTAATTATTGTTTTGGCACTTAATCGAGTTTGAAATTAGTGTTCAAGCAAATCTTGCGCAATCCAAACCTGCCTCATACTTTTTATCTCGGAATTACTCAGTTTAATGAAGCAGTTTCCATGACTTGTAACCCATAAATGGTTTTAAGCTCCCAATCAGAAACTGATAGCGCCGACCTTGTTTCAAATATAGCAGCGCGCTTGTTGACACACTGCAGTTCCGACGATTTAGTGGGCCACTCGAAATTCTAATATTACAACCCCGACATATCCATGTCTCGCTGGGAGCGGATGGCTCCTGATGGTCGATCAGCGAGCAGACGACGACTCGGAAGTGATTGGATTTTTCCGTTTACTGCATGGTCCAGTAATTTTCCGATAAAACTTTAACAAGTATTCGGCTTTATAGAAACTCTGTTCCTTAAGTATAAAACTCGGGCGCACGAACGTGCCGAAGTTGCGAGAGCGCGATCCGCCCGGGAACGCAGATTTGGAAAGCGGCGAGCGTTCCGTGTTTTCCATCGCGTGCAACATTTAGAGGTGGAGTTTGGCGTTTTCAAATATTTACAAGAAAATTGTCGTCCCACTTTGGCTATATCATTCAGAACAGGTTTTCATCAGCATCTGAATGTAGCCCGCCGTGTGCGAATTCCCAACGCCTCGCACGTTTGGCGGCACCGGTTCGGAATACGAATCGGGTTATAATAATTTTGTTAAAATTTTCAAACCTTTCATCGCTCCTATCGAGGCACGCACGCCATCGCTCATTTTGAACGATCCTCGTGCCTAATAAGTCATGATGTTGTTTGTTTCGACTTTAGTCTCTTAATGGAAGGCAAATCGACGACAGCGGTTCGAAGTATCTTTTCGTTAGACTTGCAGGTTAATTGCAAAATTAAAGCTCCTTTTTCTTTTGAGTTCGGGCATTTGCCTCCAAATTGCTCGCGGGGATCGCGTTCTTTGGCTGAAGAAGGTTAATTTTAACAACAATTTGAATCTTGACGACGCCGTTCCTCGGCTAAAAATGACGATAATCGTCACAGTCTTAGGCGGACAATTTACCGACGCATTGCTATTTTCCGAAGACAAAGGGTTAGAATGTGACATGGCCGAGTGCGCAAAACTTGTTCGGAAAGCTCGCATGCGCGCACGGCGAAGCTGCGGAGTCGATACAGAAGGGAACGCGACTTTCAGCCTTGGGTCCTCCGCACGAACCGCGGCCAAGGTTTGTTTTCCTATCGCACGGAACACTTCAATACCTCCGCAAAGCAAGTCCGCGAGTTTAGAGCTTTCGTAATCTTTTCATCGAGCTTAAAGTCGTTTGAATGGAAAGCAACACGGCCCGATGCGATAAATTGCTTGATCTCGACCACGTGTTATCGTTAGCTCTTTTTTAGAAACAGCGACGGCGAACCCAGTTACAAATGACCTGTTTTGCGCTCTCCCATAACATTTTTCTATAGTTATGCACAAGAAATATGGTAATCGAGCGTGACGCGCCCGGCGCAATTTAGACGACTTTATGGCAACGGCAAACACTGCGCCGTTGCATGGCCGCCACCACCGACACATTTTATTGGATTAATTGGTGTTCAAATAACGTTTATTGCCTTTATGCCTCTATGTGTGCACAGTGACATCACGTATAGTCCGAACATGGCCTTACTCGAACATCTAGCGCCATAAACGTCCGCGCTTGATTTACACGTTCTCAAACAAATGATCCGATTAAGTCGCGCGGTGTTTCAGTGTACGCGCGATTGCAAATCGCTCCTCAAATACAGCCGGCCGAGAAACCTCAGTGCTGGGAACGTATAAAAAGCTCCGCCGAGAAATTTATGCATGCACAAGGTGACTGACGCCAGTATAAAGTGCCCATAAAATACGAGACCGACCATACCGAAAAAATTGAAGGACAGTCAATATTTGAGTAATTCGATTTGGTTCTGCAGCTTGTCATGGTCTAGTTCGTCATGAAATAAGTTTTGGTCACGATCTGCTTCGATTTCGGGCCACGCTGGAGTCGCTGCTTTGAGCGGCGCTGCTTAATGTGCTGTCATGGTGCCAAGCTTCGAAAAAACGCCTCAGAAACAAACATTGCAACATTTTATTAATCAAGTATGAAGCGTTCTATTAGACTTACTATTTTTTATATCGTGTTTGTTATCTTAAAAATCCGTGTTAATATATATAGTCCTCATAGCCTTCCAGGTACATAAGAATTTGAAAATAACAAAATAAAATGGACAAAAAAATGATGCCCTTATTAAGCTTAAACTTCATGTTATTACTGCTAGTAGTAAACCATTGAAGACAAAAAATTGTTTTAATATTTTTTAAATATATTTCAACTTTCGCATACCAGTGCCGCTCTGTAAAAAATTTTTACTGGTCCTCAAAAAAGTTGTAACTAGTGTTATATATTTAAAACACTGCTTAAACCTTGGTTTTATTGTAGTCCCTGGCAGTAAACTATCGAGATAGTTTTTGTATGTATTATAGTGTTTTCTACATTTACTCTTTAGTTGCATTCACAGCACTGTACTCTTACATGTTAATCAATGTGTTTTTCTTTATGATTACTATTTATGCCAAGAATCAGAAGATCCAAATAAAGAAGGAAGGATCTAGTGACAAAATAATTGAATTTTAAATGACTAAACAGCACAAGTTTTCATCGCTGCTAACATGTTGATGAAGCCTTGCATCTCAGAAAATTATGGAACCAGAAGCTGTATCGTCTTTAAACCATATTATACAAAGTAGAACTGTTGGCATGATTATTGGTAATAAGGAAGGAATAGAAACAGATGTTGTGTGTTTAAAATCAATTCAATCGACGTAAGTTATGTTGGTAGTTTGAAATGCTGTATAAACTAGAGCGAAGATAGACATATTGGTAAACTTTTTTCTGTTGTTTCTACTAATTCATAGTATATTCAAGTGCAAGCACTTAACTCAGATGGATATGTCGAAGTGTGTATGAGTGGTGCTTATCCAACAATTTTTTCCATTTACTATATGACCAAGTAGAAACACATAACCGCAAAAAAGGATTTTACTGAAGAATTCAACGGCGCCAAGAGCCATTACCGGACCCAGAGAAAAGATTTTCTAGGTTTCCAACTTATACATTATTATTAACTTTTGTAACTTAAAATTATTGCAAAAATGTTATGTTAAAAGTCTAATTGCAATTAAATATAGAAGTATTTGTAATATGATAGTAATCCTGTTCTTCACGGGTTATGTTAAATTATTTTTAAAAACCTATCTTAATATAATGCATCAATAACTTTCTTATATTACAAATAATTGCATATATGTTATAAAAGGCTTTTTTGGCTTTTGTACTACTAATATTTGGATTGTTATCAAAATTCAACTGTCTGTCTAACATCACCTTAATAAGTCAAAGCACCCAGACTATTGAGACGATTTTGGCACATATTGGACCTTAATATATTTTAAGTTTTCCTATACACTAAATCATCTCTCAACTCTAGCCACGATTACTGGTGTTGTAAAGAATATTCTTAAAGCAACATAAATATTTGGGGACACAATTTTAATGCATAACTACTTAATTTTGCGTCTCGTGTAAATTTCTCATCATCACTTTTAAATAATATTACAATACAAATAGAATTTTAAAAAATTCGACTTTTATTATTGCTTTCTTCAATATCAGTTGTCTTACTTATTTCGTGCCAAATGTTATTTCAACATTCAACAATTTACTCTTAATATTTCCCATTTTTAAAAACTTCAAATATTATACAATTTTTAGACGGTTCTAAAAAACAGAACTGCTCTAATGCAAGCTTCCGCAGCTTATAAGCTACAAAGATTAATAAAAAAGAGAAATAATTCCAAAGAATTCTTTTTCAAAAGGTAATTAAGAACACTTTTATAGGATTCTTTTATGGTTCTATTGCTGGTTGTAATCAAAAGAATTCAAGAATCGTTCTTTAATTTTATATTTTCCAGCATCATCCACTTGCAAATAACATAATATAAAAACTGTTTGTTTAATATGGAGTTGCATCTACTGTTACCGAACAATATCTCGCTGTTGTTTCTTCTTCCGGAATTGCTTTTATTACATTAGCTGTACAGCATTGTCCAAAATTTTATGTAATATTTGTTTCCATTTACGTTACTGATTTTCCACGATACGACTACTTTTATGTTTATTTTTTTATATAATAAATTCCATTTTTTTAAACATATGGACTTCAAAACAAAACTAACGAATAGGACACCCCAAAGATTCATTAAAAAGTTTACAGGGAAAACAAAATAATGTTTCTTTGTTTGTTAACGTCCCAATCCCGAGGTATGTTATCATCATCTTGTAAAATTATCTTAAGTAAATTAATTGAAACTTTACATCTATTCTGCTTCTACTTGAACCAATGTACAACATTTCAATTATATCTACACTACAAACAATAGTTGCTATATTGCCAGTTTTGTCGCGTTTAAATAAATATTATTTTCGTTGTAAGTTAACTGATTTTCTGGTTCTTTATTAACGTTAGTGCACTGAAAGTATAATAACAGAATGGTTATTATACTTTCAGGTTTGTTCTTTAGTCCTTAGATGTTCGTTCTTCGAATTGAAATTTCTTATAATTGATGTACTTGTAGATGGATTGCATATAAATCTTAAGTTGTTTAGTGTTCTTAGCACATTTTTTTCTTGTTTTTTAAATATTTTTTGTTTTAATCCAACATAGTCTAACGGATTATTTCCCAGAGCTCTCTGATGCCTGATAACCACAAAAAAATTGAGTATCGGAGTTCGCTTTGAATAAGGGGTAATAACCGCGCTTCTCTAAGGTGTGGTGCTTGCATATCGCCCCGCATCAGAGACACTGCGCGACGACCGGGCAGAAAAGGCAAACATATGAGAGACTCAATATTTTCCATTTGCAGGCCATACTCCCACACAAGGCGTTGGAGCCTGACTATTATTATGCTTTAGTAGTTCTGATTTGTAATGGTAGTTTATTCTTGAACATTTAATTTCTAGAAAGTTAATTTAAAGCAGTGGCTAAAAATATTTTTATTATATTTCAACTACACATCAAAAAACCTTTTACCCAAAAGACGCAAATAATGTAACATATTAGAATTGTCGACAAATTAAGGTGAATAAATGAATTCATGATTCATACAGAATATCTAACCACCCCAAGTACTCACTTTAATTTTAGGCTTATGAAATCGACCATCGTATTTTGCAAATATCACTATGGCTACCACTTTCAAGATCACTATTATTTCGTCATTTATATATATATAACACTTCATGTATTTAATATGATGAATTTCACATTCAATTTGCGTTGAATTTATTGACATATATTAGCTTAGATATGTATTTTATTTTAGTAGTACGTAGACACCTCACACAGACTGCGTACACTACATACACCACACATGCTACACACACCATATATAGGGCGTGCGATATGAACCACTTTCTAACGTAAGCCATAAAATTCTCAAATAATCCACATCTAAAATCGAACACCGACCAAATATATAACGACATAATAAGGCAGCTGACTTACTATATGGTGAATCTGTAGACTGCAGAAAATCGTTAACTAGTAATAGAAAATTAATTATTTAGGTATACAGAAGCGGTCCCAGACCGTATTGTCCAATTTTAAACAGTTTTGCAAGTTTGGCATAGAAGAAATTTATTATGGTAACATTTATTATGGTAAAAAACTAACAATTGTAAGTGCTGTAGTATTCATAAAAGGATTTGACACATAATATATGGAACATAAACAACTGAAGACTTTATGAATGAGAAAAAATCAAATATATAGTCTGTTCCCATACATAAACTTGCATATAATTTTTTGATTTTGAATTAACAGTATAACTATTTAACAAAATTATTGCAATAATAAGCAAAATGAAATACTAAAAGTCGCACTTGTCAAGTTTTATAACTCGTATAATAAATCAATTTAAATTGTTGCCACCTTATGTTACGCTCCAGGTACTTTATATAAATATAAATACAGATATAGATGCGAACATATTTCGCCTTAAATGCTTCTCGAGCAAATATAAAGAAAACAATGGAACTGTGCATAGACACCAGCTAAATCTTTGAACTTGCACAGAATCAAATTGTAGACGATGGCGCATTAAAAAATGATAGAAATTATATCAAAATGATGAATAATACATTAGAGCCTGCTCGGGCCTTTAGAAGTTTCTCCTCTCCTCTCTCGACGGACCTGCTCAGAGCTAGAAACTCCAAATTCCCTAGCACACTGCAAAACTTTCAATATTGTCTTTTTCATACAAAAGTAAAATAACTGTTGTGGTAAAAGGTTTCTTTCTCGCCTTGTTATAAACTACAAAAAAAAAATGAAGTAGTTTCTGCAAGAGCAAAAATCTTTTTCTGTAGAATTTTTGTTATACAAAGATTAAATGGAGAACAGAGACAACACAGTTGGAATTGTCAAGAATCCCGATTTTCTTAAAAAATAAGATGTGCTAAAAGGGGCGCTAATTTCTTGGGGAGTGACTTAGAAAAATAAAATAAAAATATTTTGGCCTTTATAAGAATGTTTGATTGCTGTTAACCGAGAAGGGAGTTACAACCCTGTAAAGTAGTATTCTTAAAAAGAATATATCTTTGTAAAAAATTAAATTATGTGCCACTCAATTGTTGTAAAAAATGTTTATAAACTATTAGCATAAACAATGACTTACATTTTTCCTATATTCGCTTCTCTAAGTATCCAAAAAGGCTAAAACCCATGTTTTAGGTGGTTATTTCCAAAAATAATACTAAAATAAAGTGATAGAATGTACAAAAACACTACTTACAATTTTTAATTAACGCTTGAATGGAAAAGTTGTAAATAATTTAAAAAGACCATCGAGTACTCTGATAATTTTGTCGATCAATATTTATAAAGAGTTATTTTTCTTTGTTTACAAATAGAATTGATATAATATATGATAAAAAGGCACTATATTTCAATGCTAAAAAGATAACTAGCTCAACAAATACTGTAGCAGTGTATACAATGAAGTGTAAAAATTATTGTAACTACTACAGTAATATAAAAATAAAAATAGTATCGCCATTGAAAGATAAGCATACATGCCTATATTTTAAATGTTTTAAAACTACCACAAATTTTAATATTATAATATAAATATTTTATATTTGATTGAATATTTTAAACAGTTGATAATATTTACACACTAATGTCATCCGTAATTACCACCATTCCTATTATAGAAGACTCTTTTTTTAGTAAATTTTCAATGGTTAATTATTAAAGCTTTTCATATAAAAATTTCTAAAATATGTTTAAAGTACACCACACACAGAGAAAAAAATGGTCACAAGTGGGATTATCGTTACACAATCAAAATGTTAGTTGTGGTATTAAGTATTGAAAATTCTTATGCCACATCACCTTGTGCAATCTGTTAGAAACACGACACCTGACATTTAAAAGTTAGATAACATTTACACTACTTCTTATGCAAATAATTAGAATAATTATCAAGAAAGCAGAAAAATCACTTGAGCATCAACGCTACTATACGTTTTACCATTAGCGGCGTGCTTAAAATTCCTGAAGAGGCAGCCACACATTTGCACTAATAGATGCAATAAAACTCATCAACCCACTTCATTCTGACCGGCTATAAGGCTGCGTACTTTTCTTTTTGGCGATTCTGATGGAACTAAGCTGTAGGATCCTGCAAGCTGCACCTCGAAGAATAACGGGATCATATCAGTGTACGTACATGTTTTATTGCCTATTTTACAACCATGACCATGTTTTGCCTTGAGAATGTGCGTAACATTGCATAACGGTACACAGCTTCCCATTGTTGCCAAGGCTGGTCCGACAGTTGTGAAGCTCTTTAAAGAAGAAACCCCTTGCCGTAACGGTGCTTATTTTTTACTCGCGAGCCGCGCATACTTACGCAGCTTCCCAGGCCTCCCGGAAGCCGAAATGTCTCTCTGCTCTTTGCATGCGTTTGGGCAGGAATTTTTGCCGGCGCACGGGAGCAAGGATCTCACACTGAACGATCTTTATGCAGCTTGTTATGAAGCTGTTAGTCACAAGAACGCACATTAAAGTGTAGACATTCATTACATCAATAACAAAGCATAACTTATTCGGGTTATTAATTTCTTATCGGGCGAACTAATTGCATGTCCATAAAAACGCAATTACTTATGATACCATACATCCACATTTTATTGCCCAAACGGACGTATTATAACACTTTTGCGCTGGCGCACCGAGCCAAATTACTAGCATTTTATTTTTATTTTCAGCCAGTTAACACATGAAGCCTACGGCGGTGGAAACAGGCGAGAACGTGTTGCTAAATAATTCAGGCCGGAGATGGGGAGCAATTTAAGTAAAAACCGTTTCCTGGGCCGAGCGTAAATAATAAAAATGGCTGAAAATATTTTGCACAATTTATTGCCGTTTGTTGTATCGTCATCGGACTTTATTTCACTGTTATACCTGTTACTCTGCCAAAGGCAGCGAATTGTCACTGCAAATACACGTGGCTGGAAATGGTTGACAGGTTTATGATGATGCAACGTCTGCATGGAAGCAGTTAAGTACATAACGGAGAGAAATAGAACGCTACGGCATTTTATCGAAGACAAACTGATTTATTCAGTTTTCGTGCATATATACCGCACGGTTTTCTAGTTGAGCGATTGCAAATTTATTTAAAATAACTATTATAAGTTGATTCACCGGCTAATGCTAAAATAAAGTCATAACTTTGATTACATGGGGATCGGATTAGCATAATCAGCTTGAAGTCTAATAATTCGCCAGTCTTTATTACAAAGTAGTTGGTTTTATTTGGTTCAAAATTTATTAAAAACATATTTAACAATTTTTAATGGCCTAAGGTTCAGTATATTATAAATCTTTAATTTTTTAGCTTATCAAACTATTTACATTAAGATCATAATAATCCTGCTGATGCAAAAGATTCATAATTTCGTGGGCCTTTTTATTTTATAATAAGATTAAAATCAAGAAATTTATGCAGAATCAACTCTAAAACGTTTTAGATGTTTGTGCACAAAAAACAACTATTTGAATAAATTTAGGTTAGACAATATCATGACTGAACTATGTGGTAGATGGTCCAGCTCACTAAAGTCGCATTCTTACAGATTCGGTTAAATTGTTACGTTTTTTTACTCAGTTGCATTGTATTTTTAACTCTAAGTTTTCAAAATTGACAAGCGACTTTCAAAAATATTTTTTGGAATTAATCTTGCTGAAATCTTACCTACACTTTAGCGTTAGATGCAGAATCTTACATGATTACTGCTACAGAAATAGAGAAAATTTTCAAGTAACAATTCCCAAACTTTTGGTCCTCTAGCTTCTTGCGTATTTATAATTCTACCACTTTATTAATATCTGGAACTGTTTCTAATGACATTTTACTATGTAATACTACATAATACCACTATTTTAGTTAGGGTAACTCGATTACGGAAAGAGGCATCACAATAAGAATATCATGGCTATAAATTTAGGGTATTATACTTGTTTATAATCAAAATAATAATTAAAACTTTTTTATTTGCTTTAAAAAAATTAAGCTATTGTTACTCAGAAACCCGCTGTGTAAATAACATAGTGCCAGCATTATCGAAAGATCATGCGCAGGTGTATGATTTTAGTTGGAACTAGTACTTCTTTCTTCTTTAGGTGCCGTATCCTATCGGATGTTGGCGATCATCATTGCTATTCTAACTTTGGACATTGCTGCTCTAAACAATTCTCTTGACGTGCAGTCGTACCACTGGCGTAGGTTTTTAAGCCAGGATATTCTTCTTCTTCCCACGTCTCGTTTTCCATATATCTTTCCTTGTATTACCAGTTGTAGAATTTGGTATTTGTTCCCTCTCATTATGTGGCCTAAATATTCCAGCTTTCTTTTCTTTATTGTATACAGGAGTTCTTTGTTCTTGTTCATTCGTCGTAGCACCTCCTCGTTTGTCACTCTATCCATCCATGATATTTTCAATATTCGCCGGTATATCCATAGTTCGAATGCTTCTATTTTTCTGCTAATTTCTTTATTTAGGGTCCATCCCTCCATTCCATCTGGTTGTCCTCATCCGTATTTCCAAGCTTAAATCCCTGTTGGTTAGAATTTGTTTCATTTTTACAAACGTGGCTCTAGCCATTTCAATACGTGTCCTTATTTCATTTGTGTATTCCCAATTATCATTCACCCATGTTCCCAGGTATTTATATTTGTTTACTCTCTCTATGCTCACATTATCTATTCTAATGTCAGGAATGTTCAATGGTGTTTTTGTGATTGCCATGTATTTAGTTTTATTTAAATTCATTCGGAGACCATATTTCCTGCTGATGTCATTTGTCCGTTCAATAAGTCTCTGTAAATCTGGAATATTATCTGCTAAAATTACAGTATCATCAGCATAACGTATGTTGTTAATTATCTTTCCGTTTACTACTATACCACCGTTTTCTTCCATTAGTGCTTCTTGAAATATTGCTTCCGAGTATAGGTTGAACAGCATGGGCGAAAGAATACAACCTTGCCGAACTCCTCTTTGTATTTTTATTTCTTCTGTCAGCTGATTTTCTACTTTTACTGTTGTTTTTTGTTGCCAATATAAGTTCGCAATTATCCGCATGTCTTCTAGGTCTATGTTCTTTTGTTTTAGGAGTTTCATTAGTTTATCGTGTCTAACTTTATCGAACGCTTTTTCGTAGTCTATGAAGCATGCGTATACTTCTTTATTAATATCTCTGCATCTCTGTATTAGTATGTTTAGTTTGAACAATGCTTCTCTTGTTCCAAAACCATTTCTAAAGCCAAACTGTGTCTCACTAATGTCTACTTCTAGTTTTTTATATATTCTTGCGTGTATGATCTTTAGAAAGGCTTTAAGCGTGTGGCTCATTAAGCTTATCGTTCTATGTTCACAGCATTCCATTGCGTTGTTTTTCTTTGATATTGTAATAAACGTTGAATTCAGCCATTCTTTCGGTATTATACCAGTTGAGTATATGGTGTTGTATAAATCTACAAGAATATTTACTTGGTCGTCGTCTATTAGTTTAATTAGTTCAATTGGAACTTCGTCTGGTCCAGTTGCTTTACCGCATTTTGATGTTTCAAATGCTTTAATGACTTCTTCTTTTGTTATTTTGGGGCCATGTTCTCCTTCAATAGTTTTATAGTCTTCCTTTCTGTTATCAGCGAATAGTAATGGAAGTAGTAACAAACCCTAACTAAAAACAAAGCGAATTTGCAAAACTTCAACAGCATCGCGAATACCTTATGGCAATACTGAACGAGAATATTATCAAAGTTATAGATATAAAGCCTATGTCAACGATTCGAATGTAAGATGAGTCAGTGCGTTTCATTATGATTTACCCTACATAGGTCACTCGTACACTCCTAATAAGCAAGTACATTTAGTACAAGATCCTTCTATTATTGATCAGTAATGAATCCTACGAGACCATAAAAGTTTAATTCAGTTACACACAGAGTGACATATATTGAGGAGAAAATTATATATAAGAAAAAGTGCGGCACGCTGATTTGTCCATAACCTCATAAAAGTACAAAAATGACAACATTAGCAATAGCAATTTTTATCTGGTCACATACCACAATAAAGAGGATGTACTCCTAAAACGTATTGTCTTGTTAGCAAAATCCGGGAAAGCTACTAACGATGTTCCTGGAATATGACCTGCGACAGGTTATACGGTGTAAACGTCCACATTTTTTGAGAAATAGTACACAAAGCTCGTTGTCATGTACTAGGAAAAGTAACCGACTTGTTACAAAGGTAACACTCTAAAGATTTGGAATTTTTGCCTCGCCTCTATGATATAAACTTTTGTAATTACTAATATTTCTTGAGGTTGAAAAAACTCCTGAGTGCTCCGCACAATAGGACGCTACATCATTGTAGTCAACAGAAACCACCTCCCTAAATGCATTTAATGGCTAACACAGATTTGGCAAATCATTCAGAAGCTCCTTTGTGATCATATTAAAGAAATTTAATTTTGCAAGTTAAATAAAATATTTGTGCTATTATAAACATTTATAAAATTAGGCACATTGATTGAATTACTTGTACGACTGTGTTGAAATCAGCTGCTTTAGTTCAAAAGGTTAATTAATTAAATGTTTATCGAGTTTCTATTACTAAATAAATAAATTTATTTCAATGCGACTTTTAATTTGTACAAATACAAAAATCCTACACGTCTGTTTATAAAATTAGCATGCTTTTGATAATAGAAAATATTAAAAATTCAGGTGCGACGGAATTTAAACCTGCCCCATTAGGAGACTGGAGAGGATAATTACTCTCGATTTCCAAGACTGCCGCCTTAGCTAATTATGCCCTGCTAGTATTAGATCAGCACTTAATATTCAAATTAATCTTGTAATTTGTAATTTGCGGTTGCAACATGAAACTTAATTAATCCACTATGGTCGGTTCTCTACTCCGTTTAGCAACTAATTTCTCCCCATTTTCAGCCGGTAATCGTGACAGCTTGTGCTCTAAATCTAATTTATGGAAATTCTCAGCGAAATAAGGCGAACAACAAAATGAAAGGTATCACTTTTGCACTCCACATTTAAATTTTTAAAAAAATATATAAAAGAGTATTGCGTTATGGATTATTTCTGTACTTAATACTAATGGTTAGATATTAAATATCAGTTAAAAAGATCCTAAAAAGTTGGTTTAATTTATATGTATTATAATTTTAGAATATTTATATCAACAGTCTATTTAATATTATTGAAGTGCAAACTTTGGGCTGTATCTGTTTACTTTCAGTAGCTTTAATCAAAATATAACATAAAAAAATGTATAAACCTATCTCTTCATGGGCCAGTTATCTGCATGGATGGTGTAAGTAAAATAATTTGGGTGTCAAGAAAAAATGATTTTAATTAATAAAAACAAATGCTGCGCACCAGTGTGGCCGCATGATTGAGGCGCTTGATTGCGGTGAAACGGACCCGAGTTCAAATTTCTGTCGGGTACCTACTCATTAAAAATAACTAAATATTTGTGTTCAATTTAAACAAAAGGTAATAATGCGGCCGTCTAATGTGTTATTACATCGCCCCATATCAGAGAAAGTGCGCAACAACCGGGTAGTAAGAACCAACATATGAGAACATTTCTAGCACCACATTATGACAATAATAACTTGTTTTTTTTAAATTTTTGTACCTGTATTGTTTAAGGTTAAGTCTTTCTTTTTTCGTTAGAATGAGACTGCATTATATTTTTGTATTATTTAAGACTGCATTTACAAGAAGAGAAAGATCAACAACAACAATAAAATAGGATTAGTTTGATGGACCCTATAATGAGTAACAAGAAAATAAGCATGAAAGCTGGAAGATGCATTAAAAGAATAATGATAACATTAATTAGGATTAAAATTGTAAAAATTTATTATTAAATAAACATTATGATAAACCATAATGAATAATAATTTTAGTATGTTAAGTCTAGAATAAGATATATTAAAGACATTTAAAGAAGAAAAAACAACAATAAAAAGTTAGTATGACTAAAATAACAAAATAAGCATGAAAGTGGAAAACATTTATTAAAAATAAAAACTGAAAAATAATATTGTACATAAGAGATGCAAGAAGTAAAGAGCTTAGAGAGAATGTGATTTATAATAAACTTAAGATAAACGGGCATAGTGGAATAATTAGAGAAACGCGTATTTTAAAGATATGATAAATGAAAGAGATGAGGATATAAGCAAAAGACATATATAGAATGTACAAAAAGACACGATATATGATAAAGTAGTATGATAAAATAACAAAAATATCTGCAAAATAATAGAAAGGTGCAAAAATTTCAAATTAGAAAAAATTAAAAACGCAAAAAGTTATATGGCAACTAAAGAAAACAACGACAGTGAAAATTATATGTTATGTACGCTCAGTAGAATTCAAAAAGAGATAAAAAGGAAAAAGTTTTTAAATTAAATAATACGAAATATTAAAACTATGTTAGAAGTTAAAACGAAAAAACAAGTAAACTTCAAATAAGCATTCTTATCTTAGTAAAAGTAGATACAGAGAAAAAAATTATATTATATATTAAGGTAACACAAATGCATTAATGCCAAATAAGATACAATAACATCATTAATAGAATAGAAAGGATAAAATGAGAAAGATTTAATACTGGATATAGAAATATGCACCGAAAAATAGCCAGAAAGATAAAATAAAAAACGATTTCTATTAATAAATACATTACAGCTGCAGAAAAGACAGAAGAAATATTTATATATTAATAGGAGATTGGTATGCAAAATATAAAAATAACAACACAAGAAGAAGCAAGAAAACAAATAGTATAAATAGGAAACTACTTATACGATTATAAAAATTAGTAAAAGAGCAAGAAACACACGTATTGTACTCAAAAGAACAAAAAATAGCTAAAATATTTTTGAAAATTTACAAAGAAATGTTAGTAAAACAAGTGTGCATGGAACCACAAATAGTTAATAGTAATATCAGTTAATACTATTTTATTTAACTTTTAAAAGAAAAAAATAATTAAACTAAAAAATAGTAAAGCACCAGAAACAGGTAGAATTAATGCGAAACTTATAAAAACTTCCTTAGAATAATCAGTGGAGATAAAGGATTCGACAAGGTCTCAATATTTTTTACAATAATTATGGATTTATTTAGAAATAATTCAGAGTTTGTTGCCAACCGGATGATCTAGAGGTAGTCTGCAAAATTATGCAATGAAAAACATATTTTCAAATAAACAAACAAAAAACAAAATTATTGAAAAACCACATTAATTTTACAAAGCAAATATATATAACAAAATAAAAGAACGAAGAAAAATTTTAGTATTTTATTATGTGAAGCCAAAAATGAAAGAGAGTTATTAAAAACAACAAAAAATATTACAACTATTTATCAATGAAGGTCTACCTATTGTATGCAAAATATTTTGGCCAAATAAATTTAAGCATAAAGAGTTACACAGACTTATAAAAAATAAAACACAAATTAGGATTAGACACACGCTCAGATCGCCAAACAATAACATAGTCAAACAAGCACAAAGTTATAACGTACCAAGAAATGGAAGAATAGAAAAACTTGCAGAAACATAGAGGAGAATTATTTGAAGTGAATTAAAATATCTAGAATGGCATAGAATAAAACAAAGCAACTTGTAAAAAATGAAAAAAGGAAAAACTGACTGTCGAAATAAGAAACCAGCCACCGCGTTACCCTAAAAAACAAGTCTACAAAAACCCAAAGTGCTCTTTGCTACCCAAAGAGCTTTAAGAAGAAGAAGAAGAAAACTCTACGTCGCAGTTTTTCGATTTTTAGCAATATACATAAACTATAACAAGTTCTCTTAGATTACAGTTAAAAGTAACTGTGTTTCTATGTTTCATCATTATCTTTAGTTTCTATTGTTCTAAATAAAATGCAAACGATATTTGTATTCTTTATAAACTCTCCGTCATATAGGTTGCAAATTAAAGTTGACCAAGACAAAAATATTAATATTATAATCTACGATCTGCACTAGTTATCGAACAATTTAATTGCGTTAAAAATAAGAAATGCATTTATCCCATCATCCACCTCTTCGCCGTTTTCAAACCGTTTGTTGAGAAGGAAGTTAGCCATCGATCGAAATAAATAGAAATCAGATAGTAAATAATCAAGGCTATAGATAAGGTAAGATAAGAAGTCAAATGCATCAAGTTCTCGTAGTTTTTCTTTTGTTCTTTAGATGGGAGGGAAAAATGATCTTAATGGAACACCCGCATTTTCTTTATAAGGACACTGTCCCATAACACTTTTAAAATTCTTTTAAATATGTAATATCGATTTGTCTTCAAATCTATCAAATTTGAGAATGGGCTGTGATGTTTGAGTTCGATTATTTACAAATGTGTAAATGATAAAGAAAGTTTTTTTGACATACATAACGATTCGTTTGATTAAGAAAACCTTATAAGGTTTTGTAAGCAGTTAATGATAAACCTCAACTCTTGTTCTTTAGCAATACACATATGATTGTAATATCGTTAGCTTAAACATCTTTAGCTGTGACTTCTCAATTCACCATATTAGGTCTGATTGTAAAGATCGTAGTTGTTACGTTTACATTGCTTGAACCATACTTTTACCATGCTTAACAAATAGCATGATCCCTTTTACCAATTCCAATGTCTCTTTGCGCTTTTATCTTTCTGTAAACCAATATAATTTGCTTTTCCGCTTTACAAACATTCAAAACGTAATATCAACAATGGATTTAAGTAGAACACTCAAGTTATTGCGATCAGTTCCTTAAAAATTCTTTCTTCAATCATACAGACTGTATGTACTGGTTCCATTCTTTCTTCCTGTCGATTATTCATTCATTCTTGTTACCTGCTCCACAACTTCGTCTAGGGTCTTCGCTTCTTTCCTTGTTCATTAATGTTTTATCACCTGTCCTACGTTTTAATGTCATTTCTGTTGTTCCTAGTAGTTTCCGCTGTATACGTCATAACAGGTCTAATATCGGTGCTATAAATTTTGAATTATTGTATATTGTGTCGTTTAAATATGCTGCACCTCTTATTGTTTGGTTCCTATCTCTGCTTTAACGTCAGGAAATGCGGATATTTCTATTCGGAGATACGTAAACTTCATTTCCTGCTGAATAATTTTTTTGGGGTTAATATTACCATGTTAAACTGTTTTGCTGTTTTATTAAATTGATTTAATAGCCTTATAGATCATTCTCGTTCTAGGCGACCAATACAACGTCATCAGCATAGCATTCTATAATCCTTTAGTCTGCATATTTGTTTGATTAATTTATCTATTACAATGTTAAAAACTCTAGCGTTATTTACTGACATTGTTTCAAATAGTTTCTTATTTATTTTTGCTCGTATTTTATTTGCTTTATAAATATGTTCTATTGCTTCAATACTGTTATGACTTTACTATCGTAAAGAAGATGTACAACGTCTTATAGTTGTATTTGCTTTTATCATGCCAGTAAAACATATAAACGCTTGTTGATTATATTCTATTGACTTGTCGTTTGTTTGCCTTATAAGAAACACCTAAACCCTTGTTGTTTATCTACTAGTGAGGTAAGTTAGATTTTTTGTCATTTGTGGAGTTAAGAAAATTTATTTCCCTGTAGTTTAAGGTTCTTTCTTATTATTTTTATTAAGTGGAAGGATACTTATACTAGTTCTCCATTTGTCTGGAGTTTTGTGACGATAGAGAATCTCGCGAATTGAAATTGTTGTTGGTCTCAGCCTTACATCTAAAGGTAGAAACGCTTAGGACTAAGTAAGTAAGTTGTCGATCTCATACTTGAGAATCTCATTAGAGATTCGTCTTGATTCGGGCTTTTACTGTTCTTCATTGTTTAAGCTGTTCTTTCTGCACTTGCTTTTTCTATTTCTGACATATAAAATGACATTTTAGATTTCACTTTTTAATAACGTTCTTTTAAGTATTTCATTTAGACTTCTTCCTTTACATGTAATTACATCAGTAATGAATTCATTCGCTTCTTTTCTTTGACTTTCGATTAATCTTCAATTTTTTTAAAGATTTCCTAACATTTATTCTTAGTTTTTGCTAGTGAGTTGAGTTTTGTTATATATTCTCTTTGGTATTCGTTCTCGTTGGGTCATCTTCTGTGCCCCGAGATCTTCTGTGACTGCCATTATTATGTTTTTCTATAACTCTCGTTACGCTGTTTTCTTCTATCAGGTTCTTTTTTTTTTAAATGGGTCTTGGTACAAGGTTTTTAGTTTTCTGTCCCATGGTGATGCAATATTTATTCTGTGAGCGCATTTCTGGCATATTAGACTTTTTTGTGATAGTATTCCTTTTTATTTTTCCGGGTAACAAGCTATGGCCACTGCCCATATTAGCGGGATTTAAGGTTCTCATGTCTAGTAATTGTAAAAAAAGATTTGCATCGATTGGTTACGATAAAATAAATTGTCGACTGTTCTCGAATATCTCAAATATATATTTATACTGTGGTGTGTGGGTGAAGAACGTATTAACTCTTAGTTTAACAATTAACAAAAAGTTTAACATAAGCTGTTTGTTGTTATTGAAAGTATCTTCGATAAAACATTGTTTAACTTTACGAATTAGAATCTAAGATCATAATTATTTTATTAGTACCAATGACTGAATATCTTGGAGTTGATTATGAAACTTTTCACGTTCTTGTTTTGGTTTAGTCTTCGAGCGTATATATCAGTATTATGTTCAGGCACTGAATTTCTGTGGTCACCTTCACAGTTAATAACATACGTGATGGCGTGTAGTGACAGTTTTCTATCTATTGCTAGTGGACCTCCCTTTTTCGTTTGATGATCTTTGGCTACACAACTATATATGATTATATAATCCTCAAAAAAAAATTTTTATTTTCCATGTCACACAAATATTAATATTATTATTTCATTAATATCTTATTTCATGGCTTGACGTCCCAAGCGCCGAGGCGTAAAATATTATTCATTTTATAATTTGAAAACCATTTTCTTGCATGGGTCGCCTTTGAGCCACCGGTGACCCAGGAACACTTTTCTTTAGCCGGGGCTGGGAACTGGCAGTACGGCCATCCAGCATGAACTGAGTAATCAAGTAGTCGTCCGGACGGAATTTCTTTGTATATGGACAATGTAATATAAAGATAAGTTTTGAAAAATGCATTTTTAATCCTAACCTTTCCTAAAATGTATCATATTTATAAATAAATATATGAATATCGTGGTGCAAAAAGGTAAAAATATACTATAAAATCAATTACAGGGAATTATATAAATACATTTTACGCCTTAGCACAAACTCAAGGTATAAAAAATAGAATTAGCAATTCCATTTCAAAATAATATGGATATTTACGTGCACTTTTTCAACACCAGCAATAAAAAACAAAAAAGTACAATGTGTTAATTTGGCATTGAAAGTAAAGATAAATGAACTTGTTATCCGTACTTTCGGGACTAATAAGTTGGAAATAAATTTCAAAACAATACAATGGAGCCAATTAGTACGTTTTATAACAATGCTCCGCACGTTTTACACTTAAATATACATACATATGTAAGAGGTACAGTTTCGAATAAATTAAGGTTCTGAGTGGGCCGTTATATTAATCAGAATCCCTGGGAACAATTTTAAGCAAATTTCGCAAATTTTATTTAAATAGTATAAAAGTAGTCACAATTATTAAAATAGTTGTTTTCATATGCACTAGGGATTTCCATTTTCTTAAAAAATGTCTTTATTTTAATAAAAAATATATTATATACAAGATAATCTTAAAAAGATGATTCCTCTTTTTTGCCTCCTTAGGTATTCCATCCGTACAGTGGGCATCTTTAATATAATTTTCATTAGTTCAGGATAGTGACAACGGTTTAAATTACACTTAACAAAATTAAAATAATCACTCAAAACCACAGAAAACAATATAAAATTAAACGTGAACATAACATATGCATACTGGCGAGTTGCAGTTGTGATTAACTTTTCAGGTCCTTTGACCATAGATAACGCAGCAATATTCATTTCGTTGCCTTATTTTGATCTGTATTTGAAACAATAATTTGTTTAACATAACACGAGCTTGGCTAAAAAAATATTTACGTGTTCCATTTGAGAAAAATTACATTGTTGACTTAATGAAAAACTAAGCAGTTATATCGAAGAATTTGTACACGAAACTGCACATGATGTATCCATGTTATCATTATTTGCCAAGAGTGACTTGGTATCGTGAGAAATATATGTAAATGCAATGCGTTTTATTTTATTGAACAATAAAAACAGGATCCGCTTTTAGCCAAGTAGGTTAGTCTTTAGGTAAGACAAAGATTTGACAAGTATCATTTTCCACGTCGAATTCGCCCACAAGTAAATTCAAAACTTTCCCGATATGCTTCACCGTTTCTTCAACAGTGAAATATCGTTTTATTCAGCAGCGTAATGCATTTACCTTTGCTGCTCTTCCTGCTTAAAGTATTCTTAATGGTGTTCGACAATTGCCCCAATTTTCAATTCAGCAAATGTCGAATACGACAAGATTACATTTGATTCATTCATCATGTTGAGAGTATTTGAGAGATTTTATTATCATTTGTATATAAAAATTCAAGCCTGCAATGCTATCCTACTAGACTAAACTACACTAGAAGGAAATGTCAATCTCTTGGATATGAGTATTTTAAGCGCGTGTGTCCTACTTTGATTAATTTTCGAAAGTGTGGAATTTAAATACTTATTGTTTCTATAATACATTTACAATAAGTCAAAATACATTTTCGAAAATCTATTAAGTTGAAAGCACTCTTATACTTTACGTTGTTTGTCTGAGCCGATATCCACATTTCTTTATTAGAACAGCAACATTTAAAATACAAACTAATAGTTTCTTCTCGTTCTGCATCAATCCTCATGAATAAAACTTTAACGAACTTTGATCCGCGACCCTGATATTTAACTAAATGGCACCGCCATGATCAATCTACCGATTCAGAGAGTATTTCACACGTCAGGCCCTCTCCATGCAAAAAATACTTCGTATAATGTGTTTTGAAAAAAATAGAGATTGTTTAATCCTGACAATCTTTTTCTTCTTCGCCGTTTTCTGTTTGCCTTTTCAGACATGAGGGGAGGATCCGTGTCCCGCATCAATTTCTTTCGTGCCTTTCGGTATCTTGCTAGGCTGTATCGTTTTTCCTTATTCTAATTTTCCTTCTTGGTTTCCCTCTTTGTTTTTTGGTCGGTTTTATAATTTCCATTATTTTCCTTGTAATTCTGTCTAGTTCTACTGCCACCACATGGCCATACCAATTTATTTGCTTCTATTCCATTTTTTCTATTATTGATTCTTGTTTTATTATATCTCTAATGTTATTGTTTTTAATTCTATTCCACCTGGTGCTTCTGCAATGTTCCTGATGTTCCGTTTCCATGATCTTTAGTTTGGTTTTGTCTTTTTTTCATAGTGTCCAATTTTCACACGCATAAGTTATTATTGGTACTATTATTATGTTATGGATTTTCATTTCACCTCTAATATGGTTTTATTAATTTGCTCTCTTTGTTTAATAATTCTCATCCTCTGTTATTATGCTTCCCAGATAATTATACGTTGTTACTCTTTCTGGTGTAATCCTTTTAAATTTAATATCTTTGCTATGTAAACTCTTTTCCAATCAACCATTTAAAATAAAAAATCTACAGACATATTATTAACTATGCTACACCACACATTGATTGAAAACCAAACTTAAAAACTTGGTGCTACTCTTCCGTGGAAAAGTATCAAAGCAATTAAAGTGGTTCGAAACAAAACGAGAAAACATTTCGTTTCAATTTTAAATTAAATGTGGGTTAATAAAATTTTAGCACCAAAACCATTTTAAATAAAATACATGCTTACATATATATTTTTTTAAATTATCTGCCTTTTTACCTTCCAAGGTCACTATTTCTCTCCCAGTCATTCTCCATATAGATGTAACTATTCTATACTTTAAGTATCGTACTTGCTTTAATTTCAATTTACTAACATTTAATGTTAATTACGTATATTACCTATTGGTTTAATCTTCATTAAATTAACGCTCACATTCAGGCAGCATATAACATACTATAAACTTTGACATTATTATTAACACTTATGTACTGTTTGTCTAAATTATTTGAAATGCCGTTTATGAGAGCAATTGATACCATCGTTTTAAAATATGTATTTTTATTTTTTATTACTCTGCATTATTGGGAAAGATTGTTTTGTCATGTCTAAAACTTTATCCACACATATTTTCATAAATAATACATGTGGGCACATATAAACATTTATTATAAATAGTGTTATAAAAAGGTTATGTATTTTTAATAATAAAATTTTAAACAAAATCAAGCAAATCATAAAAGTGCATAACCAAAACAAACTTAGGTACCTGTTAAACAACATCAGCACGTCGCTCGAGGATATTAAACAGCACATCCAGTTTTTCTGCAGAGCATAATAAAGGTCACATTTGCAAATTGTATATAGATTCTTGTCTATAATTTTATTGAGAATGCATTTTAAGCACAATGGTAACTTGCTTGAGAGTGTCTTAATCTGAAAAGACTTCTGAAACTCAAGAACGTGCATTGGTATAGAATATTTTCTCCTTTGAATAAGTCGATATCGTGCGCCTATTTTTTCGCTATTACCTTTTTACCATTAACTTACTTTCATTTTACCTCTGCTTTTTTGCTTAAAAAAGAATTCAGCTGCTGGTATAGTCTAGAAATATTTGTTGTGCAACTTCTTTCTTTTTCTATTTCATACACCATCTTATTTACAGGCTCTAGCTTCCTTTAAACACTCAAGCAAATTATATAAATTACTAAAAAGGCCTTATTAAGAAACACTTTAGGATTAGATGAACACCAATTGCGTAAAAAGGTTTTTGAAAATTTGAATAAATTCTTCTCTATCGCATTTAAACATTGGGCCGAAAGATTTGTGCTCAACATCAGAAATAACTGTTTTTTGTTATTTTCTGTTGCTAATTATAATCAACATTTTTCAATTTATTTTTTACGACTGGCAGTAACCACGAGATTGAAAACAGTATACTTCGAGTTTTGTTACGATATCTTTGGAAGAAAGGTCTATTCACAAGAGATGCTCAACGAACAAATGGTTCAAATGCTTCAACGATGGAAATTTTGATCTTGCAGACAAGCTTTGTTCTGGTCGGTCATCAAAGTTGATCAACAGTGTTAGATGAGTCATCATCTGGCATCGATTCTTGAAGTTTTCTTCTATTGAAATGTGCTCAGTCACTTGCGTCAACTCAAGTTTGTTCAGAAGAAGTCCCGGTAGGATCCGTTCAAACTCACAGAAGCATAGGCCAACACGCGAGTTAAAATCTTAAAAGTGCCAAAAAATTCCACGTCCAAAGAATGGGCCAAATGCATTGATTTGTCAGCAGTGCAATGAAATAAATATTGTTCTAGAATTAAACTCTTGCGACTTTCTGTGAAAAGTAAAATTGTCACTTAAGACAATAACTTCTTCATTAGCAAATCCTTTCTTTTATTGATTACAAAATTTCAAAAACAAATTTATATCAGACTATCCCATTTCATTTTAATCTATCTATACATGTGAACAGGAAGTAAACAAAGAAATGGGGCGTGGCCTGAGCTCTTGATTTAGACAGATAGATTCGTGCGTTTGTGCACACATGTCGGGGCCGCTCTCGCTACGCGATGCATCTGGAGCCAAGCGGTCGCAACTGAGTCATAGGGCCGCTGCTTTCGATTGTTGTCCACTAGGTAAGAAACGCGTATTAAATATTTATTCGAAAGGCTCAGCTGGGTACACATTTTTTGGTGCGAAGTGGGAATGCAGTCATTGCTGAACACAAAAAGCATGTCTGCCACAGCCATTTGGTTTGCTTCCTCCGAGCTGAACTTCGATTGTAAGTTAAATAATTCCTATCTCGATCCAGTTAAAAATTTGTACGTTCCCACCTTGCAAAAGTTTGAGGTAAGGCGGATGAAAAATTGTCAGCCTAGAACGCAAAAAATAAATTTTTGCGGGACAGCCCTCGTTATAAACGGCACATTTTGTATCTCCTTCAAAGCTTATTGTAGCTGTTTGCCGGTAAATCATTTCTAAAGAAAACCACCTACTTTTTTCTTATAATACCTAACTCCGTTTACCTACTGCGTTTAACATTCAATGCACAACGTAACCTATGAAAAAACTAACGTGAAAAACATCCGGTGTCAAGGTAGCTCCGGAAGTATCAGAGCTACCCTCACAGTAAAAATACCCTTATGGTAATACGTATGGTATACGTTCTACAAATACAAATGTGTTAATTTCAAAAAATTTAGGATGGTGCTGCTTTTTATGTTTAGTGGATTCACTACATCTTCAAGTTGCTTGGTTACTTTGTAAAATAATCGTGCAATAAATTGTTAACTAAACGACTCAATTATATTTTATTGCAAAATGATACTAATTGCTACCATTTATTTAATTTAAACGTTATCAAGGTTTGTTTATAATTGCTTATAACTGTTTATCAAAACACATGTTGTAAACAACATAATTTACGGTCAGCTTAATGCCTGGCAACATTCAAATGTTTCTGGTCATATAACAAGAAACAAATGCTTTTCCTCAGTAAAAGAATATATTAAATTTTACTCCTATAAATAATAATGAAAAGGTGGATTATTTATTTCTCATAAACTCCAGACATAAAAAATCTTTACTATAGTCAAAAATATTGCTACCTTACCTTTTTTTGAACAAACTTTAATTATTTTACTTTTTTTAATTAGATAATATCCATTTTTGGTTGAAACAGAGTCAATTAATTTTGTTTTAGCATCAAAAACTAGCAGCCACTTTATTAATGTTAATATGTTTACAAATTGCTTGCTAATCAACGATAATTCAGTCACTTAATTGCTGGTTATAATATTTTTTAACTTAATTGCTTTTGATAGCTTTCTCACCAAAATTATTTTATCTGCTCTTTTGAATAAATAATAATGAGTGGTAGTCCTTTAAAATGATGACAAAATATTATTTTTCCAGAAAAAATAAATTATTTATTTAGGAAATTTCTAAACTTTGCTACGCATGGATAGTACAAGTGTAATTATTTTTTTAATTTATATATTTAATTAATATTGAAGTTGCTAAAATAGACAGCATTAGTGTTTTGTCCTTGATATTTATATTATACATTTAACTAAATACAAACTGCACAGAGTAGATTCATTCAATTATAAAAAATTAATTATTAGAAAATTTTCCTTTTATCTTTGATTTTATCGTAAAACTAAAGATACGCTTAGATACCTGAAGTAATGACGACAATTTATTTGTCCGTCCACGTGTCAGTCTTATTTCAAATTCCACCCGGCATGCGCAGCCCATATTGATGTGCCAGTGGTTCCGCTTTCGGCCGAGCGGCGCCAAGCGCTCTTGTTTCAAAATGTCTTCGTTCCGGGCGCACAATGAATTACTTTATCCGAAAATATCATCACTCGGAAACCCGCGCTTGTAGGTGTCATGCTCATAAAATTAATCTTTGATCGATTCGCCACACAATAATGCATAAATTAATCATATTTAGGTCCATCACTTTTAACTGGCAAAATTTCCTGATCTGATAGCAGATAGCCAGTAGTTTTAAAATTGGAGAAGGATTAGAAACTAATTAACATAACTTTTATTAAATTGGAAATGTCAGAAGACTAACAGCATTAGATAAAATTTTCAAAATTTGTAATAGTCGTTATAGTATTAATCGATTTTTTAAAGAAATTGTTCTTTTTTTAAGGAAAAAAACATTAAAATTTTCTGTAACCATTTTGCAATAGTTGTAATTTTGCTCTCTATTCAGAATTCCTCATAATCTTGGTAAGGGAATTTCTACACCTACCTGCACGCCCATTGGCGGCTCCGTTTCATGGTCGCTCGGATCAAGCATTTAAATCACCTCTATTGACAGCAGGTACGGTGGCCATCATGGATTTGCTTCTAACTTAAATGAACAAAATTGTACTTCCTCCATGGGCACACGCACAGTTACGCCCATTACTAGCAGGCTGCCTCTGCCATCATAATACCCTTGACATCTTCCTCAGGTACGTAAATGTTAAGCGCGGATTCCACCTAACCGTCCAAAGCAACCCGCATTTACATATTAGGAGCCAGAACATCTTAACTAAGTTTTTTTGCATAATTTAATTAGGTACATGATTTTTTCTTATTAAGCTGCACGTAGAACTTTTCCACTATTACGCTGCCCCCACATGCCGCCAGTTGGTTTTGCGCATCTAGCAACAAACAATCTAGTTTTGCGTCTACAAATTTATAGCAAATTTGGAGCAGGCGGCCAGGAAAGCGCGGAGATCGACTTCCAAAAAGGCGCACGGAGCGCAAAACCGAAAATGCGTCGCCCGGCCGGCTCCATAAATTTTACTTTTTGAGCGTAGAAATATTTAAATTGGTGCAAGGTAACGGAAGCTGCTTATACAAATGGAGTAATAAATTATTCCGATCAGCATACAGTGTTACTTTATTAATTAATATTTTTATATTTGGGTAGTCTTACAGACGGTGATCATTGCTTAATTGTAATTCTGGTCAAAGAACAGTTTTAAGTTGCATTTGCTTACTTTCATGTGTTGTTTCATTTCTACATTAGCAATTCCTTTCTTTTTGTTGCTTTTTATGAAGTTTTAGCTCTATATCTCTAACTATGCTCGATTTATTATCAACGTCTTTATTTTGTTTGATTTTAATTTATTTTTAATTTATTCCCCTATTACATTTTCTATTATATTTTATAGCTTATTTTAAATTCTTTAAAATAACTTATGTAACATGTGCTTCCTTCTTGTTCTTTATTTTTTAATTTTAATTAAACCATTTGTTCTTTTCTTATACTATTAATATTCAATTTCGTCAAATATTTTTATTAACATTACAAACACAAGCCCAACGAATTTCTTTTTCTAGTAATGTTTTATCTGCTTTGTTCTTTTACAGTATCTTGTTATTCTAAGCACAATTAAAGATCTCTAAATATTTTAGCACGTATTTTTACCTTTTCTGTTTTATTCTCTTTTTCTATTACACTATATTTTTTGTTTCTAATTTCACATCGGTAAATTTTAAATTAAATCTATAAAACCACACAAACGTACTTTTCAATTTACTAATTACTGGATTTAACTAATAATAATTAATCTGTTTTTGTTTTAGTGAAGGCTCCAGTTCAATTTAAAGTGTTAATTACAATTTTTTTATCATTTTATTCGTGAATTAGCGCACATAGTCGTTTACAGCTCTCGATTTAATACACATATCAATAATTGGTAGTATAATTCTCATGACTAACTTTGTTTTTGCCATTGTATTGGAAAGTTGAAAAATTGTTTTGGGGAAATAGTAACTTTTGCATGAGCATTCAAGGTAGGTCTGTGATTACGACTTTGAAACAATAAAAAAGTTATGCAGTCGGCGTTTCTCAGTCGCAAGGTCGCCAGGATCGGGCGTGTAGGTTGTATTACACAAAGGCTTCGTTCCTAAATTAAGTTTCAAAAATTAAAACCGAAAGTTTGACCTGTGCTTCAAATGAATCAAAAAACTAAGGGTGACGGTAACAGTCGCCCTTTAGTACAACACGGTTATATAATAAGCATCCAATTTTTTTTTAAGTTAATTGTTGAATATACAAGGGAAGCTCCAAAAGTACTATTATTGTGTATTATGATTTTACTTTACTTTTATTACTTGATTGATGTCCAAATTATATACACTAACATATATTCATACAAAGATCGTTAGAATTGAAGCTCTTTTTCCTTAAACAAAAAAAAATTAATAATGTAATGTCCATTTAAGAAACAGAGAACATACAGAAACTGATTAACAAAATGTGTAATAAACAATTATTGGCCACCTTCCTCAAAATTAAAGGAAATGTAATAAATTAAAGATGGCCTCAGTTTTTGATATAGCAGGCTCAAGATATTTTGATTTTAGAGTTATGCTTGAACATCTCATTCTCATGCTCCCCAAATTTCAGTGTCCGAACAACATTTTAATGAAAACGCAATTTTTACACGCTCTGTTAAAGTTATTAGCATCGCTGATTAATAACCATGAAGAACTATTTCCTGGCATAGGTGGATGATTAAGACACCTACTGGAAGTTTAAAAGCGTGAAGCAATTACTTGAGACTGCCACATTTACTGATGAAGGATAGGTTTTCTTCTGCGAAATAACTAACACAGCCAGTTCGGGATTTATTCAGGTCAACTCTACATATATGTCACATGCTTCACAAGACGTTAAGTAGTCGTTGCACTGCTAGCCCAACGATGTCGGAACCTTGGAGCCGTTTTTCTCCGGTTGGTCGTTCCCTACTTGCGGTTCCTGAAACAAAAGCAGTGGCCCTGCTGAAAATCGAACACCAGAATGCCAACAGGGTATTAATGGCACTACGTGAAAGCAGCTCCAACGCTCCTGATGTAGCACATAAGAACATTAAACGCGAAAGCTTTTATGTGCCATTATTAATTACGCCTACACTTGGAGCGATTGTTGTCGCTGCAATACAATGGATCATTTCCACGGTGGCTTGAGCTGTGACTCACAATAAATTTATTTATCAAATCGCTGATAAGAGTAGATGCTTATAGTAACTTCTAAAACCTATAAATTGGCTAACAAAGACCTTTTTGCGCAGTATGTGATTGCTGGCTGGCCAAGAAGGTACTTCCAGTACTAGTGTGCTTTAGCTAATTTTTTCAGGGTAAGTCCTCTTGCACGTCTTCCTGCGCACTTTAGGCACCCGCGGGAGCGGCAGTGTGACGGGCACTTTAAATGGTTTAGCAAAATCACCTACGTCCGCGCTCGCCAATAAATATCCATGCACTCTAAACTCTGTTCAAATTCATTTCATAAATTGAACCGGTTTTCTCTTGACTCGCGCACTTTAGAAAGAGTTACATTTTATTTTATTCTACGACTTTGTGTACTTTGGAAAATTGGATCATATCATTACGGTGCCCCGCCCTGTCCCCAGCTCTAACAGCAGTTCTTGTTTTATCTCCTGGGCGTTTAACACCGATGCACTAAAATCTTGGAAATTCTGCCGCATCGACTGCAGGACATAAACAAATTTTTATAATAAGTGGCTCACTGGCCGGGAAAGCGCACACAATAGCTATCGATCGGGAAATGCAAACGCAGCCTTGGACGTGCCTTACCTGTCCTGCTTGACTAATTGATTAAGTTGGTTAACATAAATAAAACATTCTCCATTATATGCAGTCTCATAAGAGTTATACTAACTATAAAACATCGTTTCAACTGATTTTACGATATTACGATTTCGATATAATATAGATATTTACATTTTTTTAATCGAATCGATTAGAGGCTTGCAGAATTTTAAGCAAAAAACAGCTAGTTTCAGGAAAATACAAGTTCTAATGTTAATTCGTTTGCTTAAATCTAAAATGTACAAAATTGGTGTAAAGCATGGGGCATGATTAGTTTACCTAAATTTTATTAAAAATTGAAAATGGTTAAAGGTCAAAACATATTTTCGATTCACATTTTCAACTTGGTTAACTTTGAGATTTATTATGCTGGAACGGTTCGCGATTTTGTGCTTTTAGTTTTGGCGGAGTGCGCATGCAATCGCATAAAAAGTTGTTTCTGTTTATCAGATTGCGAAAAGTCGCTAATAAATCTTAACGGCGCGCTTAACGTCGGTCATTAGCGTATTAGTTGCCACCTTTATAGTTCTGCAGGAGGTACAATAGAAGTAGTAGTGTGTTTTATGGCGGCCTAATGGCTACATTATCGCCGCGGTGGCACACAATGGCGTATAAAATTACCAAATAGCCAAAAAAATGCTAAGCCATGTTTAAGACTTTATTGTTTTACTGCAAGAAAACACCTGCACTCACACTTTACGGCCGTTACGCGCCTTTATCTGCCTCGTGGGCAATAACTTGGGTAGAACAAAATCGTTTTAATCAAGCACAAGCACAATGAGTCCAATTACAGCTATCCGGGCAGTTGAAAAACATAATCCCATCAGAATGTAGGCCAGCCGATTAAAATTCGATTTTTGCACGGCTTTCAATTAACGGCTTATCAGCGCGACTGATTTTCTCATTACAGATAGGGCTGCCCACGCGGCCGCCGTATCTATAAAATATCAATCTCGGCGGCACTTCCCACAGCCCGCGCACGGCCGCGCAACAAAGGCCTTACCTACATGATATGTTATTTGAATCGCGACCATAGAACACGCCGAACGCCGGGCGGCGGCGATATGGAGCCGCGTTTGGAAACAATGAAACCTTTCATTTTGGGAAAGCTGGAAATAGGTGTAATCCCCAAGGTGCCGTGTTTGGCCTCATATTGGCCGAAACCCCTCGCCTATTCTTTGCTTTCACTCTTGATTACTCCATTCCAGTGGTCTTTATTTCGTCCTAGCTACTTTGTTTACGGTCACCTTTTTATAAATAAGGACTGGCCGGCCTCGGCGTTATTGAGATACCGCCAACCCTACGCCTTCTTACGCACGTATGCACGCCGGCTGCAGCCGGAATTAAAAGGCTCGACCTTTAATTAAATGGCAGACTGTTGCCTTGACACGAAAAAATTGGATTGAAAAGCGGATTCACTTTTACACGAGCTTTTTCCAATTTTGTTATGACTACTGGTAGTTATCCACAGATATAATTAAATTTCTTGCGTTATATGTATGTGGCATTACTTGTTTATAAACACAAAAAAATTATAAAATTTAAAGCAGTTGACGCAAACAGTTTCATTCTGAAAAATCTATAGCTTCGACTTTTTTATTATTTTATTTAACGTTGTCATACTTTTTGTCACTATTCCTTCCTATACATTCCCGTTACGTTAGCATTTTTGAAATATTTTCTAATCTGAAAAAATATTTTATTCACAACTACATTTTTTTGTATACTTACTCAATTAATTTTTAGTAATTGTGCATTTTTATTTTCTCAGATGCTATTATTAGAATTTTTATCTATTTATCCATTTGTTGTTTTTATAAAGTATTTGATTTTATTATTATTATGATCATAGTTTACCTTTAAATCTATTTTTAGTACAAATATATAGTACTATTTTTGATTGTTCTTTACAATTGCAAGTACAGCACAATATACGCTTGGTAATAAAATCTTGCAGGTACAAATACTTTTGAGTGTCAGCAAAATTTTAAAAATACCGCATCTTTTATTGTTAATGAATAAATTAAACACAAAAATTATTTTTTCTTGTAAAAAGATAAGAGTGGAATTTCATCACATGATCGGCCTAGCATAAAAATGAGCTTGAGTTTGGAAGAAATTAAACTTACATAAGAAGTGCTAATCAAATTTGCAGTATATTTTTATTTAAGAACTTTAATGTATAATTAACAATAATAAAATAGCAAAAGAAAAACTTAAAAATGAGACAAACCCATAAAATAAATGACTGGAAATTCTTAGACGTAGTAAATTAATTAAATATACGAATGAAAGGCATAATAAAGATGTCAGATTAAAGTCAAAGAAAGAAGTCGTTCTTGGAAAAACGGAAAAAAAGTTTAAAAAAGTCCAGATAAGTATAACAAATTTAGGTTAGGAATAAAATTCATCATTTGAATATGGAAAACTATGGACGATAGTGTAAACACGTTTTATAGTAAAAAACGAATTAATAACTGAAAAGTAGTAATTTATAAGGCATTATACAGTTTCTTTATGCACATGTTTATATCTGATTATATTTTAACTAAAACGATTAATAATATTATTGTTAAACAGAACAAAATATTTTTAATAAGCCTACAGCCGAAAACATTTATAGTTGTTGATAGTTTTATTTTTTTTTTGTGTTTCAATTAAAAATCATAGACCAAAAACTGTTTAACTCACTCAATAAATTAAGTAAATTGCCAATATTCTCATAATACTATTACAGTAATATCTATGAAGTATCACAATTTCTTATATTTTCACTTAGTAATAGAAATGGTGAACAAAATGTACAAATAACAGTTGGATATTACTTCTAAAAATTTCAAAAACCTTTCGCATGTTAGATCTACAAACTTTAAGATTAGCATTCTACTAAATTAAAAGCTTCGCCACATCAGACGTCCAGGAAACTAGCACTGATAGGTAAAATGGAATATAATCTGCTACAATCTGGATTTTTCCTTTGTTGAGAACAAAAAAGATAAATAAGCAAATGGTTTAGTCATAAATAGGAAGAAATATAAGGCAAGAAGACCCAAGATAAGCGAAATAAGGGACGTAGTTATCTGATCAGAGGGACCTATCCTAAGCATCTTTTTAAGTCATCGGTATTTGTAGCATTTAATAGGAGTAATAGGCCCATTGTGGCTATAATGTCAAGACTAAGAAAAACAGAGTACTAGAGTAATAGATAAGGACAGAAAGAAAGAAAAAATAATGATAACACTCAACAAATGGAAAGAAAAAGCAGAAGAAAGGAATTTTTAAGCAATCTAATGCCTAATAAAAGTAGACATGTCTATTTACAGAGTAAGTAAAAAGTAACTAAATGTTAAAAATTGGCTACAGAACTTGTAGTGTCACTGAAAAGAGTCTCTAAACAGACGACCGTAAATTTCATATTTCCCGCGTCGATGGTAGAGACACCGGCCAGGTTGATACAAAGATTGGCTTGAATTGTTTTAAAACATACTCTGGAGTGACGAGGCCGTATTCCATATCGTGCGATGCATATATTTTGCGTGACACCATGACTGTAGGCTGTTGCATTAGGATACTTAAAAATTACGTGCGGTCCACGGCATCTAGCTGGGATAACATTATCGACCTTATTTTCATGCAGGATAATGCTCTTACTGTGGCCACCAAGAAGTTCAGATTTCACTTTTACCTGAGGGTCTACACAAAGAATATATAGGACAAAATTGGGGGTGCGCCTTCAGAAGATTCTTAGCAATATCCCAAACGACTTCCATTGCCGGCCGTTTGAGGAATCTAGTTGACATCATATTGCATTTTTCTATCTAAGAAAGTACATATACAATTTGTTTTAATAAGTTAAAAATATACATAACCATAATAAACTAATTTTTGATATCAATGCTTTTCAATGATTATGTATAGTACCCCGTACAAATTATTTCCAAATCAAAATTTATATTTACTGTAATTTATAATAAATGAATTTATTACTTTTTACATGGCAATCATAATAAATTACAACTTCAAAATAAGTATTATTCTGAATATTGAAAGCTTTAAAGCAATTGATACGAACAAGGTAATCTCAGAAATTTTTTATTATTTGCGGCCAGACCAATTCAACTTTAGAAGTAAGCAAGTCATAAAAAAGTCTTGACTCAGCAAGGGTAAAGGACTCACATTTCAAACCTGGCGTATTCATATACATTAAGATAATTTTGCTAGTAAAAATTTGTTTCACAGAAAATTAGCAACAGTTAATGTTCCAGTAAATGTATGCAATTAAAGACTAAGCAACTGATGTAAGTTAATTTAGCAAGATTACTAGATTTGAGTGCAAAATAAAATAACTGAAAAATTCAAATAGGCGCTCAACATAATTTAATATTATCATAACAACATCATTTTATAAAAGTTTTCGCAATTTAATATTCCTAAATGACTAGCCGGGGAACAAAAAACCAACTCGGTTCGATATTTTTTATCGCTATTCCTCCTCCGACATTCTTTTGGGTAAATCATAAGCCCATTTGCTTTAATTGTATCTCCGTCTAATCAGCTGAATGTATTGCGACTGGTTTGTGGGCAGCAGAACATCTGCATTTAAATAACAAACTAGGTAATGCGAGAATATTTAATCCCGTAAATTGCGATTTTTAAAAAACGGATAGCATTTAATTTGCAGAATTGCGTTCGGGGCCGTTCAATTAAAAGTCGACAATTTAACCGGCTCTTCTCAAACATCTTTGCTTGGTTAATATGTATTAGTTCACCCACGATTCACAATTTCGTAATGTTTATAGAAAATTACTAGTGTGTCTTAAAGTCTGCGCAATTATTTAATTAAGTTAAAGAGATAAGTTGTGTTCTTACGCTCCAAAATTGTTGGTTACATACAATGGTGTTTTAAAAAGTTTTACTTCCGTGACTATTTGATTAGTACACTACTATTTATTGAAATTGCAGTACTAAATCAGTAGCTGAAATTTTGTGATTAAATTTGCAAGACATTTGTCCACAAAAATTTACATTTATTCAATAATCTATGGCTCTATTTCGGGCTCTTGTGATCTCTATTCTTCTTAGCACCAGGTCAGACAATAAACAAATGGTATATTGGTGGACTGCTTTCCATTTATTATTGACATGCTTCAATAATTCAGCCAGATTCCTTCACACACTGATATTCAAGACATTTTCGAGTTTAATGTATCTACATGGTCGATCGTTATTTTGTTAAAAGATTACTATCTTCTGAAGGAAAGGAAGCAGCACAGGGTATAAAACCTCTGACTAAAGGTGACTCACTGTTATAACTGGATAACCTCCCACCCCATAATATCCATGGTTGGCTTTATTGTTATTTTCTTACTCTTTTTCCCCACATCTATTGTGTATTAATATCTGATCATCATTTCGGTTTAAACAAAATCTGAGTTCATCAAAAAAGGCGATTCTATGCTACTTGTGTGTGCACAGAAACTTTTCCATTGTCCATTGTAATCTCCATTGACGGTGTAGAAAAGTCAGTGGTAGTTACAAGAAAAAACATTATATTGTTAATCTCATAATCGACGTCGAAAAGAGGAGGTAAACAATCGGTACCGTACAATGATTTACCATTGTTACTCGGAAGAACTTTTTTCACAGATGAATACCTTCTTTGATCCACTCGTTTCATATTTGCGCCACAGTGACCCATTTCTTGTAAAGAAAGACCCTCTCTATATAGACCAACAATACGATTCCTATCAAATTCGCTAACTTGTTTGATAATATACCCTTTGTCGACGGCGAGGCATTCTCACACCATGTAAGTTACACGTACTAAATTTGACTTCATATCTAAGAAACAATATAGATAAAATACTCAAATCTCAAACAGACAAACACATGGTTCTAAAACTGTAATCGTTTTCTGATTATAGTATGTTTAAATTTATATTAACGTTTCAATAAAATATAATTTATTTTTAATAATATTGCAATTTCTATAAACAATAATATAGTTAAGGTATATAATTAAGCTATATATTTCTTTAAGACTTGAAATGTTCTCTACCAAGCAATGCATTAGTTGTCTACAAAAACAAAATATCGCTCCAATCTTAACAGTTTCATTGGTTTCTTCCTACTTCAAGCTGCGATCAGCACGAATTCGTCTACATGAGCTTGATGCCGTCCGTCACTGGCTATTAAGGGTCATATAGAGCTTGATTATACAGTTCTGTAGTAGCAGGATTTCTTCCTGTCATATTTCTTGCCTACAGTACCGAAATCTACACAGGCGTTTCCGCAGGCAGCACCCATTCGTTGAATATCAGTGGGCGCACAACCCTCAATCAAATGTCCATGTGTCTTATCGTTTTAGTCACGATAGCAAAGGCCCAGCCTTGAGTTAAAGAATATTAAGATATCTAAGCAATATTACTAAAGCTATCGGCTAGAAACCAAGAGTTTTGAAATATTTTGTTACGTGTAATACGACAAAAATTGCTATCATTCCCACAAATTGATGATAAAATTTTCTAAATGATTAAATTAGGGTAAAGCTAGTTAATACCGTTATATTAATATTTCAAAAATATTTTTGAAAGTTGTAGCACTTAAATAGAAAGCAAATAATTTTAATTACAATTATAATTAACACATTTTATATTTTACATTTAATACCTAGGTGTACGGTTTTAATTGTAATAAAATTATATGTTATAAACTAAAGCAAAAAGTTACTATTAAATAAAAAATATGTTTAGTAAAAGTTACTAAACGATAAATTTGCATTTACTTAAACTGCAAACAGACTGTCGGAATAATCTAAGTGATTTTTATCGATGTATTTTTGTAAATAAACAATAAATAATATTTTTTATCAAATAAATATAAAAATACTTTAATATAAAAATTTTACAAATTTCTAATTGTAAAATATAACCTCCTTTTTCTTTAACTAAATAATTAATTCTAATTTATCTTTACTTTTATATTTATAAACAAAAAAAAATAAAAACCAACAGTTTAATAGTGGCAGTTTAGCTATACCCAAATCTGTGTGTTTATGTTAAATGATTTATTGTTTTATTATACCACGCAGGTACACATCGAATCGTCCCATGAAATTTATATTATATGTAAATATGTTCCGAGTACTAATAAATACAAGAAATAACAAAGTTCAATTTTCTTACGTTTCTTTTTGTTTTGTAAATTACTGAGCAAGTCTTCTGCATATTTTATACTTTTTATGTTTTTAGCTTAAATTTTTATTACGCTTTGCTATTTTATAATTTTATTTACCTTCTGCCTTTTATTCCTTTTTCTATTAGTTACAATTTTAAAATTTGAATAATTAAATATTTCCTTACTATATGAAACTAATATTTACTGCAAATGAAACAGTTCTTGATAAATTAATAAAAATGATATAACTAAGTGTAAGCCATTAAGGCCGCGGCACTCATCGACACAATCTCTGAAATTATTTATAATTTTACGGCACGTTTTTTCTGGGATCTCTACAATTTCTTGGCGAATGTTTCCTTTTAACTCTTTCGTATATCTGTGATTATTGCTGTACGCTCTGCTCTTAAGAGTCTTTTTAAGAAAAAAATTGGTTTTAAGGCGGAGTTTCCCACACGGCAGTTGTATGCAATGTTTCTCAATTTATCTGAAAAAACTGCTCGAGTGGCTGGCAAAGATATGTTGAAATGTGTGACGTCGCTCCATCTTGTTGATATCCCGCTTGCTTCTTATAACCGTCAAAATGTTGCAAAATAGACTAAGCGTTGACGTAGCAGCCCAAATCGACATTTTAAAAGAATGTAAGGGCTTTTAATGGTTGCGTTTGAGGTTCGTCTCGCTCCGTTTTTTTATTTAAACATTTGATTGACAGAGCAAAATCAGTAACCTTTAATTTTTGCACTAACTGCATTTTGTAGAGGTGCAAAATCAAATATTTACGAAAAATACGCTGTAGGACACAGTTAGGATGATTTACGAATTGCTTCACACTCCACATTTGCATCGTTTATGACGTCCGCAGTAGGCCCATTCCTGGTTTGCTCAATATCAAACCAGTTTCTTCAAAAATCCTCAATCTTCTTCTAATGAGTGCCTAGCGTTTCATTATGTCATGTGAATGATAATTTGTAAAAAATCTTCTTTATACGATAGCTGAAGAATTGTTTCGTTACATCTCTCCTATCCTATAAAATGCTCCGTCATTTAAATTTTTCAGGACCGGACTTGCACTTCGTACTTTATTTCCCCCTCTCCTTCCTTATTCCAACAGTTACATGTACAAAACTTACTTCTGGAATCTTTTGTATAACTTAAATTTTATTAATGTTAGTTTAAATTGATTTTAAATTCTAAATAAGAAGCGCCAAGAAGTTCTTAGACGAAATCATATACAACTTTCTTTTGAAGTTTTTTTAAAAAAATTGATTTATACGCCATTAAATATAATATACTTATTTGTTTATTTCTGAACTGATTCTACCAATTTTGTAACTTTTTTTAATTTAATGATATAGTGTTGCTAATCTTAATAATGTTCATAATGCTTATTATTTTTATTTTTAAAAATCTAAACGATGAACCAAATATGGAATGACTGTTACTATTTTTTTTAATCTTCCTCATAAACATTATTTTGTTTATTCCTTTGCCGTTCATAATTTATGTTAAACAAAATAAGCCAAGGTTGGGTACCCGCTCGATCTTGCTATTAATCAATAAAAAATTAATTATTTGTATTAGATGTGTCATATCAATGGCATACGTTGACCAACATATTACTAAAATAGAAAGTTGCGTGTTTAGGTGGGATTAAAATCTTTGCGATTTTATTACCTATTCAAGTGATATTGGGAAGTTTTAAATATACAGGGTAATTCAAAAGCCGATAGCACCGTAGCCATGACAAACATGACAAGAAACTAGCTAATTTTGTATTCATAAAACCTCTATTATATATTTGTAAATTTAGCCGATTTAGCAATTGTGACAAACATGGTGCTCATTATTGAACAGAGTACCTTATTGTCTCAGAATTGTCTAAATAATAGTCAGTTATAAAAATTCATGAAAAATTTCAAACAAAAGCACCTGCAGTCAAAACAGTTATGGTGCTAAACCATGTTATAAAAACTAAACCTAGCGTATTTCACTTCAACATCTTGTGTGAATTTCCAAGAGCAAGCAACTCGATGCTAAATTTTCTGGTCGTTAAAATTAGAGGTGCTCTCATGACGAGTCTTCTCTTTTTCTGTAGCCTCTACAATCTTTTGACATGCGATGTTTCTTTTGGTATTACATTATAGATTGTGTAGACCATTGCTATCGCTTGTGAGATATTGTGATTATTGTGGCAAAACCATAACTGATATTTGAATGCAAAAATGCAAGTATAGAGAATCTGTAAGATACGTTAAACACTTGGGTAGATTATCTGCGATGATTATTGCCCAACTAAGTTCTGAAGCCCCAGAGGAATTTAAGAATTATTTTGTATGCTTCTGTAATAGGTAAAGATTTAAGCACGACATGTACAATTTAAATTTTTTTGTAACTGCGTTTTTAAATATACGAATACAGTTTTGTAATAAAGCATCAAATGCTCTATTATGTCATCTTGCTCTAGTCAATTACCCAATAAAATAAAAACTAGCTATTGTTTCAAGATTGCACTAGAAACTGTAGAATCAAAAAAGACAATTCTCATGCTGATTGTTTAGTTTGACTTAACCTTCAACAGATCAGAAAGTCACCTTTTTTAATTAATCTACAATAATTAGTTCCCATTTTGTGTTCCTATGTCAGTATTGAAAAAAATAAGGAAAAATGCTTATAACGTATAATATCTATAAAAGCTTACGTATAATTAATGTCAAACATTAATATGATATATAATATTACCCCTCCCGCCACCTTTCTAATTTAAAACAGACTTTGTTTTCTCTTATATCTCGTCAATTGAAAAACTACTTAAAGTGTTTTCTTTATCTTTATTATTGAGCAATAAAAATTGTTTTTGTAACTAAATATATTGTCCACAAAATTTTAATTACGTTATACACACTAGAGATTTCAGCTACGTCGTTTATGTTGTTTACCTTTAAGTTATTGTTTCTCTGTTTGTTTCACAATTTTGTTTTATCTCTGTCCATATTTTTAATTACAATCGTTTTAAATTCCTCTTTGGTTCTGTTCTGCGGTTTATTGTATTCTTCTTGTAGCGTTCTTTTTATTTGTATTAGTCACACGGCTCTATCTTAATACAATAAGATATAACAACAAAACTCCAACGGTTTGTTTTTTCTATACGTTAGCGTGGGTTTGTCCTGTAATTAAAGTCGTGTTATCTATATGCAGTTTACTAACATGACTACAACGATAATATTAGTACAGAAGGGCATGCTTTTAAAAGAATACTACAAGCCACCAGCTAGGGTAAAGGGCCATGCTGTTTGAACCACGCCGTTTAGTGCAAAAGAGGTCAACTTAACCTACCGGCGTCGCGACGCTCCCAGAAGCAGCGACCTCCCAGGAGCCTGAAATAAGACGGCAAAAAGACGGCCACAAGAAGCGTCGTTACCTCGGCCAGCAGCCGGCGACAATTAATTAGAAGTGCAGCCAAAATGGCGCTGCAGCGGCCAACATCCCGGCGGTGGTATGGATCGAGCGGTGCATTCCGCGGGCCCCATGGCGCATGTCGCCTGCGCGCGCCTGGCCGGAGCGCGTCCTGCATCCATGTCGCAGTCATTATCGTCGAACCGCCCCATTGCTTCTGTAACATACGACGGACAAGCTTCGAATTCCTGCAAATAAATGAGTATTTAGCTTAAGCTCTGGATGCCCGAGTGCAAATAAACTTCATGTGTTATTAAGATAATAATCTTATTTATACTTGCATAAAGCCGCACAGGACGCATTAGCGGCCAGACGGCAAAAATGAGCAAATCGGCGGCCTAACGAATCGGGGCGAAACCAGCGCAAATGCTCCGGCTCTGTCCTGCTGTAGAGCATATTGAAGGTATTGGCGTTGTCGCAACCGTTTCGCCGCTATTTACATATGAACGACCACCTTCAGACACAACATCTGTCAATAGCCGCGTGTTGTATTGATTCCTTCATTCGTCGCGATTCACCGACATCTTCATTTCGCATACGAGCATAGGCGTCACATATGAAACATAAATTGGAACAGTTTCGCATAAACCTTCTATCACACCCCAATTTTGCCACATATAACTTTTTAGCTGTTGTAGTCCTAATAAGTTACTGCACCATCGACTGACTTCTCTCTCTTGTCTGTTTCAGATCCAGCCCCGTCGATTCGATCCACCTTAGGCAAGTGAATATAACATTCCGAGCCCCCCCGTAAAATAATAGTCATATAAGTGAGTACCCATTAACCTTCTAATTAACTAAACTGTGCGTAATAGCCGTGTTGATCTGTCCACTGCTGCCACCTAGGTCCTATTAGTAGCAGTCTCGCTTAACCACGACGTTACAGAATGTCGATATAATGCATATAAAATGCGAATCGGCAGAATGATTGCGGTCATTAGGTTGTCATTGCCGATGACCGCGGCCGTTCTTCGATGAGCTAACGAGACGGCTTAATTGGCGAAGAGGTGTCAGGTTCGTTCTGGCCATATGGGAAAGTGTTGCAGGTATTTGCATTTTACGATAGGATCCGAGTTTCGGATTTCTACGGAACGCAGGTGAAATCTGACAGCTTTGCGGCTAATGAAGCAATACCGACCGGCGTAGCCGGAGACGTGGCATTCGCCGGCGGAATTGCGAAAGCGTCGCAAGCCGCCTTTATTATTGATAAGCCAGTAACGAGCCCGACACCGGCACATAATATTTTTATCGTATTATTGTACGAACCACATAAAAACTAGACCACATAAATTCCGGTTCCGTACATTGGCCACGTCACACAGATATGTCCTCGCCGCCAATTCCTTCGTCCTACGTGATCCCGGCCGGGTCAGGTTGGCCTGACTAAAAGACTTTTGGACATTTACGTTGTATATGAGGGCCATACAAGCCGACGGGTGCATTACGTATATATAACATTACATTCGGCTCGGTCCTCTATATTGGATATCCGCCTCCAAATACACCTTTATAATGCCATAGCGGCATGCCGCGTATCGATATCGTGCAGGTACGTTCCGGCTAGTCTTTTGAAGTATGAGATCCTCAGAATAATGTTCGCCTCCCTCCGCCCGGCTTCATACAGACTCCGGTTATTTGCTCCGGAAGCTCCAGGGACCTATCGGGCGGAGGGCTTTTTGTTTTATTTTTCTATTCACTCTGGCTGGATTTCGTACGAGTCTGCCCTTATTTCTTATTCCTTATTTGTGACGCATATTGCTTTAAGCGCTTCCTCGGGGCCCGAAGCTCCCGGCTTTTTATTTATTAATTGGCTTCGTCTCTCTACCTTCTCCGGCCTTTACATATTCGTCCCCGAACGACCTCAGGCGACCTTCCGACTGGTATTGCATTAGCAAATTGAATTAGCAGCTTTTCTTCGTTTTTCCAATGAAATTTCTCAATGATATGCTTATTAATAATTAAAATGAAACAGAAAAATTTATACAAACTTTAACATTAAACAGAATAATAAGCATTTTTACAAGCAAATATTTTAAATCTGCACTTATACGTAAATAACTTCGTCTGTAAGAAATGGTAATTAAATTTGTACTCTAATAATACATTAACATTCGGTGCATTTTAATGTACATTTTTAATCTGCTGTCTGTATTTTATTACTGCCCGAAAATTGGCCAAATTTATGGCGACTTCCTTATAAATATTTGATATTGCACTACAGTGCGATTAAAATCTTTCCTGTTTTCTTCTGATAACTAACAAAATCTCATCTTCAATTTTTCCTTAAAAAAAGCCTTCATAAAGTTTTATTAAAAGTTCAAGCTTGCAATAATTACTTTTTACTTGTATTTATTATAGATAATTAAATAAACGTTTCGTTGTATTAACGCACGTTAAAACAATCTTAAATGTAGTTACACAGAATTATTATATAAATGATATTTAAAATGAAAGATATTTTGCTTATTTCAACTTAGAACTGGAAAATTATAAAATTCCATCCCGTTAACATTTGTAAATAAAAACCAGCTGCCAATATTAACGCTGAAAATTTTAGTAATGGCACATTTTTGCTTTAGAGAAATTAAAACTGGAAAACAGTTCTAAAACAAGTTGGATGAGCCTATTTTTAGACTTACCATTTCCTAATTTGCTTAAACTTTATCAATTAAAAGTAATTTATGTAATTACTTAGTCGCTTAGATAACCAAATGATAATAATTTAGCAGTTGTGCAATACTTAAATATATTCCAGGTTTTTCTACAGAAACTTGTCAGCATGTAGATGTATTATACTAAATTATACCGCGTCATTGACATTTGGGATAGTTATGGCCAGCAGCACACTTCTTATATAACATGGTATTTACATTACACAGTTAGTAAAACTATTTGCAAATTAGGTTAAATTTTAACATGAAATATTCATTAATTACTTAAACCCTTCATACCTCTTAAATGTGCAAAATTAATACTTATAAAAGTAAATATAAAATTTAAAAAAATTTGTTCTTATTTACGATTTACAGGTACATAAAATTTCTTTCCGAATATAAAAGTTCTATTTATTTTACAAGACACTCTTCTCTTCATTGAATAAAAATCAGATAACATTTTTAATTATTACTTCTTCTCATCTAAATTAGCAATCTTTCTAATTTAAAAACGTTTTAAGTTTTTACTGCCCAATTTGTATCGGATAAATCTTTAGTTATAGTTAGGTGAACTATTTTTTATTGCAAGCTTACACACATAAATTTTATAATATATATTTTTTAATTTAACACATAAGTTGGTATTATACGAATATAATTGATTTCCTGCATAAGAAACGGCCAATCAAAGACACATTAGTAGTTTGCTTCCCGTGCGCCATCATTGGGTGGAGCGCTCACATGGAGTCCTTTACCTATCGTGGATAAAATGCAGGCTCTGCTAACTCAAGCTTAGCCAGAAATGTACAAATTTAGTTGCGGGGGGTCGGAACGTAATCGCAGTTTGAATATGCAATTAGCTCAAAAGTGCACCAGGTGGAGTCTATGGCCAACTGTTGCTGCATAATCGATTCAACTTTGCTCCGTAAAGCAAAAAATTCACTAATATTTTACACAGGAAGGCGGATTCGAAAATGGGGGAAATTACGAATAGAAATCCTAACGGAATCTTTTTATCAGATAGCGTGAAACGGGAGGGTGTGTCGCCGCTGCAGCCTCGTTTCTCTTTGATCTGATAAAACCCCAAATCTATGTAGGTAATTGGAGGAATTGTTCAAGATTAGGCTACGTCGTACGTCGGCCGTAAAACGTGCAGGTGACAGTACTTCCTTATTGGACTACCAAAATAACCAAATAAATTCAATAGGGGAATTACGTAGTTACATAGATAGTCATCACCATATATTCTTTCGTTGAGTTTTCGTATTTTCTTAGCTTGGTAATTCTGTAGTCAAAACGACCTTTATGCTTAAATTATTGTTTGTGTAATTAAATATATTGTACTAAGCTTTCCTTGACACAATTACAAAATATATCAACATACAAGGTGCATTCAAGTTCTAAGGTCTCCACTTTGTTTCTGAAATAGTACTTACACAAGAAAGTTGAAATTTCTGCCTTCTCAACGTAATCTTCCTCTAGACGTACACATTTTTCACAACATTGTCTGCTGAGAACGCTGTCCTAAGAATGTGTTTTGCCCACTGGAAAATTGTTCGAGTAGAAAATGAGCGGCCACAGAGAGGTTGGAAATTTAGGGTTAACATGTCCTGAGACATTGCCACCCGCGCAGCTTTGTGTTCGTCAGTCAGCATTCATCGGACCCAACTTGAAGATTTTTCGCATTTTTAGGTCATCATACAAAACTGACTTTACAAACCCTACAAAAATGCGAAGATTAAAGGCGATATCATGCGCACCTAATGGAGGGTCTTCCATAACAACTTTTCCACTCGCGCAATCATGGTTTTGATTCGGCTGGTTTGTGGTCGAGGCTGCTTCGGTTCATTGTCACCGAACTCTCGACCTTCCTTAAAATGTCGCACTCACAAACGCACTTTTTTAACATTCATAACGCTTTCGCCGCACGTCTCACTCAATTGGCGATGAATTTCGATGAACCTTTCAACGCACAGGAAGAAAAACAAATGATTACGCGTTGTCCTTAAACACGAAACGTCGCCATTTAACTGTATTGTGCTGCCATATATATTACAAATTCAGAAATATTTCCCGAGTCTTAAATTATTCGCATCTTTCTATTTACTCTCACCACTAAAAATTTTTGGATACCTTAGAACTTGAAACCACCTAGTGAATGGCAAAGGCAAAACTTATTTTTTGTGCTTTCATATTTTTAAGAGGCCTGTAAAGCATTTGCGTCAAAAAACGTGCCACTTACATTCTTATCTAAACCGGGTACTTATAACATAATTTGAAAATTTTATATTAATATTAAACTTTTGAAATAAATTTTCATTATTGACATATTCTTTAGTTTCTTGTAATAAAACTTTGTTAATGAAATTTTGAAAAGTTTTCTAGCATTACTTTATATTTCCAAACCCGTTTCTTCAGACGTTATGTTATAACTAAATTGTAGTGCAAAAAGAAGCTTTGTATTTTGTCTAATTAGAGTCACAAAAACAAGCTCATATCTAAGAGCTCAATTTCGCATAAAATTGTATATTTTAATCAATTTGAACTCCGTTTAGTTATAAAGAAGATTATTAAATTTACTAAAAGATGCCAAAAATTTTAAATTGAAACAGGAGTTTTAAAAATCAGAAAGGCTTTTTACGACCTCACAATTTGTATTTATGTGTACAAGAATGGGGTGAATTTTTTGTTCATGGAGACGTAAGTTATGGTACTTTCGACATATTTATTCTATTTGGAAAAACTCTTAAATCTTTATACAATTTTATACAACCTTCCTTCCCCCGTTAAGAATATTTTTAATATACCTAAATATATTTTTTACTCCCAAATTTTTTCCAAAATGCACGAATCATTTTTAACAAACAACGTCATTATAGACTGCAATGTGTAAAGAAGTTGAAAAAGTAATAAAAGAAACCATGCGTTGCTGTTAAAATTACCAGAAAACATAGACTAAATAAGAACTTTCTGAAATATTAATAAATAAAAAATTAATGTTATTTAACTTAATATAATTAATTTTTGAACTTTATCACATTTATCCAAAATTGATCTAGCTTTCCAATTTCTTCCAAAAAGTTACTTTCTTCAAGATCATCAAAATCAGTTATTTCTTTATTTAACCGAAGACTTTTAAAGAGAGATATTGAAATTGTTGGATTTACTGATAATTTGTGAATGCTTTTTCATGCTACTAATGTGAATATGGTTTAATTTCTAATTTTAATTTTGTCAACTTTTTTATCATAGTTGTTGTATAGTATTATTTAATGGTCATTTTGGCTTACAGATAAATAATAGCGAACAGTGTTACAGTTAAATGAATATACGTTGCCATTTTTGAAACCGATTCACCTTATCCACTCCATTGCCTAAACAGCATTTTTATTTCTGGTGTGTAATCATAAATTCAAGTCTCATACTTAATCAAAAATTGTTCTAAATTTGTTGGACTCCAAAGATCGGTAAAGTTCGCAATGAAATCAGTTTTCGGGTTGATCAAATGCGTTACCCATCTTGTCCAATTTCTAATTTTACGCGCCTTTGTAGACCGTTGGGCCTGCCGGTTTTCGACATCTTGAACATAGTTTATCACTGCTATACACACAGCTAGATATGATTTCCAAAGCCAAAAAGCTCATGGTGGAAAATGAAAATGGTAAACTTCGAAGTTGCATTTGATTGATGAATGCCCGAATTTCGTCTTTATCCGCAATTGAAAAGTTATTTGATTTGAATGGCTCTCAAAGCAAATTGCTTGGTAGATCGAGTGTATACCGAGTCGATTCATGTGAAAATATCACCAACCCAACCACATAAAATAATGTAAAGAAAAGCAACATCTTAGTTATTTTCGCTATTTTATCTTCAAACATTTTTTTTAATTTGTACGTTTTTCATTGTAGCTTTCTTTAGTTTGTGAACAAAACGCCAGTTTTATTTTGTAACATTTTTTGTTTAGCTCTTCTTCAAATAATTCTCAAAAAAATGACGTAGTTTTTAAATGTAGTCTTTAGTTTTAATGCATTCGCTTTAACTTAAAATTTAACTGATTTTTTGAAGAAATATGACGTAAAAAAGATGATATCTCAAAATAGAGAAAAATTTTAACAGTTTAAGCAGCAATGTTTAAACTAAAATTATCATAAAAAGCACTACCTGGTTGGATGTTTGTCTTAAACTACATATTTAACCTGTTAATTATCCTTTCTATGATTAGTTTATTGTTGTGTCTATTCGTAATTGATGTTTCTTCTAAAGCTGAGGCACTTGCTTAATACTGGACGCTCGTGGATATTTTTATATTTTGTTCTGCTGTTTGTTCTTGGCGTCATAATCAAGAATCTAAATTTTTTGATCTAAAATAATTCTGTCTAGAATGGCATCACCATCGTTATTTTAAGAATGTCAGTTTTCTTGAATAAATATAAAATTTTGGACTCATCTGCCAATTTTGCAAAACCTTAGTCTTATAAATGAGGATACAGACCAATCTGTGGATAGTAATTTGGAGACGATTTACCGCTTCACCAATATTTAGGAGAATTATAATTGGCCTCTGACTTCTGCTTTATATTTAACATTTGTGAAGACATTTTAATTCTTTGATACAAACAGAAGGCGATGTGACTGTGTTGCAAATATTGAGTTGTTGTATTCACAAACTGTACTAACAATTATTTAATTTTATTATAGTGTAACGATTAGGTAATTTGTGACTCTTAACAGATAGTCACTTTAAATATTTTAACATTTGCTAAACCTTAATATTTAGAATATAGTCATAAAAATGATGGGAACTCATTAAACCGAGATTTATTATGATGTTTTAGTTTTCTTTTCTTGGGCTAGTTGGTCATGAATGAATAATAAATATAATTTTTCTAATAAAGAATAGCCAAAGCGTTTTTAATGTCCAGTAGATTTTAAAAAACTTTTTCAACTACTTTGATGTAATTTTTTAATAAAAAGCAATCAAAAGATACCAGGTCAGTATTGTTTGGCGGATGATCAAACAATTTTGACCAGGAAGTCTCTAAAAATTCCTTTGCTTGTTGCGCGGTACAGAACATCTGGTGGATATACTGCTGTACATCGCTCTGCGGCATCCGTATGCTTATTTTCAAGCACGTCAGTTGTGATAGGTCGTTGTTTTGACAAGAAGCTTCTTCTAACTTTCCAGACTGCTTTATTTTGACTGGATTAAAATCTGCTGGAAACATACCCTCCTTTCAGGTCCATCACCAGTAATAATGTAAATTGCTTTAGGCGCACCTTTCCACCACTCCACACGCTGTTGTTCCCGTGCTTCTGTTAAATTCGTTGGTAACAGATTTTCCGTACAACCAAATGATCGTGCTAGTGCCCAAGGTACTCCTAATAAATCTATACGTGACCCAAATGTCGGTTTAGTTCATACTTGGTATGCCGATGCTAAAATTAGTCTTTGTCACGAAAATTAAAGCCAAGTAAAAACCATGTCAAATTTAAATTTGTTATATCTGTTGTACACGTTTGTTTGAAAAGACACCCGGGCAAGGACTTTTTTGGGGTAAATTATGGTTCTAAATTTAAATGTTGTCAAATTAATCTTTTAAGTGGAACCTTTGTAAAATACTACTGCAGATGTCAAAACAAAACTTGAACTATTAAACTAGATATTTGTTTCATAATACAATACCAGCCTGATAATAGCAAACATTTTGCAGCTTACTTAAATAAATTAGAAAAACGGGGGGTTATTATTTATATGAAACAATTATTTTAAGTTAGCACAAAATGATGTGTATAAAACTACCAATTGCGTGAAAATAATTTACATGTTTGAGAGCCGATTATTACCGATAAATAATTAATTAAATGTCAGTTACTGCTACTGCAGGCATAAATTATTTAAAAATAATTTGTCGGATTCTAAACTACAAATTAAGTGATATATAATTTGCTACGAAAATGGTTTACATCATTTTTCATGCACTAGCTTCTATTTTATTTCACTCTTTCAAAAAAAATTGGTTTGGTTGTCTTTCCTTTACCTGTTCTTCGCAAACTCTTTTTTTTTTATTCGTTATTTCGGTATGGTTTAGTTTTATGGTAACAAATTGTGATGCTACGCATTATTTCTCACTATAAACTTGTTGTTTCTGTATTTTTTTCTATGATTTATAGAAGATTTATTTCATTTTTATATTATGTAGTTACATTATAACTTATCTCCCCCTCGCACGCACACAAAATCAGATAATAATTATGATTGTCCTGAAAATAATCCACATATTTCTTGAACGGAATAGTGATGTCAAAAACATGATAGAAACGGAATAAATTTTTATTGCATGTCCCTACAACCACACAAGTTATGAAAACAAACAAAAGTCTTTGTTCGGCCACATTGACATAATGAAGACGGGAGTACGAAATTTATTAACGTGTTTGTGTTGTTAAGTAATTCCCAACTACTTGTAGCTGCGGACCACATCATCGGCGACAATCAAATAACAATAAATTCCATTGAGCTTGTCGGGCGAACGTAACGTGTTCATTAGAATTTTCTAAAAAAAGACATTTAACGACCAAAATAAAACTGATGTAACTTTTAACCTTACATTAATTTTTAAAGTCTTGCCTGCAGCTGAAGCTGGCCATCCTGTAGTCTACGGCCATTTTTTGCGTGGGCTGCCCAATGGATTTTTTGCTCCTACATGACCAATGACTCCAAACGGCTTTCTCTCCCTTAAAGTGCCATTCATTGTTCTGCTGATTTATGGGCACCAAGGACGAGAAACTGCCCGGCACCCTGCTCAAAGGTTTTTTGCGACATCTTGTTAAACTTCCAGAATTGCCAGGTAAATGCGCCCCTTAACCGGGCAGCGCTTTCGAATTTCTGATTAATAACCGATTCCGAATCATTTCATAACAGAGGTGACGACATTTCTCAAAGGCGGCGACAGAATTAATGCCCCATGAATGTTCCGTGTGATGCCGGTCATTTGCATGTTTTAATTAATTAATGAATTTTAATAAATTCCAGGTTTGGTAATAAGCGCGTTGAGCATGTAAATCAAGCGTCATGTAAGACGTTAATTATCTCACGGCGTAATTAAGCAAACTTAATGCTGAAGATAAGCCTCCAGGTTCTGTAAGAAATTCTTCCTTTAATTAATTGTTCAAAGTAAACAACGCGGGGGCTTGCCCGAGCTAAAAATTAAGCATTGAAATTTTTCCTAATTATTCATTGGCTCTACATAAATTTTTCGAACGTCTCGTTGCATAAAATTGACTTTCAAAAAGTGTTTCATGACCGGTGTACCAGTCTTTGCACGGCCGTCATATTGATCGCGGCGGTTAGAATGCTCCTGGATGGGTGCTGCCATCTATGGGCGCGATCGGGAGAAGCATTTCGCTTGTACTAATTTCAAGTTTTAATTGCGCTTGATGGTGCACACGAGTATAAAAAAAGATGATGTGCGCCTCGATCCCAAAATCGGAATGCCGCTGCACGTGGCGTTCGCTTGCGTGTAACGGTGCACTTTTTCAGCAATCGCTTTTTGGCGTGGCTATTTGGATGCTAATTTATGGTAAGTCAGCGGGCGAGAACGGTATGGAAGCATTTAATGAGGCATACTCGTGGTAAATTAATGCATAAATTAATGGCGGGAAAATAGCGTGGCTTTTGAATCGGCCTTAATATTTCGAATGGCGATAGATAAATTTCCGATTTTAAGTCGTTTGGCTTATGAGCTTTAATTCACTTTTGTCATGGTAGGTGTGATTTTGGCGGCGAGATAGCCGTGGGTGGTCGAAAGTTCAGCGGCGCGTTTTCGCGCGGCGTAGTAGACGGGCGCAACAGGTAAAAGGCTCCGCGCTGGTTAGTTCGAGGGTTCTCCCACTGCTGGCGCCAATATTCAAACTCATAACCGTTTCGCTGCTTCCGACCTGATCTGGACTTCTGCCCCCAGCGATAACCCTTAACTTTTCCGAGTCTCCTTTTCAGATAAAACTTGCACTGTTCACGATAATTTTGTAAATTAATTGAATTAAATTAAGAAATTGAAAAACCATCGCACTATAACACTTTTTTTATTAATCTCAACGTTTTGTTTCGTATTAGTAAATCACACATCTGAATTCGTGAACATTATGAAGATATAACTGAGAAATAGTCGAACGAATGCGTAGGATCTATGAGTCGGGCTTCGTTATTTACTTAGATGCCGGAGGTATATTTAGGCAGACCTAATTTTGCGGGAGTTACAGGAATATTCGATCAGTTTAGCGGGCACGCGAGGAGGCGTCATATTTTTGATACGATGTTCCAAAACAAAATGAGCTGGAATTTGTACGTGAGCCGGCCTGAGACTGTGCCAGGTGGTAGCGCTACCGGCCGGCGTGCGTCCATTCTAAGCGCGGCCGGCTAAAGGGTAGCACAGCTGCGAATTCCAACTAAAGAATATTCTTTAAAAACAAAAGCAAGAAAACAGGAAGCTGGGTGGGGGATAATCTCCTAGTTTCTACCTCGGGCACGGATACTTTGGCGAAATGAGTCGAGACGCCGCTCGCTGCAGGGATATTTCGACAGGGCAGGCAAATTGGCAGCGATTTGTTGCAGGACTGAAGCTAACATCTCATTTTAAGTTTGCAGCCACTTCGCTCGGCGGCGTCTTCATACGTAATAAGAAAAAGGTAATCTAATTCCGGCGCTCGCGAAATTTGCCTTTGGCTTAACGAGACCTGTTGGTATGCGCGCCGGTACCGGCGAGTGGCGCGAGCACGCCGTGCCATGGTGGCAGGATAATTTGTGCAGTTTTGCCGCGCAACAAGCCGCTTAACACGGTCGTTATATTACTCGCTTATTGTCCCATAAATACGCCACTTTATTGGCGCAGCTTTGCAGCTCTCATTATATCGAGCAGGTAGGGCAGATAATATATGAAATCTGGGCAATTAACGCAAAGTCGCCCGCCAGCGGGCAGGACTTAATCGGCCTGTTCATTTGGAAATTAATAAAGTGGCATTATTTATACACGCAGATGTCTATATCCGCATCGAATTAACCTTGCGGCCGGCTGAAATACGCCGAAAATTAAAACCGCAAATTGAGCCTCGACGCTGGTAAACTCGCAAAATGGGACGCCATTTCCTTATAGTATACGTTTTACGCGGGACAACTTGAAGGGTTTGCTGCCATGCATACCGTAGCGAATAAAATACGCCACCTAATAGTTCTAAACTCTCACTACACACTGAACATACCAATTCCTTTACTACTTAATATGTTCTTGGCAAAGGAGAAACATTCCAGCTGAATTGGGCCATTTAATTGCTTCTTTCCCACAACTAACATTCTGCCGGTAATAGTTTTCAAATCAGTTATGAAAGAGTTTAGTTTAACTAAGACATTATCATCATGCAAACATTTCACCAAAAGCGATTCCCCGCCTAAAGTAGCATATAAGATTAAGAGCTATACATCACATAAGTAAAAAATCTGGTGTGAACATCACACGACTTTCTTATCCTATTATTATATATTATACCGGGTCCATCGTCTCGGCCCTGCGCTGCTCTCGTCCCGGAACTTATTTTAAAAAAGGACGAGGCGCGAGAGTCCAACACTCGAAAGCTGATTAAAATAAACGGTACAAGACAATAATTAACCCGTACTTAAAATTTTGCTACGTCACTGAAGGTAACAGTGCGAGCTCGGTCGCACAGCCTTCCCCATTATCGCCGCCTGCGTGCTCCCTCCTAGCGGCCAAGCGCTACCCCCCCCCCCCCCCGTCCTCCCGAAGTCGACCGGGAAGCTCTCCGAGCGCGTTGTGATTGGTCCGTTTAATTAGTTTTTAATCGGCTATAACTTATTTATTTGACTTCGGATCAAAAAATTTCATGGTAATTTTTTATTCGTCTCAGTCTGGTCTATCCGGTAATATACATTTCCCGAAACATTTCATGAACACTCGGTATATTAAAAATCCTGAGCTTCAATTTTTTTTCGAGTTCCTATTTTACCAACTTTTATTTTAAATTCATGTTTATCTCATGATAACAAATCATTTTTATTCTCATAAATTTTTTGTATCTTCAACCGTTTAGATTTGCGACCGCTTTGCGACCGATTTTCGACCTTGTGACCAAACGGCACGGCCGATTTTTACCAAAAGCTTCGCACTGCGTTCCCTACCTACAAGTAACTTGCATACCAAATTTCAAGTCTCTAGCTTTTACGGTTCTCGAGATATCCTATTTACTGACAGACCGACAGACACACACACTCGAACCAATGGCTCAAACCAACTTTTTTGGTGTTCTGAGGCTATATTTCGTCCAGAAATGTAAAAAACTGGGTAGGTCAAATTTCCGCCGATTACATTACTTTCTTTATTATAGGACAAGGAAAGTAAAAAAGAAAAGCAGTACCAATTAAAAAATAGGTAAACCAGTAACTGTTACGTCATTAATAAAATTTTAAATGTAACCTTAAATTAAATAAATAAAAAAAAATAATTTAGTTAAAAAAATGGAATTATTTGATTCGTATAGTTAGTTACACAAGCAAAGCGACAAAATTTTAGAATAAAATATTTGGTTCTTGTTTTGAGAATTTCCTTATCTCGTCACTGACTTTTTATACTGAGACCAATAAAAACCATTTTATTTTAGCTCGATAACTCAGTAAAGTTATTCTCATTCACGCATGCGCATTAGAGTCCTCTCTCATTAGCTGCCTAGTTGTATTCTTTATATTAACATCGGCTCGATATTTTCGAAACAGATCGCGTTTGTCTAGTACGTGAGTATATTACGTGTGAATGCATTCATTATTGCACTTAATATTGTTGAAATAAGGAAATTATTTGATTGGTAGATAATAACCTCCGTCCTTGCGTAATTAACGTGTTCCATTATGTAATTTGAATTTTACGTAAGTTAAATTGTTTTACGTTGTAAAAAACTGCAATATATATTATATACACGGTGTTCGACAATTATCCTTGGAATTCTAGACCATCATGTCGGATAGAAAACACAGAACAAAAAAGGCTAGTGGTACAATTTGGCCAAATACATAATTACCTGGTAATCACAGATAATAAATCGGCCAATGATGAATTATCGTTCCGGGTGCGTTTGGGAAAGGGTCAATTTATAGCACTAGCCTATTTTGTTCGGTATTTTCCATCCAATATGGTGGTACGGATTTTTGAAATGACACTATTCAAATAAAACAATGTTTCGTGATAACTAATTTCGTTTTGCTGAAGAAGAATTGACGCTGTATGTGAGTGGTTGTGGAGAAAAATAGTGCTTTCTAGCAACTCCTATCTCTTTCGATGTAGAAAACTAAGAACACTTTTGGTTGTTTTGAAATATGTCTAGCATAGCGTGTGTGGTCATACCCTTTTTGTCGTCGTGGAAGTCCTTGTAGCTAGACATATCGGAATGAACACGGCTAGTAACATTCTCAAACTGCTCGGTGTTCGGATCCATTGGTTCTAAGTTATCCAGCTCCATATCTGTTAGGTTAAAAGCTCCATCTGATGCTTTGTTGTAAATTTCTTAATGTCCGGAGTTGGCAGTTCAATCGAAATTTTGGAATGCCTCCAACTGAATAAGGTCATCGCTAGTTAGCTGTTTATCGTGACTCAAAAAACTTTGTTTTCTAAATTTATTACCAGTGCATTCAGTATTGCGTTTTCAATTCATTTTAAGAGTTAACCACTAACGGTGACTAACAAGTGACTAAACTAACTAAAATATATGTCGTGGTATTCTCCAATGGATGTCAAAGGTTCATACGAGCCAATAGTTAGCATTTTCGATATTTATTACGTAACTGCGAATTTAGGTAAGTCGGGAACAACGAAATGGTAAAATAAAAAGTTTGTACCCACCAAAACATACCTATTTTATTTTAGGCTTAAATTAATTATAATAAAAACTTTTTTGACACTTCAGTTTTATTTTCTGAAACAAATAATTAAAATTAATATTTTGCAATTTTGATTTAGTTCTAACAACACGTAGAACAGTCTATTAGTCTGGCTTTGTCATTTTATTAGATCTTCTCTGTCTTTTAAATAAAACTTTCCAATGACATCCCTTAATATCGATGATTGTCTTAACGCCATTACCCCACCTGATCCGTAAAGACCCAACCCTTGTTTCTCCCTTCAGTCTTCACATCTGTCTAGTTTCTCTGATGTTTGCTTATTTGGCCCGTTCCTACTTCAATTTAAAATTCTTCTTCGTGAAACGCTGATCTGTGCAAATAGTTTATTCAGTTATTAATACGTGCCAAATGAAAAAAGGGCAGTTTATAAAAATAATAATTTGCTACTCATAACTGTAATGCACAACTGCTCCTGGAACAGAACCGTTAGCTATTTTTAATTTAAATTGAAATAAAACTGTTAAAAGATCAAACGGTTGGGTGTAGAAAACTTGATTTGAACTCACATGTCCCTGACTTATATCGATTGCGGCTTTCTCAAACGGAATTTTGCTTGAATACGAAAGAAAGCAAATCGCCGTCATACATATTGCAACGCCTACCACACTCTCAGCTGACCTTCGCGGTTGCGTTATTAAAAGCCAGTCAAAAAAGTACACAAGGAAATTATTTGATTGTTGCGATAATTTAAAGATGACTGGGAGTAAAGTAAATATTCTTTTAATTAGAATAATTAAAGGACTGTTAACATAAAATTGCAATTAAATATCAAAAGATCTCGCTGCATTTTTATAAACGTCAAACTAAAATATGTTGAAACCTCATTATCTTTAATTATGCACTTGAGTGCACAATTATAAAGTATCCCCTTCAGACACATTGAGCATTTCCATCTGTTGCCCTCTGCAGACTTGAAGCTGCCGTCTCGAGCACACGGAGTGAGCCCGATCAAAGAAAACCCGTCTGTGCTAGTCGCGACCTACAAATGGCGCTCGCTTGCGACGACGCTGCGTCTCTCTCCGTGCCGCCCGTAGTCCTGGTGGGCCCTCGCCAGACGGAGCTGCGGTCTTGCAAATTAACCTCATTAGGATAATTAGGTTTTATTTACGCGATCCCGCCGTTTTCTTCGCCTCGGAAACTAGAACTCGTTCGCTTTATGTCCCGACTGGCGATGGCCAGAATTTATGGGGCTCCGCCATGCAACTCAAGCTCCCGTCTTCGCGCTGAAATATTATGAAGGCAGTAGCACTGCAACTGCAGTCGTTCTAGCTTGATATTCTCCAATCCTGGAAAGGGCAATATCACAAGTTTTTACGTTTTTCTGGAAGACGTGTTCGAGCTCTGCAAGCAGATGGCGCTCTCTTGGTCCGCGTGCAGTTTGGCGGAGCGCATTCCGGCTCGATTGCATTCAGCGTGCAGATGCGCCGTTTTTGTCGGGGCAGATAACGGAAACCCACAGCCACTTCCGATCATAGAAATGCTAATAGTTTGAACTAGCTATTTATTTCTAAAACGTAACATGGCACTGAAATATTGACCTATACATTAATAATGGAATAGACATATCACAAAATCATTTGTTAAAGAATGTTAAACTGTTATCTCTTGATTATATAATAATTACAAATATTTATTAATATAACAGTGTATATGTAAAAAAAACAAAAATACACATTGCGGTTTTGTAAAAAATTTCGTTTGCATTAAAATAGTGAAAATTTGCTAAAACAAAAATAAAAGGCTTTTCTGATATATTTAAACTAATATTTCAATTATTTGTGATTTAATGGTACTAAAGAATAAACCCATCTCTTAATGGATGACTACCATAAATGTTACCTATAGTGTCACTGCTAACTATTATGGTATGCAACTTTTCTGTATAAATGCAACAGTTTAAGATTAAATTTGATTATAAAAGAATTTTAACAATAATTATTATTCTATACCAGGCACGTCAAGAAAATAATAAGAGCCTTCGTTGATCGAAGAAACTCCGTAGTGTGCTTCTCAAAGCTGTCTTTTCGTCTACGGATTGTACTCAAAAATTCTCATTTTATTACGAATCATCACTTTCGCCAAAAAGTGTGAACGATAGTCACAAAATAAGGCTACAATAGCAGTCCTGGATTCGAGTCCCAGATAAATATTAACAACAACTTTATAGGATGTCCGACCATCATACCCACGCATTTAACGGTTGTAAAGTACATTCTTCTGCTTCTACATTAACGGGTTAGACTACCCACCTGCCCAGGAAATGCCAAACACGGCTTATAATTTTGCACAAATGTGCAGCTAGAAAGCCTATATCTGGTGTCCAGAAACTATCGCCAACCTCTCCGCCACTTGATGGATAATTAAAATTTAAGTCGAAAAGTCATTTTTTGATGCAACGCATACTTTTTGTGTAATTTTGATTTGAAAATCGCCTTATTTGACCAATCAGCGCGCTTCTCCACGGCAAGCCTCCAATTCGCTCACTACATTTCTGCGCTTGCACTGGAGCCGCGCGCTGATTGGCCCGATAAGGCGATTTTAAAAGTAAAATTATACAAAAAGTATGCGTGCCGTTAAAACTTGAATTTTAATTATCCCTCGAGTGATGAAAATATTGAACGATAATTTCTGGACACACGATAAAAGTAGTAAAAGCCAAAGCTGGCGATAAATTGACATGATTTTTTATATTCGTCAGTCAAAACCTTGAAAACCGATTTAGTACAAACCTTTCCAACTTGATGATTTCATGCATTTAAAATTACCGCTTTATCTACTATCAATCTAACAGTCGTTCTTCAGAATCCAAAACCTCTTTAACCAAATTGTTAGATGTTAATGGGTATCCTAAGCGTTGCCCATTCTTACGTCCTCTCTTCCTCTTCCAAACGCTTACCACCACCTAAATAGTTATGCTGATTCTTGATCCCGTGCTCAAACAGCTATTCATTTTAAAAGTAAACGAGCTGAGTTAGACAGTCCCACCAACCGTCAAGCGAAAGTTCGAACTCCTGAGTCTTTTACGTGGACCAAGAACATCAGTCTTAATACTTTCTAGACGTACTTTGTATATTTAAATTTTATAAATTAATATTAGATAAATTCAAATGCAGCATATCAAGTGTGGTAAAAAAGTAATAAGATAATCGATAATCAGGGCAATACGACGACACAAATATGTTTTAAACGGTGGAGACGACTCCGCAAAAGTGCTTGCAAGGTATTTACTTTCAGAACAGATCACGTACATTACCTTTACAATTACAAAAGTTTCTGGCAACAATCTCAAAGAGTCTGTATAGTGCGGTTGTGTAACGCATTAAATTTATGTTATATACTGCTCTATATAGTGAAATTTAAATTTTTTCCGCCATTAAATGTTTTTAGTGTGTTCCGAATTTGATTTCCGGAGAAAGCTATAGAAAGCTACTCCAGAGATGTATATTAAACGCTATTGGTAATAAAATAAATAAACACTAGAGAATCTTTATACCACAGTTTAGCAACATTCATTAACGAATTATAACACTACTAGAAAGAATAACAATATTACTTTTAACTAAACCTGTAACTAATGATTTCCAGGGCATTATAATTATTTTACTCTATTTGATACAACTGCAAAAATAATAATCTAATATCACATTGCATAGTCCCTCACAACCTGTGAATATATGCTTCGAAGATCCTGCACATGTATCACTTTCCTCCATGCATTGTAGCAATGCCATCTGATGGCACCACGTAGTATTGTAGTATATGTTCATACGCATTGAGCGTGTATTTTAATCTGTGACACAACCAGAGCATCGTTCCTTCTAAATATAATTTACCATCCTAACACTATAATAATACAAAATTAGCAGGCTAAATCATACGTGTCATTGTTACCTCTAGTACTTTTCAGCATATATTTTATAGTAAGTACTAGTGGATTATGCCCTAATAGGCATTGTCTAAAACTTGACTAAATATTATTTTATATGCATCACTTGCAAATAGTTACATTTCTTAAAAGATGTAACAAAAATGAACTTTCTTGCTATAAAAATAAACAATTAATAAAGTGTAAGATGCAAAAATAGCAACAATTTCTTTATCTACTTATTATAAAAATTAGGCTTTTTATGCTCGGCATTAGAATAAAATTTTATTAATTGCCTAAGATAATTGTTATAATAAATAAACCATAAGCATAGTGTAATTTAAACGTAATCTTTCCTATGAAATAAATATTTGAAACTCCAACTTAAACACAATATGAAAATTAGAAACTAACATTGAATTATATGTATAGTACACAAATAGACAAAGATATTTCTATGTCAGGGCCTAATTGTCAGATAATTCTCATACAATATCATTTTCAATAACAACCATATTTCCTTATTTCTTATGACAAATTTTGAATTAATTATTGTACATTAAGATATTCCCCCCTCCCCCCTTTCCGTATCCAAAAACGAGGATAAACTGCTTGGGCTCTCATGTTCTTTCCTTCACCTTCAAAAAATTGTAATGAAATCGTAAATCTTTGAGCGAGAGAAATCATTGTTATCTGCTCAAAGTTTTTGACGACCCTCAGTTCTTCGTCTTTGAAAATCATTTTATCAGTAGAAAATGACTATGGAAGTTTGGCTAAACATTATGAAACATGCAAAATCAAATTTTGTACATATCAAAATCGTAGCAAAAAACACTTCTTGGCAAGAGTGAAGTTTTGCAAACTCTTGGTATTCTATAATGTTACATGTTATTTTTTTTCTCATTTTAAATAACCCACAATTACATTTTTTTAACTTTTTTTTCATTTTTAATAATTAGTTAATGCTCAGAACTTTGTTTGTCTTCAACCATACGTTTTTAGAATTACCGCTAATGTTCTCAATATAAAAGTTTGTTGTACATTTTTTATTTTGGTTTCATTTATTTATTTTTTTTTGGTATTGGAATCATTCTTGACAACAAATTTACTAAATAAAAATTTGTGTTTAAGCCAAATACTTTTCTATATACCACTCTTTACCTTTTGATACAATTGATTCAGCAAATGTACAACATTATAAAACTTTTTTCATAAAAATCGTATTATGATCTCAGAACTATTTCTATAAGCCGTCTTTTACTTGATTCTTACTCTTAAACTGATGCTCTCCTGGGGTATTTAACAGGAGTTTGTCCAGGTGATAGTTGCAAAGATTTCAGTCGAAGCTACAAAAACGATGGCTCGCTACGCTCAAATTCCAACAAAGTGTCTTAATATGAGAATTACATTTTTGATTTTTCTTTATCCCATATCAAATACCTGATATTATTTAAATATCTGGCTTTCCCATAATGTCTCTTAACTATCGACGTAATTTGAGAATAACATCAGTTAAAAATTATTTTAGAACGCAATGACATTAGATACTGATTCTAAAATTGCATAACCTAACTAGTATTGTCAACATTTTGGAATTGTTTTTACAACGAATAGGGATAACAGGTACAAAGTCAATATAATTATGCAAAATGCCTGAAAGGACATATCTGCCGCTACTTTGATTGAGCATGCGCAACTTTCAAATGTTTACGTTTACGTTCTTAATGGACACTTACAATCAAACCTTCGCTCAGTTGAAACAAATCAAATAACCATGGCAGACGCGCTTTTTGCGTTCGTCAGTGCTGCGGCCCGATGATAGCCGCTGCCGCCTGGCTATTCGGTAAGGAGCGAGAAAAGTCTCGTCGTGCGTGCACGAACGTCTCCTCATGTAAATTAAGCGCTCAGAGCGTGGCACGCTAAATTCCATGTCAACCGTCTTTGTTTACTTTCTGCTCAAAAGTATAAGCTGTCTTTATTTAATACGCACGGACCTACTCGTGTAAATGAAGGGCCTAGGGCACGCCACATTTCTTTGTTTACTTTCTGTTCAAATGTGTATACGTAAGATAAGATTTCTTTACTTTGCCGATATTCGGTGAACCCCCAGGTTTCAGCAAATTTCAAAATTCTTTTTTGATAGTCACAAACTTTTGAGCAATTAAAGACCGATATTTTTCTAAAAAAATACAATTATTTTGTAGAATATTTATGGTATGTGGCACGTACTAGAAAACGATTTTCCTATAGAGATAAAAAGTCAAAGAAAAAAGTAATTTACAAGATGTCATCTCTTAGAAATATGTGCATTATGTAAGTAGAAAAATATATACTTTTTTTTATATAATATTTTAATAAGCTTTTTTTCTGAATATAGAGGTATCCTTTTACAATTCATTATTTTTGCATAATTCTTATATTTAAATTTTAATCAAAAATAATAGCAATGGTGAGACGCCGCAAGGCCTGCGATCTCAAAGATTAAGACTTATGTTCGCCCGCATCGTCCTCTAATACAGGACTATGTGACGCCTTAAACGACCACGTTATTAGCCTTTGTTCTAGATGAACACAGGTACTCAATTTTTAGTGACTGAATAGGTTATCTGCCAATCATCTAGGCCCAGGATTAATCCAAGGTCCGTCCAGCAACTTCAGCTATCACAGAAGATATTTTATTGTAGACGCTATTAGATGCCAATATGAGTGAAAGTGTTTTTAACCCATTATAAGATGCACTAATAAGTACGATATTGACTGAGTGAAATACATTGTTCTGCGCTGATGGCGTCCAGGATATGGCAGAATATTTACCTGGCCTTACCGTTAAATTACAAGTTATGGCTCTTGCGTCAATATCTTTAGGTTATTGCAATAGGTTGTGTTATGAAAAATATCAATAAAGTTATAAGCTTTATCAAAGAAAACGTATTCTAAATCCGTATTTTTAGAAGAAAATGTATATACATGGGTTGTTTGTATATAAATTCTCTTTTAAGATAAAAATAAGTTGTCATTCGAAAAAAGTTTTATAGTTAAAACTGTTGATGTTCTTGCAAGGTCAGAAATTGGAATTTAAGAACATATTTTTCAACTCTTTTTGCTTCTTAAACTGGCTTTTCTTATTTAAGAGATTAATATAATAACAACTAAGTACAGAAAAATTAATATAAATTTATACAAAAAAAATTTGAGTTATGTTCAACTTAAATTGGAAAGAAGTGTATCCATTCTAGTGTATTCAAGAAATCCTGGGACATTTATAAAAATAGTGAGACTACACCCCGCTTGAGGACAAGGTCTGCGAATGAGAGGTTAAGGCCCTCGCTACCCGATCATCGCACATCACCTCTGATATAGGGCGATGTAGCAACCACCACGTCTTAGTCGACCGCATTGTTACCCCTTGTTCAATTATTTTTATTGACAACGTAGACTACCCGCTAATCATCAAAGAGATGAACCCGTCCGCATAGCAGCAAAGTGTTTCAATGTATAGCAACTATATATGTTCTGCAGCAGTTTAAATTAACTCACAACCGTTTTCCTGCTCATTATATCAATTTTTAATTGACTTTTAAATCCATTTTACTTAATTTTCTATATTCTAGACCTTGTTTTCAACACTTTGTCATAAATTTTAATCCACAATCTTTGATCAGTTGCATTTGTAAAACAAGAAAAGATAGACGTGTTTTTTTATGGTGGCACAGACACAAGGCCTGACAAAATTTTGATTTTTTTATATAGCGTGCCTTACGAGGATATTTCAAAGACTTTGTTTATAGTTTTTTAAAACATTTTAAGTGAGAAAGTTTCAATAAGCATGGGTTAAATTCTCAACCGTTTTTGAGATATCAATGAAGCCAGTTAGTGGTCTTAGGTGCTTGGTCGTTCTAGCTCTTTCTAGCAACCGGTCATCATTTTACCTAATACTATGGTCACCAAGGATGTTTAGTTTTATTTTTATTGCTAAAACATTTTCTGTCGCCATTATAAATGACAAACGTGATATGGTTAATTTAATTTGGGATTTTTCAAATTAATTTTGTTTGAATTTTTTAATTAATTTTGTAAAAATGCTGTATCAGCTTTTATACGCCGAGTATGGCGAGATGATTTTCTTGTACGGCTATTGCAACGATAAATTATCTGCAGCAGCAAAATACTACAGGATCAGATGCCCAAATTGTGGCTCTCCGTGTCACAAAACGGTTCTATGTATTTTTGGTAACCTTTGTAAGCAGAAAAAGTTTTAGAGATATTTGTAGAAGAGAGTCGACAGAAGGAGTACTGGGGAAATTCCAGGGACTACAGACCAAAGTAAAGTTTAATTGTAAGGACCCTACATAAAAATAGACTCTAATCTTGCTTTACGACAGTGCTTGTGATTGGTTGATTGGTTGATTGATATAATTTTATTTCGTGATGAGGCAACTTTTTCTCAGGATCAAATAAACATTTTTCACAACGACCATATATGGACAGTTCAATATCCACATGAAACTACGGACAATCACTTTCATTATTTACTATTAAGGTTTGTGCTGGGTTAGTTGAAAATATTTTAATTGGACCACACGTCTTTCAGGGAAACCTAAATAATCAAATGTATCATCAATTTTTAGAAGTTTTTGTCAAATGTATTGGAGGAAGGTCCTATACAAATTAGAAGTAGGGTGCGATGCTGCCAAAATAGAGACCGGTACTAGCAGTGTAACTAGAAACTCATCTTTTGAGTACACATCATCCTTGTTTCATCTAGTTTTTTTGGCAACGACAGTTACAATGATAATACTTAAAGGAAAAGTAAAATGTTAGAGCGCGCAAGTCCCCCAAAGACCCCTAACTTGATTTATCAATATCTCAAAAACGGTTGGGAATCCCAACCATGCTTATTGAAACTTTCTTGCTTAAAATGTTTCAAAGAACCTCTACGTAAAGTTGTGGATCATTCTCGTAAGACACCCTGTATAAAAAGAACTACATTAAGAACGATCAATATTTTACAAACCCAAAAGAAAATGTTCAATTTAAAATCAAAATGGTCATTTTTTAAATTTTTTAGCGGAACCCCAATTTGAACCTTCCCCATCAAACCCAACACGCGAGCAAGCCGGGGCCGGGGTGGCCGGGCGGGCGATTTTGGCGGGCATTTGCATAAGACCCGAAGTAATCCGAATAAATTCCGGTATCTAGCGGTATGCAAATCAGCAGGTAAATTAGGTAAATTATGGTCTGATTAGCGCGCACAATGCAGCGCCGCCATAACTCGAGCTAACCAAGTTGGAGCGAGTGGGTAGTTCTGTGTCTGAGCGCTGGTGGCGCTGCACGAGAATTGCACATCGGCGAAATTGCATCGCATTCGCATGCATGTCTGCGCTATCAGGGCCGTATTCTTCACACTTTGTTAAGCGGTTATGAATCGTAAAGGTTTTCCTCCTTTGCGTTGCCGATACAAGTGAGACGCATGTAAATGTTTTTATAATGCATTTCTTAATTTTCAGCCCCCAACAAAAGAAACTGCAAAATTTGCATTTAAATATAATAAAATTGGAATATTAATTGTATATCTTTGCTGAAGTTTTCTATTAAAAATGATATGTTTACTTTTTTTATTTAAAACGCCCAATATGTTTTAAAGAGCACCACTCGTGGTGCAACAATCTTAAGTGCTGGTTTAGCTCTACGGGAATGTTTGTTTTTAAAATAGTATTTACTTGTTATTCAGCCTGTGTGGTCTCTAACAATAGTAGTATTCAACTACTTTGACTACTAGAAGAGCAGTTGTTGTGCATGAAAAGTAACTTTGATTAATAACTCCCTAGCCCAATTTACAGTACTTCCATTCATGTCACGTTTCAGCCGCACGCTGCACACTTGTACGTCAATTGGAGTTGTACCTGGCCACTTTGACTTATTTTTCCAATGCCATCGCTTTCTCATACTTATTCAGAAACGTTCCGTTCCTCGCCGGCTTCAAGGCTTCCAAATTTTCCGGAAAACTGGAATGCGTTGCCTGCAGACCTCGTATCGGCTTGACGTGTTCGCTTTGCAAATCGGCTCGGTACGGCTCTGCGGCGAACTTGAACTGGAGTGCAGAAATACCTATGCAGCCTGCAATAGCTGCATAGCAACTGCACTTGGTTGGGAACGTGTTCATTTAATAAGAATACCGAGTTGGGGAATCGCCTTTGTATGCGGCGCTGCAGCGACGTCTAACTTTGGACGTGTTGCTGTGAATTCGCGTAATGGATTGCAAAGATCCGCGATTGCCGCCGTGCCAAATTGAGCTGCAGCAGCGATGGCACGCTCGTTGGCCTGCATATCTTTAATTGATAACACTTTCGTGCTTCTGTCAGCTAGCCTTTTATGTTCTGCCATATAAAAGTGCAACAAATCTAGCGATCTTCAGCTTCGATTAAAATTCCAACATTATTTGATTGTATCTCCAAAAAAGTAATGTAAAAATTCAATAATTCTTTTATATTTAAACACACTTAAAAAAAGGTTGTCGAGTCCCCAACCCGCATACTGGTCATATTTTACTGCTGTAGTGTCTCTACCTTCATACCAAGTAGTATGTATACAATTTTAATTTACTAAAATGCCGAGCTACGTTTTTGCACTTTTTATTGTTTGTTTAACATGTAGGCCCAGTTTAACATTTTTATAAAATAGTTGAAATAGTACTTTAAACAACTTTTATTTAAAAAAAATATTACGTGCACTATAACACGTATCATTTTTTTTAAGTTTTTCAATTAAACACATTCAACAATCACTACGATTAGAACGTATAATTTGATGTTTTAGGGTTATTTTTGGTGAAGTAGCTATTTAATAATTTTATTCATCTAAAAGTTAATTTAAACGGCTGCATTGGCCAGTCAGGTTTTGAGCTACACGAGGATATAATAATTGCTAAACACCAAATCTGAGTGGAGGACGGAGAATTTTGTTTTTTTTTAATTGAACGGGTTGATTAAGCATTTTGAACTCATTGTATTGCTGTACCAGAAAACAACATTCATCAAGAGAATTGCGCACCTCTAAAATATAATAAATTATAAGTTTCCTAGAGTCCCAGAAAGTTTTTTATGTTTGTTCGTATAACGCGTGTATATTACTTGTCTATCATCTCTGCATTTACAAACGAAATCTAGGTTTTCTCAGCTGGTAGCTGGACCCGTCCTTTATGCTCTATAAATAGCAGTCAATTATTGTAGTATCAACTATACACAAAATTTGCTATATTACGGTCTCTGTGTGATAATTAGGAACCAAAGAATATTCACAATAAAATCTTTTTGGATATGTATTTGTCTCTCATGGCCATAGGTATATTCATTCTTAAAACCTCTTACGATATTATCTGTTACAATGTTGCTATAATCGTATACATGTCACCCTCCATCTGTTTCCCACCGCCCGGCAGAAATAACAATTACAGAATTCATTTTATTTGATTCCTACATGTGCTCAAGTGAAAAATGTTAGCGGAATGATCCTTTCATTAATTTTAAAATTATCCTAAAAGAAACATTGCAATGTATCAAAATTCTGCCATATTTTACCAATAAAATTGTTACAAAAAAGCACAAAATTTTTGTGTGGTCTTTGAACGGCTCTTGAACCATAATTTATTTTTTTTAAGAATAATGTTATCCATTCAGTAGATCAGTGACAGATAACCATTGACTTTCAATTTATCTGTCGTTAAAACGGATATTTACTGCACAACTTCCTACACACTTTTACTACGTCATGTAAGTACATGTTTATGTCACGTGCTTTCCAAATATTTTTGCATCTACCGCGGTTTGTGTTAAATTTACCCACAAACACAATTTATTATGAATCCGACAAAAACAGACAGTTATTAGCGTGACTATCTACCACTGCAAGTTTTAAGTAGAATTGTGTCCAAATTTTGTAGCTTGGGAAGCATTTCGTAAATTAGTTGCCAGTAAACTTAGTATATAAACTAACTTATTGTAAATTGAAGAAATGTAAAAATAATGAGGAAATAATCAACAAATTTATTTAGATAACCATAGCTAGGCAAAATAAATATCAAATTTGGATTTCAATTACATACCCAGTGGAGTGCTGCGTATCAAGAAGAAAAGCACTGTTGCCAGACTGGGCAAAATAACACTATCTACACAGAAAAATTTAGAGAAAAGGAGCGGGAAGTAGTATCAAAGTATATGGTGATGAGATATCAGTCTAATACAACAGAAAACCAAAACCTAGTAATCGAACGACAGGGCGAAAAAGCGCCGGAAATGGATAGAGTGAAAACATTTACATAGTAGTGTATTTAGATTACAAAGAATGTAGGAGAAGGGAAAGAAACAAAAATTAAACTGGCAAGACGTGATAAAACAACGGGAACTTTAACACCTATACTGAAGTCAAAATGTACATCACGTAAAGTAAAAATGTGGATTTATAAAAGTACTCTGACCGATAGTAACATATGGATGCAAAGCATGTCAGCTGGAAACAGTAAAAGAAGTAAAACTGCTAAAAAACGGGGAGGGGCAAAACAGGACACACAAAGGACTATAAGAACTATTCAACAAACCAACAAGAGTAGAGTACGTCAGGCGAGTCAGATAGTTAGGACACGTACAACCAAATAACAAATGATCAAGACAGCACTGAAGATAAACCCAATAGGAGTAAGGCTAAGAAACGGGTGAGGAGAGTCAAGAAGAAGAAGAAGTGATATAAGAATAAAAGATTAAAAAGAAAAAATCGCAAATCGAAAAGAGTGAAAAAAATAACCATAGTAATGGGCCGTCACGCTCTTTCAACTTGCCAAACATAAATAAAAGTGCTAACGACTTTAAAAATACAAAAAAACAAATTATAAAGTTAAAAAACTTACTGCATTGCATAGCTTCTTCAATCTGGGCCCTGTATTCGATACTCATACAAGTTCTAGGTGATTTCTCACTTTTGTTATATGCCAGTCATAGACGAGAAACTTGGAGAAATATGTTGGAAATAAAAACTTGTCAGCCTCGTTTGCCAGCTTAGAAAATTTTTGCATCCTTTTGTTACAAAACTGGCCTAAATTCTGAAAAGTAAAATCTTCTTTCAACGTTTCACCACTTAATATTTTAATAAGTTTTATTATCTTTGTCAGAATCTCAACATATTATCTAGAAGTCTGTAATTGTCACAAATTTTTCGAATTTCTATTAAGAAATAGCCACCGATCTGTTATAAATTGTTCAAATAATGTACTCAGAATTTATTGCATTATACTTGTTTAAATTCTTTATGATTGACTGTGGCTAGGGTGAGGACGGGTCCAGACATCTAACCAAGAGTACAACGAGATCATCTACATCGCCCCATATTAGAAGTAGTACGCGACGATCTGGCAGTGAGAGGAAACATATGAAAGCCTTAACCTCTCAGTTTGCCGGCCTTTCTCTCGCAGAAGCCGTGAAATCACTCAACCATGAATTTGGAAATACACTAAAATGGCTCAAACTTTTTTCTTCCAATTTAAGTTTACCATAAATATTGTTTTATAAATTCCTTAATTGTTTTTGTGGTCATTATTACATTAACATCACCGCCTATCGAACTACTGTTCAAAATATCAGCAAGAAAATCTAGCTTAAGAAGGCAAAATAGGTTTTTGTACTTCAATTTTCCACCTTGCAAATACATCATAGTTCTGCTTTTAACTGTAAAACTCTTTTCAAAACGTACCCTTTGAATTTTATCTTACTTTTGTGTAATAAAGAGAAATTATTTGTAAAAATCCGATATGTTAAAAATTTTCAAATTTTAATTTAATGGAGTATAAAACTTTAATGACGTTTTTCATAACATAGGGCATGTAGCAGTTAGCATTATTTCTTGTAATTTAACGATAAGACCAAATAAAAGTGAAGATCATAGTCTTAATGCTACGGGTGCACAGCAGTATATTTTACCCAGCCAATGTTGCACTTACTGGTACTGTTTATAATGTGTGAAATAAACATTTCCAGTTATTTAACAGCGTCCACAATAAAATATCTTTGGTAACACCGTTTTTCGTTTTGTTTTTTACGAGTACGATCAACTGGGTATGATTTCAAAATACCTGTCAAATTTGTCTATCTGTAGTGAAAAGTACGTGGACTTTTCGTTTTAAGAAGTTGTGTTCAAATATATTTGTTATATTACTTTTTTTGGATACTATTATTGGAGAAAAGCAGACATAGTACAGTTTCTAAAGGTGCAAAGACTAAAATGGTTTGGGCACATCCAAAGAAGAAAAGCACACGAAATAATAAGGAAGGTAATTGACTGCAGACCGATGGAGGGAGGACCGAGAGGAAGGCCGAAAATTCGATGAGCAGATCAACTGCATGAAGACATCAAACTTTTGAGAACCAATAACTCGAGGGAAACAATTCGGAACAGACAGGAATGGAACTTGGTCATAAATAAGGCAAAACAATACACGTAATTGAGGGAAAGAAGAGAAAACAAACCGAACATGTGGAGTAATTTACTGCCACAAATGAATTAGAAAAACTTCAGATAAGAAGCGACCTTTATTCCAATCCGGAATGTATGGTCAGTATATATTATTGGAGAAAAGTATTGTTTGTAACCGTGCGATCATTTTTTAACCAATCGTTAAGCTGTTGGTAAAATCAGACTTTTAGCAATTGTATGTGGCTTACCGGTTTACGCAATGCAAAATGCAACTCATCCCTTAGAGTGAGTTTTTAGCTATCTTTTAAAGAATCCTATAGGCTTGTCTCTTTTGTATGGATGGTTCCTATTTAAATATCAAAGTAGCGTTGGTGGTTTCGTACTTTTCTTTGAAACAAGCTCTCTACAAACAACAAACTGCGATTTATTTAAGAGACATATTTAAGATTTTTTTCTTCTTTTTACTTGCGACCGTAATAAAATTTTTAAAAAATAAACTTGGTAGTCAGCACACAAGTTGGAAATACTTCTCCGCTTTTTACTACTTATATAAAGGCATCACATTTCTAGAAGACTCCAGTGTCATCTAGCATTCTCTCGAATATGGTGAGATATTTCGAAAACAAGAATAAATCGCGCTACGTGATGAGAGATAGCGCAAGTAATAAAGAAAAAAATTACCACTTAGTAGTAGGCGGCGCTAGCAAAAATAATAATTCGAGCTATTTGATAACAGTTATTTTCAGCCATTTGACCGTCCAGAAATTAAATATGGCAAGAAACAGGTGGGGGGAGGGAGCTTTGCAAACAAAATCCTTTTCAAGAAGGAGTCTGCTTTAAAAAAACTTGGGGTTTGAGATTTTTCACAACAATTCTTTATACCATCGCTTCGTCACAACTATAAAAATTCAAAAAATTCTTTTAACGAAAAATTAGAATATTTATTAAAATATCTGGTTTACTCTACAATTACTTTACAATGTCAGAATGTTTTAATGGATTAAGCAATTTCTTTACTTATTTTGGAAAAGGTTGTCAGCCTATAATCGTCGTGCATAAATTAACATTAACACGTGTCGCAAATTTGCTCTTAGTACATTACTTTCTAGTACCATATATCCAGTTGTAAGTGTTCCGATTGGCTAATATACACGTTTGACTTGAAAGCAGCTGAATGTAAAATTATGATTTCCAAATAAGGCCTTTATCGGCATTTCCACTTTCTAACTCGTACTTCGGCTGATCCGGCGACTTGAGGAGAGAAAAGTACGGCTGGTGACGTGCACGAGAGCAGGAAATTAATTAGCTTGTCGCATGGGCCAGGCACTTCCGCGTTTTTCGGCGAACATGCGAATAAATGAAAAATAAAGCACTTTGCCGTAATTTTACGGCAAGGTAACGCGCGCGCGAGCGAATGGGGGAGCGCGGGCACGATTTTCGGAAGGCATTTTGCAGCTGATTGCGTTTCCAGCGATGTGGGAAAATTGAGTTTTGTCACGTTGCATGGCGGCATTTATGTTATGAGCGATGTTTGCAGACGAAATGCGAGCGCGCGCAAACATCGTGTATTGCGCTTTGATTAAACACGAGAGAATGGCTTATTCGAGCCGGAAAATTCGCCGGCAGCGCGTGGGCCGCGCGTCCCGATCGCGCTGGTTGGAATTTGCGTCCGCCGGGGCCCTCCGGCCGCCATGCCCCAGAAATGAAATAATATCGTGACACCGCGTAATAACTTAGGGCGCGCCGGCTCCTCCGCCAATATTTCCGTCCCAGCGCGGCAGTTGCGTGTCTCAAACCGCTGCCCGCTGTCTCGTAACTCGCGGCCGGGCTCCGGCTATGATAACCGGCTGGTATCTGCGGCCCGTGGGACCTGCCGCGGTCACGTGGCCTGTTTACAGGCTCATTACACCATACACTCTGAACTGTTTTTATTTTATGAATAAGACACGGGCGGTCTGCAGGGAGTTTGTCTTTGAGCTCGGGGCAGGAAGCGAAGCTTCCATAAACATCGTCACCATATTGCCCAGCCTACATAAGCGGCTGAAGATGAGCATGGCCACGTTCGATTTCGGGTTATGATTCGATTGCAACAGAAGAACATTTCTATGGTTTTTGTTAGTTTCAGTTTTGGTCATAAGATGTTATACCTATTATAACACGCCGTGTAGAGCTTCAATATTTATATAGAAAGCATAGAATGCATCCAACATTATTAATTTTGATTTAATTAAATCGAAATGAAAAACAGAAAATCACCGAGTATTGACGATATCACTAATGAAATGGTAAAATACGGCGGCATAGAAAATGAAAAATAAATCAGAAGTTAATCAGAAGACTGAAAACTATAACTCAACACCAACGGAATGGAAAACTGCTATAATCATACCGAAACACAAAAAAGATAAATAAATGATGCAATTAACTATCGAGGAATAGCGCTGTTGAGTTCCATGCTTGAACTACTGACTAACATTAACGATAAGGTGATTATATGCACAGAACGAAGGTTCAAACCGAACAGATCGACAATAAACGCAATATTCATTCTATGCAGCTATTTTAAAAATAGTTTAATAAATCCATGTCTTGTAGCCTTAAAACAAGCATTTGGCCGAGTGTACTTAAATGATATAATAACAATTTTAAGGAAAAACAATGTTAGTACAAAACACTTAAGAATAATAAAGGAGCTCAATAGCAACAACTATGTTTAACATCATTATACCCAAATGTCTATGGATGGTCGATTAATAAAAATATTGTGCCATGCAGACGACGTCGTCCTTACGACAGAAAGAAGACATTTAACGCCTATTATAGGTTTAAAACAATTTAAAAATTCAATGTGCCCATATCTCCTACAAAACGCAGTCGATGGTAATCTCTAAACATCCGATCAGATGTAAACTGGCAGTGGCAACAAGATTATCCAACTAATAATCAGATTTCACTATCTGGGAGTAAACATGTAACAGAAGAAGTTAGAACACAAAATAATAAAGCAGAAAGTTGCGTCCGACCAGCACTTACCTAAACCGTAGAAATAAGAACGGACAGGACAAAAACAAAAAGAATGATGAGAACAACGGAGATGAAAATGCTGTTAAAAAAGTTACTTTCAAAGGTAGCACAAGAAGTAATGCAATCAGAGAAGAGCTTGAAGTACAGGATGTAATAAATAAGACGAGATCGCGACGGTGATACTAAAGAGACTACGTTAACAGGATGACCCAGATCCTCCGGCAAAGTGGCCCATAACATAAAGACCAGACACTAGAAGAACATTAGGTAGACATATATAGCAGTATCATGAAAGCTGAACGTCTACGTCCCAAGAGGCAGAAATTATCTTATCGAAAGAAAGAGTGGTAAGTAGGTTTTGCCTTTAGTCCAAATTTGTTTCTAAAGTCTTCTTTTTGATCATCTTTGTGCTCGAATATTTTGACAGATTGCAATGGGAAAAATTGCATAAACATGATGAGTAAATCATGTTCTTTGCTATTTTTATTTTTCAGGGAAAATACCAAACAAAGTGCAACTTTTTTAATGCTCCTTGAACCCATCCAATATGAGCTTTTTAAGAACAAGGAAGTTATAGTAAATTTTGTAGTTACCAAATAATCACATCATAAATTAAATTGCCAAGATGGGATTTCGTTCGTTTCTTGCGACTTATAGCTCACCAGCTTCAACCCAAATCGTCAATCTTCTTGTGTAAGAAAGAAACAGTAAAGTTTGCGTTCAATTTTCTCTATTCAGAAGATTATTTTTAAACTTTTTAATATTTATTATCAACTTGCCATAAGTATTATTTGCTTTTAATTTCATAAACCTTAAACCACATGAATTAACAAAACTAATGTCTATCGGCCGTGTTAAACATTTCTTTGCCTTAATTTTTACGATCAGGGCCTTTGACATTATTTGAACTAAAAGTGTCGGCTCCAAACCTATGAGAAATAAAGTGGCTTTAATTATTGATTAACTTTAAAAATCATGTTACCAGTTCATCTAAAATCAAATAATTTTTTAAGTTTGACCTCTCTTAACGCGAGAAAAAAATCACTAGCATTATCGTAATTTTAATTTGCCGTTTTCACTTCTTTTGCATCTCAGCTCCTGTTCTGGAATATATTAATTTTGTGTGGTACAATGTGAAAGAAGTTTCTATAATTGCAAAGAAAGTTAGAAAATAGGTAGTAGTCTCAAACATTTTTGTGTAGCTTATAGTGCAAACAGATATTCAAAACTGATAAAGACATTATATAAATTATCATTTTATCACCTTCCAACAACATAAAACTAACATTTGCTTGAACATCCAGCCTTTAATAATTACATACTTATAAGAAGGCACAGCCCAATAAACAGTGCAAGAAATGGCTACTTATAAAATAATTTGCATTTTATTCCGCAAATTGCAACAGCAAAATTTTTAAATAAGAAATTCTGCGGCATTTAAGACAACAATTAAATGAAATTTTGAAGCATGAAAATAGGTAAGGTATGCCCATTGCTCGTAATGAGCGTACGGTTACACGGCACGGATTAAAATGCAAATTCCATTTGCCTCGCTGCTCCTTCAGCCTTCACAGCTTAATTCGATTAAGATCCAATAAAAAGTTAATTGTTGTTATCAAATTCGCCGGCTTCCCATTGCCGCATGTGGGATACGTTTTGTTGCTCGTTTGGGTAATTGTGTTTAAGCCACCGTGCGACAATAAATTCGTTTGTAATTACGCGGCCGCAATTAAAAGCCGATAGCATGGGCCTTTGTTGCTGCAGCCACACAATAGCTAATCACTGTTATCTATCGGAGTTAATGAAGCCATCGCGGCCGGCCAAATGAGAAACTGATATCACTTTTGCAAAACAACTCCGGAGTGAGAAATGGCCTTCGGCTTTATTACGAGCGTTTTTAATCGGGCGGGCAATAAATCTGTTCGGGGCAACCTTGGAGCATTTGCTAGAGTAAACAGACGATGTTTATCGATTTTGCTTATCGCCCGCGACGCAGAAAGCTAAGCAATCTCGCCGAACAAAATGCACACAATTATTCTCTATTGGAACATTATTTCCAAATCGTCCCAGTTTGCATGTGTTGAACTGAACCAGAATTTCCCAGATCTTTTTATGCAGCGAATTATGTAACTTGTTTATCCACTTAGCAGACGATTAGTTGCATAACATATGGCGAATCGGGTTACCTTATGTTTTTCGGCCTCTTAAAGATCACTCCAACCAACCTTTGCACATTTAAACAGAGCGAGCACATTAATCACCGCCAACCTTGGCTGTTTATACATAACCAAGACCAAAAGCGAACTGGCCCTGGGCCGCGGTTTTTCGCTTTCGATTTTCTAAAGCTCGCTTCCTTGAACAACCCCTTCGCAGGTACCATTGTGCTTTATTGCACCTGAAAAATTTCACTTTCTAAAAGCCCCGCTGCCCCGCGCTCCGCGCCGCCAGGAAAAAATAATTTATGTATAACCCGACCCTTTTTAAGTTTTATTGGCCCCAAACTGCACAATGAGGAGCACTTGGGCTCATCGGCCGGCCCGGGCCGCTCGCAGTCCGGCCAGTTCCCAGCAAATCCTGGTGCGGTGCACGTGCTAATTGCTTCCGCATTTCCCGCGCGCCGCTTTTCCGGAAAGCGCGGCGCGGGCGCCGTGAACGTGGCCGGCGCGCTGTCACAGGTAGGTCATAAAAGCGCGCTAAGGGCCCATTAAGATTTTTGGCTTGCTCCTCGCGGTTCCCTCTATTTCTGATTTGCCATGCGTTTTCACTGTCAACGAACGACCTTCGCTGCAGTAAACAGCAGTTAACGGGCGCGTGTCGTTGCCTCGCTATAAAATCATGTTTTATGTGCAAGTTACATCATGTCGTGTCCTGACCCACTTCAACGCCAGCTAGGCGGCGAATGAAAAAGACATTTAAAAGATCTCTGTTCGGTTTCTATACGGGTCGGGTGGAAGAGAGGTGATAATATTTGATGCATAAAAGTGTCTACATTGACGTTTGAGTATTACGTGTAAACATTTGCCAACTTTTTACCTTCTTACGATAGATCTTTCAAGAGATTTCTAAATCTGAACAAGATTTTTTATCGCAGCAAAAGCATTACCGACATTTTTGCTGAATATGTTACAATTTTTATTGGCCATTTTCGAAGTGGTGTGACGTTGTATTATAACCTGAAAATGTTGGTATTTTCTACCAGCTAAACTCTTGATACTTCTATTTATACAGTATGTTCATATTAATTTTTTAATGTAATATTGGCAAAACTTATGAGACGTCTAGGGAATTTTTAATTATCGTAGAATATACTCTTATTATAAATATCTATTAGTTGTAGTGTGTTAACTAGTTTAATTTATTTTTGCAAGGCACAACAATATATTTGATATTAAATTGACCTTTATCTTTCTATTGTTTTTTTCGGAATTTTTTCTTGGCATATGCAAGGCTATTTTTAAGATCTACATTCTACTAATTTTTGCATTTTTTTATTTTTTATCTGAATAAATTTGTTTAGTCTTTTTATGTATTTTCTAAGACTATTCACCATACAGAGTTAATATATGATCACATTTCTATGTCAATTTGCAGTTTCCTTGTAGCAAGTTACTCTCAATCATAAATCATTTTTACCTGTTTATATGTTTATATTACACACTTTAATGTTTTTTTTTAGTATTTGTAAATTGGCGTATAAATTTATTTCAATACGGCACTTCTGTAACTGATATTTTTAAATTAGTATCCCATATTTTGTTCAAGTTTATAAACCAATTATTGATTTATTAACAGTTACGTTTTCAATTAAGTGTGATGAATGAAAAACATCTAATAAAATAGTAGCCGTCTACAGTTTTTATAGTTTCCAAACGAGTTAAGCAACTTTAGAAAGTCAATAGCCCAATAGACTTGAAATCCCGGCAAATTTATTATTACGCACAATTAGTCTACCGTGTGTCGTTTGATATTATATGAAATAGATAGAGGTAATTTATGATAATTAACTACACATCAAGTTTATTTGCTAATTATTTCTCGCTAATCGATTTTTTAAAACTGAAGTAATTTAATTAATTATAAACAGTAAGTAAAATACAGCACCTGTTATTGAAAAAAAATAAGAAAACTACGACAGTAGTTGAAACTGTTCTAATCACAATTAATTATCGTAAGATAAAATACTTATAAAGTCAGCCTTCTTGCGCTTGGTGGCCGCAGCCAATTTCTTAAAGAGTGATCAATAATTATGTGCTGGGTTTCTCTGAAAATCTATTTCTCTGTCCCGGTGATTCTCTTTTGAAGACTCCCAGATTCTTCGGACATCCTTGGCTCAGGTGGTACACAATACCTGAGGTTAGATTCTGTAATAAATAATTACGGGGATTCAAATCAGAAAAATAAGCCGACCAATCAACTTCTGCTCCTGTCGATACCATTGTTATGATATCTGAACCGAAGACTCTTAAAATAACATACATATTCTCTTTAGTTTGGTGGGCTCTGGCGCCATGTTGCTTAAACAAAATTCACAGTCCATCGAATCTCGATTTCTATGGTCGAAAACCGATCCAAACTTTTTTCCTTATATATGTCACCAGCGAACGTGCCTTTAATGCGTTTCCGACTCTGAAAGGCGCATTGTTATGACTCGTTTTTTTACAATTCTCATATACGCACGATTGTTCACTCATCTGAAACCATATTTTTATATAGTCGTTTTTATCAAAGTAATGGAAAACTCACATCTACTTTTAATTGCAATGTTACTCAACAGATGATGAATTTGACTTTTGCAACAGAAAAGTTCTAATTTTTATCTGAATATCTGATAATGAGATGTTCTCTTGATGCCAAGCTTTTTCATTCATTTCTCATTGATGTTGTTGAAGTTTTTTGGTAATTATAAAACTGCAAATAATATTTCTAAAAAAAAATTCTTCTTCTTCTTTATCGTTTCCCCGTAGATGCTATTATAGCGTTGGGGTGTAGTTGGGATTCTCTGTCCATCTTCTAAAGTTGTTTCTGTTCCTTACCATGTTTCTTCTTAACCTTTTTCTCGCATTTCCGTCCGTTTTCGAGGCTCTCCTGAATACTCTGAATCGTGGTACTCCGTGTGGGTGATTGGCCCAACAACAGAGGTCCCGTTACCTCTGGACAACTGGTACTAGGTTATACCCCCCAACGCTGGGTCGTCAGAGCCTCGTTTGTTATCTAGCAGAGGGTACCACGTGCAGGTGAGGTTGACATTTGGGTGACTGGATGTTGGTGTCACCCCTTACCCTCCAAAAAAATTAAATTATCAAATTGTAAAATTTGTATAAAGAAAATATACCGAATGATGACTTCAAATCTACCTCTATCTTGTATAATTTGACGGTTCCGGTGGCGTCTTTACCATACCGGTACCAAAATCCTCTCTAAAATCAAATACGTATCGTTTGGCGAACACATTTTTCATATGTGAAACACATATTGTATTCACCAAATACATGCCAACAGAACGGAAATATTGAAGAATTTGATTGAACGGTTTACAGTTGGCACTATGAAAAGTAATAGACTTGTGGGACACCTTATATAAAAATTAAAAATTCTAGAACCGTATTTTTATTTTATTGCCGCTCGCCGATAAACTAAAATGTTTATTTGCTCTACTAGTTGTTTTTTGTTTGCTTTAATATTTCATTCGTTTCCCGATTTTTCTTATTTTCTGTGCTTTTCTTATTCATTGTCAATTATTAAAACTTTCTTTTATGGTAATAATTGTCTTGGAGTTACTAATTCGAAAGAAATCTAAAATTGTTCTAGTCTTGGCGTGTTTATGAAATTTTCAAGTGGCTATCACAAGTTATGACAAAACCTAGCTTACATCAAAATTGTTGAAATCACTTATTAACAGATACCTTTTTTAAGCCACACGCACATTCCAGTGCATTAAAATGAAATAATAACTAATTCATTGTGCATTCAAATACTCATCTGTCAAGAGTACGCAATTTAATCAGAAGGATCACGATTACTCTTAAAAATAGGAGGTACCCAGATTTTTTCTATCTTCGACTATGCTGCTTCTAGAGCCGCAAAAAGCCAAGAACATTATTTGTTTAACATATGTTGTTAATATCGCAGAGTGAGTCATTGCAAATTAGCTCGCACATGTGCCTTACGACGGCATAATTAAAATGAACCAAGCCGTAGTGCTGGTAAATGCACAAACTCTCTAATTAGCGGCAAGTGGTTCTATTTCACTACAAGACAACTTATTTTATATTCTACGTATTTTTAAATAATAGATCATATATGTCTAAAGCAACATTAAAGTATTATTTAAGACCGAATTAAAAATACATGTGTGCATTTTTCCACTTACTACTCTAGTAATTTATACTGCAAGGTTTCAATAAAAATTTACATCTCCTTGAGTTACGTATAGTAAACATCTAGGAGTCGCACGGTACAAAAAATTTAAAAATTTTCTTTTTTTCCATTGCGGATTATAAGTTTAACGTTGAGAAGCAAACATGTTTGTAAGACAATATAAAACGATACGATCAATTAATATTTAATTTGCTAAAAACAGTTTTTGGAACTCTTCATCGGTGTTACATTCCAAGAAGGTCTTTCTTTAGTTTCGAAAGCAAGTGGTCATTAAGGGCTAGGTCTAGAGTGTAAGGTGATTGGAGAAGCTTCTTAAAGCCACAGTTCTTAGCAGTAACTTACCCGATTGCGGCATTCGACAAGGATGCTATCGTGCAGAAGGCGGACAGTTCCATCCCAAGAGATCGTTTGTCGTGACTTTTTTTTGTTGATTGAGCCAGTTTACTTTCGTTTGACGTTTTTCGTTCAGTTTGATCGATTCTTTTTCTTGGCGTTGATCAGAATAGAATCATGGTGCCATTACTTGTAACTTCTTCTTCTTGATGTTCCGTCTCCTAACGGAGGTTGGAGATCATCATGGCTTTCACTTTGTTTGCAGCAATTCTGAAAAGTTTTTCCGATGTTATCCCGAACCATTCTCTAAGATTTCGAAGCCAGGACATTTTCCATCTCCCTCTGTTTCTCTTCCCTTGTATTTTGCCCTCCATTATCAGTCTTAGCATCTCGTACCTCTCGCCCCTCATTATGTGTCCCAAGTATTGTAGCTTCCTCCGTTTTATTGTTTTTATTACTTCTTCTTCTTTGCCCATTCTTTGTAGGACTATGGCATTTGTGATATGGTACACCCATGAAATGCGAAGTATTCTTCTATAACACCATCTCTCGAAGGCTTCTATTTCTTGACTTCGTTCTGTCTTACGGTCCAAGCCTCGGCTCCATATAATAGGGTTGAGAAGACGTAGCAGCGTAATATTCTTGTTCTAAGATTTAAGTTGAGGTCTCTACTACAAAGGAAACCTTTGAGCTTTACAAAAGTATTTCTGGCTATTTCTATCCTTGTCTTTATTTCTTTTGAGTTATTTGCATCGTTAGTTACCCATGTTCCTATTACTTGTAACAGTAGATCCAAAAACTATTTTTGCTAAAGTTTAAAAACTGTTCATAACAGGTCATACGTGGTTATTTTTGAACCAGACAAACGTCTGGATAACCATCAGGCATAAATTTTATTTATATAAAGGTACTCAAGACGAATACATCGCGCGACTGTATCGGAAAGTCCTAATCCTGCAACATCTCACTCTCGACTACAGCGACATTTTTTAATAAAAACACTTCAATGTTTTGTTGAAATAAACAAAGTTGTTTTGCCCATTCCTGTACAGTGGAATATAAAGGCAAAACGTTGAAATCACTTTTAAAACATCAACTGTTCTTCAAAAGAAATGATTAATAGTCACCTAATGTTTCAATTTAAGCCTGATTTCTTATTAGAGGCAAGTTAAAATGATATACTAATATAAAAAATGAAAACTACATTTCTTATTGTTAAGGTTTTGCAACACCAAATATAATGATGGTAAAAATCCTACTTACCCTGACTAAAATATTCAACTAACTTATTCTCTTTTGCCTTCAAGTTTTTTGTACTGTTCACCTTGAAGAGTTCTGTAGCACTAACAATGATGGTAACATCTCCAAAAAAATTTTTTCACATTTACAAAGCATTTTTCTATTTTAATTGTTTTCCGATGACCAATTTATAATGAATTACGTGCTACATGTTTTCGCACTGTTCCAACATATCTCTCACTTTGTGATTATTTAAGTGTTATCTTTTTTTTAACTTCACAATTTTGAAACCTTCCCTTTAATTTTTATATACTGTTTTCAAAATTCCTTAATTAATTGTAATAATCTTTAATCAATTGGTACATAATTATTTTATGTGAGTGATACTTGAGGCCTACCTACGTATAATATTCGTGACACATAGCATTTAAAAAAAATAATTTTAGCAGATATTTTTCCAGGTCTTTTACTACCTCTTTTGTAATTTTTTTATTAGACATCGGTATGGTACTGAAAGGGACATTGTGCATTTATAGTTCTGTCTATTACAGTGGATTTGAATAAGTTGGTAAATAGCAATTTTTTTTAATTCAAAATAATGCAACTCTTTTCTCGTGTTGTTCATTTTTCGCCATTTTGATACTTTACTTTTTGTTTTGGCTATATTTTTATTCTTTAAAATGATTGTACATTTACGTTTTATTCTCCATTTGTTTGTTGATGGTATTGTTAGAAATTTTTTATTTGTCATCATTGTAACATTTCTTAACAAACGATCAGAAAATTTTTAAAACAAAATTTTATTCTGTTCGTAGAAGTACTTACAATACTCTTAAAAATGTTACGCAAGAAATTTTACTATATTGTTATAAACCGATCAAATTAGTATATTTTAGAAAAAGAAAAATATTTTGTTTTTGACTGCATAGTGAAAAAATCTTAGATTTGGATCAGATTTGCCCAACAGTAAAGAACTGGCAAAATCTTCAGACCCAACCATACATCTACTTATAGTGCATCTCCTAACGAAGATTTGCGGCCATCAAGGCTATTTCAACTTTCGATACTGTGCTTTTCCTAAACCATGTAGTAGATTTTTGAGCCAGGACGTTCTCCTTCTTCCAGCGCTTTTCTTGCCCTTACCTTCCCCCGGATAATTAGTTGTAATAGTTGGTACTTTTCGTTACGCATCACATGTCCTGAGTATTCTGTTTTTCTTCTTTTGATCATTTTAATTTTATTTCCATTTATTTCCCCATTTTTTGGATGACAGTCTCGTTTCTTATTCTTTCAACCCAAGATATTCTCAGTATATTCCTGTAAATCCACATTTCAAATGTTTCTATACTTTTAGTTGTTAGAACGGGCAGTACATAACATCATACAACGCACATGCGTAGTTGTAGGTTTAGGTCTCGGCAGCAGATGAGTTTTTTTTACTTTTACAAATAATGCTTTTACTTGTCCTATACTTTTTTATACATTTTTCGCTTATATTGGAACCCAGATATTTGTATTTCTCAACTTGTTCTAACCGGCTTCCATCCACCACAATATTAGTTTTTCCAGTTTTACTTTTGCTGATCCCCATTATTTTAATTTTTTTATTATTTGTATTTAGACCATATTTGTTACTAAAGTCATTAACGCGATCAATCAATACTTGTAGGTCTTATTTATTTTCCATCAATAGAACGATATCGTCTGCAAAGCCCAAATTGTTTAATCTTAAACTGTTGAGATTAATTCCTTCTTGTCTATGTCTTAAGCCTTTTTTTTAATATCGCTTTAGGATGTATGTTAAACAAAATTGGTGATAAAATGTAGGCCTATCGCACCTTTATTAATAATTTTTATTTTATCGGTCTGTTCATTATGATGCAAACATCTTTATTATCCAAACCTATATCATTTAGAACTTTCAGTAGTTTCATCTGTTGCACTTTATCGAAAGCATTTTCGTAGTCAATGAAGCAGGCATAAACATCCATACTAACATCTCTGCATCTTTCTACTAGTATTTGTAGGCTAAAAAGGCTTTCCTGGTGCCCAATCTATTCCTAAATCCAAACTGACATTTACTTAATATTTCTCCACATTTTTTATAGATTCTATTGTGCATTATTTTTAAAAATATCTTTAGGGTATGACTCATTAAGCTTATGGCTCCATGTTCATTGCATCTCTTATTGTTAGCGATATTTGTTCTAGGTATGGCCACAAAAGTTGGTTTGAGTCATTCGTCTGGTATTCTCCCTGTGTCATAAACTATATTGAATAGTTCAGTTAAGACGTCTATGCCTGTTTCGTCCACCATCTTTAATATTTCCGAGAATACTTTGTCTGGACCTGAGGCTTTGTCGTTTTTTGCATTTTTGATTGCGTATATGGCTTCTTCTTTACATTTATGAAATCCGATGACTGTGTCTATATATTTATGATGCGTTGATCTGTTGTAGAATAATTCTTCTACATATATATTGCTTTGATGTCTGTAGTTTTTCTTTTATGGTAGTCTGTATTTTATTTTAGATATTCATAAGTATGTTTATATTATGTATTCTATAAGATCCTGTAGCTTCTCTGATGTTCTTATGTAGATTAAACACGTTATACCTATTTATTATTTAGTTCTTCCATTTTCTTCTGTTCATCTGTTTTTTCATCACCTGTCTTTTGCTTTCCGTATTTTCATACGGATCGTCTGTTATATTTGTTTGTATTTTTCATTATTTTTGTTTTTTATTTTCTCCGTTTTTCCATAAATTGGAGTATTTTATAAATCATATATTTATTTATTTTTTTCACACCTTCTGACTTTACTTTCTCTGTGAGTTTGGCCATTGGCTGTTTGATTGTCTTCCATGTTTTGCTCACATTAATATTGTTCTTCTTTATTTTTCACTTCATCCCACGCATCTCGCTCGACAAACTTCGTTCTATTTGCATTTGTATGTTTGGGTCTGGAAGCTTTTCTCTACATATTTCTGTGTGTTGTTTTTCTTTTTAGTTTTGCGCGAAGTTTTGCAATAACCAGGTTATAATCAAATCCTACATTAGCTAAAATACTATGTCTAAACTTTTTGTTGGTTAGGATGTAGCTTATCTGATTTCTAATTATGTTATCAGATATATGAGTTGGTGACGTCCATGTATGGAGTCTTCTGGCTGGTAATTTGAAGAAAGTATTGGTTACTATCAACTTCTTTTCTTGGCAAAACTATAGAAAGCTCCGCGCTAATTTTTTGAACTAGTCCATATTCTCCTATTATATCTTTTCCCATCTTGACACTTTAAATCACCCATTATTACATTTATTTCATACTTCTTCATGAATTGGAGCGTACACCTGTATTGTATTCACATTTCTCGGGTGTGCTGCAATCTGGAACATCATGACTCTGCCTGACAGTGGGACAAAAGTTATAATATATTTATGTATTTTTTTGTTGACCAATACTCCAACTCCGTTTGGATGTTTGTCGTTATTTCCGATGTTATCGGTATTATATTCTTCTGATCATTCCAGCGCATCTCGCTTATTCCAAAAAAGTCTATCTTTAGTCTTTCCATTTCGTTTATTGCGTTTCCAAGTTTTCCTTCTCCGTGTAACGTTCTAACACTCCAAGTTCCAATTTTCAGAGCTGACCCGAGAATTCTTTGCCCCTCTGGCCATTTAAGGTCTGCCGGAGATTGAAGGTCTTTTTGTTATTGTTTTCAGCTATTGCTGATTTTTCCTGGTAATATGATATACTGTGGTGGTTTTCCCTTGTCTTCCGCACCGCTGTTATGTTGCCGTACAAATACCTCCTATCCCCGCCAACATATGTTCAGCTACAACTGTTCCTGTCCACATGACTTCCACTTGTAGCTAATACTAGTAGTGCAGCTTCCACTACTAGGGGAATGCTTATTTACTGGCGACACTACTCGGCATGTCACATCGCCGTTTCGGAGCTTACAAAATATTTCCTTGGCTAATCTTTTCCGAAGATTAGTCACTTCGTCCTGCTGGTGATGCCGCTATTTGGTCGGCGACTATTTATTCAATATTCGCAGTTAACCTCCATATCTGGAGGCCGTTCGCTAGCCACCACCTGTGACCCCGCTGTTAGTCTATAGGTCAGCCCTAGCAATTAGATATACTTCGCGAATTAGATATTTTTGTAGAAATTTTATTGATTCTTGAGATACGTTGAATTTTTCTGTCTTAAAAAATAAAAACCAAGAAACTACCATCTTCATCTAGCACAAAAAGTTTCCGCATTTATTCAGGCAATAATCAATAAAATCTTGAGATTTACGTAATTCACCCAACTTTTAGAAACGAAAATTGGTTTTGTATTCGGATAAATACCAACAAGTAAATCTACTTTAAGAACATTAAAATAAATAATTTTTAACAATCTCAAAATGCAGTCAACACATTTTACGTTTCATTTAGAGTTAAAATGAAGACAAATGATGGTTGAGGGTAAATAGAAGGAATGGAGAAGGTAATAAAAACTTGAATGCTGTTTTCAGTAGTTTATTTTTTGCATTAAAATCTCATCTGGCGTTAGTCAATTAATGTTTTTTATTTTTTGACATGCACACACAAAAACTTTCTGTACTGTCACGTTTGTTTGCTTTAAAATCTTCCTTTTTAATTATATTTTTATTTTAATTACTATTCTGGGATTTTATATGCATTTTAATAATGGTAATTTTGTATTTAGTTAATTTAGAAAATTTTGTCTCTACTTTAGTGAAATGTGAAATACTTTATGATATTCGTTTCGTTTTGATTAATTAAACGGTTTTTAGCTTATTGTCACATATTTTCTTTGCGGTTCTATTAACACTCCTTTTTACTATTTTCTAAAAATATTAAAAATAGCTTAAGAAGTTTTTTCTGTGAATGGTTATATTTTTAATTATTAATTTGCCATCTTTAGCATTATAAGGTTGTAATATATTTTTCTGTTGCTAAAATACAGTTATAAAACATTTTCTTTATTTTATTTTTGCAACTCTTATCGCACTCGTTTACTTCTAATAGCTTTCATACTAAGAATTTTAAGTTATTTCGGGCCGTTGATCATTTTCACATTTGCATTTTTATTCCGGTCCTTTTTTTGTTCAACCAATTTGACCAAATTAACTTTAACGAGATTCATAATTTACGAAGAGACGCTTTGAGCCGTGTATTACTAATTGCCGCGCTTCCCTGTCGAGAGTGTTGATTTACAACGTCTTTTGAATATTTTTTTGGCGTTTCTTAACATAATTCCACAATTAAACGAACTAATTAACTTCTAGCTTCTATGATTTACCGCGTTTGCGCTTTTTGTCCCATCCTGTTTCGTCACGACAGGTTGATGAAATATCATTACCCAATGGAAAACCACTGTGCTATTATATTAAAAATAACTTTGTTAGTTGGATAGGAATGCGGTTTTATGAAACTTTATTTAATATAAAAATAAGAGAAATATCTTAATTAATTGTTATAATGGTGTTTGATAATGTTCTCGCTTAATTCTAAAAATGTTTTATTTGTACATATACTTTGACCAATGTACTTAATATTTATTTATTGTAATAAATGAATTAATGCAATATCATTAAACATTTGTAAAAGCCTGATCTACTTTAGAATTTGATAAATTGACTTTAACAGACCATCAAATGCAAATGTTATATCATAGTTTAGGACGATAGCAGTAAAAGATTGAACAAGAGATATACGAAACATTAGAACTTTAAGAACGGCATAAAAAAATTAAATAATTATTAATTCTTGAGATGACCTTTAGCTAACCATCATAAGACAACTAAATCAAATAATTCCCGAACCTATGCGTCACGAAAGAATCTTAACAAATAAAAAGATTATGATTGGATAGTCCACATGGATTTTATTATTACTTTTTAAACATAAGGAAAGAAGAAATATTAAACTGTCATTAATACGACGGAAAAACGTTGATTTGAATAAAAAAAAGTTTTAGGATGTCTAAATCTTTTGTCTAATTAAAAATGTATGGGGTTAGTTTCCCAGAACAATTAAAGCGACTATAAAAAATGTTTCAAGAATTTAACTGCTGCTAGAATAAAAATCTAAAAATTTGCTGAATTTTTTATTAGTTACCACCTAAAAAAATAATTTAAACTGATTATATAATTTGTGATACCTACTGTTGCCTTAATATGATAATTATAACTCTCATTCTCAGGTGTCCTAAACCGTATCGGATTTTTTCAATACTTTTTTATTCAACATACTTAACACAAAATGTCATCATAAAATTTATAAGGTAGCGGTGAGATTGACCGCAAAGTGTAAATATAGAAAAAATTGAATCTACATTTGCTACATTTTTAGAAAATTATCTAAAAATGAATATGTGGTTTTCATCTATCAAAAACTAGTAAAACTTTGGAATGTAAAAACCAGAATGTTATCGTCTAGCTCAAACGAGTTTCTTCTGCTCTATTAACCAATTCTGTATTCACGGTAATTGGAACTTTTTAAATTGCTTCACAATTAGTTATTTTCATATAACCTATTTAATAACATTTTTGTCTATCAAACACTAAATGCAACTTTGCTAAACACAAACTTGAACTAAGGACCGTTGCATTAAAAAGTTTTACATCAAAGCACTTTTAAAGCAAATTAATTATTTAGTTCCTATCCAAATTAGTATAATTTATAAATATTTTTCAGTAATAGTCACTTAGTACGCATCAAGGACGTGTTATTTAGATTCGTTAAATAAGCAACACATTAAACATTTTAACATTAATTTAAAAGTAAAAACGTTGATTAGTAATAAAGGCACCGAAAAACTTAAAAAAATAGTTTATTTTTCGTTTATTTTAATTAATCATAAGGCAAGAGAATCCTCTGTTAATGACATAATTTAACTTGGTTTTTCAAGAAATTATACGACGGAGCGGAATAAATTTAAATAAAAACTATTAGATAATCAACGTGTAGTAGGCGCAAATGACAGTATTTTTATAATGTGTAAAGAAGCACTGGAAAGATGTGATTTCAAATTAATAAAAGTCATATTATAATTACGGAATCAAGGAAAAATGTATGGAAGCTTTAAATAAAATTTTACAATATAATGTACATACTTCGTTATTTTAGTAATAAGGAATTTTAAATAGATCAAGGATTCGTCTGAAAATTAAAATTCGTGAGTCAAATTCCGCCTGGCCCGGGCGCTGCGGGCCCTGCCGCGGCGGCCGCCTGCCGAAGTCCGCAAGGAAGCAATTAACGTTTTGTAAATGCATCTTGCCTCCACGGATAACACGAATTTAACTTTGTAAATATATATAAGTTGTTTCGAAAATAAAGAGAGAAAATTATAATAAATTAAATTTGTACTTGGCGACTTTTCAGTCTATAATTTTTTGTGTGGTTGGTAACTAATATTTTTTTAATGCATAATTATAACGGTTGGTAGCTAAATATTAAAATGATAGACATTTACACTTCAAAATTTTTCTTGCCAGAACCACTGGTGAAAACGTTATAACTTCTTAACCTTTGAAAGCCCGAGGATGGCACTTAGTTTTTCGGATTCTACTCTTCAATCTGAGTCGAATGACACTAGTCTGAGGTCTCTACGATGTATGCACCAGAAGTTTAACGATATGCAATAATAACTAGTTAACTAGTTAATAAATATTTAGGTGCGTGGTTTTTACTTTTTTTAATGCAAGCTTCGATTTTATTTTCACTGAAAAACCCTAAGGAATTTCAAGGTTCTAAATCTGTCATTCCGCGAACATCCAAAACGTCCCCGAGGAAGTTGCCGCTGCACCGATCCATTGATTTGCGCCGTTTCGGTTTTTGCGGGTCCATTGAATGGATTTCTTTGTCGTACAGAGTGCATATTTAACTAGCCCGTCTACCTCATTATTTGGAGACGTCGTCCTGCGGTGGGGGCGCTGCGGGGACGCCGATTGGCCGCCGGCGCTGCGCACGCAACTCATCAATACTGCATTTTGCGTTTTCTTGATTCACTGAGTATGCAACTTTTAGGCGCTCCGGCCGACTTGACGCACACATGTCTTCAGGCATGTTAATCTTTAAAACCCGTCCATTAGTTTAGAAATACGACAACGAGGAGAATTTACGTGAGGACGTTCTGAATGAGGTCCGTTTCCAGCGCGTTGAAATGCACGGACGATAATGGTCTGTACGAAGCCAAGTAGAACGCGCTTGGGTCGTCTTGATGTGGCTCGACGGAACGCATCTTTGATTTCAGATAATACGAAAACTTGATGCCATTATGTCCGCAGAGTGGCTAATCAGAAGAGAACTCTCTATAAACAGGGCAAAGTTTAGAATGTCTCCGGTTAAATGAAGTTTTATAGTAGTAGAAAGTAACTTTAAAAGAGACGTACGTAGATATAAAGCCGCCCAGAGCCGCCCCTCAGATTAAAAACTTTTTCCATCTAGCGCTAATCCGGCGCGATGATACGATCGCTTCTTACTTAGACACTTCCTCTTTACCAAAGACATTATACTGGCCATTCCGGCCCTTCATCATATCCGTCATAGGCAACATGTGCTGTGAATAACATTACAGGTCCTCCTGGATAATTCTCTCCGAGCCGAGGTGCCCCAAGAATTATCAGGAACTTCGTCCGTTTCATTTTGTATACAGAAGTTATTAAGCGCTCTCCACAACGATTCCGTTTAACCCCTGCCTCTACGAAGTTCTCCGCGTAATAACGCAATTTGGTTCCACGCCACGTCTTCACTCCATAACGGCCACCTGCAAGCTGTAATTAACATGTTTTAATAAGACGACTTTTACTTCATTAGCATGGTCGGCGCCCATTTGTATGTTCGAGGGCTCACTAAAGCTATCCTATCCTCGTCTGCGCTTTGCACCGCTTGCTCGGATATTGTGCTTCCAATAACACTAATAATAGGAAACGCTCTCCGCTCCTTCACTTTTAGCCCGAGTGCTAGCTCGTTCGGCACATTTTTTGGCGCAGCTTTATAATTAAAAGCAAATACCCATCAGGCTGGCTAATTTTTGCCCGCGAGCCCGCACCCTCGCGGCGGCGTAACCGCGTTATGGACACTTAAAGGGATCCACTAGCGCCAGAAATTTTGCTTTATTTTCGTCTTGTTAGCAGCGTCCTCGGCGGCGCTGCGAAGGCGGCATATTAATGGCGGAATTAGGTATTCCGCTGCACTCCGCGCGTGATGCATTATGCATCGGCTCCTCGCAGGAATTTATCGAAAAGGTTTTATTGCAGGATGCGGTTCGATCTGCAGCGCTTTTTTCTGCCGCTACGGCAAAAAGCACTCAGCCTCCAAGGTGAATAGTAATGTGCAGATTTATGAAGCGATCTGATGGCGTCGGTGCATGATAGCCGAATAATGCAGCTACGCTTCAGGCATTCGAAACAATGCGATGGTGACAAGCGCGTCTTATTTTCACGAACTAACTACGCGACGAAAAAGTTTTTTCCTGTAAAAATTCTTTATCCTTTTAGTTTCATTATTAATTTGTTAATTCAATTGATTACAGTTTTATACTTGCTTCATTACACTTTTTATTTAAAGTTCTTGTTTTTTTGGTTATTTAATTCTTTCTATCTCTTACAATATTGTATAGATAGATATTTTACCTAATTGGTTGATTATCGCAAATTATATATTTTTATATCACTTTTGTTATAATTGGTATAATCATACATAATGTGTTTTGTTGTTGCTCTATATTTGCAACCTATGCGTGTATTAGTAAAATTTGTTGATCTGATGCTAGTTTTAAAATATTTAAAGTTAGCTAAGCAAAAATTTCTGTGACATTTTAGCTAAGCAAATAGTAGCTTTACAGGTAATTTTATTCTGCATTGCTGTTTCCTGTTTCTTTAACTTGCTTGCAACTGTATCTATTATTTTACTTATTTTCTTGTTACTTTGGCGTTTTGAATAAAAGGTGTTTTTTAAGCCCGATAGAACTTAAAATAACACAAAAAATTAAATTTTAATCAAAAAAATTTTTTATTCGAAAGATCAATACATGGCATTAACATTTGAAAATGATTTCGGACATATGGCCACCGCGGCTGTTCTTGACAAAGCGCATTCTGGACATCCAATTTTGGGCCACCTTTTCGAGCATTGCTGGTCGTATGTCACGAATAACACGAACAATGTTGACCTCCAAGGCGTCAATTTTTGCTGGTTTATCAGCATAAACCAGTGACTTCACGTGGCCCCATAAGAAATAATCGAGAGTTGTCAAATCGCACGACCTTGGAGGCCAATTGACAGGTCCATTTCTCGAAATCAACTTGTCGCCAAATTTTGATTTCAATAAGTCGATGGTTGCGGTCGCCGTATTGCACGTAGCGCCATCTTGTTGACACCACATCTCGCCCGGATCGATGTCATCCATATTTTCAAACAAAAAATTATTGATAATGGTGCGGTAACGATCTCCATTGGCCGTAACGAGAGCTCCGGCTTCATTTTTGAAGAAATAAGGTCCGATGATGCCACCAGCGTGTAAACCGCACCAAACGATGCATTTTTCTGGATGTAATGGAGTCTGTAGGGTCTGTTGTGGATTGGCTTCACTCCACATGCGGCAATTTTGTTTATTAACAAACCCGTTAAGCCAAAAATGAGCCTCATCGCTAAACATAATTGTGGGATAAAACATCGGGTCAGTTTCCAACTGCTCTAGAGCCCAATCGGCGAAAGAAATACGCATATGATGGTCTCGTGGCTTTAATTCCTGTGCCAGCTGGATCTTATACGGGTGTAGGCCAAGATCCTTGCCCAAAATTTTCCACGTAGTGGACGGACGGGGCCCATATTCCTGCGACCGACGACGAATCGATAAATCTGGATCTTCTTCCACAGCGGCGATATTCTCTTCAGTATGCACATTCCTTCGACGTGTTGGTGTTATTGCATCATGTAGAGAGTATGTGGTATGAAATCTATCCACAGTACGACGGATGGCGCCATAAAAATCACGAAGTCGTCTATAAGTTGCGCGAATCGATGACTGATTTTCAAAGTAAATCTGGATAATTTGGTAGCGTTATTCAAGCGTCAATCTATTTATGATGATTTGCCAGAGTATATTGATCATCAATGTCAAAAAGTGAGCGCAGTATGACAGTTCGTTTGACAGTTAACCCTTTTCTAAGTTCTATCGGGCTTAAAAAAACAACTTTTATAAATAATTTAATAATTAATATTCTTTATCTTTAAGGCGTGATTTCCTTAATATTGTAGATTTGCTGTTTTACTTTTCGACTTTTTTTATACATTCTGCATACTTCTGAATCAAAAAGTGCCTTTTTCATTTAATTTTTTATACAGCCAATAATATTACAGACGCTTTACAGATGCTTTATTAACTTTACAAATTAAATTTTAATTAAAACTGGCATTATTTTTTATGTCATAAGTAACAATCTGAAAATTAGAATGACTAGAAAAATCTGAGAGGATACTTAAAATTACGGACAGAATATTAAACAAAATAAATCAAAGGTCATTATAGCTACATCATGCAGTCTCAACTATGAAAAAAAATTGATGTATTAGATACGATTCAAAATTAAGTATTAAATAATGAGCGGCCTAAAGAAGCATTAATCAAAACATAAAAACATTACAAACCAAAGTAAAATATTAAAACATTTTTATTCCTTAATCGTTATCTCTTTATTGACTTTCCACTTCTGTCTATGGTTTTTTTAATTCTTCAGACCAATTTTTAAAATTTTATTTGCATTTATTTTCAATTCGTTAAGTAATGGGTGTACAACTTTGCTTCCGCCATTTTCCAATAGATAGCTTTAGGCGGTAAGTGGTGGTGGAAATAAACAGATGTAGACGTCATACAATAAGCTTGGGCATTTGTCAACATAACCCCATCAAAACATTAGTCGATTTGTGTCCGTATCGTAAAGTTATTCTCGATTGAAAATGTCAGTTTACGAGCCAAATTCTCGTCATTTGCGGGAGGTTTTAGTTTTCCTCTTCGATATGAAGAAATCTGCGGCTAAGACTCATCGAATGCTCTCAAATCCTTAAGGAGAGACCGCTATTAGTAAAAAAATGTGTCGTGATTGGTTGCAACGCTTTAAGAACTGTGATCTTGACATCGAAAACCGATATGGCAGTGGAAGACAGAAAGTTTTCAAAGATGCAGAATTGGAGGCATTACTTCATGAAGACTCGTGTCAAACGCAAGAACAATTAGCAGGATCTTTAGAAGTAACTCAACAAATTATTTCAAAACGCCTAAAAGCCATAGGAATGATTCAGAAACAATGAAATTGGATGCCACATGAATTGAAGCCGAGAGACGAACGGCGTTTGTTTGGTTGTGAACAGCTGCTTGAAAGACAAAGACGAAATGGATTTCTGCATTGCATTGTGACTGGGGACAAAAAATGAGTTCATTACGATAACTCCAAGCACAGATAATCATGGGGAATTCCCGGCCATGCTTCCACGTTGACGGCCAAACTGAATATTTGTAGCTCCAAGGTCATGCTCTGTATTTGGTGGGACCAGCTCGGCTTAAAGTATTATGAGCTGCAAAACCGTCTGAAACAATCATGGGTGATCTGTATCGAAAGCAATTAATGCATTTAAGCCGAGGATTAAAAGACAAACGGCCGCAGTACAACGAGAGACACGATAAAGTAATTTTCAGCATGGCAATGTCACAAAGTCGCCCAAAACATACTTGGAAACCTTGAAATAGGAAGCCCTAGTCCACTCGCCGTATTTTCCAGACGTTGCTTCCTCTGACTATCTCTTGTTTCCATAAATGGCACAGCCTAGCTGACCAGCACTTAGTTTCTCATGAAGAAATCAAAAATTGGATCGATACGTTTTTTCGCCTAAAAAATTAGCAGTTTTTTGAACGCGGGATTCGTACTCTGCCCGAAAGATGGTAGAAAGTAGTGGCCGGCGATGGACAAAATTTTGAATCCTAAATATATAACCAGTTTTTTACAATAAATCCTGGAATGTCGGAAACCAAAGTTGTACACATATTATATTTAATTGGTCGTAAAACAATATTTTTAGAAACGTCCTTCAAATAAGTCCCATTATTTATTTATGCATTTTCTGGGAGAAATGAAAACACTTTTATAAAAATTCTACAATTTTTGAATCCAACTTCGCCACATTAAGGCGTAACTTCTAGTGGTTGTTATGTGCACACCATTTTATTTTTCACTTTTACCTAACTTACTGATTCGGAAAGGAAATAAATAAGTAAAAACTATGCTCAATTGGGGAAGCAACCAGTAACCGTTGATACAATTTTTCAGCACTTCGCGGCATTTCTTTTATGTTTAGAGCGCTTTAAGGGCGATTTAGAAAACTATCTGCTTGAAGTGTTCTTGTTCGAACTTCTTATGTCCCTGTCCGATGCGCAAGTGCCTATGATTATGATGTACGAATTCCTTTCTCCCAGTATATTTTATCCTGGCGTTATTCCTGTGTTTTCCAGATTATTGCATATCTACAACTAGAAACTCGCGATAAATTATTTAAAAGCCTTTGATATAGGTTCTATGATTACGTTTTATAAAAAATTGTTGTAATTAACGGCGCATGAGATAATTAAAAATAACTATACTAAGACTGTGTAAGTACCAAATTATATATAATTATAGAATTTAACTTGTGTGGCTGACATCAGTGCATATCTATCATTTTGCTCTTTTTGCAAAGTTCACATGAAGTAACCTTTACGTGCTCTTTTGTCGTATTTTTTTTAGATATACAAAGACCTTAAAACTAGACAATTACAAAATGGCACCTCATGTTATACAATTACACTTCTTTCTTTGGAAAGCTCCGTTTTCTTGTACTTTTAAACAGCATATATGGATTTAATATAATCAATTGATATTGCCTTGTAATACACATTTTACGTTCTGGAAATGTTAGAAATATTAATAGGCATATCATAACTATAAAAGCTCCAAATACAATAACCATTACAAGATTAGTTTTAAAGCTCCAAAACAATCAGGTGTAGCCGAAATCGTAAATTTTAATTATATTTTCAAAAATATCAATAAAATTTTCTCATCGGTACTTATCTAATTTGTTTATTTATAATCAATAATTTTATTTACCCAGTAGGCGTTAAAATATTATACTTTAGTTAACGTACAATCTATATAATTTGTCATTTCTTATAAATAAATCTTATCCATATTTTTTTTTATTTCTTGCCATTCTGTTACTTCGTTCCATTTTACTCTTCTTTTGTTTAGGTTTTCCACTATCACACTTTCCCATATTTTTCTTGGTTTTCCTTTGTGTCTCTTCTGTGTTGTTTGTGCTAACCATACTCTCTTTGACTGTTTTTTTCTTCCATGCGTACTACATGTCCAAAGCACGTTAAGTGTTATTTCTCAATACTTTTTAAAATAGAATTTACGTTTAGTTCTTTTCTTACCAATTCATTTTTTATTTTGTCCTTTCTAATAACTCCTTTCACCGTTCTCAAATATTTCATTTCTGTGGTTTGTATTCAGCTCTTCGTCTGGTTATTTAGAGTCCAACCTTCGTCTCCTTAAGTTAGTATTGGTTTGCACACTGTATTAAACACTGTAATTTTTGTTTTCTTCATTATTTTGTTTTTTCTTATAAATGTGTTTTTAATGTGTAACTTAGTCGTATTTTTTGCTCTGCTGTTTATTTCTATGTCTTCTTTTCCATCTTTGTGTATGATTACACCTAAATACCTTAATGTCTCTATTTGTTTCTTCCCTCTATTTCAATTTTTACTGTTCAATTGTTATTTTTAGGTTTTTTCCAAAATTCTTTCATATATTTTTAACATAATACTAATTAGGGTTATTCCCCTATAGTTTCTGCACTCTCTGCTGTCTCTTTTTTATTTATGTCTAATAGTATTCCCACCTTCCAGTCCTTTCGTATTTTTTGTTCATTCCAGACATTATTAAATAGTTTCTATTCAGTTTTTATCCACGTTTTTTTATAATTTTCGTTGTTATGCATCGTGTCCTGCCGCTTTGCCTGGTTTCAATTTGTTTATGGCTGCTATTATTTCCCTTTCGTAATCTCTTCATTTTCTACATTCTAGGTGTTTTTTATGGTTTCCTCAATTTTTTCTGTTGTTTCCAGCATGTTAAGCATTTATTCGAAATACTCTTCGTTATATCCCTACCTTCTTCTACAACTATTCCATTTAATAATTTTTTGCATCTATATCTGTTTTGCTTACCTTTTCGTAGTGTTTTTAATGTTCTATAAAATTATTTGGTTGGTCTTTCTATTTCGTTCCATTTTTCTCCAAACTTTTCCCAGGTTTTTGACTTTTAATCTTTATTCTTTGTGTTTATTATAATTTATGTTGTTCCTTTCACCAAGATATTCTTTCCATTTTTCTTTCTTCAACTTTACTTTCTTATTAATTTTCTCATTCCACCATTTTGTTTTGTCTGTTTTGGTACATCCCATGTTTCTTTTGATATTTTTATTATTGAATCTTTAATCATCTCTTATTTTACTTTTACTACCTTGCTTTTATATTTACTATTTGTTCTAATATTTTCTTTTGTTTTTATTTCTATTATTGATATTATTTGGTAGTGATTGGAATATATTTTACATTCTCTTTTTACTCTTGTGTCTTTTATTTCTCTTCTAAAATTCTTATTAACTATAATTTAATCTATTATCGATATTTCGTTGCTACTTATTACTTATTGGGTATATTTATGTATCTCTGTAAAAGGTGTTTTACTATTAAATTGTTCAGTATATTTCTGGCTTTTTCTCCATGTATGACTATTGCATTTTCTTTAATCTAATGAAAAGGAAAAAGTATAAGGCAGTAGTGCATTTTTTGGTGATATCAGTACAACTGATTAAAATAAAAACACAAACTACGTGCTTGTGTTTACTTAAACAATGAAAGAGTACTGTTAAAATAATCACATAAAATCAATAATTTAATGTTGCTTGATTTTTTGTTTACCAATGTGGTCTTCTGCTGAAATTATGTTTGATCTTTCAGTCTGTTAATAATTCTTGCTAATTGTGCGAGTTTTCTAACTTACAACGCCGTTTTTCAGAAGCCCTGCTTATTTTTAATTCTAAAATTACGCCCATTGTTAAACAAACTGCTGCGCGCCGCGCATTTTGTTTAAATCAAACTGACACGGCTGAAATACCGCAACCCGGGCGCTAATGCTCCCATTTTTGGTTCCCTAAGAACGCCAGTCCGACTTTCTGCGGGCTCTGCGAGGTTATTTTCGCGGAGCGTACGCGAAAATTCCAAAACCGGAGCCGGCGTCATCCGAAAATGCCGCGGGCGTTGCGGCGCGCACACGTGTAATCTGGCGGATCACGTGGCGTAATGCTATCACGGAGGTATTTGTTCAATCTCGCAAGCAAAATATCGAAAATTCCTAAAGCCCCGAATGAATCTGCGGCATCCTTTTGGCGAAGCAGCGAACCGACTTTATAAAGGGTACAGTCGGGGGCGCAAGGGAAGGGCCGCCGCCGTACAATGCAACAAAAAAGCTCTCCGCCGCGTAATCCGCTACCCATGCAAACTGAAGGGTTTTTATTAACGTTCGCTAATGAAACGGGAACGTGCCTCGCCTGCTTATCGCCGATGGCGATATACTTTGCAAATATTTTTCTAGCATTTGGCGCGAGGGTCGCCCGCGGGCGCGGTAATTAAACGACATTGTCGCTGGTGTGTCTGCGCCGACTAGAATGAGGCTTTAGGCAACTGTACCGACGTGTAAGGTGACGCAACTCGAATCTGTTACCCATCATGGCAGCCTTTGATGTGTGGATGTATACATTCTTGCATCCTTACATAAGCAACGCCGCTAACTGTTGACAGAGAGAGGAAGAGGCGCTCGTTCCACGGGAACATCGATGGCTAAATCGTTTACGAATCCGTTCCACTTTGCACCTGCATGAAAGATATATGCCTCCCCGAATCTCCGATACACAGACGGATTTAACCAGAGGTCAATTCTGGTGGACGCCGAGGAAATCGCCGGTTTCTTCCAACGTAGCAACCAATGCGGCAACGGGGCCGTCACTCGCCGTTCGGGCCTCCAATTTGACGTTCAAAACGGCCCGCTCCCGCCTATGTGAATTATTTGTTTATGTGGCATTGGGATGACCTTTAACTCGCCGACCTCAGATACAACGGCATCTCGCCATAACTCGAGCCTTTGATACCATCAGCTTAATTTATTTTACTCGTTCCATTAATTTTTTGTGCGCGAGCGAGAGCCTGAGCGTTATTGATGTGCCAAAGCTTCTTTCGAACACGAAAATAAACGGAACTGAGGCCGCGGCCGCGCTCGGCCGAGCTGGCTCAGATTTTTCTCGGCGCGCTGCAAGAATATGCCCCGATCATAAACAAGGCTCTAGACAAAACTGTTTATCTCAGATAAGCGCCTGCAGTTTTTCTGAACCTTCTCTTGTAAATGCCTCGCTAACGAGGGGACTTGGCGTATCCAGGCTCTCGCTGTCTCTGCAGAGGCTAACCATCCGTTCTTCAAAATGAACTTCCTTAAAACCCACCCATATTCCAGTTCTAAGTATAAAATTTAATTTAAATCTACTTTGCTTTAATTTTCTGATATTTACTTATTCGAACTTTTTTGTGGTCAGCTCCTAAATGTTTTTTTTTAAATTGAACTTCAAGATTTCTTGCGCGCCGATTACATTCTGTAAACATTAAAAGTTTGCGTTTGTACGGTTAGTATTCAAATACCCGGTAAAATCTACAAAATACCACCAGAAACTCTGTATATTTGTGAACTGAATTTTAGAGAACATAACAATTGATTATTTTTACGAGAAAAGCACATACTGAGTGACAAAGCTCACTTTTCTTAAAATAGATTTGCTAATCGTTAAAATCCGTGTGCTACTCGTGAAGAACCAATGCATCCACAAAAATTCACTTCTTGGTGTGCGTTGTGAACTAGAGAAATCATTGGCCAATACTTTTTTAAGGATGAATCTGGTGTGCGTTATCGGGAGATCCTAAAACCGACGATTTGAACTTAAATGGTATGTGATTTCAACAAGGCGAACAAACATGCCGTACAGCACGTGGAACACTCGCTTTACTTCAAATAAAATTTCTTGGTCTTGTGATCTAATTCTATTTTTTCCTCGAGCTATTCTACAGCTAAAAAAAATATGAAACACGTAATTGCATTTTAGAAAACTTTGGAAAACAGTTCCTAAACTAACTCAAAACCAGTAATTCTTCTTAGGCTTTTCACTTTGTATGTAAACCAGCAATTGAATTTGCTAAGCATCGATAGATTGGTAGCACTTTCGAAGTCTTTGGCAGTTGTTACAGGAAATTAATAGACACAATATTTTATAGAATTCCCGAATTTTGGGTGATATGAATACTGAAGCACTTGATTCATTATCAATGTGCTTTTTCTTTTTCTTTACAAAGAGATCATTAGTTCCAGGTAACTTTAGTGTTGTCTTACTTGCCTTTATTTTGAAGAAAGTAATGTCTATCACTTTGGTTCATCTTTTGCCTGTCATTCTTGATATGCTTCAGACATAACAGGAAACGTCACAAGCGGACATTTTTTTCTAATCGTAACTACGTTCTTAAGTCTGGGTTTTCCCATCGGTCCGTCCTATTTTGCTCATTACACTAATGTGGTCTGCTTTACACTACACTACACAATTATACAAACTCAAAAGGTTTGATTCTCTTAAGTCATCGCATTAGAAGTTGATTGTCTAAAACTTGAATCACTTGTGATCTTCGCAAACTACTTGATTTTTTTATCGCCCTCACCTGGAGATTTTCTTTAGCGCTCGGTTTTTGAATACTTGGACCAGTCGTAATTACTTATATATTATACGCCTATACTGGTTTAATGACTTGCTGGTAAACCAGTATTTTGCTTTTCATAGACAGCCCTGTTTTATGTTTCAGTTTTAATTTCTCAGTTTCTTGCTCTTTCCATTTAAGATTAAAACCCAAGAATTTGCCATAAGTGGCGAGGATTAGCCAGAGATAAACCCAAAAAGAACTCATAAATTTGTCGATCACTTATCTGTTACTTCAAAACCGCTGCCTGTGTATCCTTCCAGGACTGCTGTTGAAACATTTAAAGGCTTTTAGTGACTCAAAATCTAGAAATTTAATTACAATGAGTGCACAACAAAATTGTTTTGTTTGTTTTTTTTGCGCGTTTTAGTTCACTCGATGCTTTATGGCCATAACGACTTATATTCAGAAATATAACGTTGGATGTGCTGAAATTATCAAACCACGCACTCAGTTGTAAGAAATTTTTATAAACCAGCTTTTATTTACAATTTTCTTCGAAGATTATTGCCAGTGGGCAATTTGTTGTATTTTAGAAAATGTTTCTGTCTTCTCTTTTTCACTTAAAAAAGAATTTTTAATCGTTTTGGGGCAACAAAGAGATCGCATTTATAATTAAAATTAGGATTAAGGTGTTTTTTTTTTAATTTAGTTATACAAAATTTAAATGTTATTGGTTATTAAAGGCCATAGCTCTGACGGTAGACAGATAATGTAACATTACTGGGTAGCAAACTTAAAAATCCTTAACTCTCTTAACACTTTTTTTATAGGTAAATTGATGAGGGATGCCCCTGATATATCAAGTTACACAGAGAAAATTTAGGAGAGCTTTAAAAAACTATCCAAGTATTTTTCTATATTCTGAATTCTCTCTTAGTTGAAATATCCTTGCGTAAAGTAACTTAGGGGCACGATTAGTAATTTGGAAATTTTCATCCACCAGTTTTTCTTATTTTGCAATGCTTTGTCAAATTTCTCTATCGTTTTGTCTTTTGAGGTTACCTTTTGTTGACATTTTTGTATTTGTAATTCCTACAGCCGTCGATGTAGCAAGGAGTTGTAAAATCGCTAACTTAACCGCATAAGAATATAATTAAGGCTACTAAACATAGTCATCCAATATTTTACAAAAATCTTTAAATTAACAACCTGTTGACTTTGAACAATGAACGAGGAACATTACAAAACTCACATTAACACACAAACATCAAAGATTATCGACTACCATTAAAAATATCCCAGCACGAATGGTGGGAAATGCCAAAGGTTATACTTTTCTAACTTTTGACTTTTAGTATTAAAAAATTAAGAACACTCTTAAAGAAACTAGAAATGTTAATTAGATGTAAAGCTTTTGATCTAAAAAATTGTAGAAAGTACTAAAGAATTTAACAAAATTGTATTCTAACAAATTTTATTGAACAAAAAAATGTCTTGTGTAATGCTAATAGATCCTAATTAGTTGCTATTACTGTTATATCTGACTAAATGAGTCCAACAACTACTTTTGCATTTATCAAAATAATTGGGAACGTTCTCACGACACAGAGTGCTTCTGCATAGAATCATTGTGCAGCTTAGAATTTCTTAGCAAAACTAGATAAAAAACAAAATAACGCAGTCGCAACAAACTTTTCATTTATTACAATGTTTTTCAATTAATAATTATAAAAGCTTGTGATCGTAAGGTGATTGTAATTTTGGAAACCCTACAGGACGTACTTTTTGTTTCACCGGCGAATAAAATGCAAACGCTATGAAGAACTCTCTGTTAAATAAGATTTATCGACGAACTTAAAAAGTTCGTTACTGAATTCTATATGTCTGTCGGTCTGTCGGTCTGTCTGTCGCTGTCACAAAATTATGGATTTTTTAAAATTTTAAAATGGATTCTTATAGGAAATTCTACGCTGATTTCAAAATCGAAATCAAAAAGTTTCTATCTCGAATGGTTTTCGAGATATTCATTCGACTTCGAATTTCGGGAAAATTTTCAACATTACGATTTTAAATGTGATTCTTATAGGAAATTTTACGCTAAATTCAAAAATGAAGAAAAAATTCTATGTCGAATAATTTTCCAGATATTCGATTTCGAATTTTCCCGACATTCGAAATCGAAATCGAAAGGTTTTTTAAGTTCATTCTGGGATTGCTTACAGAGCAATCTCTTCGCCGGCCCCATGTTTTATACTTAGTTTGCACATATTACTAGTGTGTTATCAAAAATTGTCTTGTTTTTTTCTTATTCTTCTTCCATCTCTTTCTTGTGTTGTTTCCGATGGATTTAGGTTAGGTTCTTTTTATCAATTTCTTACAGAGATTTCTGCTTAATACCGTTTTCTTTCTCTTCTATTGTTTTGTCCCTTTTATTTCCCACATCTACCATTTGTTGTAACTGTTTCCTTGGCCTGGAATCTAAAACAAAACAAATAATAAAAATCATTTATGAACAAGAATAAGAACTACTTATGTTTATTAAATATTACATTTATTATTAATAAAGTGCGTTAATAAATTGCGGGGACATCTTTTTAGAAATTATTTTCTACAAATTTCTTAGACAAAAGCTTTTTGTTTCATCCAAAGCTTAGAATTGTTATCGAGAGAAAGAGAAAGATGTTGTAAGAGACTTGAAAGCATACAATAATCATACTAAAATACAAATTATTGCTTATTATGCACTTAGACAGTCAATGGTACAGAACATATGGAAAAATGATTGAAGGAAAACAATCTGAAAACTGCGACTACTTTGGAATTTGTCTAGTAACATCCAGTTTGAGGTACGTAGCTGTAATTCAAGATGTTGGTTGTTATGTAACACATATGAGTTAGTACACATTCAAACAAACGTCCTTGTAAAGAATTGGTTTGTTTTACTCGTGTGAGTTTGTACAAGAGCATGATATGGTATAAGCCACTAGACTACTTTTGAATTAAACATACCTATCAAGTTGTCGAGAAATGTTTGAATAAAAATTCAGTAACTGACCTGACTTTAACGGTTCACGAGGGTTCTTTTGGATAAATTGGTATATTTAAAAGTAGTTAATGAACCTTGCAAATTCGTATATACTTAAAAAAAATGTTTAACTTGATATAAAATTCCAAGGCTTAATTTTGGATCATTCTTAATTATGAGGGCAGACGATTCACATACAGGTTAACACGTTGAAAAATCTTATTTGATTTTGAACACGTGTAAGTGAGGGTCCTAGTAAAGAATTAGTTTAAGTTTTATTCTTGTAATTTTGTAAGAGGGTATGGTATGGTATAAGCTAATACCAGTGGACTACTTTCAAACCCAACCAAGCACTCGAGGTACGTTTGAGTGAAAAATTGGGAACTAACTCGTAATTTCAACAGCTCATTGCAATAATTTTCGAGGAATTAACTAGAATATTTAAGTAAAATACATTTAGACCTACATTTTAGCTTTTTTTTAAATTTAATATAAAATCTTCAGCCTAGTTTTAGATGTTTCGTGCTTATCAGGGCGATGTGTTATAAGATTCTTTCATATACTGCTAACACACTCTTACACGAAAAAACCTGTCTACTAAAATAATGATGTGGCACACTAGGTATAGCCGAAATATTTTTTTTATGTTCCTTATATAGAAATGGTCATTCTTAACGTTTTCAAGGCTTGCATCGTCAATTTACGCAATACTTCAACGTTGAGCAGCACGATTTTGTTAATCACTCCAACATTCTTAGCATTCACCAACAGCCTAAACGGCAGGCTTTGGCGACTTGTTCCTCGTTTTTATCCAAATGAGCCTAATACAAGCATTCCTGGGCCGGTGCGTTACTTGCTTTTGTGCCCAAACAGCCCGAATCTCGAGAAGTGGCCGCGAGCTCGTTCGCCCCACTGTGCGGCCGGGGCCCGAAGGTTGCTCGAGTTTAAACAGCCATTTCGGTAAGCCGCCGCTGAAAAGGAAAGTGAAGTATTTATGGCGAAGACGCAGTCACTTCCTAGTTCTTGCATAACCCTTTCGAAATTTATTCCTGCCATTGAGGCAAGGTTGTTAAACCTTCAAGGCCTAGTTCGGCCGGAATATGTTTATTTATGGCCCCGCCAGAAAGCGGCTCGTCGGGACTGTCACGAAAGCTCGGATTCAAAGCTCTGGCCCTGTGCCGGTTGTGCAATTGCTGCCATCCCGCGCGCGGGCTCACCTACTGACTGAAAACATGACGGCTGAATATTCATAACTCAATTAGCCTTCTGTTTATTTGTGGCGGGCCTAGCCATGCGGAACAAATTGCAGCTGCTCGGCGCGTTTGCATACGCCTTGCGGCCGCGCTTTTTAGCTAATCAGGACTTTTGCAAAATGAAACGGCAGTTAACGACTAATTTGATTGCATTGCTTAATTAAAGGCCGGATGCTTGTGCACATAAAGCATTTAGCAAGCTCTAGGGCGGCCGTTTAGCGCACACAATAGCGACTTTCTGGTTCGAACTGCAGATCCCACAGCAGTTAAGGATATGATCGCCGTCTTGAGTTAATGAGACTAAATTAGGCGATGACTTGTTCCAACGACAGGTCGTTCCCACCAGGTGATGAATGAAAGAAGAAATTACGTGTGCCACGTCTTAAAGCTTCTGCATTTGATTCTACTGATTTCCTTCTTTATTTTTATGAGTATAATAAATTTTGACTAAATGAGATGCATTTACTTATAATCATGATCAATGCTTTCTTTAACTTTAACTTTCAGTGTTGCCCTTTTACAAAAAAAAATAATACGAACACCAATTTTGTCGAAAAATAAGCATACAATCAAACCTTGCGTAGAATATATGAAAACGTTAAGAAAGTTTCGGAAAAATCCTAGTATAAGATACATTATTGATGTAGAGAAAGTAAGACGGATGAAACATACATTCAGGATGATGTGTATTCATACGTTACAATCATGGAAGAAGAGAGAAAACCGAAGAAAAAATAGCTAAATACTTTAAGAGGACTTAAAGTTCTGCAATTTTTTGTGGAGTGGGAGGAAGTGATTGCAACTTTTTTAAATTTCTTGCCTTTTGCACTTACAATAAAAATCCGTAAGCTACTTTTCAATTTATGTTTTTTCTTTCTTAAAACTTTTTCTTTATGTGTCTTTGTAGTGATAAAATGTTCTCTCAACTCTTAACTCACATCTGATAGGTTATATGGATAAACTTTTAATTGCATACCTAAAATTGTGCAGCATATTGTACATCATTTTCTTATAATTTGGATTTCTACTTCTCAAAAATTTGCCTCAGCTTCTTTGAAATTTATCCACATATTCTTCAGGTATGTAAAGTTGCTTCATAAGCAAAGTTCTAATCTTTTAACATTTGCTACAACTCAACATTGTCAATACCTTTCAGAAGAACTTTAATGACCTATTACTTGGCCAAATAACATTGGTTATGACTCTTGTCCTAGACAAAACATAAACTTCCTACAGAGGTAAAAACGGAATGTATGTTGTAGTTCTTAAATTATTTCCTACTTCCAAAAAGTGGAATCATTAAGAAAAAGTGTGATTACTACTACCACGAGTAAACGTGTAATTTTTCCATATCCATCAGCTGCCCTGGGCATGCTCAAGTTCAATGAATCAATTTGATGTTTTAGCATGCCATCACAAGCTTGAATTTGATGACGCAGCCCATTTAGATTTGTTTTTTAAAAATGTGAGAATGGGTCTGCTTTGCAGCTCTTCTGGGGTTAAAGGAAAAAGGTTCACGTTTTGTATATCATCGAATAAAGTACTAATATAGACCTTAAAACATCGTCTCCAAAGCAATGTGTATCTTTAAACTTTTCTTAACAAAAAATAGTGTCATCTCTTACTCAAGACAGAACTTCCAGTCTAAATTCAGCATGGAGTGTTAGGTTTTGCATTTCTTGTTCCTGTGATTTAAAATTGCCTAAAATTGAGATCGTACAAGTTAAGTTTGTTACTATATTAAAAAACTGATTTAAATGGACAAATTAATTGGCACAAGACAATTGTAAGTATTGGTCAATATCAACCAATGAAAGTATGGTTTTAAAATTGCTTTCATGTGCAAATGTTTAACTGTCATTATTTTTGATCATCTGTGATTTTGGGATTAGCCTTACCTTCAATGATATACTTTTAAATTTTGATTACATCTCTTGTTTCTATATCTTTTTCATTTCTTCACTTCTTCGTGTACCTTCTTTTTTTAAACTACTGCGAGCTATTTAAAAAATTTACATGATTATCTTTATGCACCGCCATTACACTGCTTTTCTTGTTACGCCTAAATTGTAGCTTTAATTTAAAAGCTTCTTAATACGAATTAGCTGACTGCGGCTATCAAACGTTGAAAAAGTGTAAAATTAGCAATAAATTGTTTGGTATCTGATGTCTGGGACGAAATTCCGCCCATTCAAGTGCAATGAACCTATAAATCGTACCGAAAATACGGGCGATTTTTTTAAGGAGCTAATAGATGCGGCGTCTTAAACGTCAAATTGCGCTCGAACTCGCGTAAAGCATGCGAGGTTTTTCAAAGTATACATGTAGAGCTGCTCGATGGAAATAGCTCAAGACCACAAAAACAACAGTTAACTTCCCAGAAACACACAGCCTGCGCCTGCCAACGCAATGTCAAGGCTGCAAGTTAATAATGCAAGAGATCGCAATAAAATTATCGCTCACGGCCAAAATGGCGGCGCGGCGTAAAAGTGCGCGAACGCCCATTCATGCCTGCAGCGGGAGTTGTAAAGTCGCGAGCAATATCAAACTCATCCGAAATTAGTAGAATGTCCCACATTTACAAATTACGCTATAACGGCCATAAAAACGCAATAAACGCGGCGAATAAAACGGTTGAGGCAGGTCAGGCCGCGGGTCGTAAAACACTGTTATAGTCAGGAGTCGTACGCCGTAAAAGCACCGCGCCCAGTATTTTATAGACATCGGCCTAACAACGCTAGTTAGCAGACTTCCTTCCGGTTCGGATGTGTAGTGGCGGCGGCCTTGAACTCCGCCCTCGGCCTTGGTTTAAATGCACCGCCGTGGCCACCGTGAAGTTCGCGACTGCCCATCATCTACCACGAGACTCATTTTTTACAGCCAAGCGTTTTAAGAAGCCATTCGCCTTTCCAATCCTCATAAATTCCCCCTTGCGATGTTTTTATTTGTGAATTTAAAAATAGGACAAGGAAGACAAACTTTGTGATGTAAGTACGTACATCAACGCATTATTGGACTTCAAAGTTTACTATGCAGACGTATTTATATATCATTAAGCAAATGTACATTTTTTTGACAACTACACCAACTTTATAAATAACAAATTAAAATTTAAGAATTTCTCGTGAAAGATATAACAGTCCCACTTTATTCCACACCTTAGGAAGTCAGTGGATGCAAGGGCGTCAACAACCTGTTACTGATTGTCTCAGACCGTATTTCATTGACTCTTAAAACTTTACGACGTATAAAAGTAACCGTTTATGAGATACTTCCATAGTAGGCACCTACTCCGGATCCTATCATCGATTTTATAAAGCATTCATCGCTGCCATGATTTCGGAATTCAAAAGTAGTACGAATTGATGCACCCCCGTTATGTATTAGCATCAATACCTGCCCAATTAGCTAGTTAAAAAAAACTTAATTGGATAAAAAAATTGAAATTCGGCGATCTGCGTTTATGGGCTAATTATAATCGATAGCAATTCAATTATTCAGTTTAAAAAAATAATTGGCTTAATGAGGAGGTTCCATAACTGTAACTTAAAAGGTTCCCATCCGCAATCACGCGAAAACCTCAATTAGCGGCTATATGCTAATTCCGGCCAAATCAAAAAAGTGCGGCCAACTTTTTAGCATCGCCAACTTCCAAAGGCAGGCATTCTGCTGAAACCTAAAAATCTGGATTTTATACCCCCAATTAAAACTTATACCCAAGAAGTTATCTCCCAAAGACAAACTTAGATTGGTTTGTATGGCTTCATCCGGCTGCCCCTCCAGCGCCGCAGGGGTGTTCTTTATCTCGCCCAGCGCCGTCCCAAATCGTGATGGCCGCCCGCTCAAACCAAACCCCCGCCGACTGGTTGGCGCGGGCTCGAAAAGAGGCCGAGCTCCCTAACCATATATCATGTAAAGTGTCTGGAAGGCATAATGGCCGTTGGGTGCATGACCAATCAGGGCTTGCTGCTGCAGGAGGCTGCCATAGTGCCGGCTGCAGGAGCGAGTTCGGCTCCGCGTTCACAGAGGGCACCACCAAATTAGACGGCCAACATTCGAACTTACTTTAACCCCTTTTGGCGTACATTTTAATACCACAATTTTTCAATAACACAAACAAGTTATTTATTTTACCCAAGTTTATTAACCGTTTTACTAACAAGTTTATTACATACAATTACGATTAATTGAGTAAACTTACGAAAAGGTATTTTTAATTAATTATAATTAATTCTCGTAATTCACTTTTAAATGATAAAAAGTGGTTTTTTTAATTATTAAATTTTTGTACATGTATAATAATATTCAAGTAGCTAATTACCTTGAGACTCGATATTTTCTAATTTTGCTAAAGAAATTGGCTTTATTACATAGTCAAGTTGGTGTTTCTGAATTTGTATGTTGCTGCTCGTAATAAATGTTAAATAAAACGACGTTTAGTTTGATAAATATATTGTTATCCGTCCGTTACGTCTCGTGCCAGGTACCATAAATAAGCATCGAATACAAATTAGAGGAATTTTGGGAATTCCAGCCTACTTCTAACATTCATAAAATTTAATTCTGTAGTCAGATTGTTATCTACAAAGGTCAGCCTATAATTAAATAAAGTTGGACCAGATAGCGCCTGGTGCTTCTGTTTTGTGATTATACATCCTGATGAGATTTCTCCACGCCTGTTTGACCGCGGGGTGGTTTTGAAGAGGGCGCCGTACACCTGCTCGCTCTAACTGTAAAAATAGTTCTGGCAAAACCTGTTCCGCGCCTCGCATACATGGGTTAACCGTCCATACAAAGCATTTTCGCTGTTCATTGCGGCAGCGCAAAGACAAATTAAAACATTTCATTCTGCAAAGCAGCGCCATAGGTTTAAAGGCGCAATTAAACAATTACATGACATTGCAAACTCGTTACAGCATCAGATTGCGCAAATGGGAGTGCGGCGTTCCGTTCCCGCTTCCTGTAGTCCGCATCCATTCCGCTGCCTTCCGCAGCCGTCAGCAGACCCCGCAGAGGCGGAACATGTTTTATGTCGTTAGTTTGTGTTTCTAAGGCCCGCTTTAGACGCGGGGATAAATATTATGGAATTCTTCATTCGGCGTCCGCGATGCGCGCCATTTCCGAGGCCCGCATATTAATAGATTACATCTTAACGGGAGATTTGCTAATTCCACGGCGCTGCGATGCTCGAGAAAGGCCGGCATGCCGGGCTTTTCTTGAAGTGCAACATCTGACCTGGCTAGGAGGAGGCACGTGCAAGCTTGCCTCAATAGCAACTGATAGAAAGGTTACTCGTATGAAGCTAAGAAATACCAACCGCAAAGATTTGTTGTTTATCATTAAAATTACGACAATTATAGCTACATAGTAGCGAATTGATAAATTATATAGTAACACATATTTGCAAAACAAATATTAGTACATGGCTTCATCGATATCTTATAGGAAGAGAATATAATAAAACTCACCATACAGTATAAATTCAAAAAAAAAAAAAAAATAGAATGGAGGGGTACCCCAACTTGCTTAAACCAATTTCTTATACCCTGTTACAATTAATAATTTTAAGATGAAAAATTTTATTACATTTATACCATTAGATACCCTTAAATTCAAAAATTTTAAAAATTATGATTAACAGTTGCTGGGTCAGTTGTTTCTTAATTCTTTACATTAGTGAGCTCACTTTTATCTGCTCATAGTGGCCATCTGAAATTTAATTAAAAAATTGGACAAATTTTTTTAGCAAAATTTGTTATTTTCTCTAAATAACAATAATATTTATCTTATTAAAAATAGTAAAATATGTTTGCTATATTTTTACGTTCACTCTTGACATTTCTGTTTTTGCCCTTAAGATAGAAATTCCAACATCAGTTTATTATTTGGAAGGGTTGTAGGTACCTTAATCCAGATGCTTACAATGTTTCGTTTCCACTTTTTGCGATAAAAAGCTGACGTTAGATTTTAAATATTTCTTTTTGCCCACAACTTATCATTGACAAATATAGTATGGTGTAAAAAATCACCCTTATACAGTTAGCTATTGAATAACCTTAATACATCTACACTAGCTTTGGCCTTACTTCATCAATTATCACGTTTCGTTTTTCTAGAAGTACTTTTCTGGTCATAATTTGTTGCAGACACTATTGTTATCAGTCGGTTCCATTTGGACGCGTACTAATAAGTTGTTGTATTATTGCTACTTCCAATATTTTCTCGTCCTATCAGGCTTAGCCTCAAGTAATAGTTTGTTAATTTTTATGTTTTGTAAAAGGTGTAAATCTTGTTCTCTTTTTCATACAACTCGACTGACTGGAACATATTGTCAACAAAAAATTCTAAATTTATTTTATGATTACCAGCTTGAAACTCGATTTCTTCGGCTGATTTTGTTCAGAGGGATATAAGCTAAAATTATTCAAAATTTTCTCAAATGTTGATGTAAAAATCTACTATATTTATTTGCTGACATGGTAATGTATTATAAATACAATCTAAAGAAAGTGGCATTTAAAAAGACAATAATAATTTCCATTTATACTAGTGTACCAGTGGAGTTTTGCAAATTCAATTTCAACAACTTTCAAAATATTCAGCTAATGATTTTTCAATTGTACCAGATTATTCTAACATAGTTAAAGAAACATTGACTTTAATTAAGAATCTTGCAAAATACGAGGATAAATCAAATATAAAATCTAATTTTTTTTAAATTTATCGGCGCATTACAAAAATAAAAAGATACGATGTTACTTCCCTACATATTCTCCAAACTCTAGATACATATTTTCTCAAAGGATATGTGGTTTCTGAATCCGGCTAGCGTAAAATGAAGGTGGCTGTGGCACCAAGACGGATATTTAGACAGCAACATCAAATCTGTCCTTTAAGTCCCTCTTTTTTAGTCCAAATAAATGATAATCGCAAGGTAGTAAGTCCGAAATAATATTTCAGTGCAGTTTAAAACAGGTCTTAAATTTTTTGTCGCAATAGTCTATTTTGATCTTAGAAGCAATCGTTAATCGGCGATTATCTTTGACAAGTAACCAAACAGACTCCTCACTAATGCTGATCCACAACAACATCGGTGACTTTAAATTGCTTTTTATCCTCCCAAAAATTATTTATATTACGCTTACCTTTCGGTATTTTAAAACCACTATCTTCAAACTATGTTTTAAATTTCTCAACATTTCGGACCGACTTACGCCCCCTGTCGTTAAAAACCTAATAATAATCTCTTACGCAACGAACAAGAGTACCTCCGTATGAAAAAAATTTCTTCTAAGAATCTCTATGCACAACTCACAAAAGCCGCACCCCTCTCTTAAGGTGCGTAAAAATTCCGATTTATATTTAATTCAACCTTATAGTAAACACGTAAGAATTAAAAAGAATTTATAGAAAAAGGCACACAAATAAATAAATGAAAAAGAAAAAACAAACAAAAATAGATCAAAGAAGACCACGAAATGAAGTAGTAGAAAATAATAGAAAATTATATGGAATGGAAGAAAAAAATAAATTGTTTATAAGACTAATAATTTTGTTTTATAAATTTATAATATATGACTGAAGAAAATAAGCATCTAATAACAATTTCGTTTCTTTTTTTTTGTTTCTCGAAGTACATCTGGAGTGGTACTATAGTTCAACATAAATTTTACTGTATCATTTTAGTTTTCCTATCTTTGGTTTTATTTGTTTATATATGTTGTGCTGCTTTAGTGCACCATAGTATATTATTATGCTTGAAAATGTCTTTTATTTTTCGACAATTTTATTTCTAAATTTTACATCAGCCTATCTTTCAAAGTCACAGGAAGTGTTGCGAGGCATATAGGAGCTCATTTTTATTCTGGTTTTGTCCTTTCGTCCTCTCCACTTCTAATTTTATAAATTGCTCAAGGTAACTAAGTAAATTATGGCAAATTGCCATGTTCATTTTTTTATTAAACTCTAATTAAAATAATGATTGATGCGTCATTCGATATTATTTGGCTTTTTCCGATGATGCGTAAAAATCTTCAAAGAACTGATAGTGCTTGTAGTTTTATTTTCTATGACCCACAATATCTAATCGCTAATTACACTGATTAGCTTGGCACTTCCTGACGTTTCGATTGCTTGTTTAATTTATATCGTAAGTGAAAATAACAGAAGAGTTATGAGTCCTTTTATATATAATTAATTTTTATAACTTTTAATAAACGGAAAAGAATCATAAAATAAATTTAAATTCTTATTTAATATAATTTAAGCAATTAAATTTAAGGAATTAAATTCAAAGCAGGATTTAAATGTGTTGCGCAGTCATGGCCTAAGTTTGCTACTTTTTAACATCCTACATTGGTAATCTGAAAAGTGTTGCAATCAAGAGTTATGAGTATACCTACGATTTCAATTAAATATGCCAAGTCCTTTGTATATTATCAGCTGTTTTAAGCAGATGCGTTGTGATTTCCTTTTAAATGGAAATAAAAGAAACACACGCAGAAGTTAAATTCTTTGTTTTTGAAAAATTAAATACGTTACAGAAATCGGCCTCTATAACCAGAAATGTTAATGAAGACCAGAAACAATACACGCAATGGACGTCCAAAAAATGCGTCAAAATGACATTTTATTGAGTGACTACCGAATAAAAGTGTACAAAACTGCTAAAGCTATTACAAATGGGATAGTAAGTTTTTTTGCATAAATAATTGTAAATAATTATCAAATATGTGTTGCATTCGCTACAAATGCATCAAGAATGCCTCCTAATGAAAATTTTTAGATGGTTTAAAGTAGGATAAATAAGAGTTTCTGCATTAATTCATAACCGTTGATAAAACTTCAGTCTGCCATTCCACAATAGAGACCAAATAATGATCAAACGAATGAAAAGAAGCCGATTTACCTGCACAAAGAAGATAAAAATGGTTTTCTAAGATGCAAAATAAATTTTGTTGATTAGCTATCTCAAAAAGGGTTGAATGCGAAGTTAAACAGTATTATTTAAGACTTTTAAATCAACTGAATCTAAAAAATTGCAAAGATTTTTTAATTGGAAGTACTTACATAGGTGCAAAATTGGCAAAATTGGTTCAACTAAAGAACGATTTATTGGAATATCTACCTCGTTATTCAGACTCGACACAGTTATCTTCTAGCTATAAAGAAATTTTCTTCTAAATGGATAGTGAGTTATAGTAGCCATAAGGGATTATAAGAAAATCGTTGAACAAACTACTAGGGATGTTTAACTTATAATCAAAAATTTTATTTTATTTAAAAAACAAAGCAATGCCGTTATAAAATTAATTCTTACTCCTAGAGATAGGTCTCTTCGTTGCGATACACTTTTTCCATCTTTCCGCTAGATTTCCTTTTGTAGAAGGCTTTAGTTGTCGCGGGTACAATTGTACAGATGTACAGCTTAGATAAAACAACATTATTGGACTCACATGCTGACATTTTTGGGCTATAAACCAAATGTGGCAAAATTCCCTGATAAAAGTTTTGTAAAATGTGGGCTTTTTTGGCAGACACAATAACGAATGTCGGCATTCTATTTGTGCCAATTTGCTTTCGACGCAAGCGCCTATTTTTTTAAAAAAGCGATGTAGATTTGAACTTGGCGGGCGCTTGTTCAGGAGGTAATTGTTTGGGAACTCATAAAGCACCGTCTTTGGTAAACTGCAGTTTATCATCGACACACACCTCCGTTTATTGAGAGAATATCAGCAGTAATTCTTACCGTTGTTTGTCGATTTTTTACGAAGTAAACGGACAGCACGTGTAATAGTGAATTCATTCGCAACGGTGAAGGTACTCAAAACACTTAGTACATTAGTTTGCTCTTTCTCCTTCGTAGTTTTTAAAAATGTTACATCAGTCGTAAACTTAAGTCTTGACTAAATGTATTTTCCTTAAATTTGTAGTTGATTAAAAAGGAAACCGATACAAGATGACAGTAAATTAAAAAAACAAATTTATAGGAGTTGTGTTACTAACTTAGATAGCTGCAATGCGTTAATATCTTGTAATTCTAATAACTTATTTATAATGGAGAAACCATCAGATAATCGCAATGTTATTATAGAACTTTCTCAAAATCAGGACGTGCCACTGTGGCGTTGTTTGTATTATCAGTGTTTCTAATCATAAGCAGTTTTAGGATCTCGGGTGTAATAGAGGTCACCCATCGAGAGGACGATAATTATCCGTAAGCATTGCAACATTATCCGAAATAGAATTCAGCGAAATCCAAGAATGCCAATGAGAAAAATTGCAAGTAAAGAAGCTTAATAACAAAGAATAATTTTTAACGGACTCCATACAAGTTACATAGAACATAAGGCATAAATCAAAATGTGTACCATAATATTTTAGAAATCCCTGAAACTAGAAACGTTTTAGTAATCAAGCTTGTACATTTCAGCAAGATTCCGTCTTTGGTGGGAAGGAAATTTATGCAAACATGGTGCAGGAGAAAGTTTCTTAATTAATATTACTGAAGAGTGGAATGTGGCGTTTGGTCAACTTATATAAAAAAATATATTTTTTACTGTTCGACTGGCGAATTAACATATTAGCCCACGGATAAACTAATAATAACTCTTTGCATGTTGAAAGGCCTTCTCCAAACCATGCGATAATCAAATTTTGGTTAGAGCTGTCCTTTGATAATTATTCTTCATAAATTACTGCTAATGCTCAAGTAACAGAAAATTAGACCTAAACAACAGGCAATCTAGAAACTTAAATATAAGATTAGTAAGAAAATTGAAAAGTGAAGATAAACTAAATAAAGCGATAGAAAACTCAGCAACATCGATATAGTAGGTTGATTTCGGAATTTGTAACTCCAAAAGTAAACATTTTTATTAAGAATTTCATAAAAGAAAACATATGAGAAAATCGTAGAAGAAAATAGCATTCAAAAAATTGAAACAATTTTAATGGAGTCTGACCAAGAGAGCATAATAAAAAAGTATTAACAAAAGTTATTACCTTTTTCCCTTCGGAAGTTACTCTGGATAAGAATGTTGACATCCACAAATTTGTTAAAATTTTATTTAATCAGTTTTTAATATAGAATTCAAAAATAAAGAAATCGTCAGATTGATTGATATTGAATTAAAGCCAAAAATTCTCTTCTTATTTCTATAAGAAGTTTTTTGACAAAGAACTCAGTTTCGCTACATTAATTACATTACTTTTCCCCGACTACAACAGTACAAATAATCTTAATTGCAAAATCAAGCTACCATTAATTAAAGTATTTTCTAAAGATTTCTAAATTTTCTACTCATTTTTTTAATAGGATTGAAAAATTATTTTGGCTCAAAATGTTAGCAGTAATAAGAAACAAAGTACATCCAGTTTCCACCAAACTTCAGCATTAATTGGAAATCAAAAATTTTCTTATTGGCAGAACGGTCTTTAAAGTCCTTTCTATAACATCAAATATATATTAAGGTGTTGTTTTTTAAATAGCTAGCTTTGACTCTAAATAAATTTTTAAAATAATTGAACCGATATATTACACGTCATATTAAAGAGCGTAGTTTGTTTGTTCCACTGTTCTAAAAGTTTAACTTAAAAAAATCATCAGCATGCACTATTGAAGTATTGAAAATACGGTTATTCTTTAGAACTACTGAAAGGTTTAACAGTCCACTAGGTTGGAGGTCAAAATGCGATTTCAAATCTTATAGATCCAAATTTATGCAAAAAATTTATTAGTCTTTAAATGATTCCCCAGCCCAGAAGACCTTTTGTAGTAAAAAAGGGCAAGGTAATTATGCGGCGTGTTTTACCGCAAAACCAAGCTGAACATCGGATTAACGTGTGCAAATAATTGCTTGACAATTGTTACGTTCTTAGATTCTTCCTCCAAATTGTCCCCGGTAGCAAAAAGTAATTCAAGTAGATCGAAATAATGATTAAATAGAGGCTAAGCTGCAGAACATGTAAAATGTAAGAGTTTTGAGGCTAATGTTGTGCTTTGCACCTGGATCTTGAAGACCAGGCTATTACACCAGAGCTTTATTATTAACTACTTCATAAAGTGTATGCTATCTTATATAATGCTACTCTAATATGGTCAATCGATGACGGATGCTGCAAAAAAACAATTCCAGACTTGATAACATCGAGCTCCACTTGCAGTCCAGATTTGGCACCATCAGATTATCATCTATTTCAATAAATGGCTCATTCTTAATAACGCCACTTTACCAAGTTTAAGAGGGTAGAAAAGAGTTCCGTTAGTTCCTTGAGTCTAAATCACAGTGGTACCAACAAGGTACAGACAACTTAGCGCGTAGTGGGATACTGTACGTACAATGCCATATATTTAGATTTTCAATTTTTTATCTCCTTTAAAGTTTCATGTTAAAAACAAAAAGACTTTTGCACCATGCTAATATTGTACTAAAAATCCAGCCAGCTACGCTTGGCTACTATAGAGAATGCAAGTGTTACGCACTTTCTGTAGCAATCGTTACTATTGCTGCCCTCCAACGATTGTGCCAATCACGTTGATGTTATGTTGACATTACGAAATATATAGCAATGATCGTTCGTGTATTTCCGCGTGGCCCCGTTACTCTGGCAGCCAATGCTTCTCACACGGCCGGGGATCGGGGACCTCCGCATTGTGCTTTAAAGATACTTGATTTGATACTAGTCAAATTATTCCTCTCAAACATACATTTTCTAATAAAATATCGAACTTTATTATGCCTATCTTAATTGGAGTTCGATAGAAAAGTGTAACCGGTCCTATACTAATTTGCTGTTTTACCAACCACTAGAATTACAATACTGACAGCATTTGTCAACAATGTTGCAACGTTGCTACTTGCTCACAAAAGAAATGTGGATAAAATTGTAGCAAATTATGTAAAAATGCGGCGCAAAAAACTGCAGTCGCTAATATTTTCATAAAATACTTCTAATTAATTAGTCGAATTTTACAGTACAATTGAAAATAAGTTGTTAATCTTCACAGTCATTAAACTAACCTGCAGTTATAGTATACAAATCTAAAATTAACTACCAACAATTATGATTTAGCAAAAATATAATATTACTAATCTAAAGCGTTGAGAATTATCATTAACACTTGGTTCGTACTAAATCAAATTATTCATGCAAATATCCAGGCTAACAGGCACAACAGACCATTCAAAATGCATTATAAATTTAGCAGTCGACCTTCTGATGGACCAACTTATAAAGGGGCTAAAACGATCCCGTTCTAAGGCATACTCTATTTTCAACTTACTATTTGCAACACACTCTATATATTAATTGTACAGAAGGTTTTTATCTCTGAAAGGTGAACAATTATATAGATTAACTTTTGAGTAGTTTATTGTTATTAAATAACTCAGTCACTGTCAGCAAGAGTAAATCTATCTCTTTATTTTAAAATGTTTTTATTTTGCTATTGTTCTTTAAATTAGTGTAATTTTACATCTTTAAACTATAGCAATTTATTGCCAGCATGTTATTCAAAACTAGTTCATATCAAATTATTACAATTCGAGTGGCACATCTATAAAAAATATTAAAATTACATTATTTAAATGAATTTCTATTTAACTAGGTGTATCTGAAAACGTGTTACTCTTTCAATTACCAGCAATTACCAACATAAAAAAATGTAATTAAACTTTGTTGTGCACAAATTATATTTCATTTATATTAAACAGAACATTTTTGGAATTTCTGAAAGAATATCCAATTAGCCTTTTTGTTTATTTTAAAATAACCAAATTATATAAATATTTCCTTTAACTATTTACCAGCAGTGAGATACAACCGGCAAAAAGTCTGAAATCACTAACATAAATTTCACATTGTGAGTGATAATCGCTTCAACGGATTCAAATGATGGGTTGTTTATTGCCATTGCATAATGATGCGATCTTAAATTTAATTATTCATCGAAATGGCGCCTTTTGGCTTTAATGAGGGCCTGGCAGGTTCTGGACATCCTTGCAGTAAGTGTTTGGAGAGTTTGCTCTTGAATTTGATCCCAACAGACTGAAATACTATCGTAATGGCTATTGTGTTGGTGATAAGGGAGTTTGCTTAGCATTCTGCTAATTTCTTTCCACAGTAACTCTGCGAGAGACATAACTGGCATCTGCGGTAGTTAAGTGATCCTGTTATCGTAGCTCAATATAATTTGTATAATCCAGAAGTGTTTTCGATCATTTTCTTGATAAAATGTTCTTAAATCAGAAGTAACCGCATGAAATTGTTGTCTGTTCAATATCCCATCGATTTTTATTCAATCTGCAACTTTACCCCCACCATATTACAGAAAAAAGTATAGGCCGAAGATTGAAGATTTAATTTACTAATCATAGAACGAATAGTCCGCGCTTGGTTCATAGCTTCTCAAGTTTAGATTCGTCAGTCCACAAGACTATATTCCATTATTCCAGTCGATTTTTGACAGGAATTATGCGTTTTCGTTGATTTCTGTAGTAGTGACTGTATGTGTAGTAGTTTGTGTATTCAATCTCCATTTTTCTTAGCGAAAATGCCTATGTCTTTCTTTCGCTTGAAAGTTCTAACTACATAAATTATAAATCAAAATAAACACAAATTTGATTCACCAAATCCTGATTCAAGCTAAAAAGGCTAGGTCGTCTCAAACATTTAGCGTTGTCTCTTATTTTGCTCACACCCTATATGTTACTAACTGTAAGCTCAGGTTTATTTAAACCACGCCATCTACATGCAAGGACAAATAAAGCATTAGAAAAGGAAAATCTAACAATGAATATAACAGAAACCAATTGGGCATTATTTTGCCGTATTCTGTAATATTGCCGCGATTTGCACCAACGATATGCTTACGACCTGTTTGCTGAAGTTCAAATTTACTTTTATTTTCATGCCTTGTGGCCTTTCCATGTCACACTTGCAAGAAAATATCTGTGACAGGTGCATTGAAGCCAGTTATTTACGCAATTTTAATCTCCATATCCGCGCAGATAGCTAAATGAGAAGGAATATTAAGAGTCGGTCACATGTTGCACCGATACGCGCCGTAAATAATTTTATAATTTCAAGCGGCTACGGACGTGCAAACGCACTCGTACGCGTGGGCCGTCCGCAAAAATGCAGCGGCGGTGCCTACATGCACATGCAGCCGCGCAGGTTGACAATGTGGCGTAAAATGGCGCACGCAGCGTAATTACGCCCAGGCGAATAAATATCGCAAGATTATTCGAACATATCCCGCGCTAATGAGGGTAGAACGCGCCGATAAATAAGCAACAATAAACTATCGGTTTTGTATTAAAATTCCATTGTAATCAGCGTAAATTGCGAAAAGTTAGGGCACAGCCCGAAGATACGCGCCGGCTCGCTACATATAAGGTAAGCGCAATAACAGCATTTGGCGGACGTTAATGTTAGACGTAACGGAGTAATTCAATAAACATAAACGTTTTACGGCCCCAAAGCGTGCTCCTTTCTCGGACGTTGCATAAATAAGTGCGTTCGCACTGAACGACATCGACAATACGACCGAACTCCACTCAACTAGGGGAAATGAACTAAATCGGAATAAAACGGACAAAGAATCGCTTTTGCTGCTCGCGCTCGCGACTACATTACGATACAAAATTGCAGTGTCGCAAAGGGCGTGTCGCAGTTTGGGTTTCGAAGTTGAGAAGTCGTGACTTAATTAAAGCACTCGAATAAGGAATCTCTAAGTTCTTCCCGACTCCACCTGGATGGAGCAAAGGGCATCCAATATAATGGTTTTGGAAACAAAGTATTAATGCTTACAAAATTGTTTTACTTAAATTGTTTTCAAGAAGATTGTTTGGAATCAACTACATACGATACGCAACGTTTCTGCAGATTCTAAAATACAGATAAGAACCTTCGTCTTCTATTAACAAAAGATTTATACATAGTCATTTGTAATGCACAATTTGTTTAACGTACAGCATTTTTAGAAAAATTTGAGCATAAACTTTTTCATAAAGATGCTTGCGTTTTTAATTTTTTATTTTCAAGATTCACATCCCTGCTTTTTTAATGTTGGCTTCAGCGACTGCTGTGCTTGAGCAGCTTGGACGATCATCACGTTTTACATCTTCCAAAAATTTAAAGCAATTATTCTTGTCTACTTTCCATTCTCAAACAATAAAATTAGTTTTCTTTTTATAACAAAGCTTACATTTATCATCTGCCCCATACACATTAACTTCTTTACTTCCATTTCATTCTTCGTTTTTCTTTTTCTAATGCCTTTCAGCCTACTATTTATTTTCTATTGTTTTGACTCATGCGTCGTTTTGTATTTTTTAAATGTACGGTTATTTAACTTACTAATTTGTATTTTCCTTCAAATTGTATTAATATTCACACTGCAGTGCAGTGCCGGTTTTTTAACTTTGTATAGGACAATTCTAAAAGGAATGATGCAAAATAAAACCTGTGACTGCTGTAATAAATTTATATGGCAGATAGATATATAATATGAAAGGTCCACTTTCCTAATTTTATTTGGCAACACTTAAAAGGTTGTATTTCCAAAATTTTTACTGTGGGCTCTGATATTAAAGGTGACGGCATCAGTGAAAGAAAGAGCCAATCGTGTGCTATAATATACAAAAACCTTACCGGTAGCTATTGTTCAGATGCTAAAGAAGAGCTTTGGTCGCAAAAATAGTTTGAGGGGGGTGGCTGCATATTCAAGAGAAAAGCACAGGACAATCATACACCAACAACAAAATCGTGTAAATCATTTGTGCGGCTCACCAACGAAGCCCCAGTAAATCAACATATCGTGGCAACAGAGAACTTACTGTGCATAGATACGTAAGCGATTAGTTCAACCAACATCTTCCAGAGTGTTAGATTAGCCATACTGGGTCGAATGGTGTGCCATTTATGATATGTCACTCAAACTAACGCCCCACAATGTTTTTCTTTGTGGTTATGTTAAGGACAATGTTTTGGCGTCCCCTCTTATAAAGGGCTTAAATCGGTCGACTCAATTGATTAAGCACAGATGTAGCAAAAACTAGACTATATAATGTGAATTCCTTTCGTCTTAAAAAGTAAAAAATTAAAAATCTGAAACAGAAAAATATGAAAAGTAAACTTATCAAAACCCAGTGATTGTGCCACTTTAGTTTTGACTACCGTAGAGATTAGAATTGTTCCTTCAAATAGCCACATATATTAGAATCAAATTTCCAAACTTTTGTAGAGGTTTATTTGCATGGTTAATTCTTCGCCCATAATTAACGTTGTCAAGTGTAAGCCAATCTCTTCTTGCTTAATGCTTTAATGGTTTTTGTAATTCTGCGTGACACTAGTTAACCTCTTTATGTCTATGTACACCTGTAATCAACAAATAGGAAATTTTAAAAGGAAGTACAAATACAATACTTACCGCTGTTCACCAAATTTACCAACGCAAGTGATATTGCTGATGTATTTCCTAATTTTTGGGTATCTGAAGACTCCGTCGTACCATATTTATCTGAAAATGCAGTTTTTTCCTTTTTTCTAGACATTTCATCGGTAGTTCCTCCATTGAACCTTCAAATCCAATAGCTCCATCCATTATTTTCGCCTCTTTATGGTTGTACCTGAAACAAACTAATAATATTAAGATTATAATATATTTATTTATCAGTCTTTTTGCATTATTGGCGTTTACCCTGAAAAATTTTAAAAATATTTTATTATATGTTAAATTCCATTAAAAAAACTGAAAAAGTTATAATTTATTAAAACAACACATAATTAAAATTAATTAAACATGAAAAGCTGCGAGGAACTAAATAAGCTTGAGAGTTTATAATAAACTAGGAGTTGTCCGCCAAAAAATATTTTTGTCCTAGACTGACAATTTTTCACCCGCCTTCCCTCAAATTTTTGCAAGGTGCGAACGTATAAATTTTTAATTAGACCGGCTTTTTCTCTGGATCAGAAACATGGAACAATTTAACGCTCGTTCATGGTGGACGTAATACGTAAAGTTAAATTAATGCAAAGCTTATGCGCTAGTTCATAATGCACTCCCGTAATTTTTACGTTTTACGTTCATTTGTAGTAATTTTTAATTTTTCTCTAGATTAATGTTGGCAACAGTAACAGAATGTTTGTTTTTATTCTAAAACAGCTGGGACCCCGCAGGCTTCGTCGACGAAGCCTGATCTAGACGCCAGGTAGTCGTGTAGAACATTCCACAAGTTTCTGCGACAATAATCAAAATATTTAAATAATTCAAAAACGGTTAAAGTTAGAAGGCTGATTTTGCGCCGAATTAGCAAATATAGTTGTAAATGGGGTGTGCAAGTTTCAAGGAAATCGGTTGAAGCGTCTAGGAGGAGATAGAATTATAAGTTTAGGGAGATAAGACAATTATTAGATGATTAGATTTAAAGAAATTGAATGAAAGTAATCTGAAGTATGTTTCAGAAGGGGGAAGATCCAACTCTTCCCATAATTGAGCTGAGCTAAGAGTGCGTCATTTTGTTGAGAAGCTTCTTAGTTGAGTTGCTATGTGTGGACAAATATGATCTTACTCTAGGAGCCGCTAGATATCGCATTGTTTGCAAGAACGTTTTTAATACATCAGGCAGCATCCTATTTACCCTTTGTATCACTACTTTACAATGATATTCACTTATCCATGCCTAAATTTTGACCATTTGACTGTATACCTGTTAAACTAAACATTAGCTGCTTCCTTCTGTGATTTAGATCTAATCTTCTTGCCTAGAACTTATTTTGCCATATCCTTGTTCTCATACATTCACACTAATTAATTCATCTAATGATATTCTAAATTTTTTTAGAGAGATATAAAACATGCTAAGTATTTATAACCTTGACCTGATCTGCTACCATGACTTCTTGTCTCTCATTTCAAATTCAAATTATGAACTCCAGACGCAACACAGAATTCTTCGTTCTAGTAGAAAGGATTTAAAAAATAAAATTTGGATTCAAAAACAGTTTTAGTTTTGTACAATGGGCAGTTAGTTATCTTATATTGAAAATATTAATTTACCTTACATCTGTTTAAATAACTTGTCTAACAAATTGCTACTTGCGCATTAATATTAATGTTCTTTGACTATTTCATATTTCAAATGGAACTTAATGTATAAAATTCTAAAGAGTGCAGAGGGTGTCTTATAGGATTTTCATCATTTTTGTCTCCAGTTTTGCAGTTTTTTTAATGAAGCAAACACTAATCAATTGCATTGCCTATGATACTTGTGATAGTTTTGGCCAGTCACATTATTATTAATCAATTACACCCGATGAAAGTACGCGTAAGTTATCAAATGTGGTTAATTCTACAAAATCAATTGTTCATCGGCACTCCAATGCAGGCTGAAGTGCGAAGAAAAGTTATAGAGCTATTACCGCACGACTCAAACAAAAACAGAAAATAGTTGAAACTTGTAGATGACTACTTATAAATTCCCATAATGTTATAATATAAACTTTCTTTTGTAACTTAATTTAAATTACAGAAAAAGAGTTGCACGCGTAAACTTAAAGCCACATACTATTAATTTGTTCAGAATGGCGGTGATGCAGCGATAACTTAACTCTAATGAAGTGGAATAAACAAATATTTTTAGCTCAACGCTATTATGCTTTTGTAAACAGAGTGTGGATGTTAGTGAAACAAAATATCTTCTCCCCCCCCCCCCCATATAGTCTAAAGAACAAAGATTAAAATCCAAAAACTTGATTTAATTGAGCTCTTACTTTACTCTACCGCTAGTTCTTATCTTTTAAAAACATCTAGGCAGTGAAAAATAGTCTACGGGAATTTTTTGCTTCTAAAGCGTGATACAAGTGAAAAAAACGAAAATTTTATTGGTACGGAACTATACTATCCCAGAAAAATGTTCAATATGCGTGGGAGGAAATTTACGGACAGCCCTTTGCAAATTACACTAATAACGATTACTCCATTTTTATTGATTTTTAAGTTTAGTAACCAACATATCTTTGAATGTTAAATAGGCAAACATATTGCACTACAGGTGTCTTTTATTACCATTTAAAAGACCATGTCAAATAAATTTAACAAAATTTGCGTAGTACATAATTTAGTTTAAGCGATTGCCTAGCGACTTCATATAATTAACATATGCACGAATATTTTAACCAACATCCGTTGTTTATGCTATTTAAAGCGAAATGCTAATTGCTGCGCTGTTTGTTATGCACTTTTTAATGTAAAAAGGCCATTTCTAGCCGATTCAATTAAAATGGAAATTGTAATGGATAAAATCGTAATTAGAAGTTGAGTTATGTTGTATAAGCGATGTGAAGCGTGCAGTTGTTCTGCATCGTTATCGGCAGGGGTTACCGCGATAAATCGAAAGAGCATTCAAACATAGAACCTTATCGGCGACTAAGCGCCCAAAAAATGGTAACAGATTAAGGATGCGTTCAAACGCATTCTTTGTTTCTTACAAATGCTAACAGTGCAGTTGAGCTTCTTTGTTGGATATAATAGTACGTTGCTTCTTTCCTGCTGGCTAATTCTGAGCGTTTCTTTGAATATTCTTCTTTAATTAATCTGAACGGGATGAACACATTCCGACAATTAATGTCTTAGTTAGCGGCAGTAATGATGCGGCGATAGACAGCCTGCTTGTAGGTTTAAATCTTGGGATAGCCTCTTTAATGACCGTCAAGTAGTAACAACACATACAAACGGCGTAAAACGTAAAAAATGCTTCATTATACTTTAAATCATTTTAATGAAATGAAATATAATTGTCAAGTTTTCGAATAAATTGTTATAATTTGCTTTGATAATTCTCTGTCTCTATAGTTGCTATTATTGGAATCGTGCTGTTTACATCTGATCAGCATGGCAAGAAAAAGAAATGCCCAGTTCAATAATATGTATGAAACGTAACACCCGTAATTTCTAAATATATGCAATGACTAGTAATAAGCTCACGATGCTGCTGGATGCTCGTTAACAAATTATCGCTTTTACGCCTATGCAGCAATTATCTTTTATGTTGCCGCTTACTTTTCGCACGAAGTAAATTAATGTAATCATTAGCAGAAGTAACACCTTTTGAATGGGACTGAATGGCACATTCGTTATTATTTTTCAAACCCCAAAGGCGTAATACTAATTAGATTAAAATGTAACAAAAAAAACTGGAAAAAGCAATAGAATACTGTTCGATGTGACATTTAATTTAATATAAAAATAGCAGTGTGCGACCCACCCACAAATGCTCAAAATTGAGAAATAAAATAATTTTTTGCTATATCACAGAGGACGTTTATGGTCTTGAAATGTCCAGCCAAGTTTTTCTTTATAAAATATCACACAAACAAAATAAAAATAAAGAAAGTTGTAAAAGTCTGTTGGCAAAATGGCTCAAGTTTAGATGAAAAATGAAGAAAAGAAAATAGCCATTCTCTAAGTATCCTGGTAAAAACGCTCGGTTAAAGTCCTCTTTCTAAAAATCAAATAAGAAATTTCATAAACGTAGCAATGACACATTTTACTGACTATTGAAATTTTTGGTACAATTAAAAACAAATTATATTTTATTATAATTTTTTTATTAAATTGGGCATGTTATAACTAGAAAACTATTCAAGTTTGAGAACCGGCATGTTGATGTCTATCCAAGTTTTTGGCTATGAGGTCCCAGGGAAATAGTGTAAAATAGGCGTTGTTATTCAGATTATAGAACATATTAATAAGTGAATTTGAAAGAAGATATATTCTTCGCCTACATGAAGAGCTGTGTTGTTACGATAAATAAGGCAAATAATTGATCGCCATAGCAGTAGGGTGGTGCAAATGTAGACCAAGCGAGACTAACCTGGAGGATCGTTATCTTCAGAAGCTTAGGATTACAGACGGTAACGTGACTTCAAGTACCCTAACACAACAATGATGGACCACTGCCTACCCTCTCTAACCCTCTAACAACGAAAGTTACAATGGGCAACGAGAAGGATACACGAGTAGCATATAATCGTCTTTTCTGATTAATTCATAATTTTTTTTAAACGGGATCGATGATTGCACATTACATTAATAAGCCGTAGACGCGGAGATGGAAAGCAAGAAGAGTGCATTCGTACAAGGAATACAACGCCAATTGGGGGTATCTTGGTACAGGGAGCTGCCCGTATTCTCTAGTCAAAGTGAGAATCAACATTACTAGTCAGACTAAACGCGATCTTATAGTTATCTGTAGTACTTTCTTTCCTTCAGAGGGTTTCCCAAGAAATCTTTCAATAAGGTAACGCTCGACTACATGAAGCACATAACACTTTGAACTTTCTTCATCGAGACAGAGTGGAAACACTTCTATGACCCTTCCGGTTACATGACCTTTTATCATTTGACAATATCTGAAATATTATTACATTTTTGTTTGGTGCTCTAATTTTAATGAACAGTAGTGTAATTGAGAATATAAGCTTATTATAAGCACATCCAGTATTATGTTCATAACATGGATATTTTTAAAATTGCAATTTAAGTATTTAACGTTATATATAATATACTATACAATTTCCTTAAAAATACTTCAACCAAACGTTCCGACCAAAATGGCTTGGTTTCTTTGTTTTAACTTTAAATTTAATTTTCTGCCTCAATTTAATACAATGGCTTTGGTTTCAGTCCAACTACACTTTCGGTTCGAAAAATATTGTCATTTGAAAAATTTCTAGTTTAACTCACTTATAGCTAACCCTCCTACTTATATATTAAGAAATCATCCGAATCGATTGCTTGTTCAACTCGCAAACAACATGCAATCTTCTGCCCTAGAGGAATACACCCAAAAACATATTTACTGTTTTGCAGGAAAAAAGTTGTAGTGTGTGTTAATGCCGTACAACTATGTCTTCGCTTATATATAAAACTCAATGATTAAAAGAGAAAAATGTAATGGCAGTTAAATCTAGGTTATCCTTGAAAATCCATTATTTTTATTTTCTGCTTTCACAAACAGCTGCCTATAATTTATAAATATGCATTTACAAACTGCTGTTTAAAAACTTATTAATGTCATTTTTACAAATTTTTAGTTTTAGAAAGAGGAAACTTTAATTTTTTCTTCAAACTATTGTCATTGTTAAACCGCTAGTTTCTTATACAACTATTGAGGTTGAGAGGCAAGTAGAAGTTTCTTGACGAGAATGTTGGTATATATTACTGATAATCCGGCATCTGGTTTTCACCAGCACAGATCAAAATTGTCTAAAAAAAAGAAAAAACATTAACAATTTTTGTCAAACTTAATAAGTCAGTGCTAATTGTTTTCACACTCCTAAAAGCTCACGAGTAATGATTCTTCCGAAAACCAACAAAAGCGAGGTTGGTCTCGTCCTTTTGTTATCACAATGATGTGTTTCTAAAATCGTTATTCTTCGAACGAAGTAGTTTTTCAGAACGAGGTTTAATTGCTTGTAGAAATTTTTTGAAATCAGTTGCAAGCAATTCATTTCCATGCCATGTTTCGCCTGAATAGCAAGTTACTCGACAACTCTTTGATGCTTGGAATTAAATTTATTTAAAAACAGTACACAAAAGTTTACTGTTTATTATACTAATTGTAGTATGATATGTAATACGTTGTAACCGAAAATATGTAATAAATATATACAGTTAAAATGTGAGCAAAAATTATTGTGGGGTCACAATGTGGGCACGAATACACAAACGCCTGAAAATTACATTTAAACGTGATAACATGAAACTTAATTACAGAAGCTTGTTAAATTTAATTTATGTAAGAAAGTGAAAAATATGTCTAGGGTTTACTAAGCATTAATAGTTTATATACTATTAGTGAACTCTACCTACCACGCAGGTCGTCTTACTTTTGGCGATGATTCGCCAAAAAATTGATTTTTTTAATGGTCATCAGATAAACTTGACTTTTCTCATATTGGCAGTAATGAAATTTAATGTAAACATTAAACTTCAAACTGCGCTCGCAAAAGTAGCAAATCAAATCACATGAGAATGACACAAATAGTTAGTTTCAGATCGTTAAGATTATGCTTAAACTTTCAGGTTTCTTAACGTTCCACTCATAGCTGCTTCATAACTTCTGAATTTTTTTAACATGATAATCGTCAACGAAAACTCTAAATATTGTTTCGTGATCCGAAAACAATTTAAATTTTTGTGAAGTTTTATATCATAATGAATACGCTATGTATATCTTATATGCTCCTATTGTTTTAATATAAAATCTTTAAATAGCATTTTCAAGATATCAGCATGATCCTAATTTTTATATTTTACCTTTAAGACTGCCCCATAAAAGTCCAGGATATCAAAAGAAGAATAGATGACTGCCCGCTGGAGGATAAAATGCCTATACACTCGAGTAACGAATACATTGGGTAAGATACATATAGACGTACTCCAGCACTAAAAATAAAATTACATGCCTAATTTGGTGGCGCATTAGTTACCCAATCAACATTTTAATTTTATTTTTAGTTGAAAAACCATCACAAGTGCATATATTTAATAATTTATCTTAAAAATATTTAGTGGACTAAAAGTTTATCTATAAATATTGTTAAATTCTGATCAAATTAGATACATTTTGTGCTGCTTAATTTATTAAATTTTCTTAGTGCTCCAGTAGTCACTTTTGTAAAGAATGCAGCACTTTCTGAGAACAATAATGTAAAATTAACAGCTATAGAAAAAGGTAAACGACGCATCTTTTGTAGCGCTTAGAACTCGCTGCTGCATCGTCAGCTAGTTTAAGAACAGTGCAAAGATTGGTAAAAGACTACGAATTCTTAAAGCAACATCCGCAAAAAAAATATTTCGTTTGCATAGTTCCGATAGATTTTATTATTAAAAAATAGAGATAAACTTTTAACACGCTACCATAGTTCATAAAGTGGTATAATATCAATATCAAACTTTTGCTGCAAATTAACGACATTAAAGACACTGCCATTTATACAAATGAAAGGAAACCTTGGTTTAAAAAGCAATATACTGAAGCTTTAGAACGACACAATCTGTCATATTTCTTAAATAACATTGAAAACGTGTGGGATCGATCATCCTAGTACTGTTTATGGTAATGGACTTTAATACGAAAATGTAAAAAATAATACTGAGGACTACATGTTATATCGAGCTGTATTTAAAGATAATTTTTTCTATGCAATAAACCTTAGACAACTCTCTAAAAAAAGTAAACAACAATAATGTTAGAGAAGAAGCAAATAATTTATACCAACAAGCTGTAATGTAAATATAAAAATGCAAATGCAGATAATTGGAATTACGAAAAAAATAACAATTAAGGAAAAAGGAACATTTTTAAATTTTTTCTAATTTAATACACCAAATGGATTTTCTACAGCAACAATACTGACTGTCAAGAGGCCATGGCTGAATGAAAATCCAACTAAACACCCAATTAACAAACAGCTCGAAAGAGGGGGCACTAATTGGCATGTGCTGACTTCCGGCCCACCGTGAATTACTTTTTCTGAAGCTGCGCTAACGACAGAGGATGTGAAATACGGCATTTAAAAACTAAAGATAAGATTTAGTGAAATCATCGAAGCGATTACAGATGAAGACATTTTTTAAAGACAGTTTTTAACACTTCATTTTTGTTTATAATTATATTTTTATTTACTACTGTTTCTATAACATATAGTTAAATTTTTTTGTGTAACAATAAAATTTAATTTGTAAACTATTTAAGGCACCCTTTTCTCTAATATATAGCAAGAAGAAAACGAGCAAAAATTGATATATAAAGTAAAGGAAAAATATTAAAGTTTTAATACCAACTGTACTGTACAATAAAGCTAACACGGGACAACAAATTTTTAGCTTATTTTTTAATAACCATTTGTATACAATTTCTTTTTGATCTATAGTCCTAATTGTAATATTAAAAGGAACTTCTAGGACGTCACGTTTTAAAAACTCGAAGAATAAAGCAAAATGTTATTTATAATAATCAGTTTATTACAATTAAAAATTTTTTTCTACACTTTTCTTCTGTAATTGGAAAAAACTTTTTGATAAAATATAGCCAGCAGTAATTGGCAAGTATTTCGCTATTTCACTTCAACAACCCAATGCTTGGTAACTGTCAAAGAGTTCGCCGACAATGTTTTTATAATTATCAGATTTTTTATTTTTTAAAAAGTTCTGTGTTACTGCTTTAAGTCGGTTCTAAGTCCCTTAGGACGTTTTCAAATGCTGTATCTCGTTAGAAGATTCATTTAGGGTTTTACAAAGATACCCTTCTTGAGACGTCCATGGCTTAAGCCGGGACATTTTCTTTATGATATTAAAATCCATGTCCTTCTTTGCTCATTGTCTTTACAAAAAATTTATTTTTCACGTTCAACTAGAGTTGGATGAATTATGTTTTATTTTGTCCAAGAATTTCTTGTTTTCTTGTTGATAATTGTTTAACAACAGAAAGCGAACCGTTTCCCTATCCTACTCAGAAATACAACAACTTCGTGCGTCTAAGTTGCAAACCAAATCGACACTGATATACAATTTTTATTTCTATAATTAATTTTGTCGAGAAGGCGTGCCATATTTTTGTGTGAGCAAATATTCGATAGGAACTAAAGGATAAGTATTTCTTATGTGTAAAAAGAACGGCTTTTAGGCTCAGTTACAAAGAATCGATCAATTCTACATTGTTTTTATAACCCAATGGAAGCATCAATGTTATTGCGAAAAAGAGGCCTTTTTCACTTGAGATATATTGTAATGACACTTTTTGGCGTTTGTGTTAGAATAACAACTCTTATCCTTGCAATCTTAACCCTAGTATCTCTGCTTGAGTTTTTGATAAACGCAAATCTTACACCATATAATTCCGAGTGAGCTTTTGGATGAGGTTTATATTCTTGAGATGGTAAAAATTCTTTATGACTGCTAGATTGTCCTGCATTTGCTCTTTCCACTTCTGTATTATCTGGTGCTTCTTTTAAATCAGTTGAATAACTTGGAACAGGAAGGGTTCCTGAATAAGATACCGGCCGAGTAGCAAATGACAAACTGAGATACACAATTTTCTTTTTGTTTTTGCCCGAGAAGCAAAAGATTTTGGTGCAGTAAAAGTAACAATATATGTGATGGCCTGTTTATCCTTGTGATATCACCGGAACTCTAAACGGCATAGCAGTGTTCTTCCCATCTAACCAATTTTGTAGGCTAACAACACATAGTGAACAATTCTTGGGAATCCAAGACATCTTATAATATTTCGCGTATACTGCTAATTTCGTAATTTTCCACAAATATAATAAAAGCATCATTTATGCACTTGAGAGATATTGTGAATATTAAACGTAACAGATGACAACAAATTGAGTTAATTTAATTTAAATAATTCTTCTTCGCTATTTTATACAGGCGCATCGTCGCATATTTGCAAATTTCTAAAAATGTATTGGTTTAAAAAGAAAAAAGCTTGGAATTGTTATGTAAAAAATATGTCAAGGCTTGTTCAGACCTATTCAATCAAGTTAACTAGGTCTAAATTTCTTTCTGGATATAACATTAATGTAATAAAATATAAAATATGGACGAAGATAGTAAAAAAATTGCATGTTTAAATCAAAAATGTTTATGAAAATTTCTCGAAATTCGAACGTGATAGGATAATAGTGAAAATATTTTTAGAATTGTCAAAAAGATGGATCCGTTGAACATAACATAATGTCAAAAAAACCTTTATTGACCAGTGTAATTATATTTTTGTTAGCAGTGAACACAGTGAACTCTAAACTAACACTGTTAGGACCACTACGGAGAAGTAAACCAATCTTATTGGTTAACATTTTGAATTTTCATTGTTTATTAACGAAAAAACACGAACGTTTCCATAAGTTTTTAATCTTGTCCCTTTAAATAAAAGTGGTCTTTTATCTTCGTCTTTTTTGAACTTCCTTTTTCAGTGTTTAGTGTTTAATCTTTGCCTTTACTAAAACACATACAAAATACAAATCACTTCTTAAATCACAAAACTGTGTTATAATATCTCAAATAGTACAGATATATTATATCACAACAACAAATTACTGTGACACAACTGAATATAAAACAAATTGAAAGTCGACCATAAAATAACCATTCACACGCAAATGTGAGAGAGATAGAGATATTATTTACACAAATATATTTGAATGGATCAGATAAAGAGAAAATTCGATAAGGATTTGCATAAAAATAAGATGGGGATAACAGAAACATGCAAATATTAATTTTCATCGTTAGATTAACGACCAGATCAAATGCGGTTCGTTTTCCATCGCTTCTTTTACCCAGTGAACTAGAAAGATGCGGAGCTCCCCTTGTGCTAGTAAACCATTGGGTTTCTAGGCAAATGGTGATTGGGGGCGACTTATGATAATTGGGGATTAACAGTTCTGGGAAACTTTGACTAGCTGCTGTGTCATAATCGGAGGAGAAAAAAGCCACGAAAGCAGAGAGCTTGATCGATACTTGGGTGCTCTGCGCGGCATAAAGGAACGGTTCTTCTCGTCTTAAACCCGGCCGCGCGGGGATACCTGCGGAAAGCAGAATTTACGGCGCGGCGGTTCATTAAGTGCAGGAATTACGGCCGTTTATTGCGCGGTTTGATTCTGCACGTAGTGCGCGCCTTTCTGCAATTACAGCGGCTTATCGGCGCAGCCCGCCTTTCGGCGGACTGGTTCCGGACTGGATTCCTCGGCGCCCGAATGGCCGCTTATTAAGCGATCGCGGACGCGCGTAGCCAAACTCGGCCCCGGAGCTGCCCGCCGCATTTTGCGATTCCACGTCGCGGTGCAATCCCGCACGTGCAGCAATCCCATCCCGGCGAATTTATCGCGGCAATCGGCGAGATGTATGAAGGACTGTTTGGGAAACCGCCGTCCCATCTCGGGCCATGTTTACAGAATGGGCTTCTATTAGCGGGACTCTCTTCGCGGCGGAAGCGTCGTTCCTCAGAACCGGGGATGACATAAAAATAGATTGGGCGGCTCCGGGCGAAGGTGGAAAAGCGCGCCGAATATACGAGACAGACAAAAATTGGGTTGCGCCGCGGAGAGGCACGCGGCTTCCAAATAAAATTAAGATTATTCGGAAACCTAGCGCAAAGGTTACGCCGGATAAAGTTCTGTTAAAGCCCTGGCAATAGGCAACGGTGGACAAATGGCTAATACCGAGAAGGGTTGGAGAATGGCGCTCTTAACTACCTTGTGGTTTGCAAGATCATTGCCCTCGCTGCATTTTCAACAATCATTGATGTGCAGTCCACATATTTTCAATTTTATCACCTATAATAGCATGGTCATTTTTCACTTTCAGAAATGTGAATAATTTTTTCTTTTGCACCTTCCAGTATAACATCAAAAATATAACTTAATTCAAATTTAAAATACCACGCAATAATAAAACATTTGCTAAAGAATAATTACTAAATACAAAATAAACAAGCCACAAAAATACATAGAAGAAAAAACAAATAATAAAACAATCTTACCAAGAAAGCAAAAACTAGAAAAATCTCTGGGCATTAAAAAAACAAAAAAGTAGTCAAGCATAGAAAAAAGAGAAAATTTATGTTACTTTTATTAACTTTGATGATAAAAGTAGCACTACAAACCTCCCATTCTTTTTTATAAACAGAAAAATAAATTTCTAACATCTCTACGGTTCATTGACGTGATCTTAACACTATGGGTATCATTTCTTAAAAATTATTTATGATTATATGAACTACTATAGATTAGAGAAAAGAATATTGTTATTAAAATTTACTAGAATATTTTCTGGTTTTATTGCTTTGGTTCAAAAAAATTAGCTTTGATAAGATTATCTCTTTGATACCATCTTACAAGTCCCAAAAAATAGACAACTTCAAACTGGTTCGTCTAAGGAAATTATTAATAAAACTGGATAACTTTTTATGAATTATTTAACGACTTAAACTCGAATTAGGAAACAATTTAATAAAGGAATAATGAAATAATAATTTATAAATAATAGAAGTTTATGACGTTTTAGTCTTTTTCGCATAATAATGGCGTTTCTAAATTGATTTTAATATTTAATTTTGGGCAATAACAAATAGCTTCCGATCATTATCTCTTAGAAGCCAGTCGTCTGGCCTTCCTTCCTACATAGACGCGTAACTGATTAAAATGCTGTAACTTTGTTAATAACTGAAATTTGAAAGATTTTTTTACTACAATATTTACATATCTAAATTTTGACAAAAAAAATCTATAATTAAATACCCCGTTAATTTAAGATAAGAGACAAGTGCTGAAAGTTTCCGGCCCGATTATATTCTATGAATAATAGGAATAAAACAATTGGATAGTCTCCGTGCAGTGCAACACATTTATTATATCTCAAAATTAGCATTTCAATACACCTGGAAAATTATTCTAAAGTTTTATCTTGAATATACTTCAAAATATCCTTTTACAACTCTTCATAGTTGTTAAATTTTCTACCTCAAAGTTCTATCTTCAATATTTGAAAATAGATGATAGTCACTGAAGACTAGGTCTTGGCTGTAGGGTATAAGAGAAAGTTCCTCAAAGCAACTTGAGTATTTGCAATCTTATTTTTTGATAACGCAATTTATGTAGTAAGCTAGTGTAACACTTTTCCTTTATTGCTGTGTTTCTTTCCTTAGAATCAATCTCTTTGAATTCCAAAAGATCGTTGCCAGGATCTTTTTCGTCAATTGAACCACATTTGTCTTCCATGGGCGTATGTTATCCGTTCTGCACTATTTGATCAACCCTTTTGTTAAGAAATTATAGTACTTATCTCCTACAACAATTAATAGAAAAAAGTTTGCCTTTGTTGTTACGACATAAATTTAAAATTGTTCACAACACGTCACACGTTGCTATTTTTGAGTCGCTAATGAATGTTGGAGTACCCATCTGGGTATTCATATCAAGGTACATCGGAAAGCCCTAACCTTTTTGATAATTATCTGATCTTGCAACACCTCGCGCTTAATGAGAGCGACGTTTTCCATTGAGTACTTCAAAAGGTCGACCTTTTATTTCGCCCGTTTCTTTACAATAGAATATGAAGGCGAAGATTTACCATACGCACCATCCAAACGGTATTGGGACTGAAAACTTCTTTAGTGAAAAATTTGATTACGCCTCTTTACTCGATTTTCTGCAAACTGATATGACACTACAAACTCAAGTGACTATTACTAACCAACTGATGCAAATTGCCTGCTGAAAACTTTACGAATGTTTAAGCAAAGATAGCGCTATCTGACGCTACCACCATTTTGTTTCTATTATTACTGGAACATAATCAGATCGAAAATTTGTGGCGTTTGCCTCGTCTAGCAAGTCGTAGCAAATATTATCAACGGTATGCTACTCATTAATTGAGCTTAGACTCAAAACAAGTGAAATCAAGATCTGTTCTGCAGTTCACCACAACATAAATTATTAATATCGTTAAAAACCAATAAAACTGGCAAAGAAGCGTAGCCGTTCAACGCATTACAATACAGCCACACCAAACCTTGCCAAAAATCTAGAACTCATAAAATGAGTTTGACATGGAAAAATTCGGGCGCCCATAAAAGATCCTTTGTTATCTTGCAGTTGTATCTGGAGGCAAATTATTCTTTTTTTTATATTTTCCTTAATCCGCAGATTGCTTGGCAGATCTCTATTTGACGTTACTGCAAGCCATTCTTTTCAGTGCTGCGTAAGTATCAGCTTCTACATTTCATACGACTTACTTTACGTATTGTAATTCCATGACCTTTTATTGAATATCATTCTTTCAGTAATATTTGTCATAAACTCCTTGTGCCTAATTATATGTCCGATCTATGGATGTCGTTCACTTTTCAAAATCTTTAAGTGCTGTTTCTTCTTCCGCTCTTCCAAAAATCACATCATTTATCTTTCTATCTGTCCATTTTAATCTCAACATTATCCTCCTTTTCATGATTCGAATGCATTTATAGTTTCTCTTCACTTTTCGCTATTGTCCAGATTTCTGAGCCATGTAAGGCAATACTTCAAAATAACTTTTATCGTAAATTTATTTCTAAATTTAAACTGGGTGAACAAAGCAGTTGCTTTTTATTGCTAAGCATGGCCCTGGCTTCTTTTATTATTTGTTTTATCTCTTTTTTGCCTCTTTCGTCTTCTGTAAAAATACGGCCAAGGCAGTTGAAGTTTCAATACTTAGATTAGAAAGTCCTTTTCCATTTCAATATTAATGTTTTCGGAATCTTTTTACTGTTTATTTTCAATTTTTAGAATGTCTCACAAACTATTTATTTTTTAAAGTTCTTTCGTATTGACGATATAGATATCATCTGCAAATCAAAATATTCACCATAATTCCGCTACAATAATCTATGCAGTAGTTAATGGCTTGATTTAAAATTATCCGGAGTTTGTTCTGTTATGTATATATTGTTCATAAAGTAATAGAAATTTTGATTTAGTTCTTTATCAAGCGATTGTGTTATCCAAGCCATGCATTTTTTCAGATCATTCGACGCTTCCTTAAATTATTTTTTTTATATTGAGAGGGAAAAGAATAGTTTTATCTTCATTTCTAGCTTTTTATACAACGTGTTTGACAATTGTTACAAGAAACGCATACCAAAAGCTAGTGCTATAATTTGGCCAATTGCACAATTACCTGGTAATTACAGGTAATAAGTGGTCAAGAATGAATTACTGCTTGCGGTGCGTTTCAAAAGAGGCGGGGCTTAGTGTGGCTAAGAGTAGTAGCGGGGCTCAGTGCGCGGGCTCGCGCAGCGCACAAAAGTAAAGAGGAGAACGAGGAGGATGCTTGATCAAACACGCATCGTAGCGAGAACCGCTAAGCCAGCTGCGTGGTTCTCAGAAATTAAATGAGATAAATAAGATAAATGCGCAGATGAATCGTTCCGCGATACTCGAGTTTGTAGTAGCAGTAATTCATCATTGGCCGGTTTATTATATGTAATTACCATGGAATTGTGATTTTATGATATTATAGCACTAGCCTTTTTTGTTCCGGTTTGTTCATTCTACATGGTAGTATGGGTTTCCTATAACAATTGTCAAATACCGTACATAATTTTCCAATATATTTTGGTCTCGGCCTGGTCTTTTATCTTTTCTGTTCGAATTATGAGGCCAAATGATTAATTCTATTGGACTGTTTTTTGATTTCTTTCATACCTTGCCCGTTTCTAAATTTCTTAATCTGTTATGTTCATTGTTGTTTTTGTGGTTGTATTTTCTCCATTCTTTTGTTAAGGCTAATGTTATTATTTGTTTTAATGTTTCTCACTACAGATTTTTGTTTGTTTCAGCTGTTACTGTGTCATTTAGATTTTGTTTTGCCCCTTTGTTATACTTCTCTTTTTTAGTTTCATTCTTCTAGTTTACTTAATATGTTGTAAATTATATTTATTTGCATTTACATTAACATTACTGTCTATATCAACATCTGACACGTTTTACTTTTCTATATCAATTTTCTGCATTTACTTTTCAACTATTATGTAATTAATTTGGTATATTTCTGTGTCTACTGGATTTACCCATGTATGTCAACATATTAGATAGTATTTATTGAGTTTTCTGTTACTTCTTCTAGATGCTCGTAGATTTTTTTATCTATGCAGTCAGTTGTTGGTATATGGGTCTGTAATAGGTCAACATTTATTTTCATTTATCTAGAGTTTGATAATAATGATTTTATCATGGTGAACCAAGTAATTCTTTCTTTATGTCCTCATTTTTTGGATATCACACTTTCAACTTCTGTTACTCTGTTTGTTGTCAGAACAAGACGTGGCTATTATTTAATTCACTGCTTTGAGAAAATAATGTGGTGAATTTTCTTGCTCTTCTGTATCACAATGCGACAACCTATTTAAATGATTCTGTATTACCGTCTGCCTATGAGTTACAGTTGTTTCTTTCTATACCATCTTCATTTGTAGTTAGTTTTTCAAACGCTGGTGCTCAAATGAAGTCCTTCTTCAGTATAACTTCTTATTTCTTCTTAGTAGCCATCGTAGATTAATTTCCTGGCCCGCCATGAGAAAATAGTTTACAACCCTATACGAGTCTCTCATTTTAGCTTTATATAAAGGCACCCTCAACTTTAGATAGAAAACAACAAAACAATAAACTTTTTATCTAATTGCGCAACTCTTCCTTTCCTCTAACACTGAATGTCTAGCCCAAAACCATTTCAGCCATTATCTCCCACCAAAAATTATTTTTTTAATAGGTGTTTTGCCATTTTTCATATTTTAACTTCAAAAAAATGCAAAGTACATCGGGCATCGGGTAACAGAATTTTATTTTTTCTATTTGCAAGTCTCCAGTCGTGCTTTGTTATCTTTGCCTAGAATTGGAGCATATTGGGGTTAGCGTGAGATAAACTCATATGTTTTGTATTTGAAAATGGTTATTATTATAGCAATATGAAATAGGAGATTGACATTTGATGTGTGGTATAAACTATAATTACATTATTAAAATAATAAATCTTCACCCAAGAACAGGAATATTTTCATTGTTTATATTGTACTATGTTACATTTCTACCAAGACTGGAATGAATCATTTCATTTGGAATTGTCTGTTAGCTTTCTCTAAGCATACAGATAAACTAACACGTCGAATAAAATAAAGATTTAAAAAATATTTTAAAATAAAATAATTTTAAAAAAGCTCAAATATACCAATTCGCATGCTTCACGGGAAATTTTACATAGATCTGAATTTTTTAACAAAAAAAAATACAGCGGAACCATTTGCCAATCTCTTTGAATTTGAAATTCAATTAATACATAAATTTACAAATTTACAAAATTAGTTCTGTGGCGCATCCTATATGAAACTAAACTTGTTACTGTTTAATGAAATTTATGATAAAATATACAGACTGGGAAAATTAAAATTTACAATAAAGAACAGTTCTAAGGAAAACATTAAGAAGAAGCTAAATATCTGGTCTGTCAACGCCGACATGTTTAACAAATTCGCGAACAAGCCGCAATTTTGTGCTATTTTAAACGCAATATATTTTAACTTAACCAATAGCAAACCGACCGGCCATGCTTTCAAAATACACGAGGTCTTGTTTAACATGAGTCGTTACGTAAAGTAGATCTCATAGTGATGACAGAAGCCCTAAGTAGGTGGTAGAGGCTATTTAAGTCTCCTATTTTGTTGTGATTACATGTTTTTGTGAATTTATATTTTTTATGTATAAAAGTTATTGGAACACATTGTAAATTGTCACTGCAAAATTATGCACCTTAATTGTAATGTAAAAAAAAATATTTTAATTTGTAAAATTCTCTTTTGGACCACTTATTTTTTAATGTAAACGTTTTTTTAATCAGTTTTTATGGTAGAATAGGTAACTCTGTAAAAAAAACCTACAAACCTAAGAATTTCTCACGAAACTCTGTAGTACTAGTAAACAACGTTGAATCCAAATAATTAAATGAATAATTTAATTAATACGACCAAATATTATGGTCGGTGCACATCTAGGTTCTATTGGCCGCTCTTTCTTTGATACCATCCAATACTTCTCCGAAACGCGGAAAGTGGTTATGCGTGCCCGTTTCAACAATTTGTCCTCCAAATCGCTACTCGCCTTGCCAAGGCATTTTGCAACGTTATATTCTACACTGCAATCTAATCAAGTAAACAATTTAAAATGTTAAGTTGATTTATTCTAAAAATAAAATAATTATAAATATGATAAATACAATTATCTGTGAATCGCGATTTGGCGTAATAGCCATTCGGCATAACGACTTTTGTCGTAATGTCTTTCGACGTGTTGGCTTTCTGCGTCGTGACATGGTACCCTTTATTCAACTACTACAGACCAAAAACATTATTGCTCTTAACTGCAGTTATGCAAGGGTATATAAAATTCATAAATCTTATAGCACTTCTTCCATTATAATAAAAAGTATTCGCGTTGCGCAAAGAAAAACTTGAATACTTTCTTTTACATCGCGGAATGCGATGGCTATCAAGAGGGGATACTGCGAAAAAAATTATCCAAAGATCAAATCAATTTACCCATCGTCTACCTTTGTGAGATTTTTAATTTTTTAAATAATTTTAATCTAACAGAATAGCAATGTAACTGTATTTAATATACAAAAAGGTAAAAGCTGAAACAAAAACAATGAAATTGTGTATCATGTGAAAATAGAAAATTACAAAGAATTTATAGAGCTAACAGAATTACAAAGATGAGTTCTACGCCAGATAAGATGTCGGCTGCTATCAAGGAAGATCTACTACAATCGAAGTATGAAGAAATACCCCCCCCCTTCATAAATAGCAGCAAAACATTGACAATGAACACTTTTGCAATAAACGTAAAATCAGAAACAGAAATGTGGGTAAAATATAATTCATTCACACTACGTTCGTATTTATAAAGAATCTTTGCGATAAAAAATATAGATGCAAGAAACTTTACAGGTTAGAGCCGGGTTATAATTTGACGGGTGCAGATTTTCTCTTTTTTACCACTCCCTACTGACTTGTTTGAATTATAGGGTATAACAGGGTATCCAAGCTTCATCACAGATAACGAACTGACACAAAAAAACCTTTTCTTTAACCTAATAGTATGTCAATAGTCGTTTGAATAACTCAAGACGCTGCCGTTTCCAATCTTCTGAGAGCAGACAACCAATGGGGCAAATATATCCTTTCTTTCCTGTGAAGATATCGCTGACATTTTTGGATAAGTTTTCGCTTTCTATTTTAAGAAATTTGGTAATAATCCGTTACGCAACAAACGAGGGTACCTCTTATATTGACATTGTGATAATGACTGAAGAATAGGAGGAATCTTCTTCAGATATCTCTACCTACAATACTCAGAAGTTGTGTCTCCCTCTGTTCACATTTCAGCATGTAAAAATAAATTTCGGTTCATTCTCGATTTACTGTCCTGTGATTCGCCATTTAAAGATATTTTCGACACAATAACACTGGATTTTTGACTTCCTTGTCCTCAATAGTTATCATTTCTTGCAGAAAAAATAGTAACATTCTTAATGTTTTTCGTAATACTTTCTAAGTATGAAGCAAACTTTTCACTATTCGTTTTTCTGAAAAATTAATACAAAAACCAATTTAAGGCCAAAACCTAATTTAAGAATAATGACGTCATCTTTTTCTCCAAACCTGAAGCTTCTAACTACATCATCACACTATTCGCTAATAGTTTAATGGTTTTAGTTTGCCTTTTTATTAATTTCATGGGGATGAGAAGAAAAATATAAAAATATTTAGGGCACAGAAAAAAGTCCGTGGTAAACGCTATAATAGATACAAGCAATATTTAAGTTTTACGACACAAATCCGGGCTAAGCACGAATTCCATAAAGCAAATTACTTTAAAAGTGGTTTAGCTACAATTTGTACCAACTAAAATTATTTATTTAGCTACGAGACGGAAAAAATCCATAATTTTAATTTCCTTCAATGTGTTACATAGCAAAACAAAATTTCATTTAGTTGAATCATTCAATTGTTCTATTCTTCATAACTTAAAAGCTGCTCATGAATATTTGTGTGAGCATTTTAATTTATTGTACACACGACTGAGTATAAACTTTGTCTTATTATTTCAAATTTCTTAATAATTTAGTATCATTAGGTTTAATTTGAGTTTCTACCTGCAATAAAGACGATTTTGTATAATTCGTAGATATTTCAAGTGTTTTTGCACACGGAATGTACTAATTTACTAATATTAAGACTCGCAACAAAGGAAAATCGCGCATTCTCATATGTTAATAGTAGCAATTATAGAATAACCAAATAAATGGACGGAGATAAGAAACATTTGTTAACAAAATGCTGTCTGGAAGTAAGCTGCACTGCATTAAAAACATCCTGGCAATTAAAAGATTTATTGTTAATTAAGTCTGTGTTATGTAATCAAATGGTTTTTGCCTTTAAAGAACATTTAATTTCAGTTTATATTAGCAGAACTTAATAAACTCTTTTATGTTTTCTAGTATCAAATGGGCACTTTGATGATAACATATCAAAAAAAAAAAATTATATCGCCTTTTACTTAATCACTTATGTATTAGCTCAGCTTTTATCTTATGAGGTGGTTAAGTGTTTTATCATTGAATTGCTCCAGCTATGTATAATTTTTTATTATTCTTCTAAATGATTTACTACTTCAACCTTTAACTTTTATATTACTTAAGATACGTAAGTGCTAATAAATTATTGAATTTGATTATTGAAGCTCAACTTTGATCGCTGGTGCGTTTGTCGCCTGTAGATTTACATAAACACGTGCGTATACTTATGACTTATACCTATGAAACGCGGCTCCAATTAATCAGTAATTTATACCACCGCACTTTCGCTCGATTTCGACTTTTGTTTAACAGCAATAATTTTACCAGGCAGTAAAGCCTCCCTCGCGGTCCAGCCCGAACACTTTCCCGTCCGTTTGGAGCCAAAGGGCCGTTTCAATTTTAGATAAAGCGAAAAGGAGTTAAGTGCGTGAAATAAAATTTAAAAAGTTACAAAGTAGAAAAGCAATATAAACACCGTAAAGCAGATGTAACGACTCATAAACCGCAGGAATAAAATCAAGATTTCGCCCCGGGACCGCGTGTGTGAAATGCATTCCAAATTAGGCCCCATAAATTACGTAATTTGAAAATAACCGTTTTTTGCCAGCTCGTTTTGGGAAGGCTTGAGCTGAACGGCCGCGCCATACGGGCGGCAATTATCTCATTGCCGTTATTTTCACACGGCATTGTGTTTACAGAACGCACAAATTCCCCTGCGCGCTCGTTTCTGGTTTCAGCAATAAAGAAAAGTCTGTTCGTGTTAAACGACATTTCTGGTGTGATATAATGGCGATTAATTATATGTAATTGGTTAATATGCCAGGCCGGTCACTATTCAGCTTCATGGTTCGGTTGGTTATTATGAGATATTCAATAAACTAATTAATTGTGTGGAATTACCGCTGCCTTTGACGAGACTAGAGCCTGAATATCGACCAATATGTCGGCATTATCGCCGCTTTATTATTCCGTACATTCAAAATGCAAACATAAATGGCACCGTTAAACTCGAACCTAATTACGGCATGCGCGGGAAAAATTAATAAGAGTCTGCTATTGGAGGTCTCCTTTTGCTGTCGCGCAGAACCTGTTTGTAAGGAACGAGGTTTTCTGAAAGTGTCCTACCTTCAACTGCTCGCGAACAAGGTGCGCCGAACTTGCGGAATCCAATAAGAAGAAGAAATAGAGTAGGAAAGGCACACAAATTTGTATCTATACTGTCTGGGGCCGTCGAGGCAGGCAATGTTTAAGTACGAATAGTCTCTTAGGGAGGAATCGGACAGAGATAGTCAGTCCCCTTCGCCGATAAGAGACGGGGATATGAGCTCATCTTATGCCAGGCTAAGGTGCAACTTCTCCTCGTAAAATACACAAAATACTGGCTACTGTGCACGTTCGAGGAATATATAAACTCACTTAATTTTTACCCGCAACCGAATACACGCTTTTAGTACATATAAATTCGCCATTTTACATTAATATAGCCGCATTCGTTCGCTATTTTTATTCGATCGCCTCCACTTTGCGCCGCTAATTGCGACTGAAATTAGTTTCCTGGAGCTTCGCTGCTCGGCCGCGGCGCTTCTCTCGAAAAGAAACGCGGAATTATTCAGCACCGCACTTTCTCTGCACCCCAGAAACTAACAATTCGAGGAAACTTTCTCTCCCGGCTATATTGGGGTTAAATTTACAACCCCTTCGCTTCACAAACATGCATTTTTCCTGAAAAGAATTTATAATCCTTTAGGTATAACCCTTTTAACCCTTCCTGCGGGCCTCACGAGAGCTCGAATTGAATGCGACTTTCTCCTCGAGACGCCGCGTAAAGCCTCTTCCCCGCAGCCGCGGCCGCCGTCGTGTCCCGAATAGACAGATAGATGGGAACAATCTTCGCCTGCACGGCCGATCCTCCGAATAACATGGCGAAATAGTAGGCCGGGCGGGCAAAATGGCTCTATAAATAAGGCGAAATAAGCAATAGGGCGCGCAGGCCGGCTGAATGGGGGACGACAGGTGAACAACGAAACAGGCAATGTTTACAAAAGTGCAATTGCTGCCTGAATTTCCCCGATAAACTACATCTGTAAGCGGATTGTTCCCGGGTCCGGCTCGTTCCGCGCTCTCCCGGCACATTCCCGCTGCAGCGCGTTCTTATCCCGTAATTTATACGGCGGGAGAGTCGGAAAAGTGCAGAATAAGAAGTCTTTTCCTGCCAGGTCGGCGCTTTCGTGCACACCGACCGAACCGTAAATCGTGGTTTCCGCTCAAACACGTCGCCTCTATGGCAAATATTTATTCATCGGGCGCATGTTGTGGTGCTGATGTACAAAAATCTGATACATACAAACATGCGCGAAAAATTAACAGGAAGACAACCGCACATTTACCGAAATAATTTTCTTTTAAATAAACTCTCTGGAAGCTGCAGATAAGTAGATGCAAAACTTGAAAAATTGTTGTTTTAAACATTAGAACAATTAAAAATATAACATTTACTTTACACTATATGAATTAAAAATTTAAAGAATCAAATGTTATTATTAATATATTTTACTTATTATTTATTACTGATTTTCGTCAAAACTATTACAAAAAATTTAACAAAACAAAATATCTTCTGAACTTGGTCATCTTAAAACAAAAGTGAAAATTATTGTTTTAGTTTGTTAACATTTTTTTGCAACACTCGGTGTTTGACAATTATCCCTGAAAACCCATATCGCCATGTTGGATAGGAAAATCGGGACAAAAAGAGCTAGTGCTGTAATTTGGCTAAAATAATATTATTTGGTATTCTTAGATAATAAGTCGACCGATGATTAATTACTGCTCGCAGTGCGTTTGGATAGAGGCGGGGTTTAGCACAACCAAGAGCAGTAGCGAGACCCAGCGTGGGAGCTCGCGTAGCTCGCAGACGAGTCGTTTTACAATATTAGAGTTTATAGCCATAGGCCAACGTATTACATGTGATTACCAGGTGATTATGTATTTACCCAAATTACATTTGTTTTAAATGTTCCATATAACATTCTAGTATGGGTTATCTGATACAATTGTCAAACACCGTTGTATTGTTAATTATTTATTTGATAAATTTGTAAACAAAATTAACACTTTTAATAATAGTGACAATAATAATAATCTTTCATAACGACTATAGACTGATTTTTATAATACAAGTAAATAGTACTATTGCCAATTGTACTTAATAGTAATTGCTTTAGTTTATTTTTGGAAACATGAAGAAATAGATCTATTAATAGTGGGGCATAATGATAATTATATTTATGAAAAAGCTAATAAAAGAAATAAGAATGTTCTCGTTTCTGTCAAATTGAATGAAATTTTACTTAACAAAATAGGACTTGGTAACACACAGCTGTTTCTTCTATATTCTAAAATGTCAACAGATACTATAGACCTAAACTTATCGTAGTTTGTCAAAATAACATTTTAATATTGTCAGCATTTTACTTTGCATCTTTTCTAATTTTTTTAGTGACACTTTATAGTGGAGCAACTAATCTGGAGACTTAAATTTAAGGACAAACCTTACTAGAGAACAATAGAATTTTTAAATAATTGATATCATGAAACTTATAAGTATTTTGTTTTAAAAACCCTAGAAATTTTGAACATTTGTTAATAATAAAATCTACAAAATTTTCAATAGCAAGTTTAAAATCAAAAAATATTCCAAGATCCCAAATGCTTCTAATTGGTTGTATTTCAGTTTAATGTGCTATAATTACAAATAAAAGAATTGCTTAGTTTATCGTAACGTACACCATTACCTTTAGATACCTTTAGTTTCAATAAATTACAGGAGCACCAACATAAAAAATATTAATATTATTTTATAACAGAACAGAGTAATCAATTTATAAAATTTAAAATCAGAAAACAATATCATTTATAAATTAAGGTAAAAGAACCGGCAAAAAAGCCTCCTCTTGGAACATCTGCTACTTTCTGAGTAAGAACAACTAATAGGCACAATTTGGACTCTATTCTTTAGTAGTCATTAAACCATTTAAAGAATGTACCACTATAAGGCTGCCGCGCGGTTCTCAAAAATTAAATAAATAAAATTACATCAATACACAGACCAATTGTTTGGCAATACTCGACTTTTATAACCCCGCCCCTTTCCAAATGTACCATTGGTCGGCTTATTACCTGTAATTACCAGGTAATTATGCAATTGACCAAATTATAGCACTAGCCTTTTTGTTTCGGATTTTCCATCCAACAATGTGGGACAATTGTTAAACACGCTATTTTTTTGTATTATTTTTTTATGATGGGAAAATTTTTAAAGTTTTGTGCAAAAAACCTGTGTTTGTGGGCAAATACATTTCAAAAAGAGTTTCAAAAAAGAACTTTCAATCAATTATTGCCAAATGTCGGAATTTAGATTATCTATAATATTTTTTTCTCTAAGAGCAAATTTTAACCTAATTAATAGCCACAAAATTAAAAACTGTCGTTTCTCTATATACTTTCTGTCACCATAGTTACGAAAAGCCTTCTCTATTTTTGACAGGCTGCGTGCGGCTAATTTCAGTAGCACTAAATGTTATTGCATAATCGCTGTCACGATTTTTTGTTCAGCCTCGTCTGAAGCCTGTCTAGCAGCATTTATGTCGCGCCTCTGTTTATTGGTGCAGCCTCTGTCGCAGCAAGTAAATTTCGCAATAAATAATCTTATCTCCGTAATATTTTTAGACGGCTCTTTTACGAAGAGCAAATGGCCTCGCAGATGCCAAAACAATAAAAACCAGCCATTCAAAAACCGGCGGAAACGCAAACGCGCGCCTTGAGGCCGGAGCTGCTAGGGTGACTGCCCAGCTGACCAATTCGAGAAGAAAATGTGGCCGGCATTTAATTACGGCGATTTCTACGCAGCCGTGATTAACTGGGCCTGCAAATGTGGCTGTAATGGTAATCAAAACGTTGTCCGTTACACTTTCCTCTGTCCAGGTGTTGAGCACTAGCGCCTGCTGGCCGGCTGCAGACAATTATAAAACTGAAGTACAGACTAGTAAAATGTCGTCGACATAGATATCTAAATATTAATTAAAAATTGGAATGATATATTAGAAACTGATAAAAGATTTTTTAAATTGTGTAAATACTAAAAAGAATGGAAATGATAAAAATACTCGTAGCATGATAAATGCTATTTTTAAACATTAAATTTTTTGTCAAAATCGTGCCAAACACAATATTCAAGATAACACTGAAATTTGAAACGTCTGAGTGGGTTCTTTGTGTGGGGACGCTACTACAAATTCGAAAAAATATACAACTAGTACATAAAAGTACCACGGAAACTCCAAGAAAGCAAAACAGTTGCATTTAAGGAAATGAAAATTATTTAACGATTTAAGAACAACCTAAGCACCCAAAACAAGTCTCTGGTTAATGTCTGTATACTGGCATTCCTTCGGAAAAAAAGATAACAAAGCATATGCGTATTATGAGAACAATTTCGAAAACATATGAAATCTAATAGTTACGTACATGGAACACTTGTTGACACAGTTATTCAAAAAAGTAATTTGAGATTTTCTCAAAAAAAATGATTAGTGCAAGAAAAATGGGGCGTATATTACTTTTAAAGCATAACCCCCAATGTTTAGAGTTTTTATTAATGTAAATAAATTATCTCTATCCTATTATCAAAGTTTCAAATAAATAAAATAAGTACTTCATCGCAATTCAAGCAGAACTATGTTCCTTTCCAAAACTTTTTGCTAAAGGCTTCAACTCGACTAGGTTTTATTTTGCTCCTAGTAACTTAAATAAATGGTTATCTTTTGCGCTAAATGAGATGATTCCTTAATTCTACTAGAGATAGATTACTTTTAATGATGTTTCAAGCACCCTATCAGATCCGCTTTGTTAATTGTTTCTCTTTGTTATAATAAAAGACACTCTACTATTATCTATATTTTTATCTGTATTCACCGGATCTAATTTTTATAGTTTAGTTCATTTTGCAGAAATCTTTATTAAATGAGTGTTTATCTATATTTTTATTTCTTTATTAAAATAACCTTTCCTTAAAAAATTCAACAATCTCTTCGTTTTATATATGCACGATAGGACGCCAGATGAAACTAAAAGTTCAGGATTGTCCTCAATTACAAAGTTTTTTTAAGGTCAAACTTTGTAGTTCTTTGTGTTTTTCTTTTAAGGCGCCTCTGATTACCCAACCCGCCTTTTTTGTCCATTTTATGTCACTGTCGTTTTACATTTCTAAGCCGTCTCTAACAATAAAATAATGTGGCAAAAAATGAGCGAAGTAGCTGTAATAAATGTTTATTTCACCATATAAAAATGTTTGGAAAGTATGACATACCTCTGTAAACGCTAAAGTTACATTTAAGTTGCAGTTGGGTAATTTTGCTAACTAAAACTGATGCATGAAGTATATTTACATAAAGCACAATGGTAAACATAAATAAAATAATTCCAAAAATGCGATAAATGCTAATTTTTTATTTTTTCCGAACTATCACAAAGTTTTTTAAACAATTGCACGAACAGAAAAATAAAGAGAATTTAATAGCCCTTATAAAAATTAACAAAAGCAATAAAAGTAATAAAATACATAAAACAACTGCATCAGTAAAATTGCTAAAACAAAAATAAAAACTAAATATTCGAAACGCTACAAGACTTTTTTACTTTCAAAATTATTCCAGCGATCTAAGTTGATGAAACGGAAAAGTATATTTACCTAATATTAACTACATAATCATCAAAAAAAATTATACATAGAGCTGAAAACAAAAAATAAGAAGAAAAATAATTACTTGTCCCACATCATTCAACTTGATTGCTACTTATTAAAAAGTTCTATTTTACACCAGTTTGTTGTTCTGAGAAAAAGATTTAAAACTAGATTTTGCTACTTATCAAAGACGTTAACCAAAATTTAATTTATTCTGCATTTTTACGCTGATTTAGTAAAAATATTATTTATTGCAGAACCCTTTATGTCAGGACTTCTAAAATATTTCATTTTAGTTTTCCACATTTTGAAGGGGGGCTAAAGAAAGAGAGGATGTAAAAGAGAAAAAATAAAAGGAAGGAGAGAGAAAGAAAGAGAGTTTTAAACGAGAAGAAGAGGGGGGTTGAGGTCTAAGGAGTATAGTGCAAAAATTTTGTAGAATCTACGACATGAGGGTTTCCGCAATAAGTAGTGTTTCTACGAAATATAAGATATAACGAATATTACAGATACGACAAAATAGGCAAAATTAGTCAATAGGGTGGGGAGAAACGATTTCCGTGTGTTTTTATATATTTTTTTTAACTTCTACCATTTTTGACAGATGTAGATCAAATATTTTTTAGATAGAGTCCAAAAATGGAAGAGATCGGATAAGGGGGTGGAACGATATAATTATAAATATTTTTGATTTTTACTTTTGTTAAATTCTAATTAGATTTACGTAAAATTTATGTTGCTTAATGTTCAAGTTGGTGCGACGCGTTTTGCTTCTTCTTCAGATTTAGCTTTCTAAACTTTCTCTAGTAAATTAATATTTTTTGTTCTTATCCAAACTTATCTACACTCTACATATTTCTTATATTGATGTTATGTTTAACCTTTTCCTTAGCTCTGTGTTTCTTATTCAATTTTTCGGTTGTTTTTAACTTGAAATTTAATTTTTTAATTCAGCACTCACAATGGTCTTCTACACAACAGAACTATTTTAGGGCATTAAATAATGTTATTAAAGTAAGACATCATCATCTATATTTCCTTACACAGACTACATGCGTTATTAATTTTCCCTTATTAGATCATATCTTTTACATAAAGTAGTTCTTTAATAAAAATAAATTTGTTTTCTAATCCCTAATTTGTAGAGGTCAGAAAACTTAAACTTAGTTTTGATCGGACATATTTGCTTTTCTTCCTTTATCATGTCTGATTATAAAAAATTGAGCTTGGCATTCCTGTCTGATAGATTCTTTTTTTGGTAACAAAATAATTCTTAATTTGTTTAACAAATTTTGATGGAAACGTTTTTAAGCTTTCTAGCATATTTTGCTTAAGTTATCTTCAGAAACTTTCTACGGCTTTATAACATAACAATACGCCATTCCCTTTCCTTATAGATTTTTCACCTATTTATCATAGCGTAAATATATATTTTTGCCAAATAATTATTTTTGTTGCTGCCCAATAAGACGTGCCAAAGTACACAATTTGTTAAAAAGGCTAAAAGTAAAAAAATGCCAGTTTATAAAGAACACAAAATAGTAACAATAAATTACCCGACAACAGCGTTTCTAAAAAAAATTATAACCTAAAAATCAATTAGCAATTGGCAATTAGCCACACTTTATTAGCCTACTTTATTGACAGTAAAACTGTAAACTGGTTTTATTTACATAAAGAATGCTCAAGTAAAATAATTATTAATCGTCAAATTGCTAGTTATTATTTATATAATTAGTGCACACCGCGTCACATTAACAGTTATTACTTTTAAACATTTGTCATTAAAAAAACTAGTAATAGGAAAATAAAGAACTTGAACTATTTTTTGTGTTACTTGGAAAACTTGCGCAAAACACTTTGTAGTTGTTTATTAAAGAAACTATAAAATATAATGTTATTAAGATGATTGAATAGAAGAAAAAGTGAAAACAATGCAAGAGCTTATAATCACTTATAAATGCCAAAGGAGAAAGATTTTTTATCAATAAACTTAAATCAATAATCGACTCCGTGTCAGTTAAGAAGAAAACCACAATAACAATAAAAGATATAAGAGTACCAAGAGGTGCAAATGTGGCAGTGATCATCGGCAATTAATCGCAAAAATAATGTTTATCTAAATATCTAAAAAAATAGAAATCGGCGAAGATAAGATAAATCCGATAGGAAAAAGAAAACGACTTAAGCTGTATATCCTTTAGGATGAGACACTAAGACATTTATATCAAAACAGGTCATACTAAAAATAACCCGAATTTAGGTACGGCAACACTGAAGACATACTCACATGTAAAATGTAGTATACATGATGCGGCTTTTGAAGCTTTAGGAAAAGTAGAACAATCAACAACAAAAGAAAAATGTAATCTTAATGACTGAGCCAGAGAAGCTGCACGAAAAAAGAATGAAAGCAGATCATATAAAAATAAAAAGCAAAAAGACTTGTCTTAAGAAAAAAGAACAAGAACTGACCAAAAAGGTGCAAATTTAGAGCAATATTTCAGCATGTCAAGAAACTCCAAATTATAGGCAAAATAAGGAGAATAAGAGTTCCTACAAAAAAAATTTTAATGAAAACGAGACATCAATTAGTAAATGCACAACAAGAAGATAACCTAAACCAAGAAAAAGATGAGATCTTCGTCATTCAGGCAGAGATAACCAAGGCAAAAGAAATCAGCTAAATTTGAAGGAATTTCGCGCTAATTATTTAAGTATCGATTTACAAAACTTTGTAGTATAAAAAGAGTGTTTTAGAGAATAATAAATGGCGAAAAATACAGTAATGGTGAAATCAGATATAGCTAACGGCAATTTTTCAAAAGGTAGACCGGAAAAGGTGTGATAAGTGTATTATTAACAATGAAACGAGTAAATAATTAAAAAATAAACTAGAAAACGTCACAAACGGAAAATAGGAAAAGAAGAAAATGGACTTACAGCAGCAGTCAACCATTGATCATAAATATATACAATTCAACAATAAATAGAGAAAACCCCGAAAAACAGAGCTAATACATTTAGCTCTAGATCTTATGTTGCAAAGCCTAGAACTCAGGTTGAACACAAGCTTTATACATTTGATTTTCCTGATGACCAGGTGGTAACTGCCTTGGAGGAAAAAGATTTAAAAGAGGAAGCAGTAGGACTAGAGGTAAATTCTAATAAAACATAATATCCAGCAACAGATAAACAACAACAATATTCATAAATTGAAGAAAATCTTGAAATAAAAGGTAAAACAACAATAACAGACATCCTGCCGTATAAATAAAAACAAAAATATACAATACCAATGATGCAAAGCATAAAGTAGGCCGAAACATGGATAATTAATACAAAAATAAAAAATAAAATTACTGCAATAATAATGGAGTACTTAGAAGAGGTGTTGCAAAACAATACGAAAAAACATGATAACAAACCAAGAAATCAGAAGAGTTAATGTAGAAAAGGCATAATTAGTTACATTAAAGGAAATAGGTGAATTTAGTACGGGCACATAAGAAGAGTGGAAGATAACGGGCTAATAAAAAGAGTAACATAATGGTGTCCAAAAAGATGCGGTAGACCAAGAAGGAGGCTATGTAAAAAAAATTTATAAGACGGAGAATGGGAAAATCTAAACAAAAACTTTGCCTGCATTATTGTTAAATTAAAAATATTATATTATTTAAAAGAAATAAATAAGTTGTAGGAAACCCTTGAGAAAATAATGTATATAATGCAATTATACTAGATCGTTTGGGAAATGGAAATAGTCAATGCCTTTTCGTTTATAAGTATCCTTACACATTGTACCAGTGATTGTGCAAACGCTAACAGCTTGTGTTTATGTGCAAAAGACAGATATACACTGACAATGTAAATAAATTGGCGTGCAAGCGCAACACCTTTGTAATTTCAATACACTCACTGAAATAGTGCAAAGGTGAGAACAGCTATTTAACACGCGTCTTTTCGCACAGCCTTGAAGCTTTGTGTGATTTATGAATCGCTCGAAATAGGCTTCTCCAGTACGTTTATTTCAGATTAAAACAATTGCGCAAGCCTTCCAGAAAATCTATTTCGAGCGTGTCTGTCCAACAGGCGGCCCAGGCCGAAGCGTGCTTTGCTCAGCTTTGTTTTACTGTCAAGCCACGACATCCATTCCGTTCCTTCGGCGTAAAAATATTACCGAAATTGCCCACCTCCTCCAGGTGAATGAACAAATCCCCTTTATGCACACAGAGAATTACTCCTTGCTGCCCGTGCCATAATGGATGGCACCCTATCACGCGACCATTACGCCACGGAAAGCCCGAGCGGGCAAAATTTTTAGTTAGGGTAGCGTGATTGCCGAACGTTTGCCTTAAACGTGTAATCCAGACCCGAAAGTATCTTGTTGACTTGCACAATTAATGGTATAACCTTTGAGTGAAAATTAGACGCGATAAAGTTCCTTTTTCATGACTAAATTTAGGTTGGGCGGTATTTCTGTTCCGATTGCAGATATCCCCCAATTGCTTAATTTAATTTGCATTGCGTAAATTAGATCGACTTTTCTGAATTGGACGGTTGGTTTGGCGATAGTTATTTCGATTTTGCAGTTGCGGCATGCCGCGCGATAAATTTAATTAACACGCCGAGCAGTGAGTAACGCGGCCCAACACTTGCACGAATAAATTACGAGGTGTTTGGCAGTCGTACGTGTTTACTTTCATTAACAATTTACAAGGCGACCACCTGAATAGATAATGGCGCCAGTCCAAGTCTGGGTGGACCATGCACCATGCATTCGCGCTGTCCGGCCCGGACCTTCGCCACTCCTCACGAGAATGCGTATTTATTGGATTATTTCTGCTTTTCTCAATTTGGAGGGTCGCGCGCCGCCAGGGGCACGGTAACTTGTAATGAGTTTTGCCGTGACGTCAGCCTGGTAATGCGTCTGGCTGCGAGGGGTTGTCAGTCATTGATAACATACAGTTCTGTGCCCGTCACCATAGTTGCCTAGGTCAAGAACAGCGTACAGGCCGTACTACAATTCGCCGGACAACTCCTTGTTTGGCATTTGATGCAAGGCAAGCTCGACCGCTAGTTGCAACAGCAGATTTCTACTGGTCATAAACCCCTTTTCCATGGAAGCGTTCGTTCAGACGGAAGCATTCCAAGGCGAGCTGCGCTAGCTTTACCCAGAATTACGGCTTATCTATTAAAATGCAGACGACGACCCTTCGGCGCAATATTTTATCAGTAACGTATTTAAATCTCGTCATGCTCATTTTACGAATGGCTACCTGCTTCTCGCCGACATTTATATTCTCATATAATACATGGAGACTTCCTTCGAATGGTATCGGAAGTGCCGTATGCTTCCTCCGCGTTTTAATGCTTGTCTCCCTTATCATAAACTAGAAATTATTTATGAGCGGATGCTAAAAACTGTGTATGTCTTCCCTGTCGCGTAAGCGCAACAACCGATTGAAGCCCATAGCAATGCCTCCCGACACGGTCTTCCAGATATATTACGTGATTATTGCGGAGCACTGAAGCCAAGTTTCGCCACGGCTAAACAAAGTTCTAAATATAATGACCGAGACTGCGGCAGCGCTGCCGCCATGCGTCCAACAACGTTGGCACAATAATCGGCGATAAACCCGCGTGTTTTCGAAATGCAAGCCGTACTTACGGAGCCGGAAAGGCGATCGGCCGCAGCCCTTGGTGCCGGCCGTATTTTTGACGAAACCAGGATATGTCATTATTCGAGAATTACGCCGGCATAAATTGACGTAAAGCGCGCTAAGAGCCACGAAACGCGCCCGTTTGTCACATTTACATCCAGGTTGACGTCTTCATGTCGCGCTCGCCACTTTATGGAACCTGTCATCTGACATGCTCCTGCCTAAACTGTACTAAGGATCTCCGCGTTTTCTGCTTGTTTTTGTTCCCCAATCTGATTTCGGCAAGGTCGAGTGGAGACATATAAATGCTAATTGCCAAGATGGTTTTTTAATGTGTAAAGTATCATATAACATGACATTATTTTCGAGAAATGTTTTTAGACGTTTACATTAGAAATTCTTATAAAAGAACAAATAAGAAGAATAGAAAAGGTTAGAATACGGATGAGAATGAACTATATTTCCAATTTGTTCAATAACCCACTTTTATTTTAAAAACTGAGACGATAGTATTACTTCTTGAGTTACCACAAAAATTACTAAATCTAACAAACAATAAAACCAACTTTATTAAGAAATAAGTATCAACATTAATTATAAATAAATATTTTATAAAGCCACACTACCAAAGATAAGTCACTGAGCTTGAGATTTACGATCGTAAATACGTAGGATTTTTGAGATTTTTCAGACTCTTTTCAATTAAATATATCTTTAGTTGAATTTTGTGCAATATAAAACCAGTATACTACAAACAGCAATTGCAATGCAGTATACTTCATAACAATTCTTTTAATTTTTTTAACAATTGTAGCATACAAAAACAGAATAGTAGATGCCAAACACAAAAGTATCTGGCAACTTACTTATATTTCAAAAGAAAAAATAAAAACGAACTAGAAAACTAAGATTTCGAAGATAACCCTCAGGAAGAAAAATTAAAAAATAGTTTGCTTAAATAAAATAATGGAAGCGCAATAGCAAATTTAATGCATGCTAAAACATTGACGTTTTTATTGATTATTGTGTTAGGAATATCAGGAAGACTAACAAAATTATAAAATGTCAAAGATATTTGATAGCATTCACGTCGTTAGCACAAATAAAAAAAAAACGGCATTTGCAGCACAGTTATCTAAAATATTATCAATGATTATTGTTGGTACTTGCAGTTTGATCGCTTTATTTCAAAATGAATTCATATTTAATTTTAATAGATTCTATATGCAACAATAATTTTGAATTATCGGGAGATATAAACTCGCAATAGCTAACTTTATTATTTTAAGGTGGAGTCCTAATAGAGATTTGAACTTTAGATTAAACAAATCTTAGGATACAATAAAGAAAGAAAGCTTTTATAAAAGACAGCTTGAATTTATTTGGCAAAGAAGTTTTCAGTAATTATACAATCAACAACCAAAGTGAAAACAAAGAGATTTTTAATGCCATTCGCAACATTTATTGTAATTTATTTGCTAAAAATACTTAGGTTTTGTTAACACTAATAAGACCCACAATAATATATGCAGCAGAGACGATAAGAATGACGAAAAAAAGAGGACGAACAACTGCGTATTCTCGGAAGAAAAATTATGAGGAAGATCCTAGGACCAGTGAAAATGGGAGACAACTAATATAGAATAAAAATGAATACGAAAATAGAAGAAGAACTGAAAGGAGAATACATTGTCAGGGAAATAAAAGCATAGCGAATAAGATGGCTAGGGCATATAGAAAGAACGGATAGAAATAGAATGATAAAGATAATAACCGAGTGGAAACCAGAACAGACAAGACCACGAGGAAAACCCAAAAATAGATGGAAGGATGAAGTATTGGGAGATTTAAGAAGAATGAACGTAGTAAACTGGAGACGGGCCGCGACCAACAGGAAAGAATTGAAGAAAATAGTAGCAAAAGCAAAATCAAGCAAGGACATATGAAACGGAAATCACAACTAAAGGCACTAATCCAGCCAAAAAGGATTAAAAAGTCCATGAAAGGGCGCCAATGATACCTCCCAGGAGGAATTACGGCATACATACATACTTAGGTTTTGTTACACACGTTATACAAAACAACAACAAAAATTACAAGATACTAATAATCAAATGTTAAAGTAATAATGGACGCAGTAAGACAGTAAAAACAACAGCTAATTTTGTTCTGGGTGAAAAGATTAAGAACACCAGGTAACAGTAAAATAAACAAAACTATGTCCCAAAGGCAAATAATAAGATTGAAAGGCAAAAATAAAAAAAAACAAATTCTAAACAATTTATAATGGGACCGATACATTAAAATAACAAGACGGATGCAAAGCAATTTTAGAAAGCGAAGCAAGTCATGCACGTGACCTTGTGACTCCCATATCTCGGGTCAAATGAGAGGAAGATACCGACCTAGAGTATCTACTAACCAAATATGCAGTGAATCGGTCAAGTAGTTCCGAAGATATCGTGCCGAAAGGCGCACACATAGGCAGACAGACAGACAGGATCGTGATCGCATTAACTTTCGTCTACGCCTTATAGGCTTTCGACTGTTAGTAATTTCAATAGAAATAGAAGTACATATCAAAAAAATATTAAAAGAGAATACAAGACACGGGAAAGTCAGATATGATGCCACAATATGACGTTTTATATGAAGGATTTTTTTTAAATTTATAAATAATGTTTACATTATGAAAGCCTTTATTTATTTAAATGAAAGTTAAATGCTATTTAAGTTTTTAAAACAATGTCATGTAAATGACCACCTTTCGCTGCTCTAGATATGATAATTATTTTATTAAAATTGTTAATGTAAATTTGGCCGAATCTCATCAGTAACACAAATTATTTCAGCTTTCAAAACTAATTATTCCTGTAAATGTAGCCTGAAATAAAAACGTCTAGAGGTATTACATCAAATGATCTAGGAAGCCAATACGGTACCATTTTTACAAAAAACACTTCCAAAAAATTTACGATTTACTAAATCTACTGTTTCTTTGACTGTATGACATGTAGCACCATCCTGTTGAAAGCACATATTCTAAATGCCAAGATTATTCCCTTCAAAAATTGGTTAGCACATGTAGATTTGAGGCCCATTCGCAGTAAACGCCATCTTAAAGAAAGTATAGTCCAACCACTCCGCCACTCCAAAAACCACAGCGACTTTTTATGGATGTAAACCGTGCTCCAGGAATATTCTTGGATTTTTCTTGTTTGTGTACGAAGACATTCAAGCAAAAATGTTTCGTCACTAAAGAAGATTTTTGAAAATTCATTATTTTATTGCAATAACAAATCAATGAAATATCAGCATTTTAAATGGTCGTTCGGATTTAACCCTAGTGCCGCACACATGCTTAAAATATCATATCGCGTACTCTGGGTCAAAATGACCCGAACGTTAAAAAATCGTAATTTCTCAGACAATTCGTAACGTAAGTGAAAAAAATAAAATTCCTTATACTTCTCTAACATTTATCTTAATAGAAAAATTTTTTTTTTTAAATTTGAGTAAAAATGATTGTTTAAAAAATTGTTATTTAAAGCAAATTGAAAATTGGAAAATTTTTTCTTTTTTTGGTGTAACTTCTTCAAATTTAATGATAAGCAGCTAATATTTTAGGATTCATTGGGTGGATGGGTACATGATCAAATGAAAAAAAAATTTTTTGGTACATTTCAAAAACTATATTTATTTTGACAAATTAATGAGGAAAATTTGGTGAAAATGGTACATACTAATTTTTTTATATAAGGCTTACATACATTACAAAAAAAAGTTTATAAACACCAAAAATATGAATAATATTTAGTTATAAACGTATAAAATGAAAATTGACATATTTGAAAAAAATTTCTAATCCATGCAAGCGCAATCGTTACATAACATCGACCGATGATCCAAACACATTGGTCGAGAGCATGAAACGCATTGATAGCGCGTTTTCTTGTCGTCCTTGGATGGACACAGCTGGCATCTCGTTCTTGAACCCAAAACCTTCTCGTTTCTACTGTCTTCACGATCTAGTTCCAACATATCCTGTATTGCGACTTTCAAGCTGATTCTAAGTCTTGGGTTTTGGAACGCTCTAGCAGCCATGGTTTGACGACGTGAAAATAACACTCCTCATACAATTTCTGGCGGGAATCTTCGTATTTAGACCGCACAAGCTATTTCTACATTTCAGTAGGATTCTGGCATTTACCATGGCCTGGTCCAGCATGGCCCAAAAATATCTCAGTGGCCAGCGGTTGCTTTTTCCCGCGGTAGTGTAATTTTTACACAGCGCGTCAAAGGTATCAGTTCCTCCTTTTGTCGCATTGTAGTGATGTATTATTTTAGCCTTGTTATTGATCACTTCATCCGAGTTCATAAACGTTGATACCAACAGAACGACCTTATTTTTTTTTGGAGTGTACGACACCAAAGTGACGCCAGATTCCGAAAAACAAAATTTGTTGTTCGGTACTTGTTTCGAAGCCGCTTTCATTTCCATTGGAATTTCCCTTTTGTTTTTACGGATTGTTCCCGTCATTGTTAGATTATAGGGTGCCTCCTTCATTTGTTCAAAAAGAGGGATGGCGGTATATAAGTTGTCGCAAGTGACCGATCTGTTGGAGCCGTGAATAGGCGTGGTCACTTCACGTAGAAGTACTTGAGGTACAAGTTCTTTGTTTGTGGTACGTACAGTATTTTTACCAAGTCTTGGTATCGCATTTATCAAATACGATGTACGTGCGTCATTCAGCGTGATGAGGAGGAGTCCATATTTATCCGGCTTATTTTTTATGTATGTTCTAAAAGCACATCGACCACGGAATCCGAGCAACTGTTCGTCGACGGTGCAGAACGTATCTGGCCTATAGTTTCTCTTGCAGTTGTCGATGAATCTCTTAAAACTGCCCTCACTGGCGCGAATTTATCTTCCGGATCTCTTGTTTCGCGGTTATCAAATCTCAAATTTGTGGTCAAGAAATTCCATCGCCGCACAGGAAAACACACCGGTGGAATGGACTTTAGATTAAACAAATCTTAGGATACAATAAAGAAAGAAAACTTTTATAAAAGACAGCTTGAATTTATTTGGCAAAGAAGTTTTCAGTAATTATACAATCAACAACCAAAGTGAAAACAAAGAGATTTTTAATGCCATTCGCAACATTTATTGTAATTTATTTGCTAAAAATACTTAGGTTTTGTTAACTCTAATAAGACCCACAATAATATATGGAGCAGAGACGATAAGAATGACCAAAAAATAGGAAGAACAACTGCGTATTCTCGAAAGAAAAATTATGTGGAAGATCCTAGGACCAGTGAAAATGGGAGACAACGAATATAGAATAAAAATGAATAAGGAAATAGAAGAAAGAGAAGACATTGTCAGGGAAATAAAAGCACAGCGAATAAGATGGCTAGAGCATATAGAAAGAACGGATAGAAATAGAATGATAAAGACAATAACCGAGTGGAAACCAGAACAGACAAGACCACGAGGAAACCCCAAAAATAGATGGAAGGATGAAGTATTGGGAGATTTAAGAAGAATGAACGTAGTAAACTGGAGACGGACCGCGACCAACAGGAAAGAATGGAAGAAGATAGTAATAAAAGCAAAATCAAGCAAGGGCATATGAAACGGAAATCACAAATAAAGGCACTAATCCAGCCAAAAAGGATTTAAAAGCCCATGAAAAGGCGCCAATGATACCTCCCAGGAGGAATTACGGCATACATACATACTTAGGTTTTGTTACACACGTTATACAAAACAACAAAAAAAAATACAAGATACTAATAATCAAATGTTAAAGTAATAATGGACGCAGTAAGACAGTAAAAACAACAGCTAATTTTGTTCTGGGTGAAAAGATTAAGAACACCAGGTAACAGTAAAATAAACAAAACCATGTCCCAAAGGCAAATAATAAGATTGAAAGGCAAAAATAAAAAAAAAACAAATTTTAAACAATTTATGATGGGACCGATACATTAAAATAACAAGACGGATGGAAAGCAATTTTAGAAAGCGAAGCAAGTCATGCACGTGACCTTGTGACTCCCGTATCTCGGGTCAAATGAGAGGAAGATACCGACCTAAAGTATCTACTAACCAAATATGCAGTGAATCGGTCAAGTAGTTCCGAAGATATCGTGCCGAAAGGCGCACACATAGGCAGACAGACAGACAGGATCGTGATCGCATTAACTTTCGTCTACGCCTTATAGGCTTTCGACTGCTAATAATTTCAATAGAAATAGAAGTACATATAAAAAAAAATATTAAAAGAGAATACAAGACACGGGAAAGTCAGATATGATGCCACAATATGACGTTTTATATGAAGGATTTTTTTAAAATTTATAAATAATGTTTACATTATGAAAGCCTTTATTTATTTAAATGAAAGTTAAATGCTATTTAAGTTTTTAAAACAATGTCATGTAAATGACCACCTTTCGCTGCTCTAGATATGATAATTATTTTATTAAAATTGTTAATGTAAATTTGGCCGAATCTCATCAGTAACACAAATTATTTCAGCTTTCAAAACTAATTATTCCTGTAAATGTAGCCTGAAATAAAAACGTCTAGAGGTATTACATCAAATGATCTAGGAAGCCAATACGGTACCATTTTACAAAAACACTTCCAAAATTTACGATTTACTAAATCTACTGTTTCTTTGACATGTATGACATGTAGCACCATCCTGTTGAAAGCACATATTCTAAATGCCAAGATTATTCCTTCAAAAATTGGTTAGCACATGTAGATTTGAGGCCCATTCGCAGTAAACGCCATCTTAAAGAAAGTATAGTCCAACCACTCCGCCACTCCAAAAACCACAGCGACTTTTTATGGATGTAAACCGTGCTCCAGGAATATTCTTGGATTTTTCTTGTTTGTGTACGAAGACATTCAAGCAAAAATGTTTCGTCACTAAAGAAGATTTTTGAAAATTCATTATTTTATTGCAATAACAAATCAATGAAATATCAGCGTTTTAAATGGTCGTTTGGATTTAATTATAGAGTTAATTGAATTTGGATACTGTTAAGGCTAAATTTGTCATATTGATGTTTGAGGGATGCCTATGTGCTTTGAAAGTCTTAGAATGGACATTTGTGGATCTTTCTGTACACTGTCACAAGCGAGCTGGTCGCATGCGTGTTTTCGAAAGATATTTTTCACTGAACCTCTGTTTTGATAATAAAGTACACATTGTTCCGAACTATACAATAACATTTTATCAAATAACGAACCTTTTTCTTTTCAAATGTCAAACTAAGAAATTGCGCACAGCATGGCGTCCAAATAAACTGTCTAAATAGAAAATGCTTAATGGAAAACCCTATAATAGGGCTGGAAATATGAAATAAAAAATAAAAATGATCTTAAGACAAATATTCTCTCGTATAATCAAAAATAAAAAACCAAAATCTATATAGTTTTAAAAATATCTTTTATTAAATATTTTTAAACCAAAAAATGTATAAAACTTAGCAACAATCAATTCATGGAAGCACCCATATAAAATCACAGAACATTGAAAATTGAAAATGACAGACAACACCTCTGAAATAAGTAAAAATGTTTTAAAAGACTTAAATGCTGTAAAAGTATTGTATTAAACAATCTTGAAATTACACAAACATGCCAAAGCAAATTATCTTGACATTATGACGTCTGCTCTGTATTGACAAAACGGCGGAATTCACTTTAGTGCGCGATAAATCCAAAAAACGGATTTGGCGCTATTGTCTTTAGAATCGTAAGTTTGCTCTCGTTCCTCCGGCAGTTTATTTGGCCGTACCACGGATTAATAAAAGCGAATTTACAAGGCGCAGTCCTAATAAAATTCGAGCGCGGCCGGCCGGCAATAAATTCTCGCGCGGTTCCAGGCGATGCACGACAACGCGCTCTACGACTCTTATTGTATTTTAATAACAAAGTCAGTTTAGCGGTGCCATTAAGTTACACGTAGTAAACGGATTATTTTATTGCAAGATAGGCAGTAAAACTATAATAAAGTGCGCTGTAAACACGGCCTTAAATCAAGGGTCACGCGAATTTATGTCTCGTATGATATATGGCTATTTAAAGATGCTCACTTAATTAGGGTGCTTTTTATATCGCTAACCTCTAACCTGCGCCGCGTAAACGCCGATATTGGGCCGGGAGCCGACAGCGATGGCGCTTTTTATTGAAATTAATTGTCAATAACTCTTTTGTTTTGCAGATTGCGGCCTTTACGGCGGGCTCGGCTTGATGCATGGTAAATATTAGCTTTTACAATTTTTTCATAGGACAGCTTTGCCTAACGTAAATCAGGACGGTGTTACGCAATCGGTGGCGAATTAATTGATGGGAGCTGAAGACATATACAGCTATAAGCTTTAGTCATTTCAATCATAAACCTTTATGGTTGGTATTTTACCACTCCATTAACAAAATTTATAGAATTTATAAACTGTTTGCAATTTACGTTATTTAAATTTGGGAAATAAATCAGACCTTAATTATCGATTATGCAAATTTAAAATAAACAAACCAATAACACATTTAATGGCTACCAAGAGAAACCCAATACTAAACTCTAAAATTAAGATTTGATTAAATATGCGTTTAGGTAAAATATAACTGAGAAAATGATCCGAATTAAAATCTGATACACTTTAAGAAAAGAAACTCGCATATAAAATAATTTATAACAGGAAGTTGCACTATTAAAGATTAAAAATTAGAAGATAAAAAGAAGATAGCAAGTAGTGTCATTAGTTTAATGGATTTATCAGAAACTCATAAAACCCCCTCTAAAAGCAAGGTATAAAAACAGTAAAAAGGATACAAATACAAAAATAAATAGAGTATTAGTATTAATAGTAGATATTATTTAAAATAATGTTAAATAAAAATTGATTAATGTAATAAAAGATAAAAATTAGATGCAGTTTATGATGTAATTAAACAAGGCAAATGTTAAAAGCATATTAAACACTTTCAATTTGCCTTGGAACTAGCAGCTATATTTACATAGGTTGATGCAGACACTGAAAAGCCAAATCAAATATAAAATTAGCAAAACAACAGTATTAAATACTGCAAGGAAGTGAGAATAATTTATTATTAAGCTATATATGTGGAGAGTATAAATGGAGGTTTTGGGCAGAAAAGGTTTTGTCAAAATTAAAATAGCAACATAATAAAACTAGAATACGTTACTGACTTCTTATTAAGTGGTATAGGTATATAAGCATGCCAAATAAGATCATGAATAAAAACCAAAATATCTTTAACACTTAAAATATAAGACATGAAAAGAAACCAGAAGGAAATTTACAAAACACTCTCAAGTTCAGTATTATTCTATAGAAGTGAAACCCAGACAAAAAACGAATGCACTGCACACAATAAAATTAAAAATTATAAACGCATTATAAAGGCAGAGCATCCATAAATTGGAAACGATAGAATAACTCAAAAAATATTTAAAAAAAACGAGGAAGAGGTGAATTTCGTCGCGACTTACCCATGCCGAAGAAGACAAAAAAGGGAAAAACATAATTATACAGTGATATGAGTGACAAACCTAAAAAAACATACAAAACGACGATATGAAAATAAAAAATAATAAAAGTCACAGCAAAATGTATAAATGGAACACTAAATAATTATTGAAAGTCAAAAAGTTTTTTGAATTGTACGTCTCTTCCAATTGAAATATAAGTGTTCAAATTAAGCAGAGTAAAAAAATAAATGCCGACCTTGGCCAAAATATATATAAATAATAAAAACCAATTTTATGTTCAGTAACAAAGTAACAAATAGAATGATGTTTTTGAATATTTTCTGTAAACCTTAATGACGTTTATCTTTGTGTAACACATGTTAAATAATATTATCATTATTTTTGCACACATACCTGGATGATAATTTAAAAATGCATTTCTTGGGCTGGACCTTGGTGGAAAATGCGAGATCCAGAAGTGAACAATTTTCTTTCTGCCTAATATTATCCAAGAATTTGGAAGCTCTATTTACAATACCAAACTTTGTTGATGAGGAAGAAGATATAAACCAAAAAGAAAAATAATAATAAAGAAAAGCTTTTCATAAACCAAGCGATTTGGCGCCAAACTAATTTAAAAAAAATAAAATAACTACGACTATGTAAGAACCAACCTGAAGAAATATTGGACCATTTATCTTACGCATTCATCGATATAGAATTGTTGCTTACCTGAGTGAAAGATAAATTTCAATTTTCAGTCAGCAGAAGAATAAATTTTTAAAATTGTAAAAAATCAGAACAAGACATATAAAACATTTATTTGATTTCATTCATTTCTTTACATCACTTTCTTGTATTTCCTTAACCACAATTTTACTAGAAGTTAACTGAAAGCTAAATATTAGGCAAAACAAACGATAAAATGAAATTTTCAGTGATAAATAAATGAAATTTCATAGTTTTAGTTTTAGCTTTTCTAAATCTTCTTTAATGCACACTTGCTACTCTTGAAATCCGATTGATTATGTAACAGATAAGCATTTTGACCAAACCGAATTCCAACATTAACGTTTTCCAAGATAATTAATAGTACTATTAATATTTTTACGCAATAATTAATATTTTAATAGGAGCTTTATTTATTACTACGACCAAAATGAAACTACAAAATATTTTGATGTACTCTATAAACTAAGCAGTTCAAAGATTTAATTACATTCCTAAACAGCTGAGAAAATTAATAAACAAAATTCTAAAATAAATGAATGGGAAGTAAATTATCAAAAAACATAAAAATTGCCAAAGTAATTAAAAAAACAAAAGATAAAATTGAATTGCAACGATATCTACTACAAAGTATCCACAAAAAGAGATAAAAAGATTAAAAATATAAAATATCAAGAACTCCAAAGAACAATATTTAAAAAGATCGTTTCAAAATAGTGCTAATACTTAAATTGAATGAAATAAATCTACATTATCAAATGAAGACGCAAGGGAGTATTAATAATACAAATCTTGTAATATAAATAAAAATAAACTACCAAAAGATTTTCTGTACAATTAAGCAAGCTAAAATACTTATAAAACCTGTTTAGATAAAAAAAATACTTACGATATTATTTAGCAATATTTCTAATCGCATTTCACTATAAATGATATTTTTGGAAATTTAGATTTAATTTCTATCAACAGATTCGGCTATTTGAATTTTCCGTTGTTTTTGCGAGTTAAATTAATTGGAATTTACTTTACGAAACAAAATAAAAACACAAAGTTGCACTGTTTACTGCTCTATCACAAAAACGGAGTAGACATAATTTTTTTAATTTTCCCCCTTTTTGACTTCACCGTAAAAGTATTTTTCGCGAGCCATAGATTTACTGTGGCATCGTTTAAAAACGAAAACGGCCACATTCGCTTTTATGCCTTTTTGTTTTGCTTTTACGGCCTCCATTCCCGCGTCGACCCACCTACCATTTTACGCAGTCACCATGCGGGCTCCTGACGGACCCGTGCAGGCCGGCGCCCAGGTCCGGAAAATCAATTTGGCCACGCGGTCCTCCAATTTTTCGTATCATCCTCCGGCGGCCCAGCATCCCTGCGCCCGGGTTGCCCCCGGCGCGGGGCTGCTGCGGCCCGGCGTTCGCGGCCCTCAAACATGGCTGCGACCCCACCCGACGTTGCCATGGAAACGAGGGGCGCCCAATCAGGGAGTCGGGGCACCATTATTTGACTGTTGCCCTCTTGTCCCCGGATCAAGGGTTTGTTGTTAGACTGTTTTGTGCAGCGGCATGGATGCCGCTGGAATGCACATGCGTTTCGTTGCACTCCGCGCGAAAATCAATACGGCGCAAATTTGCCTGTCTGCACGGCACCTGCGAGCCCCACCGCCATCCATGTTGTATTTAACAGGATTTTATTCTAAAAATTTGTTATTGTAAATTTCCAACTTTGCAAATATTAAGCTGACGAACCACCCTGCTGCCAGATATTTACTGGAGTACAGATTTTCAGATCATACCTTCCTACTAATTTGGTTTGAATCTCGGCTAAATTAAACTTTACATCACATTATTATTGGTGTTTATAGGTAAAAAGTATGCTTTATAATATTGGACTTTTTGAATTTTTTTTACATTAACCAAGCCAAACAAAGTTAACAACACTGCAACCTAAGCACAACCAACCCCAAACCAAAACTAACACCTTTGTGATGCTGTAAAGGGTTAAAGCGAAAAGAGAAAGTTTGTAAAATGCGGCTGCATTAAAAAGGGCACCAATGACAAACGTCGCTCCAACTTTCTAAACTACTAAAATTAACCTTTTTATTTGTATGCCAAAAATGTAAACTTGAAACAACTTAGCTTATATGTCCTTGCATTTTACTTCAAAACTAGCGAATTAGATTGTACTAATAGAGTTAAAAACTAGTACTGTAATAATTACAAACACAAAGATAATGTAAAACAATTTATTTAATCATTTGCTGATTACAATCTGTTCAAGTATTTGTAATACAATAGAGTGTTAAAACTAATATTAGTTTACAATATTGTCCTTATTACATACTAAAATATGATGTATGTACTAATCATGTAGATAAATAGCGGTGCAACCAGTAGGCTGTAATTCTTTAGTTAATGATACTTTGTAGATCCAGCGGAAGAAGGAGGCGTCCGTTGTAAAGTGTGGCCTCCTGTTACGTATACTGAAGGTATACCGGACAGAAGACACTCAGGATACATTCAGTATACGTACAGGGGGTTGACATTCAAACATCGCAGAAGGCGACGTCTTCCGCCCCCAGCTGATCCGTCTGGCCGAAGAAGGTCGTCTATAAAATTAAGTTTCACAAATTATGTATGCATGCACGTTTTTGTGCGCTAGGTAAGCCGCAGGCTATCTCTGTAAGTTTATTAATTAGAGGGGAAACATCGGAAGGTGAGAAAAACACGCCGTCCCCGGGGAGCCGTTTCGAGAAGTAGAGGGTTCGCGAAGGACTCCCCGGTGCACGATTCCGCCGCGCTCGCAGCCATGTTGGCTGGCGAAAATACACGCGGGGTTACTAAATTTAGCCCGCTTTCTGTTCATCTCTGCCAATAGCGATAGATTTAAAGGGGTGCCAAACCCCAGGGAAGCGCTAGTTGCCGAAGTGCGCCTCCACGCGGCGTAAATCACCCGGCGAATAAAGGTCTACGGTTCTCGAGACGATGCATTTAAACTCGAATTTATGGGCTGTCACTCTAAAGTTGTGTATAAATGGAGCGGCGGAACGTTTTATATACAATCTCAATTCTATCCGCGCACGTTTTACGATGATTGATCAAAGCGATTTTCTAATTTAGTGGCGTGCCGCGCTTTATTATACAGACAGCCCAATCGATACGATTTCTCTCGATTCGGTTTTTAACTAACTAGTCACGCTATGTTCTACAAGTAACGGATGGATGATGAGTACTCACGAGTTCATCGGAGACGTTAGCCGGATGGGCAGTCGACAGGTGGACGACCAAGCGTGGTGGTAGATCCTTCAAAGTCCAAGGCGAGAATTCTGCAAAAGATAATACTGAGAAATGTTATTTTACAATCTGGGTTTGAATTAAACTTACTCGGTGTAGCGCAGCTTTCTATCGCAGCGCAGCGGATCAAACCCCATCTGCCGTAAGAGGTAGGTAGACATCTCTGAATGGTGGCGGAGGAAGTGGAGGAGCGACCAGCCTCGAGGACGTTCGCTGTCGGTATGTTGATCTCGCGTCGCGGCGCTCAACTGTAGACATCGACGCCGACGCAATCCGAGGGGTGGCTTCCCGCGACCCTGTGGGCAGGATTTACTACTTTATGTCCTATATTGAACACAGACTGTGACGGGTTGGGTGTGGTGGGTGCATCTCCTGCTCCACACACCGCCGCCGCAGCGGCCTCGCGCTGCAGTAGCTGCGGCCTGCCCGTGTTCGGGCACATTCTGTTCTTGCACGGCGCATAAATTCGGCGTGAACGCGGTAGCAACATATTGAGTAGGACGCGATGCTTCGCCGCTTGCGGGCATCGGCGCCCGCCGCGGCGGTCACCTTCTAGGTGAGATTCATATGGCCAGATTAAAGGTTGCTGCAGATGCACGGAGGAGGAGGGCCTGCATCTGATTTTCGATTATAAAAGGGCGTGGTCGCCCGGAAAATACGGCGGAAATATGGAAATTCGCCGGTATGAAAAAAGCCGAGCTGAGCTGTACGCATATGCATTTTACTCTGTTCTTTACTGCCTTTTATACGCTCGTCTCCTTAATGAATTCGCCATATGTCCATATGACTTTAATTGTTCTCTATTCTCATCTTGACAAAAAAAATGACTTAGGCTACGTTTTCCACAACAAGAAAAATTGTGCTCACAAATTGATGAATGGTGTAATTCGCCGATAAAGAAAAGTATTGATACGTCATATTTAATTATTATAGCAGTTAGGAATGTTCGTTTTGAGTTTAAAGGATGTACTGTATTATATTAGTATCTTGTTGCATGTGTTCAACACTACAGACCCAATGAAAAAATCGAAAATCAAGGTTAAAATATATTTTTATGCAGAACTTCTAGATGTAAAACATATATAAATACGATATTGTAAAAAGTAAAAAAAATTACAGATCAAATCAAACGTTTCCTGTACAATAAAAACTTCAATGTATGCATATTAGAGGCTAAATACAAACAAACAAAAGCATTGTGTTTAACTATTTCATGTATTAATCAATTCTACTTGATTAAAAATGGTGTGTATAAAATTCGAAGCATAAACCTCAACATTTTCAATTGTTTTATGAGCCTGGTAAGCTCTGCCTCTTGATTAAATTATGCCATTATGACGTCAGCGCTATACATCACTGTCTGTGTATATAGCAGTTATTTTAAGCCATTACATTAAAGCGGCGCTTGTTTAATCACATGCTTCAAAAATCGTTAACAGAAGTAAAAAGCAACAATCAGTAAGCTTCTAGTCCTGTTATTGTTGACTGTGGTAACTTTGCTTTCAAGAACGATGTTTATCATAAACAAGCGCCATCTATATTTATGTTCCTGTTCTGATAAGCAATATACGTCTGTTTATATCCATATCTAAAATACAAGCCATGTAATGATGTACTAAAATCACTTCTTCGGTTCCGTTTCATTGACAAAAAGTTGTATGTCACGTTAATGCGGTCGTTTTTGGGGTTTAGGTAAATCAACTAGCGCTTCGCAATCATCGAGATAACGGTGCAAAATAGAGACGAACCAATAAAGCTAATAAAACCTACTGTTTATGGACTCGGCTTCCGCCTGGACGCGGCCACCAAGGCCTCCTCGCCGTCGACAAGTCACGTGGCTGCCAATAGACCACGAGGCGATTCGACGCCCCGTCGCCGGCCGGCGCGGCCACGCGCGATGCAAAATTCACAAAAACTAGCCCGGCGGCGGAGTCGACGGACCTGGGGCGGGCGGCTGCCGCCGCGCTTCCACACATCGCGATCCGACGGGCGTGCGGACGGACGCAGTCTGCGAGCGTCGTCAGGCAGCACACTACTGTGTCACCAAGCCAGTAAGTAGACATTTCAGCTGTCACCGTCCATCCTCGTCAAGCCCGGCCCACAACCTAAAAGAAGGCAGATGAATATCATGATAAAAGCCGTGACGTATGCGTCGCTGTATAGTAGCGACTTTATGCCCCCGACGGGTATGTGTAATGTGTAATGTCTGCAAATAATGGCAAAGCTGGCCCGTTTGTCGTGCGAGGCGGTTGCCGCAGTTGCAGGAACGGGCCTTTAAATTTTACAGTTTATAGAGCGTGGTAAACATCGGCTTTAGGATCGGATCCTCTGCTCTGCCGCTGGTACCGGCTGATCCCCAGATTGGATGCATTATGCAGCCGGGCTCGGGGACGAGCGGCCCGGTGCTCGCCATCCCCTCACGCAAACCAGAATGCCATCGGGCGAAACGCAATCATCGTTATAACGAGAGTTCGAGTATATCACATTCAGTGTTGACTCTTTGCCCCAAGCCGTCTAGCCGACTTATCACGTTCTGCCTGTTCCAACTGATGCGTTGCGCTGGTGTCGAAAGACGGTCGCAGCTTAATGCATTTGAAACCACATATTTGTTTTAGCAAATTGTACACCGCCATCTCCCGGGATTAATTTAAAGCGGAATTATTTTTCTTCTTTATGTTTTATTCGTCTTGAAATAAAACCTCCCACACGTGAAGAAGGTAAATGTTATGTCTGATCTGTTCTGCAATACTCATGCAACATACGAATTCACTGAACGCTGCTAGTCATAAGTACATGCGGGCAAAGATACAAAAAACGACATAATTTCATTATCCATTCAAAAGGCACGCCAATTTTCCCCGATTTTACGAATGCTCATAAAAGTGTAGAGGGCATATTCACAATTGCATACTCTTTAGTTTATATAACTATAAAGTGGCAAACAATAGGCTGGCGCCAACAAGTTTTGTAGAATAAGAAGTTAGATACCTCAACATACAGTTATTTCTAATGAGACAAAAACTGCCGAGGAGAAAAAAAGGAATAAAATACAATAATGAGCGATGACTATAAATAACAAAACAGAAAGAGGAAAAATATAAAAAACATTAAGAATAAGATGGTAAACTAAATCCAATATAACTGATTTACATAGAACTACGCTTTATTAAACCGGAGGCTAAGCAACAGACATGAAAACTACAACCTACAAAAAATCAGTAAAAGAAAATGCATTAAAAGTTAAATGCATACAAAATAAAATTAATAGAGAAACTATACAGTGTACCTATAATGACAAATTAATAAGTCAAACGTGTAATACAGAGTCAACTTATGTAAAAAACTTTAAAAAATAGCTATAGAAAGAAATAAATATAAATACAGAAATGTGGCATCAATTAAAATTTAGTATTATATTTCTAATGCGGTTAAAATGACAAAAAAGCAAAGATCTACCTTTATACCATTAAGTTAATTTATTTTGTAAAATGTAATAGATAATCAAAAAGTCATGAAAAAGGTTAAAAACAAAATAATAAAACTTATCACACATTATGAGATGCAAAAAGATAACAAAATCATATGAATAAAACAGATGCCATTAAGAAATATATAATATAACAAGGTAAAAGCAAATGAAACATAATTTAGTTCTTTTGTTTTTATATCACATAGCAATAACAACTTTGACGATTCATTTTTAGATACGACTTAAAAAGGATAGGACAGAGACAGGATGATATTCGAATTCCTCAAATCAGTTCTTCATTAGTGGCTAAAATGAATCTTAAAACTTATAAGAATCCACACAGCAGTAAAATGAAAAGCGTATTTTATTTAAATTTTAAATAAAGCATTAGCTATTTTTGGGAAGTGATTTTGAATTCAACTTTTACATAAATTTTTATGCATTTTAGATGACATAAACATAATAATTATGCGTTTTTTAATATTATATGCACACAGGAGCAATAATTCCATGAAATTCTCTTTGGGTACCTTTTTAATCCCAACTAAATATTCTAATAAATTACAAAAATGCTATGATCTTCCAGAAATTAGACTCGCTTTATAATAATTCGCATGAGAATCTGATGAAAATAGTGATGTTTGGTCTGGGGGAGGTGGGGGGCTCTCACGCATTAAGCCATTTATTTAATTTTTTTCATACAATATCTTTGTAAGAAAAATGAATTATTTTAATGCATTTATTTAATGTTGTTGGTGATTATCCTATATTATTGCGCGCTTCGAGAATTCTTCATCTGAATTGAGGGGTGGAGTGGTAATGTTAGATTAGCTACAGTACGTCATGAAATTCATGACGACAACGAGTATGAGGTGCTCTTGAAATAACCCCAAGAGTGAAACAAATTATTCGTCCACATTCAGCATAATGGGCTTCCCGTGATATCAGTTCTTCTCCATAGAATCCGACACGATCAGAATCAGTCACAAAGGACCGTTCTAATGTCATTTTGGTGTTTGTAATGTTTTGGTATATGATAACGAAATTCACATTCGTTTTGGACTTGGTTGTCTATGGAATTCTAAGAATTGCAATCTTGAATGATAAATCATTGAAGTTTTCCTGATCTATCTGACTTATTACCAAAACCAATGAGGGGTACGCTTCTAACTCTCCCCCACTTCTCGTTTTTCTGGGATTCAAACACAGACTTGGCATCATAAATCACTTTTAAAACTCAACACTTTCTAAATCTTGACGCTCCGCCCCCCTCATCTCACTTTTTTATCTGCTACAAAATCATCAACACAATTTGGACACCTCTCAGCTCTCAACCATACGCAACTATTGCAAAAATATCGAGAGAAATTGCCGATTCTTAATAAATGTGAACGTTACCGCATCGAAATAGTGCTAAAAGTATTTTAAAAAACCAAAATTAGAAAATAAAAAAGCAACAATATTGATGATAAAAGTAAAAAAGCCGACTAACATTTATATATAAATTTAACTTTTTGTCCTTCAGCTTCACAGTAGATGCTCCCCAAGTACAGACTAGAAAAGAATAAATAATACTGAAGTTATCTGCCCTTAATTTAAAAATTGCCGTACAGGCAATTTAAAAAATCATACGGAGGTGTTTTCAAAACACGCCAAAGTGTGGTCAGGTGACGCTTCCTTCATATGGCCGTGCACGGCAGCGGGATGTGAAAAGTTATTCAAAATCAATACCGCCAAGAGTTGCAAGCGCAGCCGAGGGGCGAAAAATTAGGCGACTATCCGCTGCGCGATAAGTAGGTAAAGAAATCGCTGCCGCGGCGCGTTATCTGGCATAAAAATTACTAATTAATCGTGGGCCTTCTCGGAACGGCGTCATCCGTCGCGAGTTCTCTGAAGCGAATGAAAGGCATACTTTCAATTAATTCGATAATCGCTCTAAAAACGGGGATTCGTTATCCGAATGTCACTGCAGTCAGGGACGATTTATTGTGCGCCAGAAATAAGCGGAAGGTTGGGCTGCGCTAGACTCACAAATCAATGGCTTGTTGTTATCAGTCAGGGCATGTTTTTAGTAGACAGCACGTTATTTATTCGGCGCGATAAAAATGGTTTATGTGAAAAGAGTAACAATACAAATGTATCGTGACCGATATTCAGTTTCTAAGCAAAAACTGGAACTTAATAATAATTATAGAACTTCTTTGCGCAGCACCAACGACATTTTGCAGGCCTGAAAAGAGCTCTTGAGCAAGGTGTGGCGCAAAAATTTTTCCTCCGTAAATTTCGCATATCGCGAATTCCTGCACCGAGCGTTTGGCTGCCTTCGATAGGAATGCTGGCAGATTTTCCGGAGATCCGGCTAAGAGATACCCAGGATCGCAGCCAGATGTGATAAAGATTGCAGAAATGGCAACAGTTCATCGCATTCTCGATGTGTTTGATGCACCTTCATGGAGATTTGGAGGAAATTGCCCGGCAGTTCGCCCGGTTCCTTTGCAGCATCTTCTGCGGCGTCCTCCCGTCTGATTAGAAAGCCTGCCTTTGCACCTTATCAGACGATCCGCGAAAAATATTAAAATGGCGCTCTGGAACAACATGGCAAAACAGTAAACCGATCGGAGTACATCAAAATGTTCGTTTGCTCAGCGATATTTATTGTTACTTTAATTTATTGAAATTGGATTCCGTGACGTTGTCTGACCTTCGCGTCAAGTTACGAATGATTTATTTATTTATCTGTGTTCAATCATCTATGAAGATAAATTAGCGTTTTATTTAAATTACGAGCTACAGCATCCGCCACTAAATATGCAAATTGAGAAGACGTTTGTACTACCAAACTGTGTATTAACAGTGACGGTATAGCAATATCCGAAACAGACGTTATTTGATGTATTTAATTAGCAGGTTGTCTAATATGTGTAATTTCATAAGTAGTTCGTAATTCGCCATTTGCATGGAAATGAGAGCGATAATAAAAGTTAGAGCTCAACGGCAACGTTGGACGCAATTGCGTGGTCCCCGGCTATTAATTAGTTCTCGTGTACTTTGCAAACCAAACCGGTAAAAGCGTTTAACGCGACGACTAGCGCCGGTCTCGTGTACCCGCAACTAAGACCATAAAGCGGCAGCTTTAATTTTGCAAAGCAAACAACGCCTACGGTCGAGCTTTAGCGTGACCGATGGTTTGCAGCGCAGAGCTTCAGATGTCCAGCTCGCACCGTGGCTCTTAACCACGGCACTCACTGTTCGCAAATAAGTTATTTTCAGTTAACGATATGCATAAAGCAAACATCAAATGCCTCCGAATTACTCCGTTAGTAGCAACACTTGTTTAAGGGATCATAAACTGTGACATATAGGTAATACAGGCGCTGCTTTATAATAGATAAATTCCACCGAACGGCGCGAGTTGCCCTTCCAGCAAACAGTGTAACGTATGTGCAGCTCATGCGCCTGAAAAATTGCTTTACCTCTTAACTTCGAATAAGAACCAGCTGATGATATTAATATAACACACAATACCTATAGTTTTAAAACTATCTAACCATTCTTTTAGTTTTGGTTGAATTTTCTGTTACGCATATATGTACGTAATACATCTTGGTTTGTTACAAGAAAAACGCAATTTAGTGATGATTGATTATAAAAAACTAAACTACATATTTCAAAAAATGTAAGTGTTATCTAAGTGTATTAATTTGAGGAACAATATTATATTAAGTCTTATTTATTTATTTCTTCTACGGCTTCTCTTCGAGCTTTAGAAATTAATCAATGCTCCGTATCAAAATTGTAATTTTAAGTTTTCAAATTTAGAAAAATTAGCCAAATGTAACGAGGCTCACATACAACACGGCAATGTTCATTTTTTATCGCTTTAAGTATTTTTGTTGCAACTGGAAGATCAGAACAAATTCTTCAAACTTAACTTCAATTACCGTACTAGAAGCCAATGCAAAGTTTGCAATAGTCTCAAGCTTGAGCGTTGCTCTAACAATCCATGTAGTCCACAAAAAAGACTTCATTGTATTAATGAATTCTTGATGCAAACATTTATTTGTAACAAGAACAAAAACACATGTGATGTACCCAAAAAACTTTTATTAAAAGGTATTCAAGTGTACAGAATTCGACACGTTCTTACCAGTTACCTTAAGAGTAATTCATTTAGAAATGATTAGATCAAACTTCCATTTGGGGATCATCGCACGAGAAACCAGCATCCAAGGCGTATCAAGACCACGGTTTAGTCGAACACCAAACAGATGAAAAGGTTTTCACAAACTGATCACAAAGAAGAGATTTTCAAAACTTTCCGAAATGCAAGATGCCTCATCAGTAGTCCTAGTTATAAAAAACTTACAATTAATTATATTTCCATAATCTAACCTTTTATTTGTATAATATACCAAGCAGAAAAATCCCTAATAGAAACAGTGCTGAAAAGTTTCTGTTAAAAGTATGCTTTATTTATTTAGACCTAAAGTAATGCAGCTGGTTTAGGAAATATGTAAACTATGAGGTCACACACTCATTTATTTCCATTAACTTAAGGTTTATCCAGTATTGCTAGAAAAAATGACTAAAAGATTAAAGAAAGCCTTGCTTCGACCGTATCAATAGTCAATAAGTATTTTGTGACTATAATATAGATAATTCCTGTTCATAATAAAGTACTCTATTACAAGTATTTATATACACAAGAGTTTTTTTACATACCAACCACATCACTATACGATGACTATTATAAAGCAACAACCCAACAACACTTGTCATAATTTTGCAGTCAATTTCAAACCCAACCAAAAACTTATATTCACCAACCTGTAACAGGCACAACAGAATTCATTTGCTATAAGAACGCAATTTTTACTGAGAAGATGCAGTTGAAAATCAGGTAAGATAACAAATAGTGCTGCTAGCGTAGTTCTGTCAGTTAAAAAGTGTCTATAAGACGCAAAATTCGGTAGAAAAGTCTAGAAAAGTATCCATCTAGTAAAAGTAGTTATATTTATGCCTTGTGCATATTGCAGTTTGGTGTGCACCATATATTTCGGTAAAACGATCAATTTTTTCTTAAATTTACCAAATAATGCTAGGAAAAACAATAAGGTTAGAATAGAATGAGACAAATAATAACAATATTTGTTCTACCTTGCTCATCGTACAATAACAGAAAAATGCAGATAAAATGATAATATTCGCCACTAAAACAGTTAATCCACATGAATAAATTTATATCCAGTACTTTATAACGTCGAGGTATCAAAGCGATTAAATTGGTAATAATAATCATTGAATGCGCACCCGCTCGTTCTTTAGTTGCCCAAACTTTTTATTGTTTGAACGTCTAGCCAAGTATCCTCGTGGATGGTCAATGGGTTGAAATTGGGCTTGTTAATTCAACCTTTGCCGACTCTTTTGGATTTTGCTCAAAAATTTATTCTTATCCATCATTCTTTCAACTCGAAAAAAACTCAATGCCACATCTACGAAAATATCTCCTCCTCTATGGTACTTAATATCAAATATTTTCGTCTGACATACATGTTACGCTCTTTGTTCCAAAAATCATAAACTGTGATTCAACTAACCAGAGCACGTGGGCACGAGCAGGGCATCTTCACAGAATGTCTTAACACTTAGACGATGTTGAGCAGAGTAAATTGAGGTATGAGGTTTGCTAGCTATTTTGAAAAAAACGAAGAACTTTTCTAGTGAATATTTCAGATGTCACTTGAGGTCCGCCAAAGCTATAGTTTTTAGCAACATGGCCACTGAAAGTAAAAGAAATCTTGAACTGTTCACCGAGCTGTATCTGCATTCTACCCTCATATCATTTACCAATGGTGTTTTTGAAAAAATAGGTGGAGAATAGTTCCTGTCAGAAAATAATTAATCACACATCATACAGGACCCGGCGCAATAACGGTGACGAGTATTTCTTAACATATTTATCAATCAACTAAAAATTTAACAAAACAGCAAACAAATAACAACTATATAACTATTAGGAAACATAATATGCAATGGGTTTCGAAGTGGCCTCCCTTGGCGCGGATACACGACTCTTTGAAGTGCTCGGCGATGGCTGGCAGGTCCTTGGGAGAGAATCGGTCTCACTCTCGATGCAGCAATTCCTTCAGCGACTCCAGGCTGCGATGTCGCTTTGCATTAACGCTTGACTCTAAAATGGACCATCGGATTCAGATCCGGTAAGTATGGTGGCCATTCCAAAGACGTGATGAACGTAGTGAAATTGGCCTCGCACCTCTCTTGCGTCTTCTTGGCCTTATGCGCGGGGGCTGAATCCCGCTGGAACGTCCATTCTTGCCCCATAAAAGTACCATGGCCCCGAGGATGTCCCGTCGGTAGATTTCTTGGTTGATTTTGAACCTTTGGTTGATGAAAACCAGGGGAGTCAGGCCGCTGGCGCACATTCTCCCCCAAACCATGACCGACTATAGGTTTCGACGGTGTTTAACAATGGCAGAGGTGCCTGGAGCCTCTGCGGACCAGTATTTGTCAATTGTGCGCCTGCGTCACGGTAAACAGCTTCTCATCAGTAAACAGCATCCGTTCCCATCCACGACTTGCGGCCTGGTCCTTGAGTTAACGGCATCGTTGGAGCCGTACGCGCTTGTTGTCATCTATCAGGAGCTCGACTTTTTGGAGCTGGTAGAGCTTGAGTCCGAGTTCCTCTTTGACGATTCGTCGAACTGATCGGTCGCTGATACCGACGTCACGGGCGAGTTTATTCATGGAGACCTCGGATTTCGGCTTACTCTCTTTTTGATGATTTTGCAAACTCGGGGCGTGTTGACATTGTGTTTTATCCGTTGTCCTGGACGGTCATCATCATAGCCAAGCTCCTTGAATCGAAGAATTGTTCTGGAGGCATGCTGCCGGTTGACATTGAGCAAGCGAGCTTTCCTTGATGATAAAGCTCCGAAATAACAGCGCACTCGTTTGGCATCTGACAAAACAACGTCATTTACACAAAATCGAACTCAGAACATAATAACCGGGACAAAAAAAATGTACTGAACAAAATAACGCTATTGTCATCATGCTTTCGCGCCGGGAGTCGTCAAATTTTGTCACCGTTATTGCGCCAGACCCTGTAGAGAACCATTACGAGGTGAAAGTCTATTTTCAACAATTTATGAAATGAAAGAATAAACCTTAAACTAAGTTTCTACATAACTTCCACCAACATTGAGACATCTATCGTAGCGTGGGATGAGGTTATCTGTACTCCCTGCGTTAAACAGCGTCGCCTACAAAGGCAGCCAATATCTATTTTGACGTAATGAGAGACACCCAAGTTTCATCACCAGTAACAATGTGATTCATAAATCATCATGTACAAAAATCCCAAAATATTCAAGTCGTCCGTTTTTGTGCTGCTCAATAAGCATTTTCGGACGCTTAGCGCATAGCATCCAAAAATTTAAACGATCTGTCACAATTTCATAAAAAACAGTTCCCGAAATTTGCGCAAATTCATTTGATAGAGACAAAATTACAAACTATTTGATCTCGCACTTTATTGAACTGTCTAATCCACCTCACCATTCCATCATATTTGCATTTTCACCGTATTTTTCGGCGAATGTCTGCCCCTTTCATATTTCTTGCGTTCAAGACCCTTGAATATTATAACCTTATAACGACAACTGCTCTTAATGAAATAGCATGTGTAGAGAGTTAATACATAAAGGAGCACAGCGAGCATGCGTTGTAATGACTCTCCATAGGAACGGAAATTACCTTCCGAACACACCTACTAGAAATGTAAAGCATTATCAAGATGGATTCCATAAGCATGAATATGATTACTATACACCTGTTACGGTAAAGAGAATTTTGAACATATCGTTACTACGTTACTGAGTTACGATATTTTGAAGCTTGTATGTTACCTAATCAAAGAGCATCAACAACGGTTAAAATGTTGGTGAACAATTTTTCTGCATTCACCTTCACAAAGTTAATTATTAAGTCAAATGTACTCATTGAAAAACGTAAATTTTATGAAAATATGAGTAACTAACCGCACGCTATAATAAAAACTCATTCCAGTTGTTTTTAATAGAAACCAAACCGTTTTAATGCTCTTATTATCTTGTCGTGCTATAATTTATATAGTAACAACTCGTAAAACTAACGTCGTTATAGTTGAAATAGAGCCATGTGGCAGAGTTAGAAGCGAAGTCAGGAAACAGGTGAAAAATTGTATTTAGATGGCATCAAAGATAATTTGGACAATGACGAGGTTAGCGTCGTGTACAACAAAAGAGAAAATCTTCAAGTACACAAAATAAAATGGCTTTTCTTCAACTAAGGCGATAGATATGTTTAAAAGAAGACACCTAAAGTTTAGTAGCATCGCAAATAAAAATGTAGCAAATTCGTCGGTTTTGATTTCTTTCAGATATATATCAAATATTTGAACATAAGTATGTAAAATTTCTACAATTTTGCCAATTTCTAAAAATAAAATTAAATATGCCAGGTATTTTTTCGGGTTAATCTAATTTTCAAATTACAGGGCGCCCCAAAAAAACATACCGACTTTTTAAAAGATAATAAATGCAATGATTATTGTCTTCGAAACACTAATTCGATAGTTTAATTTAAAATAAATAAAATGATATTCAAGTAAACGATGAGCTTTTTCCAAATACAGCTGTTAACGCAGATTAATGCAGTCGACAGCTTTATAGAGCATTTGATTTGAAGCTGGGGAACATTTCCTCTTTCAGATTGTCTACTGCTGTTGGTTTTGAGGTATCTCTACAAAAAAAGCCATTGGAGTGAGGCTACCACCTATTCGCGCAATCCATTTGTTCGGAAAAGTCGCATTGAGATAAACTGCTACATCACGATAGTAGTGTAAAGATGTTTCATCGTCCTAAATATAATCTTTTCCACCAAACAACTTTTTGACGCATGGAACTGCAGAATGTTTAGATAAATATATCCAATGACAGTATGGTCAAAAGGATTGAGTATAGGACGCCCGATACTGATGTCTCAGACTATAGTGCAGTACCTGGTAAATTAAAATAATAAAATATAATTTGAATAGTAACATACTGATTTTGTTCAACACAAACTGTGCAATTCTGAATGGAAATTACGCATTTGCTCAGCGTTCCTTGTATATATTTAGAAATAAAAAAAGTTGCATAGATCAAATGTACTTAAGTTAGTGTAAAATTGGAAATTTTCTTGTACAATACTTTCAAGATTAATGAACGTCAATAGGTGCAAATGATAAGAAGAGTTATCAGTGTACGATGACGCGTAATACAGGTAAACACCGCGTGCACCCGAATGACAGCTGCTTGATTAGATATAGCCCCATAGAGTAGGTGAAGCTAGTCCCCACCTTAGTTATCTGCTCGTGCATTTAACTAAATTGCACTGCCTACCATTGCGGATATCTTTGCGCCGCGGCTTCTAAGTTAAAGCGCCGTTTATAATCAAAAAATAAAACTGAGGCATACCGCGAATGGGAAAACAACTTAAAATATACCGATACAATTTAATAGAGCCATTTGTTTTTTAATTTAGTACGCCGACAAACAGTGCAGCGCATTTTAATGTTTTAGCCTGAAGTTATGCGAATATTCAAACATACTGCGAGCATTTTTAAGACTTTAGTTGCATATAATCTGTATTTTATTGCCGCAAGATATGAGCTAAGTTTGTAGGTAAGTAACTTATGCACAATATTGTGTTTTCGAGGCTCCTATAAGGCCCGCGGAGCTCGTTTCCATGCATTTAGCGGTGCTAATTAATTACGTTATTGCGCACTAAAGTTGTTTTTGTCAATACCACAAACAAGGCGCGAAATCAAATTTCAGACCGCCCGGTATTTATGGACACTCACTTACGCAATATTGAATATTACGGATGCAATGATCGCCGTGAGAGCGAACTCGCGTCCAGGCGGATTCCGCCGTTACGCGCGATGGCGCGGCCGGGAGATGAAAAAGTGTATCAAAAGTTGACAAACCTTTGAAGAATGTGGACGGTACGGCCCGACCGGTTTATCTCCATTCTCTAACAATGAGGCCGACTCCGTGAACTTGCAGGTCATTCTCTTATTCGTGGACATTCATTGCCCGCTGGAACGCGTGCTATCCGCCGACCACCTAAAACGCATTTTATGTTAAAATGTGTATATACAATCGGATTAAAAAGATAAAGCACAGTAACGGTAGGATGTTTATAATAAAATGGTAAGATAATATTCCAGTGCAGTGAATACATAAAACTTTGATAACCAAGAAATTGATCTATTGCCTACACATTTATTTATTATACAAGTTAACGCTACTGTAACAGTACTATACACAAGAACACAGAAAAAGCTAATACACATAGACGCGTAAGGCGGAAAAGCCTAACTTCTCATTTTTTTTACTTTTTATTCTTTTTGCTCTATGAGAAACTTTCCTCGTGCAGCAAAGACATATATTTAATTACTATTAAGCAACTCAGACGACTTACAAAAAACGTTAACTGAACTGAGTAATGTTTCTAGAGAACATGGTTTAGAATTAAATATATACAAAATAAAAATACGTCTACCTTGGTCAAGAAGTAAGATTAAGGAAAGGAAATCTTAAAGCAAAATGAAACAGCCGCATTAAATTGGTTATATAGTTTTTTTATTTCTTTACTGAATTAACAATCAAAATATTAATATGTTTTGAATGATAGATTCCCAGTGGAGTCATCCCTTTTGGGTCTTTTGGCCACTTCTTCTGAAGATCTTCTGTCAATGATGCAAGAGTTTTGGATGAAGCTCCACTATTAATTGGTGCTTAATAGCTTACTTTTTATTTAAGTCTTTCACACAAGGGATGTTGAAATCTACATGGAGTTTGATTTGTCACATAGCAAGGTAGTTTTAGATTGAAAACGTTAAATTACTTCAACATTCGATCGAGTTGTGCAACCTCATAGCTGACAGCCATAGGTTCAGACTGGGCTAATAATTGACTTCTATAGTAATATCTTGTTCTCCGGGGATAGGCTGGAGTTTTTTCCCATCTGCTTCAGTTTTAGGTCTATTTGTTTCTGGGTGTGTTTGACTGGGGGTGAATGTAACATGAGTTGATTTAGTCTCTAATTTGACTCTAATCTTTCATTTAAGTAACCATTGTTCAATTTGGTTCAAATGAGTTTGTAATGATGCTACCGAATTTTCATGACATGCGAGCATCACCGTGTCTTCAGCGAATGTACCTGTATAATTGATTCTGTTGTGGGTAAGTCAGAGGTAAATAATAGATATAACATAGGCCCTAGGATATTCCCCTACGATACTCATGCACTTATTTCTTTGATTTAGGAGATGTCTTGACCGATGTTTGCTTGGAAAGTTCGCGGTCTTGTTAAAGTGTACTTTATGCATGAGATGGTAAAGCTTTCGAGCGGTGTGCGTTGAGACGCTTCGTGCCTTGTAAGAAGTGCAAGCCCTACCTTCCCCCACTTAAATGTAGCCACTGGCATATAAATGTGAAAGGGGCTATTTTTTAGCCACTTGCCCTTATTTTTTGAATTTTAGATCGCGGATTCCGATTCTACGTCAAATTTGGATGTCTCTTTGTTTTTTCAGAGGGAACCGGCGGCTAGGGTTTTTTGTGCCATCCTTATTGTTTATTGGGGGGGAGTAGTGCATAAATACTATGGGAATCTACTTTATTTTTCTCCTACAAGAATAAGAAAAATAAAGTAAAAAGAGAAAAGTATTTTTGAAGTAACTCGAACATCTCACCGCGTTAGTAAATCTAACTGATCGTAAAAAGGTGTGATTGCTCTATAGTATTTTTAACTACAAGAACTTAAGCAATAATATAACACTGTATCTCTCCATTCTACTATTCAGAGTTGAAAATAAATTATAACATTATTCATGAAAGATGATAATCTGAAAAAGCTACGATTAAAAATGCGATAAATGACTTCTCCAAACAGAGTTCTTCCTATTTAGTTGGTTTATTTATCCAAACTCTTCAACCGTTATCGTTGATGTACCAAATAATGAACAAATTATTTTTATTAAACACCGACTCACTTTGTGATCCTAATTGCAACATTATTATGCGAGTGAATCAAATATAAACCAAAATTATTTTTATAACTTATTAAACAAAAATCTTTCTGATCCTGTTACGTGAAAATAAGTTGGTTGTGATATAAGCCAATCGCGTACAAACATTTCTGTAGCAACATCTTCGTCAAATCATTTTTAGTGATCCAACCAAGTGGCAGTCGTTGGGTGATAATTCCGGATCATAGAGAGCGTGTTCTAGTGCAGTCTAGAGCAAATCTTGAATATTCTGTTGTCGTAAAGCAAGCTAACGTTCCATATTGGAATCCGAATTGCGAATATTCTTCTGAGTCAAGCTGGTTCTAGGATGACGTCGGCGAGCTTTATTTTCAAATGCTTCTCGTCTTACCAAAAGTTATTTTGGTTACAGGTACATTGGAGCCTTCTTAAGGATATTATTTCAAACTGTGCCTGTGATAATAATCCGTTGCCCATCGGGCTCTGATATCGTAATATTGACTAAAGAAGCTATTGTACAAGGTACCCTATGGGAGAAATCTCAAGCACCTCTATCCACAACATATAGAAACTGAGTTTTCCTCCGTTCACTTCGTGAAGCTTTAAAATAACCAGTTTATATTTGAGTGACAGATGTAATAAAATCGACATAATAAAAAAAAATTAAAAATAAACTTAGCAAGACAAAGTTTGCGTAAGTCTGCTTGTGCGCCACAAGAAAATTTGCTTAAATACATTGTAATGGCACGTTCTCATTTCCTCGCGTTCGCACAACTTGGCTAACTTGCCGAACCTGTCACAACTGAGCTCATGCTGAATATATAGGACAACAAAACATTTGTCAGAACATATGCGATTCATAATATAAATTCGTGAGCGATGCACCATCTTACCGATTAGGTATGGGCGAAATGGGACATATAATGGTTAATAAAACATATTTTGTATAAAAAATGTTTGCGCTTTACATTTGAAAATAAATATTGGCTCTTACATGAACAGTTTATTTTAGGATATATAAGAACATGTAAATGTTCTAATTTATAATTTGCAGTTTTTGTGCAATTAAAACAAAGCTCCTAATCAAATTTTGATAAATTCGTAAAACTATATCTATAAAAATACAAAAAAATTCTTGTAAAAATTTGTTTGGTAACTTGAGTTATATAAGTATTCAATTTCCCTTCAGCTATCGTTCGAATATAAGTAAAAGTGAATAAATCGGGAAACCTTCATCTTTTCACATAGTTATAGAGAAAAGAGTAATTAAAAACATAGAATAAGAAATAACTGTATATTTTTTCTAATTGCAGCGTTAACGCAGATCGAAAAAAAATTACACGTCTCGCCAAGGGGTTCTTAAAAAGTAAGCATATTTATTTAGTATCCTCTACATTAATAACCTTGCATTGTTATTTTAGGACCACTATAAATAACGCTGTGGCTGACTATCACACAATCGGCATTAAAATTTCAAATTTGCTAAAATTATCATGAACTTAAATAATAGACAAATAAAACAAGCTTTATTTTTTACACACCATTTAGCATCGAGATCGTACTCGAGGACTAGATGTCGGTGAAGTAATGTCCAAAAAGGAAAGCATTTATTGAAAATATTAAAAATAATTCAAATTTTATCCTTAAAATACAAAATTCGGAGAGTGTCTCAAAGCATAATCTCGAAAAATGTTAAAAAGAACTTTTCATGTCGAAAATAAATGATTAGTTAATTAAAGAACGCTATGCTAACCATTACTTTGAAATTGAATGTGATAAGGATTAAGAACACACCAATTTTGACAAAACTGAATTATGAGAGACACGTAGGTAATGTAAAACAGAATAAAAACCGTAGACAGCAAATTTAGTGTTAGATAATCGGCACCTACATGCTTCTTCTTCTTGGGGTGCCTGGCCATCAACGATCGTTGCTTTCATGTTGGCTATGGTGGCTTTATTGACTGCTGCTCGGAACAATTGAATGGTCGTCTTCCCATACCAAGCTCGTAAGTTCTTCAGCCAGGAAGTCCTTCTACCTATCCCACTATCTTTTACCGACTATTTTTTCCTGTACCATTAAATAGAGAATCTCATATTTTGCGGGGTGTCTCATTATGTGAGCGAAGTACTGCATCTTTCGCTTTTTTATAGTTTTAACTAATTCCAATTCTTTATTAATTCGCATGAGTACCTTGTTATTACTTATTCTGTCTATCCAACTTATTTTAGTAATATTCTGTACACCCACATTTGGAAGGATTTTAGTCGTTTAAGTGTGCCATTTGTTAGTGTTCACGCTTCGACACCATACAATAGAATAGGAAAGACAGAGCATCTCACCATCCTCATTTTCAGATCAATTCTTATGTCACGAGTACATAAAACCTTTCTCATCTTAATTAATCGCTTTTTATATACGGACCTTAATTTCCACGCATGGATCTCAATTTTCATTGATGGTACTTCCCAGATAAATCAATTTTTTGACCTTCTCCAATGCTGTGCCGTTTACCGATATACCATTGTCTTCTACGTCCTTTTTTGATGATATATTTAGTCTTATTGATGTTTAGTTTCAAGCCGAATTGTTTGGCCTTATCTCTTAATTGAATCATTAGATTTTGCAAATTCTCACTGCTGTTGGTTATTATTAGCGTGTTAAACCGTTAATATTAATTCCTTCCTCAACATCAGCAAGAGTCTCATTAAATATCTCCTCTGAGTACAGGTTGAAGCTCAATGGGGACAGTATACAGCCCTGCCGCACTCTTTTTTTATATTAATTTCGTCTGACAGTTGGTTTTATATTTTTATAGTTGCTGTTTAGTGCCATTGTAAGTTATTAATGATTCTAACGTCTTTATCATCTATGCCCGATCTTTTTAGAATCTTGATCATTTTATGTATTTGACATTGTCGAAGGCTTTTTCGAAGTCTATCGCGCACGTAAATACATTTTGGTTAATATCAACATTTTAAATCAACATTTGGACGCCAAACAGTGCTTCTGTTGTTCCAAGGCCGCTTCGGAAGCCAAACTGAGTAATCCCAATCCCGTATTCTAATTTTTTATATATTCTACCGTGTAGACACGTAGAAAATTTTCAAAATATGGCTCATCAGGCTAATTGTCCTGTGATCGTGGCATTTCGTTGTTATTCTTTTCCTGAGAATCATTACGAAAGTTGATTTAGCCAATCCATTTCTCCGGTTCCATAAAGCCTTGATTCCGTTTTCTTTTAGAAGTTTGAGTATTTCTGTGTTCACTCGATTTGGCCAGATGGCTTTCTCGTTCTTTAAGATTTTTATTTCTTGTATGACTTATTATTTGGAAATTGTAAGTAGCTACCATTTTTTCCTTCCATATGAGCAGTTGTTGATTTATATCTAGCAGTTTGTCTCCATTTCGGTCTCCTATAATTCGAGAATAATGTTCTAATTTGGTACGATTTGTATCTTTTATTTTCTTATGCAGATGGAAAAGATCGTGCTTGTTCTCGTAATCTTCTATTTCAGTACATTATTGAGCATGCCACTTTGTTGTATATGCTAGAACGGTAAAGCTCTAATATCTGAAATGAAAAGAGCAATAGAAGTAAACAAACAATACATGAAAATCTTCAAGATTCGAAAGAACAAAACCCGAATTTCTGAAATATAATACACATACACAAAATTAATACAACATATACAAAAAGCTTTCCAAATGACCAATCTAGTCAATATAAACGGATGTAGAATCATCTAAATACCATAGAACTAAATCTAAATTTTACAAAACATTGTATTTTAATATTTTACCCATTATATAAAAAAGAAGACACGCACAAAGGTATACCAAATTAATAAGTACAGCACCGATAAGACCCATTATGACCTGAGAAAAGAATGAATCTATTTAAAAAACAAAAACACGTCATTTATATTATTGTCAATCTGTTGAAATCTTGTGTAATTTTTTGTAAATTTTGCTTCTTTAAAATAATGCATTGGGAGTATGTATCATTACGCACACAGAAAGTCATAATTTAAGAATCAGAACAATCAAGCAACTCGGAAGACTACGATGAACTGACAGATATCTTCCTTAAAGGACTATGGACCTGTGATTCCCAACGATCCAATTTCCAACTACGTACATTTCGTACACTTTTCTAACAACTATCCAATAGTTTAGAGTTTCATCATGACAATCTACTCAAAAATGCAAGCAGAAAGGTTATTTTTAAACCACACATTCATATTTAATCACAACACTATGATGATTAACAACAATCTACAGTCCGGAGCAAAAGTTATCAAGACGCTCAAATCTCAATATGTTATCAGTTCATTTGGCTAAAATTTCCAGGATAAATGCCTAGTATCATATAAAAACAACCGAAAGAAATTCATCTGACAGCACTTTATTAAGTCCAAACGTAAACAAATTCAAAAAAGCTCGTTATTAAAGCTTTTGGGCTCATGCAGATTAATTAAATTTGAGCCTTCTTTTTTTCTACAAAAATAAAAGGACTTTTTGAGGTAGTTCCTATTGCTTTGTTGTGGAATTTTCCTGATATATTGACTTTGGGTTGCAAGCATTTTCAATCAAGTTTAAATCTTAGCTACAAGCTGGCCAATCACAGATACAAACCGCGTCTTCATAAAACCACTCAAGTGCCTCACGCACCGCTATATCTTATCGATCCATCTCGCGTCTGCATCAAGGAAAGGACGCCTATCGAAAATCCAAAATGTGGTCTGAAACCTTGAACTTGTATGAGCATTCCTAAAAAGATAGTTTCAATTTAGAAACCTCCATTATCAAAAGCAAAAACACTTTAGTTGACAATTTGCTTTTACTTGAAATCACACACAAAATCATACTACGGTTATCTTTCGTTTGATTTTTGTAAAAGAAAACGTTAACTTCTTTTCATCTAGCAGAAAAAAACAGCAAACCAATTCAAAATTTGAAATATCAATTGTGACCAATATTTCAAGAACGTGCTTCGTAGTAATTGAATGACATAGCAAAATATAACACCTGTACTCTTATCTGTTAACCTTGTATTTTTATGAACAAAATAATAATATTACTAAAAAAAACCTTAATTATTTTAAGGCTTATAGATAGTTTAAATTAAAAAAGTATAATTAATTACGACATTTAGCCATGGATTTTATTAATATAAATTTATGAAGTAATTACGTAATAATTATCTTAATCGATGACCTTTATCTTTAATGGCGTGCAGTTTTATTATTCCTGGTTTGTAGATTCTCCGTTTTTAAATTTGTGTAGACAATTGTTTATTATTAATACTAGAGCCATAAAACTTCTAAGATTTTCTTCTTCTTCTGTTGCCAATGTAAGGTCAAAGATATAAATTTCAAAGTAGTATCTCACTAGCACCTGATATCCTTGCTTTACTTATTTTTCTAATTCTAAGGTATAGCTAATTACAGTTCAACTGTAAATAAAATACAAAATAAATGTTCCGACGCTTCGTAGAGGAATTTCTAGACGTAGATCCGATACTTAGCTACTTGCTAATGTAATTTCCTATACACATAAAAAATTATAAAAAAATAATTTAACTTGATTGTTAATGGTTAACGGTAAAAGACCATTGGTACTAAATAACCCACAAATGCCTTGAATCATAAAAGCTATTATTGTTCATGTATAAACTGCTTAATAATAATAGTCTGTAATACCTAAAGATGTAGAAGTACAGGCTGCCGCTGCCGTACGGGAAATTTTAATAACACAGACGGCTATGTTATTCCCGCTATTCCGTTATTGGATTCTCAACTTAATTGCGTTTACTGCGATGCATAATGCCCGCAATAACAATGGAGCGCATAGTTTTACTTTGGAGCAGACGCGGAGTGCCTGCGATAAAATGGTTTGTATGCCATTCGAACTGCATGATCTGGATAGCATCGGCAGTAAGATGTTTTAGCAGTTTGATAAACGAAATTAGCCGGAGATGGTGCGCCGCTATGGGCGCTGCATTCGTAATTCGGTAGGTAATGTATGCCGGCGCTAAACATTCCGGGCCGGCCGCCCCGAATTTAGCAGGCAACGTGCGGGGTTAATTTCGCAGCACTCGTTGGGCGCGGAACATACAGCGCGAAATTGAGTTTCTTTCTTGTTTTAAAATTCTACAATATCAGCGATGCATGCCGGCGGAATTACTTTTTGTAGCGGGGAGTCTTGTTACCGGAACCATTTAGGCAACAACTATCACGGAGTATCCCCTGAATTACACTGATAACGTGTAATGGACGCCGCGAGATGCTTCTAAATTCCGCTAAACCAAGCTTATTCCGGCGCCGGCTTAGCAGCTCTCCGCCTAATAAAGGTTCATGCAAATGAATGAAGCAAACTAACAGTAGAAAAATGTGAAGAGGGTGTCTGGCGCGCACTTCCGTGGCATGAATTGGATAACATCGCCGAACGTGAGGGTCGTGCTAAGGGCGTTGATTTTTCGAAATGACGAGACTGCCGGGAGATTTGTTTTTTAGAGCCGCGCCACCTGAGGGGGCGCGGGCGGCTATTCAATCTGCGTGCGTGCTGCTGCTTCGGGCGGGTGCACGCGTGTGCCCACACGCGGGCATAATGAAGAGATGCATCGATTTCCCTCAAAAATGCCGCCTGTGAGCGGACGCGAACGCTTCCGAGGGTTTACTGCTCGAAGCTGTCCTCTTCTTTGCAATCGAAGTTGCACAACGACTTTTAAACTGCCGAAGTTTTCCGTTTAACGCAGATGGGGGATTTGAAAATACAATTATCTTCTCCGAGTTTTCTAAATAAGCCGCGCTTCTTGACAACAAATCAACTTTCCGTTCCCAAAAAAGATCCTATGTAGGAAATGCTGACTGGGTTAAACTTCCTAGAATGAGACTGGCCTAGGGAAAAAAGAGCTCGGCAGCTTAATACACAATACATGAATCACACCACTAAAAATATAGGCGATTAAAATACATATATAAAAATGGCGAGTACTGTGCAATGCCAGTGTTGTAAAAATTATTTTAAATGTTTTTCTCATTTTCAAATGACCGTCGCTCGCAAATTATTAGTAGACGGAGCTCCAGTCGTACATGCCGCGTAGCGTGCGTTTGTGTTGGAGATTTATTTTAAATTGATGATTCTATGATAGTGAAGCGGATAATATTGTGAATACACGTACACATTTTCCGAAAGACAGGTTCGGCATCCAAACGAAAATCACTCAGTAGACATCGTAACGTTCGAACACCCGAGAACATCGCAACAGTAAGGGCAGACTATTGTCACACCACCACAACATTCTACCGCTAAGCATGCTCTCGCCTTGGAAATATGTGACCGAAGAGTGTGGGTTCCATCCAATACTGTTGTGTCCAGTAGTGATGAGGCTGCGTCGATAAGTAGAATTTTTAGTATTGAGCCCAATAAAACCCTCGACAACTCCATGAGCAACCTTTTCACAGTCAATGTGTAACTATTTGGTGATTTGTTGCGGAATTTGTTACCATAGTGCCCCATTTGCTTGAGAAAGCAGGATACACGGTAATTATCACACCTACCCGCCACGTTGGGATCTTACAGAATTTTCTGGAGCCCATGGAAATGCACCACAGTGATTCCAACGTGATGGCGCTACTGCACACGCGGCAAGAATTTTTCGAGAAGTTCTGAAACAAATGTTTTCAGGTCATTACATGGTGACATCCCATGGTCAGCTAAGTTACCAGACCTTTCCCAATTTACGATTTTTTTTCTGTGGGAGCACCGCTAAAAGAAATCAAAATCAGAATTAAAAAAAGCAAGGAGCGCATTATATTGCTCTTATTGAACATTAATACCAGACTGGTTTTTACTCAATATTCTACTATGAAGTACAGACCTGGACTCTCACAGAAAACACTATGCAACGCCTGAAAGCATTTGAGTACTGGTGTGATAGGCATATGTTGAGAATTGCATGGGTCCATCATACGAAAGAGTATTGCAGCGATTAAACAAAGAAAAAGAAGTCCTCAACAAAATAAGAGATTAAGAAGAACCGTATCCTTGGACGCATAATGAGAATGAAAAATACAAACTTTTGCAATTGATATTACAGGGAAAAATCGAAGAAAAAGAGGATCTGGCCGCAGGAGAATTTTACGATTAAAAAACTTCCGACAATGGACCGTACTATCTTCCCTGTTTAGATCGGCAGCTGATAAAATAATATAACATCTGAGAATATGGCACCTGAAGGCTGAAGTCTTTCAACGCACTAAGCGAACTATTAAGGAATTAAAGGGTACTATTCGCAACACGATAGCAGCAGTACCAGTAGAAATAACATAGCAAATAATGTGAAACTTTAAGGTGAGGCTGCAAGAATGCACAGCTCGAGCGAGCAGATATTTGGAGGATATCATCTTCAAAACTGTTTGATGACTAGCAAGGTGGCAAGCATGGTCCTGTGTGATGGTACAATAAAATATTAAACCGAATTTATGTTGTTTTTTATTGCTGTTTCGAAAAGGGGAAATCATTTTTGGGGACCCTGTGGTATTTTGTAAATGGATGCAATTTTACCTGATAAAAACAGATAGATATCTTGCTACACGTTGTTGGTTCCTTCAACAGTTTCAAAACTTCAAAGAGAGTAATCCTTCACTTGACAATAAATGCTTACTCTTTCTTACATCCATACAAACGTAATGCTTTCTCACACTTACACAATGCAAACTTCTATTTACTATGTGATGTAATTAAAGCAAAAGAAACGTTATGAACGTAAACGCACAAATGCGTCCAGCCATACCTTTAATTGTTGTTATATATAATAAAATTAAATATATCCGAAAACAACAAAAATAATTATAACGTATTTTATGGTTTTTTACAACCCCAGATTGTGGACTTCGCTTCTATAAACTAAACATTTAATAAATATCCCCCTCAAACCCACATAAATACATGGGGGTCACTCACTGACACGCACTGTAGACGTTTGTTGCTAAAGCTAATTAATTGTAATTTTATGCGTTATATGTTTGCTTCGATTGCAATCAGTGACAGGAGAGTCATTAAAATAAAAAGTTGGACAATGAAGTGAAATCAAAATTTCTGGGGTTTTTTAATGCTTACATTATTGTATCCCCAACAGTGATATCGAATTAAGAAATCCCGCCGCAAATATCATCAATAGATCAAGCTTTCTTCTCCTTTTTGTTTGTCTTCTTCTTTTTCAGCGTTTAACTGACAACTCCTGAACGTATGCCCCCTCTTTTTTCCCACTCCGTTTTGCTTTGTACTACCTATAGCCGGTCCTTTCGGACTTTCTCCTTTGTGTTTGTGTTCTTCCCATTCAACGGTTGTGCACTCTTGATCACTACCTGGCAGTTCTTTCAATGACATGATATGGTTTTCAAGCGTTCGACAAGGTGTGGCACAGAGGACTTTTATTTAAAATCAGAACAGTACTTTCCCACAAATACTTCCTGCTCCTGCAATCCTACCTGACAGAGCGCAGTTTCCATGCTCGTCATGGTAATGCAACGTCAAATCCCTGCAGTACCAATTCAGGCGTTCCTCAAGGAACCGTGCAAGGTCCCATGCTATATATACTGTACATCGCTGATATACCCAAGATGGAAGATACATTAATTGGAACCTTCGCAGATGCCCCGTGGTAGCCAGCCAATTGCTCCAGGGATATATCTACTTACTTAAAGATTGGCTAAAAAAATGTGAAATTAAAATTACAACCAATAACTCATTGGTACCACAAGTCACAGAAACCAAATATCTACACAATTAAAAAAAGGAAAGAAATAGATTTGAAAGTCAAGAAAATGTATTGGCTATTAGGCAGGAAAACACCATTATCTATTGAAAACAAAGTCCTCATTTACAAGGCAATTATAAAACCGGGTGGACCTATGGTATAGAGCTGTGGGAATACTCATGAAAGTCAAACATCAACATTATTCAACGCTTTCAATAAAAAACACTACGAGAAAATGGCAACTAAACATCAAAACGAACTGGTACCATACCCAAATGTCAAAACGTCCAACCACTACTAGAAGCTAGGCAATCTAAACGACTAAAAAGAAACTGGCCGTGTGATTTAACAGCGCCATCTCATTAATTATTGTAAATTAGGTTAATTATAACCTAACAGCTCAGATCAATGTACATATGTAATATATTATCTATAATTCTTTTGTCAAACAATATATTGTAATAAAAGGGCAAACACCATTGGGTGCCACCCTTCATATGTCAATACAAGTCCTACAATTAGCTCATAGAACAATTTAATGTAAACTGTTCTGATTACTAATAAATTACCATCATAAAAAAATGATATGGTTTGTTGCCCGTTGAGTTGTTCTTAGCATTTTCGCTGATTTTATAGTTAGTGACATGATTTAGACGCTACACGTCAACAAATGCTTCTTATTTTAAGTATTTTTGAATTTTCAGGTATGAACCGTAGTTTACTAGTGGCTCCCCGCGTTGCTCAGCTTTGTCTATTTATTTCGGCAGTTTAATTTCCTTTACCATGTATAACCTAAATAGGCCGTACTCTTCTACATTCTTCTAATTTTTCTAAAATGTCACTACCAACTCTGAGTATTATGTTTTTTGGATGCATAACTTCTGTATTGCCCGTGTTTATTAAGAGAACTATTTCTTCGAATATCATTCTAAGTTCGTTTGTATTTGTTGGGGTTGGTACTGGTCAGGACGCTATCGTTTGCAAAACAAAGATGATTTAGGTATCGGTCGCCGATGTTTACATTTATTTCTATCTTAGTTTAATTTTTTAAAAGTATCCTCAATTTTTATTAATAAATAGTAAGCATATCAATAATTCTAAAAATTTGGAAGCAATTACACTTGCAAGAGATTCTGGAACAATTATATTGCCAATACCAGCATTTACTAAGCATAGATCTTCCGAAAATATAACTTAATTTTAAGTTTCAAAACTACACGGCATAGTATATGCTAAAGATGCTTGTTTGCAAAATACAAAATTTACTTTTTAACCGTAGCGATTAGTTAGTACTCTAACCAGCTCACAGAAAAGGAAAGTCAAAACCAAATTCAAGTGTATAGTCGTAGCAGACAATTAAGATGTTGTGTCTGCACATACAAATAAAGTTAATACATTTATAAAACAGTCCAAAGTTTAAAATAAAATTCCTAAAATATTAAATATTAACAATATAGTAATTGACAGATATAATAAAATAAATTAGAAGAAAAATTGTGTGAAAATGTACCAATTCAAAATTCAAAATCAAAGTCTCAAAAAAGTCGACATCTCAAAGAATATTCAAAAAATAAAGATTAGGTAAAGGTATTTAAGTAAATGTGATCTCTTTTTCGTGTTCGGTCCATACTTCTCTTGCCTTGCGGAGATCTCTCACGTACTACTTTTCATTAATTCTTCTATTTTGTCATCTGTGCTTCGTCCAATTAATTATTGGTTCCATGTTACACATTCGTCTTATTGCCTTGTTTTTTTTTTGTCCCGTCTGGTTTTGTTAATTATCTTTATTAACATTTTTATTTTAACGACCTTCGTTTTTTCTGTATCCTCTCCCGTTTCCCCTGTATGTTATTATTGGCCTTACTACGCTTTTGCAAATTTTACCTTTGGGCTTTTTGTCGCATAAACTGATAAATCAGAAGGTGCAGAATCTATTTACATTATTTGTATATCATCATTTTTAGAATCGTTTCCAAAAAAGAAGGAATACAGAGAATCTCTTACAAAAAATAAGTCACATGAAATATGCTAATTTAAGTAACTGTTACGAATGTACATTTAATTGTTTTATCTCTGTTTTTAGATTTTTTAATAAAATAATAATAATAATCTGACCTGGTTCAATTTAAGATGTGATTTATTAGGCCAACGACGTTACTTAAAAAATATTATTAACTTTTAGAAAAAGTTTATTTGCTTATAATAACTCAAGTTTATCACTTAACTTTTTCCAATCTTATTGCAAATTATTGCTTTACAGCAGTTAGGGGTTTTTACTCTACTTATATAAACAACGATTAGAAAAATATGCCGATTTGATTTTGTTGTATTATAAAAAATTAAGGTCTAGCATTATATGTACTTATCCCACGCAAATATGTACGCAAAAATGATTTTCTCTTTATTAGAATTGTTAGAAAGTTACCACTTACTGTTAAAACAAATTCAATGTTGCGGAGTGTCCTAGAAAAATCTTAAGTAACAATTTGAGACCAAAAATCGTTTGAATTTGTGAAAGATATAAGGAACAGACTTTTAATGTCAAACTAGGGGTACAGAATAATAAACATTATGTTTTATATAATAATTAAAGATGTGAGAAACGTTTTAACAACTCATCAAATTTATTATATAACTACAACTATAGTGTCGGAGAGATAAGATGCAAAAAGTTGCTACAAGAAATTAAAAACAGGTTGCCAGGTTGGTTTTTGCGGTTATACGAACTTCCTTTTGCAGTTTCCTCTAAATTAGAACGAATCGTTTGCTTCAAACTTTACTATTTGACATTCAACATTAGTTCTACAAGTTTATTGTACAATATTAGAGTTAGAGTACTAAGTAATAACGCAAAATATACAAAGGAAATAAGCAGGAGTAATAAACAGACATCCTTGAGTACAAGTTGGATATTTCAAAAATTCTAAATTATTTCGTAATCGATAATCGGCGAATCAAAATTGCTCCATACGTCAAAGTAACTTTGTTTTATACAAATTGTTTATGTGGGTGAATAAACATGTTTGTTGTTATTTTAATGGTTATTTGTTTAAAAATTAAGAGTGTTACGCAATAAAGGTCACCTAATTGTAATAATATGCTGAAATATACTAGATAATAAGTAATAGTGCTGTGTATACATGAAGTACAGTGATATCAAGAAAAAAGGGAAAATCTTATTTCTAAGATCACGGTTCGCTGTCAGTCTACTGCTAGATGTACAAGGGTAGCTTTTTGATTAGTAAATTTTTTGGTATTAGAGACAATAATTTCAATTTTTATTTTTTCGCTAAGTTATAGTCTCTTCAGGTTTGTAGTTTATTCACAAATATGGTTTTTCTTTGACACCTTAAGAATATTCGTTTCCAATTGATTTAATCCAAATGGAAAGAACAGATGGTAAATGGTATTACATTGAGCAAATAGGATGGATTCGGATTAAGTCACACAATGTTTATTCGACGACATAACTTAAACGTGCCTGTGCGTTGTCGGGGAGGAACAACACTTTTTTGGTCACTACAGGATGCTTATCCGCAATCGGTGCCATCAATCTTACCAAAAGTATAGCATAGTACTCGCTAGTAATCGTTTTTCCCTTTTTTAAATAATCGATAAGGCAAATTTCTCTAGGGCCGTTATCTTTACCATAGATGGTACGCTTTACATCTCTTCTCAGCAGGTTCACCGCGTAGAAAGTACTGTTTGATTTCTGTTTCCATTTTCGTCCATGATTTATTGAATTCTCAATCGCTTCAAAACACTCGGTTGATGTTCGAATATGAATGAAATAGACGCACAATATTTTTGTGTGTAATGCAATATACAAAAAGTAAACTCGCTCAGATGAAGTACCCGTAATTCCTGATAACTAACGCACTTTAACTAGGCTATCAACCAAAACTGTATTATGGACTTGTCGATATTAACTTGACAGCTGTTTTCAGACCTCCAGGATGTGATGCGTCGTCGACGTTTGTTCCGCTACATTTATCTACTGTGAAATAGTTCTATAGGAAGAACGTAGGTCACCTAATGTAGCCAAAATCCTTTGTTCTATCCAAAAAAATATTTCTTTCACCCGACGGATACCCGTTTTATCCATTTCGTACTGTTACTTGAAGTACTTGTGTTTAAGCAACAAATTAGTGCAGTAATTTCTAATCATGAATTATTGAGCTGTAAGAAGAAAACTTTACTGACCATAGATACAATTGTTGCTCTCACTTTCTATAACTGTGAAAACCAAGTAATTCATCAGACCACCTACGTAGAGGGTTTCTTCCGTAGTTATCAATCTACCCGGATTTCTACTTTTCTCGTCCCGTAGATTCCTATTGAAGTCTTAAGTTTTCCTCAATTTATGTATCTTGTCCAAGAATTATCAACCGCTACTCTAATTTGCGCAAAATATTGCAGTAATTACACCCACGAAAGATATTTGCTGCTTAAAAAGTATTTGTCTATGTCATTGGTTTAATGTTCAATACTTGTCTCACTTGTTTATAGAATATTTGCTTATTCAAGCTGCGCAAGCTCTTACATTTCAAGTTGTTTGATTTAAAATTGTAACTTTTTTGGCGCACGCTTTTAAAGTCATACCAATCCACGTTCTGCTTTCTTAGACCACCAGTTTAGTTTTGTAGCAATATTTCGTGGTTCTTAAAAATACCAAGTGTCATTTATTTATCAAATATTATTAGATCAATATTCAATTAGAGTAGATAGTGGGTACATCAAATTAAAGGACAATAAAATAGTTTTTTAGTTTTTTGGATTTGTCATACTGAAATATTTGAAGATGTCAATAAACTTTTGATCTTCAAATACATCGATTTGTTAACGAAAAACTTTTGAAATTGCATACTCACAGTATTTTCGTCCAACTAAAATCCATCAACAAGCAATGTTGAGAAGACGTCAAAAATTGAATGCGAATAATGATAATCTCATATTACAAAAAATTACGCAAAAGCGATCAAGTAGTGCTTTTATATATATAAACTGAGAGATTAAGACTCTCATATGTTCGCTCACTGTGTCTGGACGTCGCGCACCATCTCTGATGCGGGGCGATGTGTCAAGCACGCGCCTTAGACGACCGCCATTATTACCTTGTTCGAGTGAACGCAGATATTCAATTATTTTTAGTAATTGAGTAGGCCACCCGTCGGGCATCAGAGGGCACCGGGGAATGAACCCGGGTACGTCAGCATTGCAGCCCGCCCTTCAACCATGTGACCACGCTGGTGCGAAAAAATCGCTTTGCGCGTCAACTTTAGTTTAAAGGCACTTAAAAGCCAATTAGTAACTATCTCAAATGGAATGCTAACCTATACTGGCGATAAGTCTAATTCCACCAAAATCATATCACAGACTTCAGTCGTCGTGGTCGTCGTCCTCATGGAATAGGCCTTACGACTTGTTCCGAATTAAAATATCATCATTTCCAAATTCTTACTATGTTTCCTCTTGAATTTTATTGAGAGCCTTCCTGGGCTCATTTTATCTACATGTTCTTTCAGTGTTGTCTTGTATTTGATTATTTGGTCTTGTATTGGTTGTACCTGTACTTTATATTTGATGTGTTTGTTAGTGAACGTATCTAACCAACTACAACCATTGACTCCTCTCAAATTGGATTTTTGTTCAATCATTTGTTATCAGTGTCAATACATCGCAGCCATATCATAGAATGGGCATTGCCATTGCCTTTTAAAATTTCTATCTGCGTGTCCTTTCTTGTTTTGCTCCTTAATGTTCTTCTTATAGCGTCGCAGTTTCTTTAAAATGTAAATACTGTTGCGTCGACTAGGACATCGTTAAAAAAATATTCACGGACGACAGTAATAATACAAAGTTTAACAACTTTTCATAAATATTCACCCATACTATTTGGAGACAAAGTTAACCCAGATAATTGTTTTGCGAATTATTATTTTCATGAACTTTATGTAATAATTGCCAATAAAGTTGATCTAGATAACTGGGTAGCCGGATAGGTTCGGGTAACCAACAATGTATTTATCTTTTTTTTTTTTGATAAATTATGAAAATTCTCCGCTTAACCTCAATTTGAAAATGTTTAGCTTCTTCTGTATAGCAATTTTCTTGGAATTTTCACCTTAGCTTCTATATATATATATATATATATATATATATATATATATATATATATATATATATATATAAAAGGATCTTCACAGCTGACGCTGTCTTCCTTCACTAAACCGTTTCTTCCACCTTCTTGTCTTCCCAATCTCCGTCTGCTAGCCCTCTTCTTTCCATGGCTTCGTCCACCTCATCTCTGAAAGATCTTCGGGGTCTTCCTCTCTTTCGTTTTCCTGGAGGACTCCACTCTGTTATTTTCTTTATCCATCGATTATTGTCCGTCCTTCTAACATGGCCGTACCATATTAATTTCTTTTCCTCGATGTAAGTCAGTGTGTCTTTTCTACATTCATTCTCCTCTCTATTTCTGTATTTCTAATTCTGTCTAGTCGTGTCACCTGGCAGCACCTTCTCCAAAATTCCATTTCTGTGGCTTTTATTTTTCCTCTATTTTTCTTATTAATTATCCAGTTTTCTGCCCCATATGTCATAATACTTTGATAATTGTGTTATATATTCTGTGTTTTGTATTTTTGTAATGTGTGTGTTCCATAGAATGGGATGTAGTTGTCTGATACTTATTCTAGTTTGTCCTAACCTGTTCTTTATTTCTTCTTCTGTAGATGTATTTTTGATATAGTAAAGCCTAGGTATTTGAACTTATTTTTCCCTCTTATTTCTACATTGTCGTCTATTTCTAAGTTTTTACCTCTTCTTCTGTAATCGCTAAATATTCTGTCTTGTCGAAGTTTATTTCCATACCGGCCTTAGTGTACTCGTCTTTTAGTTTTCGTAGCATATAACTCAGGTCCTCTTCATCTTGGGCTACTATCACTTGATCATCTGCGTAGCTTAGTGTATAAAGATGTTCATTGCGCACTGGTATCCCCATTCCCTCACATTTCCTTTTCCAATTCTTTAAGGTATCTTCTAAGAATATCTTGAATAGGGTTGGAGATGTGCAGCATCCTTGTAGGAGCCCTTTTGTTGTCTTAAGTAATTACTGATCGTCTGCCCCACTTTCACTGCCACTTGGTTGTTTCCATAAAGTTGCTGTATTGCCCTGATTAGACTTTTGTTGATCCCTATATTACTCATCGCTTCCCACAGTTTTTTCTGGGAACCGAGTCGTACGCTTTTCTGAGGTCTATGAAGGCCAAGTGAATGTCCCTGTTTTTCGCTCTTTTCTTCGCTATAAGTTGTTGGATAGTATATATGTTGTCTATACAGGATTTTCCGGCTGTGAATCCTGTTTGGTCTTCTCCTATTTTTCCATGAATATTGTCTTCTATTTTGTTTTTACTATTTTGCATAAATTCTTCCCATTAGAGAGATCACACTAATGCCTCTATAGTTGTCACATATTCTGCGATTACCTTTTTAAATATCGACGTTATATACGCTTTTGTCCATTCATTCGGTAGTACATCCCCATTTAGTGCTTTACGAAACATATGTTGCATCATGCGTAGTAATTTCGGGGTTCCATACTTTACCATTTCGGGTACTATTCCTCCCGGTCCTCCTCCTGATTTTCTATTTTTAATGATTGTGTGGCCTTTTGACTTCTCCAATTGTTATTTCTACTTCTTCGTGTTCTATTTGGTCATTTTGTTTATTTTCTATCGTTTGTCTTTAAACTCTTCTCTATTTTCTGTTAGCAGATCCTGGTAGTATTGCTCCCATTTTTCTTGTTGTATGAACGGTATGTATGCCTTTTCTTTTGAATTTGTTCTTAACGTTTTTAGTATTCGCCATGCTTCTGAACTCTTTGTTCCCCCTATGTATTGGTCAATGTTTGTGCACATGGTTTTCCACTGATCATTCTTTTCTCTTGTTACTAATCGTTTTACCTCTTTGTTCTTTTCTTTGTACTTTTGTTGATCTTCTTGCGTTTTGGTGCTTAGCCACCTATTATATTGTTCTTTCTTTTCCTGGATACTTTTTAGCGTATTTTCACCAAGGATTATCTTGTGATTATTGTTCTTTTTTATTCTGACTCCCAGTACCTCCCGAGCTGTTTCTTTTATACTAGTTTTTATATGTTCGTACATGTCTGTTATATTATCAAATGTGAATTCATTTAGTTTCTGATCCAATTTTCTTTGGTAGAGTTCTCTTATTTTTTTTTTTAGCTTCTAGTATGAACAAATATATATTTTTAAATACCTTTCAATTGTTACTATCAACAGTTGCATTTTCTAAACTATTGAATAATTTAAAAAATATAAATTAAAACATGACGTTAAACAAAAAGACGAGTCTTATGGTTGCTTAATAAATATGCCCTGCATTAAAAAATCATTAAGTAAATTATCGCAAAGGGCGACAGGGTACTCTAATATAATAATAATTCAATTTTATTAAAATGGCAAAAGTCCCAGCTCACGTCAGGCGCTAATACACGAAGAAATCCAGCGGCAAAATATTACTGCGATTGTAATATAAAGCTTGATAAATATTTACAGCGCGTACGCAGGGAAAGCCCGGCGCTGGGGAAGTTTTGTTCAGAAAGATAATATTTTCTTATTCAGACAAATTTAAGGCAAAGATCTTGGCGTAAGTGTGAAAGCGTGTGCGGGGTAAAAGATTGGTTTGGGATTAAATAACGTGCCCTGGGTCGGACCTGAAATTGAGCAGGAGACTTTGGTCTTTGCGAACACTTTTCACGTTGTCCTTGTCGCGGCCGCCCCGCTGCACTCCGATCTTGCCGCGTTATAAATTTTATCGGCTATAAAGCAAATTATCAGCGATAAAAGTTTAACGTAAATAGCGCTCCCGCGCTTTTAATTACCGCATTTTTGCCCGGCCAGCGCTTCATTCGGCCGGCTTTGTCTGCCGCTGCAATTCTGCACTATACCCCCAAGAATTGGCGCGGCACTCTCGAATATTGTACGTGATGCGAAGTCAATATTCAGTTCTCATTCGTTGTAGAGTGTGAAGAAGTCAATAAGGGAGAAAATTTCCCAGCGGCGACTTTTCGCTTAACGATATTGCCCAACGAGCTTGTACAACTTTATTATTTGCTTCTATATTAGAAGGCGAGATAATTAATTTGATATTTGGGAAAAATTACCGATGTCTGATAAATTTGTTAGTGCTGCCACCAAATCGTTTAATGAAACAAACGATAGTTAAATGCTCGATGATTTACTACAATTTGCAGGTTTCGCTCCGATGCATTATTGACTATTTACTGTATGAATTCCAATTCGGTTACGAAACAGCAATAGCGCAAAAAACATTTGTATTGCAAATTATTTTTATATATTGCGGGTTCTAAATATTTAAAGCTTAATCTTGCTCACTGAATGTAAAAGTCATATCATTAACATGTTCAAGCCACTTCGGCCATAAATAAACGTAAATTACCTCTGCTAAAAGCACCAATTAATGAGAACGGCGAATAAATGTAATTTACGATAAAGAAACTGTTACCATCACATACCTATAAGGTATGTAAACATAACCAGATGTTATTCTATAATACAATCAGGATAATTGTGAACATTATTTTACAGTAGCATTGATGGTTGGATCATACAAATTTAGAGAGATATGCAAATTAATGATCTCAACTTATCCGATAAAAATTGTGCTACATATTATATATGAATAATACAAAAGTTCCAATTTCAATTAGAAGAAGTGGAGCTGCGAGAGTAAGATTACTCCAAATATTAATGAAATAAAACAAAACAGAAGCACATATGAACTTCTATATCCAGCCCGACTCGTTTACTTAGCTTCATTCTTAATTCTGGAGTTTCATTAAATAAATCAACAAAGCAGCCAGACTGCATCTGAAACCGTTGGCAAACACGATGGTGCAATTCCATTTAAACTGAAGTAGCTGCAGCAGTTCGACGTATTCGCCCGAACGCTATGTAAATAAAGTTTAATAAAGTTCGATGAAACAAGTAATGTGGAGCGACGCAGCTCCCTGACGCAAAATCAACTCTCCCCGCGTTTCACTCCAGGTCGCTCGGATTGCATAACGCCCAAACAGCGGCCGCTTTCTTCCGAGCCGCCCGGCAAAAACTGCTGGTATATTGTTGTTTATGTGTTTTTAATTCAAACAGATTAGAGCTTATGTGTTCTGAGTCTGTAATTGTCATAAATATTTTATCACGCCCTTCATGTTTATACCTCCCCGGTGTTTATTTTCGTGCGCGTACTGGATATGTTCCATGCCCGACAAGGAGTCCGTATTTCGGCCGCTTTCTGGCTACAATGTGTTTGATTCCGAGATCAAAGGGTGTTACAAGGCTCCTTTCAACGTTCGCCGTGATGTTTAGGTTGCCGCAAACACGCCGTCGACGTAAAGATTGCAACGTCATTATCACTAAGTTCTAAACTTTTTCGGCGTTGGTTCTTTATTTCAAGGATATGACGCAATCAATTTTTTCGCCTTCGCTTTTAAATAAAATAATTTCATAAATTCGTAGGTTTCAAACCTTCTTTGCAAGCCTTTCCCCAAGGAAAGTCGCTATCTATAGTCCAGCAGATTTAAATTATGAATTGTATTCACGTTTTGCAGGAATTGAAGACTCTTCAGAAGTAAAGATGGTATTGAGAAGTATATCTTTCTAATAGACTCTCATTTGTACTTTTTATTTCTTTTTGGTAAAGAACCTTCTACCACGCCATGATAACCTTTCCTCGCGTTTAATATTTTAGTTTTTGCTTTCGGAAATTGTTTTTCCAGTAAAAATAAAGGAGAAGATTGAGTTGTTATTGACGCAAAAAACTATCACCTGAATATCGTACCTAGGCAAATGAAAAAACATTGTATTACCAATTTATTGCACTATATAGCATTCAGTAAATTCTATGAACATACTAATGACTTAGAAGCTATTGCCATAGCAATTTCCCATAAACCACCCTAAAATGGAAAAGCTTATAGTTACTGACAAGGTGAGAAACATAACAAACTAAAATTAAATAACTTGGGTAACGTTTTTCAAGATTATGAGGTGACTAGGCGAATCAGTTTAGTAGATCCAAGAATCTCTTCAGTCGTCGTACTATACGAACATGTAATAAATCACTAGCTAGATTGTTTGAATATGCAGTGAGGTGATTATAATTGTTACTCAATTACGTGATCATTTTACTAACTGAACTAATCCCAAGATTGCGACTTATAACAATGTTTGGGACTTACTATATTTAGATTAAAAACGTCTGATGGTATCTATGGTGGAGTTAGCTGCTGAGCCCTACAAGTGCAGGCAGCAGTAGGACCAGATGGGTCTTAAAATGCTTTGAAAAGAAGCAATTTGTTGACTGTGGATATAACCGTGATCTTCTACCTAAGCAACTAGTATATTTTGCGAAATTTATGACCTAGTTGTGTTCGTTTGGTCCAAACAAAATGTTTCCAGTGAGACGTCTGCCTAGGTGTGTTGTTGAGGAAGTTGCAGATCGTTGAGAAGTACGGGAGGGTAGATTTCTCTCCTAAATCAAAATGTACGGATTTTGCTTAATTGGTTTTAACTGGCCATTTTCTTAATCAGTTTTGCAATTGGTAGGATGCAAAATAAAATATAAAAAAATTAAACCTAATATTTGTGGGCGGTTCCAACAACATTTGAGGTCTTTACACTATTTCCTGCATCCCATAACAATGCGATAATAGTAATATTTTCTAAAATATTGAAAATCTTATAGATCTGTTGCGTTGGTTTCTTTAATTAAAAATAACACAAGCAGTAATGCAAACTACATATACGTCTCACTTTGTATTAATAATTAGTAATTAGTAATTATTTTTTATAAGTGATAATAATAAATAAAAATCCAAAACTTTTTGACAACATCCTGTATTCCAATATTAAATCAAAAACGCGTAAATTCCATAAATCGTGGTTCAATCTTATTAAAACTCTCCAATCCGCATTATTTTGCATAAAGAACGTTTTGCAGCTTCTTAAATATTTAAATAAATCACGGCCGGCAATAACAGTCAGAACATTTTGTCTCGTATGAGATACACGCGATGGGAGCGCGCATCACCATCGATGGAGAACGTTTTTGCGCACAAAGGCAGGATCAGAATTTAAATGGTATAAATTCATGCATTCTAAAGCATGCAGAATCTTCGCTGCCTCCTATCTACATCACTTTGCATCTTTTAACATTCGTATGCAAGATAGGGCTTATTTCCCTGCAGTCCAGTTTCGCCGGCGAACCGAATTTTCCGGCAGTACTATATGCCATATTCCTTGCAGATAAAGACAAAACGTAACGCAGATTAGGCCCGGTTTCTTTTCAGTTTCCGTTCCGACTCCTCGCGGCGCAATGGCGGGGTCGGCCGAGGAGAATGTCGCGCTAGGTAAAGGCGACTTTTTCTCCCTTCGAAGGGGGGGAGGGAATGGCCCGAGATAAATCACCGGGCGCGGCGGATTAATAAGTATGGCAAATGGTAATTTATTTCGGGCATTAAACTTAATGTATGCGCCAGACTACGCCAATGCGAAACCGGTAACACAGGTTCAGATAAGGAGCCAGGACGAGCCTTAATAAAGCGGGCGGCGAGCGCCGCCGCTTCGCCGATATGCAAACCTCGTACGCCAGCTGCGAAAAATGGCCGAAACTAACTACGGCACAGCTCGAATTGGCCGTTTGATAATCTAATGGATTCATTTTTCTACTATATTGAATATATTTATTGCCGCCGTCTCCTCCCGCGGAATTCTTCTCCGGCACGTGAGCCGTCCTCCTTACCTGTCCGCAGTCAGCCGAGACCGCGTCCGAGGGCACTAAACTGGAAATTCAGGATTTTTCTTAAACGAGGCTCGTACAACCCACGAAAACTTGAGACTTAGGAATGCAATTATTCTAACGTAAACATCCAAAACAACGTCGGCCAGACGTCTTTTTGCCTTTTTCGCAAATGCCTTCGCCCATTAGATATACATTAGATAGTCTTCCAGCACGCTCGCACATGCACTAGCTTTGCTTAATGTACGCCGCCAATTTATTAGCAGCAAATTTTTAAAAGCTAACTTAATAACTAACATCAGAACTACTCCTATTTTCGGATCACGGTGCACATAAAAAACAATTAAATAAAACCCACATGGAAATTTTACCTTCGGCTGAGAAGGCTACACCTGCACATGCTAAAATAGGCAGAGCAACGCCAAAGACATCGGAGAAGTATGTTATTGTTAGGTTTATTTACAAAAGTTGTTTTTAGGTTGACGTAATGGAACGACGCTAACACCCAAACAAACCCGTTACCATCTACAATCTACCTGATCGAATAAACATTGCGACATTCTATTTTGGTTGTTTGTACAAGTAGTTACACCTTCAATGGTTTCTCGCATTATCATATAAAGCACAAAGATCCGAGTATGTTGCCCATAGTATTACATATACTTTAAAAAGTTAAAAAAGACATCTCCCCAATATACTTATTTTACTGCTATAACTTGTTTGTTGACTTGCTCAAAACAACTTTTTTGGTTGAAGTAAAACTGGGAAATATTTTGATTTATCGCTCTATGTAGAGTCATGGTGCACGCACATAATTATTTATAATTTATAAAATACTGTTAAGAGAGAAGAAATAAAAATAAATATAACATTCCTTGACCACATAACTTTTTTCAAAGGCACTATCAGAGAAGTAAGGTGCAAACACAACAATTACTATAATGCGCACTAAAGAAAAAAAATACCGATTGCAATTATTGTTTTTAAAGGTATAAAGTTATACAGACATGTGTAAAAAACAAAAATACAAACAATAGGAATGATAATAATAATAATAATAATAATAATAATAAAACTCATCATGGTAATAAACGTTAAAATAATTTAAACATTGCTTAGTACCATACATGCTGCAACTGTAGCTGCTATTAAGGCAAAGTGAGGCTTGAAAAGTTCATCGAAGTTGCATGCACAACACAATCCCGAGAATAAGGGATACTCTAAAATAACAACTGAAAACTAAATCATACACACCTCGGAGATGAATTAAACCAAATAATAAAATTTTTCAATCTAACAAAAAGCAATGCTACACAAAAATTATTAGTTAGAAAACAGAAAACTAAACGAACCGCCTGTAATAGAAAAAATCGAGGAATTCTGGTTTAAACTTTAATCAGAAGAAGCAACTCTTAAGGGCCTAGCTTCATAGATTTAATCTGAAAAAGATAATGACAAATATAGAAGAAACAAATTATGCAGCATTAACAACTGAAGAAGTCTTGGAAGGCCCTCTTAAAGTACAACTACTGAATAAAATGCTTTACAGTCACGCACGAACACCTTATATGTTATTTTTTACAACTTCATACAAGAAATTGGCGGTTGTCTTGAATTTATAGTCTAATGCATTGTGTCCTTGGTACTGAAAAATAATCACCCTCAAAACCCATCCAAAAATAGGCCACTCGCTTGCTTAATTCATTAAGATATACCAGCATGCGATATCAAATAACATATTGGCTAAAGAATAAAAGGAATGTATAAGCAAATCACATAGCTGCAAGGAACAACTAGTTATTGACTCTTCTGTTTCCAATACAAAGATCAGAAACATTTATACATACAAATATGCAACATAGACCCCTAAAATAATAGCAATGCCGAGGCAACAGATGGCGTTGCGAGGAACTACACTACACCTTAATAACAATAACAGCTTGAGCCTTCTATCGTTTTGTTTAATGACAGAAAAATCGAATACCCAATCAAACACTAAAATTATCAAACACCTTATAATGCAGCTAATGTCTATAGATGACAATCTGTATAGAGCTACTCAAATGAATATACAAAAACTAGTACATATTACAAAAGTGTTTACTACAAATATTCAGATGTCATTTGGTCTTGAAAAATTAAAATATCTTAATGTACAACAAGGAAGAACTGACAGCCGAAGCTATCAACTAGTAGGCAAATGGAGGCCTCATTGAAACCATTGAATAAGGGGATACTTATGAATATTTAGGACTACCGCAATTATGCCGAACACAACATAAGAAAATGAAGAAAATGATAACATATGTATAATCACAAAGACATAATTAGATCTTGCCTATAAAACTAACATATGTGTATTGACTTAAAATACACTTTCGATATAGCGAAGTTGATACATATTTGCATCATATTCAAATTAAAAAGTGAACAACCCTTACTAAATACCGAGTACAACATCGTAAATCGATGATAGAAAAACTGATGATCTTACGTAATCAAAAAGGCCGGGGCCTCACAGACATGGAGTGATTATGCAGAAAACTCAAACTTACTAATAGCAATATTAGTAACTAGAACAACACGAAAGACCTTAGAGAAATTAAATCTGGATTTTATATCTATCCCCACAAGATTAAGATATCTGCCTTTTTTTGCTAAGCAGCCGGAACCTGATACGCACAACTGCCTCACAAAAAGGGAGCGACAAAAAATAATAATAAAGAGAATAACAACAACGATAATAGTAGTAATAGCAAAGCTTATGTTCTACGGTTTATTCAGTTTTCTCCAGTTTCCTTAAACATAATTTACACAAAATTCAGCACCGTGCAATTGCATGCATGTACCCACAATTTTCAAGTGTAACTTTCAAGAAATTTCTTACACATATCTAAATTTATCATCCGTTCTTCGAAAGTATTTTAATTATTCTTTACCCTAGATTTTCGATTTTTAATTCGCCCGTCTTTGTTGTGACTTATCAATTCTAAAAAAAATTGAAAAGTAATTTTGTTTACCGTCATTGGATATATAATTTTTTATCTTGTTTTTGAAGATTTTTACTCGGTAGTTTTCTATTTTCTTTAAATGTTAAAATAACCGCCTCACCTTACGTCTCTTCCTTGTTAAAGCTAACATAAACAACAGACAGTAAAGCACTTCAAACAATATCTAAGCTGCACGCAGACACTATAATGATGATCCAAATCAATTGGAGTGTTTGCCATTTAAACGTTTTTATAAAAGGAACTTGGAAATATTTTGTAATAGAACCTTCTACTTATCTCATTTAATAATAGATAAGATGGAAAACAAGAAGACAAACGCAACATATAATCTCAGTCGACTCTGTTGTGCTCGCGTTCGCTGTTCATAGCGATATTTTCTAACGCGCAGTTCAAAAGTAAAGGCATCGTTCTTGGACTCTAGATAATCGAGAATTCTATAAATATATTCCATAAACTATGTAATGTTTAAAAAAATCGTTTTAATATTTGTAAACAAAAACATTTTGGTACAAGGATTGGCAGAAAAAGTAAATTGGATTTAGCGAAAGGTAAAAAAAGGTCCAACATCAGATTAGTATAGTAAAATAAAAACAGAAAATCCGAAACTCAAAAGTAAGAATAGGCAAGCAATGGTAGTCGAAACCAAAATACTATAATTTGCAAGCAATAATATAATAACAAATACTAATTACTACTAATTACCATTCTCATACCATTCTCGTGTTTTCTTTTATTTTTTATGTTTGCTTCACAATGTAGTTTTTTACACCTTTATTTGCTTATGCCACTTTGCATTTTTTTATTTGCCTTATTTTTATGTTTTATTTATTATTTTTATTTTAATGTTGTTATGCATAGCATAATCATATCCAAATAAATATTAAATTCCACAAAAAATTGTTCTGATTTTCCTAACATTAATCACATTAACATCAGAATTGTGTGAAAATTTATTTGACTTTCCTATAAATGTGAAGACTTTCGCCGTTAGTATTTGGTACATCGTCGTTGCTCTCGAACTATTGGTAATTTTTGACAGATATCTTCCGACGAAAAGCAGTTTTGCAGAAAGACTCTCGCTTTGTGTTTACTAGAACAAATACAGTTGCATGTTACTCTGCCTAACAGGATTTACATAGACAACTGGTGTGCCATAGATTGCATCACATTCCCTTCGGAGGAAAAACACAAAACTGCTGCTACCAACAAAGTTCCAACGTTTATAGAAAAGGGTACACATTTAATCTAAATTACAGTTAAGTTGTAAGAAACCTTTCAAGACCTAAACTTAGCCAGGACCTCCGAACGAAACCTTCTAGAGAATAAAACTGAAGAAGTAACTGGAATATCTCTACTTATTTTACGTTGTTCTAAGCCTCAAAAACACCTACCCAGTACAAAATTAAAGGTTTTTCGTAAACAACTACAATATTAATATCTTACTAGCAACCAAACTTAATGTAACAGGAAGTGTTGAAGCACTTTATTCAGAAATTTTCTACACCAACTGTCCAAATATTTGTCAAGCCACACGTTCGGTTTACTAACATTTAAATCAAGGACTCAATAGACTTTCAAGACATCCAGCTGGTAGAGGAAGTAATGATATAACATCACTATTTACCAAACTTCTTGTATAAGCTACCTTAGATCACTTTAAGCAAATTTTACTAATTCAGTTCTTCCGACCATACCTTTTTGTGTTTAGAAAGGCGTATGTTACGAAAAGCTACGGGAAGCCCTTCAGCATGTAAATCGCTGACTACTACACAGAGAAATTTAAAAAAATCACGATTTAGACTGTAACAAAGTTATTTATTTTCACTTAACAACCATTTAGCAATATGCAAGCACTAATAATTTCGTACAGTGGATTAGCAGCAAATTAACTGATTGACAATCACTAATTGTTTGTTTCCACAGGCCTAATATCTACTCAAAAAATCAGCCGTTAGTAAACTTATTTTGGAAAATCCGGATCAAAAAATTGACTTCGGAAAAACATGAGTTTTGTTTAATTGTCCTGCTATCCAACCTTATACAGAGTCGATGAAAATTCATATACAAGGGTTGGGTCATAAGTCACAACAACTATTTTTTTCAAAGGTATCACAAAATGTCATGTTTCAAACAAGCCATGCCTTCACAGCGTGCGATCATAGCACAAGACACTTCTGTAATGTTCTGTAATTGCAATGTGTAGAAAGCAATCTTAAATCAGTTGTCAATTGCCGTGCGAGAATACGAGCGCGGGTGAAAAATTTGAAATAAAATAACAAAGAACGGACGAAACCTATAGACATGTAACAGCACACCTACATTATGCTTCTCATGTTTATTAAGGTAGTTGACTTAACGTTACAAAATCATCCTGCCCATTGCGTCTCTGTGGTACGGAAGAACATTATTCTGTACGACAGCTGACCGACAACTGATTTAACACTGTGTAATTACAGAGCATCACAGAGCCATCTTGTATTATGGACACACACTATCAATACACCGCTTCATTGAGACACACGACATTTTGTAATACCATCACTTATCTTTGAAAAAAAGTTGCCATGACTTATGCCCCAAACCTCGCAGTTAAAAATAATTTTAACAAATACATCTACTGATAGAACAACCAGTAAATGCAAGGGACACGTTACCTACAGCAAGCCGATAGACGACCGCAACGGTCCCCTCTACCATCCATACCATACGAGCACGAATACAAAAGCTAAAGAACACGAGATAGACGGCTATAGACTTAACGACAAAAAACACTGGATGCGGCCTAATAACCCAAAGATAAACACAAAAAAAACGGCCACGTAAGCCTTCGTATTTATTCAGAACAATAAACTCTTAATAGGACCCAAGCGTAAATCAGTACAATATAAACAAACTGAAATTTCACCTTGGACTTTCCATATCCCCATTTCTATGTTTTCGGCCTTATTAGTATTTTCACAGGCTGTTTCATTTTTCAGTGATTGCGATCGTTCTGTTTCAATTTTATAAGCAAATTATATCATTTTGCTTATGTTTTCAAACGTATGTATCGTAAACTTTTTAAGCTGAAATACTCTCGGAATTAGCTAACTCCAAAGATCTCACTTTATTTTCGTGTTAGAAAACAGAACTACAATTTAATAAATATCAATCTCTGTAGCTTAGTGATATTAACTACAAAAAAATATTTCAAATATTACACATACCTACAAATAATATTTATTAGTGAAAATTTGTATTCTATGCATTGTGTGCTATAAATTCTTTATTAAACAATTTTCAGTATAAACCAAATGAGCGACACTAAAAAGCAGAACCATTTTCATATCCTTTCAAAATACTTTTCAGCAACATACAGAATAATACTTTTGTTTGCCTTCTCAAATATTGCGACGATCTCACAATTCATCAGTTTCGCAATAGAAGTTACATTAGGTGGAAAGCCAGCAACAAAAGTTTCCGCTTTATGAATCCAGCATTCTTTGTGGTGCAGCGGTGCATTGTCCATCAGTTGTAACGCTTTCGCAACAAAATTGACTCTGTAAACGAAAACGCCAACTTTACTTTATTTCCCGTAAAGCAAAGCTATTCTCAGTTGTGGCGCTTTCAGACTTTAACCTAAACTAGTTTCAGCTTATGACTGTAACACTCAATTAGTCAGACTGAATAATTTAATAAGAATTACTTGCGCGCCTATTTAAATTAGATGAGGATCGCTGAAATCTATGTCATGTTACGGATAATTACTCTTACCTCACGAAGTGCTGATTCTAAGTTTAGTAAATATATTTACGAGCAAATTAGCCTTTTTGTCGAATTATAGAAAATTGCTGGAAAACAAACTGAACGGAGCGATAAGTAATTTTTTGCTTGTATAACATTAATTTTGATTACACCAAAAATAGTTTTAGTAATATTAATACGTATTACATCAAAGCCAGCTTTCATATTGAAAGCCAAAAATAGAGTTCAGATTTATTTTACTTCATAATTTGTTTACCTAAACTTTATATACGTAGCGCGTTCGGAAAGTAAGCCCGTTTCCATAGCAATTCGGTAGAATGCATCAATTTGCTGGCTCTTTTATATTATTAACTATCTACATCTGTGCTATTTTATTAAGAGCAGTTATTGGCACGGTCTTTTGTTATAAGATTAAAATATTCAAGTCCCTGCTATGAAATACGCTTTGTTATCCGTTTCTTGAACACAAGAAATGTGAAATCGGCAGATGTTCATCGATAAATTAGTGATGTGTATGGTAAAAATGTAATTCTAACCTCCACTTTTTAAGGTCTTCAAATTGTCATTGAACGGAATGATGGTAAAAGATTAAAACTATATACTCGGTTTTTAGTTTCTGTTCTTTGGACTATACTACTCTGATCAAATTTGACCCGGACTGGTTAAAAAAAACAACATTTTTATGTATTTTAATACAAATCTTTATTATCGCCTTCAAAATAGGCTCTTTTGAGCCAATAGAAGCATGCCAACGGTTAATCCAATTTTCCAAACACTTCTTATAGACCTCGACCGGGATGGCCTTTAGTTCCTTCAGCGAATTTATTTTTATGACCTTCAATCGACTCATGGTACGTTTCCCAGAGCGGATATTTGAGTTTCGGAAACAGAAAAAGTCACAGGGGGCCAAATCTGGCTGAGCAATGACTTTTGTTTCGTGTTTGGCCAAAAATTCAGTCACGATCAGGCTGGAATGTGACGGCGTATTATCCTAGTGAAAAATCCATGAATTGTCTGCCCACAAATCCGACTGTTTACGACGAACTGCTTCACGTAGATGCCTCAAAACGGCCAAGTAGTATTCTTTATTGATCTTTTGACCCTTTGGAACAAATTCATGGTAAACCACACTACGGTAATCGAAGAAAACGATGAGCATCTCCTTGATTTTGGACCGACTTTGACGTATTTTTTTCGGTTTCGGCTCATTGTTGGCGCGCTATTTGCGATATTGTTGGGTAGTTTCATGTCACATTCATAAACCCACGTCTCGTGACCAGTAATGATGAGTTTGATGAATGTAGAGTCATCAGCTACTTTGGCAAGCATCTCTTTTGCGACATCTACTCGACATTCTTTTTGCAAAAAATTCAGGTCTTTTGGGTACGAGTCTGGCGGCGATGCGCTTCATACCTAAAACATCAACCAACATGTGTTGAGTCGATCCATAATAGATGTTAAGAGCCTGTGCTATCTCTCTAACAACACGACAATTTTCGATCGCAATTTCCTTCACTTTTTTGATGTTATCGTCGTTAACAAAGATGGATAGATGACTCGCATGGGGCAAGTTTTCTACGACCTGACGACCCTCACTGAATGTTTTATGCCACTCAAATACTTGCGTTCTCGTTAGAGTAGACTCTCCAAAACACTTCTACAACATTTTCGACTATTCCGTAGCTGTAATTCCAACGGAAACACAAAATTTCAACCAAACTCGTTGTTCAATTTTTTTCCATAGTAAAAATCGCCAGACAAACTTTTCGCGTCCTAAACAAATGGCTGCCAAACACACACTAATTGACGTATCCCGTTCAAACTTTACACGAATATCAAAGGGTGTACCAATCTAGAAAAAAAATTTACCGATGCGGTTTAAATGTACCAGTCCGGGTCAAATTTGATCAGATGGTATATGAAGAAGCGTTATCCTATGGTAGCAATAGTCGTTGTCTCAAGTCAAGTTATAACTCTTAAGAACAAATTTAATGTATAAGGAATTTTTAAATTTTGGATTCAAATATGTTACATTTGAAAATAGGTTTTAAACTTAATCATTGCTTGCACATGTGTAGATTACGACAGGAAATTCTTATTTCGTTACACAGCTTTGATGAAGTTATCATTATAAGTGTTAGTAAGGACTTGGAGATTAATTCAACTCTTTTCCATGTTTATACTCGAATCTGCAGTTCTTTTTCACATTTCATATTACGAGGTGGTGATTTACAAATGAATTTAAAATCTCCAATTTTACCTGATAACTGACTTGTATTTGTAGCTGGATTAATTTAAACTTGAGATGTGGCTTTCGTATTCACCACAATCAGTGAAAGCCGATTTTGGAAATCGTAGTAGATACTTTTAAATTTTTATGGCCATTATTTGCACTGTTTCTTTGCGGTCAAGTTGGAATTCATATAGCAAAAGTTCAATTTAATTTTTAAGACTTTCAATATGTACCAATACAATGTTTCTGAACGAAGCAGTGAACGATCAATTATTTGTTTTATTAAGAAATGAAAATGTTATGACTCTCTAAACATTACTACGTCCCACATAGGAAAATTTCGTGAGAACTGAGAGATTAAACTTCTCATATGTTCACCATCACTGTGATACGGGTTGATGTGGCAAGCACCGCGCTTAAACGACCGCATTAGCACCCCTTCCTCAAAGTGAACACAGGTACACAATTATTTTTAGTGGCTGAGTAGGATACCCGCTAGTTATTTAAGCCCGGAATTGAACTCGACTTGGCACCGAAGCCAAACCATTCAACCGCGCAGCCACACTGGTGCATTTGTTTATACAATTAAGTTGCTAATATTAGCTATAAATTATTTAATTGAACTGGCTAACATAAAAAAAGTTTTAGAAGTAAATCTGCTGGACAAGTACAGAACGAAATATGATATTTGACATCACCTTTTAAAATAACAAAATAAACTAAAAGAAAAGGCAATCTTCTGTTATAATATAATTTTATATAAAGAATTTTTTTTATTTCTCCTGAAAATATCCACCCATACAATAGAAAAATATTACAAATTTACACTCGTTTTATAACTCAAACAAAGTTTTAGGAATCCTTGTTCTCATTCATTACTTCACTAGTTTTAAAAATAAACACTCCAAATAAAGTATAAATAACAAGCCAAACCACACTTCTATCTTTCCTTGTTTTGTGCAGCGGCCTTTGAATGTTTCCGTTTGAACGATTTCTGGCGGCGTCTCCGTTCCTTAATTTAATAATAGATGCTAATCGGATGCTTTTGCACGGCGGGCTTAAATAATCTGTTTGGTATTTGCCTACGAGACGCAAATGTTAACAGCTGAAAGCCACGATTTCTTCGGCGCTTAATGAGTTTGCGGGTATTCACGCGATAATTAAATCGATAGCGAATGTCCCTGCGTGTAAGAATAACGCGGGGACTGGTTTTATAAAATAATTAAACCTGCTTTTAGCGTCTCTCTCATTATCTCTATATTAATAACAAGTTTTAGAACGCAATCACTTCCACTTTTTACGTGTAATTAAGGACGTTCGGATTTTGACTTGCCTCCCTGCAGCCTTCTGTTCGGGAACGAATTTCGCCGAAAGGTTTATTTTAATTGATTGCATGCTTGCAGAAAACTTGTACTTATTCAGGAAGGGGGGGTAACGGTATTGAAAGTTCCGAAGAGTAGTTTCTCTGGAAGTTGGATCGCTTTTAGAGCTTTAGTGCAGTCTGCTGCTCCAGCATGTTCCTAATTAAACTATGGGGGTGCTTAGGCATCAGCCGTTATTTGGAATATGGAAATGATCCGGCAACTGCAAAGTTTTTCTAGCCGACACGGAACTGCAAAGTAAGAGCTGATGCTGGAAACCTCTAAATTAAACACAATTTTTCACCTTCCCGGAACGGTTGTGTACTTAGGAATGCCAAACATTTGAAACGGGCAGACGCGGCTGCGTGTTTAAACTTCATTATCTTTTAAAATGTACAAAAACATTAAGCGAAACGTAAAGAGCTCTAATATTATGTGTAGGTATTTGTTCCCCTTAGTCTCGAATTTATTTTGTAAACATAAAAGGTTATTTACGTAGCGTTTCCAGCTAGTACTCACACTCTAAAATGCTTCGTTGAAAATTTTATCTCGCTGGCGCGGCCAGAGAACAAAGAATGCTTAATAACCAAAAAAGAATCTTTTGTTAAATAGTTTGCGTTTAATAAGCTTCATCTAGTTTGTTTTATATTTACCGTAAACGAGCTTTGTTACTTGTTTATCACAACAACTCGAAAATTGCTGTAATTCATAAGAAACATTTATAGCGACTTTCAATTTTTGAGATCTAAATAAAAATGAATAGGCATTACACAAAATAAACTATAACATAATTCATATAACACAAAGTATTTCTAAAAAATGAAAACAGAGGAAATGTAAACAGTTCAAACACACTGATGCATAAGCAACAGAATATTACGACTATTACAATCCATTACTCTTCTCATAAACAAATAAAAAGTTATAAAAGAATTTCTAGTCTAGAAATGGAGCATAAAAGCGTAAAACCAGTTTGGTGGCTGAATTTATGTCTGAAAATGACATTTACGGGCGGAATTTCTTAAAATCGGTATACCGAGTGAATTTTTAATTGCTTGTTGTTAGACCCAGCCAATTACTTTAAAACTAAAAATAAATTTAGGAGAAAGTAGAAAGCTTGTTACTAACATAAAATGTTAAGGGAAAATTACTGCTACAAAGAATTTAGGAAATTAATTAGTCTAACTCGTCTAAATCTGGAATTTACAAAGAGTAATAGATCAACTAGCTTCAGACAAGATTGCCTGCTATTTTGTGTTCTGTAATTATGGCAATTTAAAATAATTTATATTGATAGCTTGCAGCAACAGCTGATAACGATAAATACTATTCCGGAAGTCGTAATCGTTAAGATATAAACAATTTTATAATTAAATTTAACAGCATTGAGAGCTAAGTATAAATTTCTCAACACCATATTGCCTCTGTTTATTAATGTATTATTACAGCAATTTCCGATCTATTATAGACTCACAAAAATTTTAATAATTTATTACTATAAATGCCACACTGATAATTTTTGGAGACAATGAAATATAGTCGCTCTCTTTAACGCTCAGCTAGTATGGTAACCTTCTTGAAGAAGACATTTTGCGAACCGTCCAATATTGCCTTAATGACTGCTTCGATGTCTAAATCTCAATTTTCTCCCCAAAAACTAGTTTTGGGAACATCCATGTGTATGGCCAACTAGGCAAGTGACCATGATCTTGTTCCGGTCAAACATGCTTTGATTCGCTCGGACCTTTGATTTTTATCGGGAGTCGCGTGATAATCCTTTTCTCTAGGTCCCTTTAATTACAGTATGCCTGTGGTTCATCTCGGTCGCCCATTTCTTCACGGTGTAGATAGAAAATGTCGTTGATGGTATGCTTTTTTGCAATAAATTATTAATGTATCCTGATGCTCAGCCGATTTTGATAAAAGATTGCTGATCTTAGTCACTCACCAAAGATATCAATAAGCTTTTGTCAAAACTACCAGAAATTTTGACTTCAATTGCCTTTACGTGTTCACATGTGCCAAGTTTCACCTCGCCAGGTCAAGTGTTTCATGGGCAAGGACATAATTGTAAATCTATCTTAGATTGGAATACGGCAATAAAAGCTCTTTTAGAAAATGTATTACAGTTTTTAAATTCAAAAGTTTGATAAAAATTAGAAGCTATTTTTGACCATTAGATAAAAAGTCCGAGATTTGACTACTATTTTTACTACTATAAATATTTTAAATAATTTTCCAAATAATATTTTCATAATACAATGCATAATCAAATCATAATTAAAGCACAAACAAAAAGTTAAGAGACGGATGCAAGTTAAACAACTTTGCTCCATGTACATTTGTTTTTATATATGAGTAAAGGAAAGCTGAACATCAGCACGAGCGAAGTTCTAAAGTTCTGTATGATAAATGATTTCTGTAGCAAGAAGCTACATTTATATCTACAGGGTCGGTACAAACTAACTAAGCATTAAATATGGCTATAGGACTTGTAGTAACAAGATGGTAAATATATTCCTGCGTTGATGAAGCAGGCATCGGCCCACATATATCTTATACACGACACCATTAATCCAAGATGGTGCCCCAACCCATTTTAACATTACTGTGCGTACGTGGCTAGCATTTTGCAGGGCGTTAGCTAAGACCTTGAAAATGTAATTTTTACCTGTGGGGCTACTTCAAAGGACGACAAAGCCTCGCGCGCTGGAAGAGCTTGAAGGCACAGATTCAGGAGGTCCTCACCAGTATCCAAAACTACTCCTTTTAGAAGACTATGCATTCCGTCCCCGGTCGTTTGCGGAAACTTGCTGATGCCACCTGTGAACACATTAAAATTTAAAGATTTACTTTCATATTTCTATGCAATAAAGTACGTACACAATTTATTTCAAAAAGTTTGTATTAAAAATATGGCCTTCATTACCAAAGCAATGCCTATTTCTTTTCAGCCACACAATATATGAGACAATCACAAATACGAGAAATGAAAAGCAACAAGAGTTACTAAAACATTAATTTGTTATATATTTACATAGGATATAACTACTTTTTGTACGCAGAATTGGGTATCTGACTGGTACTTCTAGCACATACTTTCTTTACACATATAGCTATTTACAGTCAAAAAATAGAGGGAATAGAATGGAAGAATGAAGATGTGACTACAAATATTTTTCATTGTAAATTATGATTAGATTTATATCAAGTCACTACATTACACAATCTGCCGCTTGGGGGCTTCGCCCAATGATTTTTTAATATTTAATTGCAGATCACAAGCATAAAATTGAAATAAGAGCAACTTAAACTTTAGTGTCTAAATTTTTACTTTCTTTATTATGAACATGGTGCTAGAGGAAAAATGTATGAGTACAGGTCCTACCTCAATATCGTTCGTCTTTTCAAAGATTTAACAGATTTTTTTAATTAGTATCGACCCGTTATTTCAGAAATAATATCACAGAGTTTTTATTTATTTATTTATAACCCTTCGCCACAATATGTTCATTTATAAACGATACTTGACAATTATTCAGCCGATAAATAGTTTGCAAACTGAAAAATAACAATAAATTGCGAAGACAAGACTTTTAATTCTATGTTTATTACTAAATAACATCTAATACAAATAAATTAAATGACCGGTAAATATAATTACACTAACGAGCATCTAAATATCCCCCTTGGCCTTAATCCACGGCGGCAAACGATGTGGAAAATAATTGATTGTGCGCTGTATCTCACCCACTATTATGTTGTCCCATTTCGCTGAAAGAGATAGCCGTAGCTCCTATGAGACGCAGACTTCGACCTATAAATGTGACCAGACACCGCAGATCATAGCGTTCAGGACAAACAAGTTCGGCTTCATATTCTACAACGAAATCAGGTAGGTTTTCCATGCATCACGCCTGAGTTAATCTTAGCTTGTGAATAGAAGCAGAACTATATTAAAAAGTGCATGCCTGGTTGCGAGCAAAATGTTCCTTTACAAACCAAAATTAGGCAGTGGAAAAATATTTTCTAATGGTGAAGGCGATCTGTCTATACATTTGAAAAGAAAGTAAACAAAGAAATGTGGCGTGATTCTCGGTCCTACGTTTACAAGTCCGTGCGTTCGCGCACGCACGTCAGAGCCGCTTACGCTCCTTCCCAAAAGGCCAAATGCAAAAAGCGCGTCTGCCACAGCCGTTTGGTTTTTGCTTCCGCCGAGCGAAGTTTTGATTGTAAGCATAAGCCGCCCATAAGAAATATGTAAATGCACATAAGCCTAATGCAAACATTTGAAAATTGCGCATGCCCGAACACAGTAGCGGCAGCAATGTCCTTCCTGGTATTTTGCATAATAAGTTGCCTTTGTACCTGTTATCCCTTCTTCGGTGTAAGAGCAGGTGCATATCTTACTTAATTAATAGTTCCCTCTCCATTGTAAAAACGACAAATCTCGACAATACTAAAGTTAGGTTGTGCAGTTTCAAAATCACAACAAACGTTCTGTTACTGCTGCTAACATTAATCTAGGAAAAATAAAATTACTACAAATAAACGTAAGGAATACGTAAAATTAAACCGATTTTAACTTTTAACTTTATGCATTATGAACGAACGCATAAGTTTTTCATTGATTCGACTTTACGTATTACGCATTTCTTATAATACATTATGAATGGGCACTAATTGTAAGTTAAATTATTCCACGTTTCCGATCCAGAGAAAAAGCCGATTTACAAATTCTCACCTTGAAACAATTTGGGGGAAGGCGGATGAAAAATTATCAGCATAGGAAGTCAAAAATACATTTTGGCGGGCAACACCTGGTATTAGTACAAATAAACTAGTAAGGTAAGCTATATAAATTATTCAAAGGTGTGGGATGAGTACAAGTTAATTAAAGGGGAATGGCTAGGAATTTATAAAAAGTCACTGTGAGTTCTATAAAAACTCAAAGATCTTACTGACAAGATAAATGTAGACGTTGTCCCTAATAATATCAAAGGTGCTCATTATCGATTTGAGTCCACTCAAACTCAATGAATTTTGAATTACGATGAGTCAGTAATGTCCATGGTACAAACTTTAGAGGAGAAAAATAAAGCAAGTTGGGAGTACGACTTTTACCGACCGTGTTACAATGATTATAGCAACTGATGCAACTAAGAATCAAAATCCCCAGATGTCTGTGTTTTCCCAAAAGAATTCCAAAGAGAGTATGTTGTGCGTTGCATTGCTTGGATCAATTGGTATTGCCGTTCCAAGAATTATCTATATTAAGTTTATAAAACTGTCAAAAATCTTTCTGTAAGTCACCTTAGCACAGAAACTTTTGATTCTATTTTAATTCTAGCATTGTTAAAGCCACATTTTTGCCGCATATTTTCTATAAATTAAAACTTCCAGGCTATCTGCAGGGTTTTGAAATCTACAGCAAATTTATAAGTTGGTAAATCATCCAAGACAAACCTGTGCCATCTTTCTGGTGGAAGAAAAACTTTTATTGGAGGTATTGGCTAATTTAGCTACGCGCTAAAGCGTTTTGTCACTTTTAAAGATTCGAGCTTGTGCAAAGTTCTGTGGGAGTTTGGAGTCATTGAACCGGTTTTCTTTCCAGTGTGGGACAATTAAAGAGTGGCTGAGGTGCGACTCACAATCATTTACTTCCTCAATCGTTTGTCGTTGTGCATTAAGGCCACGCGACATTTTAAAATTCGGTAGTGTAATTATGTTTGTTAGTAATATTGCAGAAGGTTATTAGTTTTTGTTTTTATTTAATAATAAGGTTACAATTAGAAACCCTTGTCTCGGCAATGTATTATCATTGTATATACTTGAGTCAATTTTCCATTGAAAGTAGACGCAGAATTCTGCCGATATGCACAAATCTGGTTCCCAAAATGTTCCTGGGTCCAAGTTAACTAATCTAACTTTCAAAATATCATTGATTCACTTTGAGCCTTTGGATAATGTAGAATCGATTTCACGCCATATCATAACGGATAATGCACTCTGATGATGCGTAACCACAACAGATGATATTGGACACTTACGGAATTGGTTCCTGTCGCTTTGGTTATTGTGGGCCTATTCAGTTATAAAATGTCCCTATCTATGAAAAAGAAATTTGGCAAATGACCAGCATAAGGTTCTAGTCATCGGTATATTTCCAACCATACACGTTTGTACGCATCTGTAAGATAATGTCGTCTTCGCAACTTGTATGGGATAAATTAGAAGTCATTCTTTGGTATCAAACGAGCAGTTTCTCTGTTAATACTAACTTTTTTTGCAATGTTTCTAATTGGAAATTTTGTATTCTCTTTTGGATAATGTTACAAAACTTACAGGTGCTAACATTTTGTTTTCTTTCTCTCCTTGGGCGATCTCTCAAACTACTAAAATCCCGTAGTTCTTGAAATTATTTATCGAGAAACATCGATAAGGTGAACAATGTCACACTGACGGTTTTTCTATTATAGATAAAGCAAAACAAAAAAAACTATTGCATAAAATTAATAATGTTATTTTGTAATTTATTTTCATAATAATTCAAGGTAATCTACCCCATCAATGAGCCATTTTTGTTGTCTTGTCAATTTTGTCTTTTTTTTTAAATTCTTTGTTAATTTTTTCTGAGCCTTCCTCTTTTTTGGTTTCCGTATTGTTGCCTCTTTCACTCATTTTTCTCGAATTGTAAGTTGGTAGCATTTCATACATTTGGGATGGCATTGCTTATTTGATATATCTGGAGTGTTCCCAGCATTATGCTTGACATTTTATGTATACTGTGTCTCCTGCAATTTTGTTGTGGTTTTTATTTTCTGATTATTTTTGGGCTTTACATGTAAGCACTGGTAAAGATTATTCCTTAAGTTTTTTTCTTAGGAAAACCTAATCTCTGGTTTTCTACTTAATTCATTTTTTATTCTTTTCTGATTTATGAAATCAAATTTATATAAATTCATAATCTTTTAAGTGGCTTTTTCGTAGATTATGTAATTTTTTTCATTGTTTGGGCAACACTTCTAATTATTTATTTATTTTTTAATAATACCAGCAAATATCTTAGAGTAATCATTTCCGAAAACTATATTAGGTACCCCACACACACTTTTGTTACTCTTAAACATTTTATAACATCTTAAAGATTGTGGTACATTTTTTTCGAAAAATAAAAAATGTAAACTAAAGAAGTGTTAAAAATATTAACATATACCTGAATGGAAATGCATTTTTTTAGTTGCTAAAAGTAAAGTTAGAAATCTTTCAATCACTATTTTACAGGGTAATAATTAAGTTTCCAAATTTATGTCGGTAATGTAACCTTTCACATAAACCTTACTGGCACGGATTTTACTTTAGTATTGCTCACTCTTTGAATAATATTTGAATAAAATATTCGTTTGGAGTTCTTAGTGCAACAAAATTATCAACATTATAATTTTTTTAGATTGTTTATTTTATATAGTAGTTGTACTGTTCAATTTTACTAAAAGAGTCAGAAATTTTTCGCATCTTGCTAACTAGTTTACATATATTTTATTTTTTGCTATATGACTGAATGAATGGCTTAACACCCCTTGGAGGGGTTTCGCCGCTTCTAAGGAAGCTTTCGAGATCCTTTGCGGGGGATCAGCCCGTTTTGCTATATACATGAAGTAATTTTTGTAGGTGCATTTACTACATCTAAAGAACGGGGAGAACCAAATATATTTTGAAGGGTAAATTAAAGTGTACAAAAAACATGGGAACAAAAAAGTTCAAATTACTTTAATCAGAAAATAACAGAAAGTTTAACTGTACATGTTTAGTGTTTGACACAAAGTGTGGCTAAGCGGTTAAGTGAAACAGACCCTAGTTTCATAATAGGCTCAGATGCCTAGTGGTTAGCTTACCCAATCACTAAAAAATTGAGTACCTTCATTTCGCACAAGGAGTAGTGATGCGATCGTCTAAGTTGCGATGTTTGCCATATCGCCCCGTATCAGATATGGTGCGCGACGAAAGCAAACATATGAAAGCCTCAACCTCTCGGTTCGTAAGTTATGCTTTTCCATACGGGGTATGAGAGGCTTGCCGTTATATAAATATAAAGACAACAGTAAATCTTAGCTCAGAAGTGGAATGTAATGGAATAAATTCAGATACAATTTAACTCATATGATGTGAATAAAATTTGTGGGCAAGGAGCAAAACCTTAAAAGTAAGTAGTTGTAATAATTTAAAAAAATAAACCTGTAGAGATTGCCAAAAATGCAGCTTAGAAGGCTAACAGTATAGATTTTAGGAAGGCAAGTATATTCAAACTTTTTAATTTTATAGTGGAAATAAAGAAACAAAAACAAATATTTATGCAAAAATCTACAGAATTAGGACAAAAAAATTAAGACATTTAAGAAAACACTACCAAAAAAATTGAAGCTAGATGCGATTGTGATTTGTAGCTGAAGAAGAAAGTAGATAAAGAATTGCTTACATTTTTGAAAAATGGGCAACACGGTTAATATCAGGCAAAGAAATGGTATTTTGAAAGCAACTGTATGGCTAAAATACTAGTGGTGTAACAACAAGGGGTAAAAATTGGCAATAAAAATAGGAAAATCGAATAACTAATGAAAATAGAAGTTGTAGCCTAGGAGATAATATTCTGTACTCATAATAACAGACAAAAAAGTGAAAAAGCTTTTTATATTACCAAGAAGGGTTGAAGTTTATATGGCAATACTACAAAAAATAAAAAAGATAAAAGTGAACTTAAAGTCGACTTGCTATAGTCACATATAAATTATCATCTTCAAGACAAGTAACAAGTTAAATAACCAATAGAACAGTATACTTTAAGAATAGAATATTCAAAAACTGCAATAATAAGAAGAAAAAATTAAACTAAACAGGACATTTCTTCCTCCTTTGAATTAGAGTTAGGTAAAGCATTAAAATAACTATATTTAGTTTATCTAATTTAATAATATAAATACAAAGAGATTAAAAAAATTAACATCGCAAATAAAACACCTCCATTGTAATAATATCGTAAATCATTGTAAAACCATAATAAGGAAAAATTGCGATGCTCAAAATGGTATGGATTGATTTTTACTTGCCTTTTTGCTTTTCAATATTTACATCTGTGCAAGTTTCTTATTAACATTCAGGTCGTTTTCCATTTTATGGGCCCGAAAATAAACAACACACAATAGCATTTAAAGTATCGGGTATGTTTACAAACGAGTAACTTCCGTTTAGCATACCTCCAGTGCAGTGCGTTAGTGTAATGAATTTGTATATCCCATTAACTCAATAAAATAAAATTAGCGTTATGACCACTGCGCAGTGTCGGCGCCGAATAACTCCATCGAGCAAGTTGAACAATTCGAGGTTCTCGCAGATGCTGCCCAAGGGATCCAAATTCTTGTAATTAAGTTTTGAACTAAGTTACATCGCATTCGCTTGCAAATGGCCCCTGTTATATTCAGAAATTCGCAAGTTATTGCTCTACTCGTGTTCCCCGGAACGCTGCCCTGCGCGCGGCCGCCTCGGCGCGCTCCACGGCCGGCCCCAGAAAAAATAAATTGTAAACTCCATTAACGCGAGCCATGTAACAGATAGTCGTAGACTTAACGGCCCGCCGTCCGGCGGGGGTGGCGGCGCAAGGCTCCGTGAGAGGGCAGGCGTGTGCACAGATGGCCGCACTATTGGGGCGAGCGATGATCCGTTTTATATGCAACATCGATCCGACTATCCGAGCTTCCCTATCACAGTTATATTTACTGCCATCGTTTTGGCCGAGGGTACACCGTTCGACCCTTATTCGTGTCCTCCCCTGAATATATGAATATGATGGCTTCTGAATCATAATCTATGATGTTGCGTGATAGGAAATTATATTTATTATTGTCTCCGGAATTTCATATTCCTGCCGCACTGGGCCGTCTATGACGCATAATGGGGATGCAGCGCCCGGTAATGCATCACTTACTGGATTGCATTTTAATGCCGCCCTTAATACCTTTCGCATCCGCAAATGCATTTCCATTACGCAACACCTCTATTCCGGCCGTTGGCTGCACGCGCTTTTTTTATTCGGGGATGAATTCTTATCATCTAATGCACATCATATATTTGTTTTCAAACACCCACATATACGGCATAAAATTAGATACAAACATCAAAATTTTGTAATTACACCTCAAAACCGTAAAATATCCATTTACGATATTTTCTTCTGTTGTGTTACCTTTCTTGTAAAAAACAAAGTAATATTAGTAAATTTTTATTACTGATTTATTAACATCTTTTTGAACAGACTGATTTTCATTTATGTTTACAACAGAATCTTACAAATCTCCAATTTACAATTAATTAATAGATAGTACCCCCCACTCACCCCACCTTATTAGTAACGCTTCATCATAGCTTCTCAAAAAAATGCTCAATTTATCACAAACTTTTTAGCTGATAGTTTCAGCAAAATCTAATGCTTGGCTACTGTTTATTGGAATTTTATTGCTGCAATTTGACATATAAATTTGTTCTGAAACCCTTATATGGCATCGATCACTATAATTGCTTGGCTTTTCGCTTTAATGCTTTTTAAATTAGCATCCATGACATAACTGGCATTTACATCATGGGCATAACTCAAACAAATTAGTCGCATTCAGCGTTATGCAATCTGCCCCATTTATCATCCGCGCTTTTGAAATTGCGCGTACAAATAATTTATTAACAATTGCGTCATGGCGCATTAATGCAAATGAATTCGCGCCGCAAAATTCGCGAATTCGAAAGTAGATTTCAAAATAGGTACCGTTAAATCTCTAATTATGGCTCTTATTAATTAAATAGTGTTTTCGTGAACGTAAATCTTCGGATTTATGTGCATTTAATTACACATTTATGTGTGTTCTTTTAACTAGAGATTATTAACTACGGGAGCGTCTGTTTACTTGCCTTTTTCGGAACAGTTTTTGCAACTGTAAAATACGAAGGCCAACTCAAAAAAGAACGTGTACTCTTTCATCTATATCTGGTATTTTGTATTTTTTGTAGAATTATACAATTGGGCATGTCTACTAAAACTCAAACGTGTAAAATTAACAAAATGAAATTTCCATTTAAATAATAAAAAATGCATAATCGGAACAGATACTAATGAAACAAGGACATGTAAAATTTTAATAAAACCGCAAAACCATATTAGCAAACTCGAAAACTTTCTTAGTGGTGCAAATTTGGTATGGATATTTAACTTTTTGTTGGATAAAAAGCATTTCTCATAGACTACAACTTTTTTTATTTTGCAGCTCTCTTAGAAACTTTCTTCGTAGTATTAATGATCTGTCAAGCGCTTTTCTATATACATATGTCGTAGCTTAAAAATAATTGATAAGTAAGGTTCTTATGTTTGAATATTAATTCCTTAGCAAATTTTCAGTACGCACATGTAAATATAGGAATACCATCAAATGGAAAAATCACTAACTCGTTGTGATTAAAGTTGGTATCCTTTTTTCTTTGGTAGGCGTATAGTAAAATCGCTACTTTTTCTTGGTAGCTCCGTTATATATAATAGGCTAGTGTTTATTGAAGTTGCAGCACCGATGAAAAATGCAAATTTACTACTGAAACTTTGCAGATTTATTTAATAGCATAAGGCAAATAAATCAATAAATTAATAAAACACTCATGCATAAACATTTACATTTATTCAATGATGTACGGTTGCACGTCGGATTTTTATGACCACATCCATTCTTTGTGGTATCGAATCAAAAAATTAGTAAATTGTGTCAAGATGGACTGCATTGCATTCATTATTGACACTGGACGTGGATACCACTGCACTGTACATACAAGAATATTTTAGACATATTAAATCGATCAAAGGTCAGTTTCTCAGGTCCATCATTGGAGAATTTCACTTTTGTTAAAGAAACGTGTTATAAGTAATCGAGCGTTATTTTATTTAAAGATTGCTTAGGAAGGCAAGCCGCAAGATCGCATCTATATGAGCCTAAATGGTAACATTGACTCTAACTCTGACTAGAGGTAACCTGTTACTATAACTGATAGTTTTCCATATCATAATACCCATAATCGGCGCTATATAACTCGTACTTCTGCACGTCTTAGACGTATTAATATCCTACTATCGGTTTAAACAAAATTTAGTTTCATAAGAAAAGACAATTATATGCCAGTCGTGTGGCCACAGACGTCTATTATAATCTTGGTTGACGATGCACAGAATTACGAGTAATCGACGTCAAACACAAGAGGTAGACTATCGGTACCGTGTAATCGTCTACTATTATTCTACTAGGGCACTTCAAGTCGCGCTACGGTCTGTAATCGCAAGCTTCTAAAGATGACGATCGGTTGTCTTAGGTACTGCTCCGCGTATGAGTACCTTTTTCGATTCACTGGTTGCATACTTGCGCCACAGTACTGGTATGTTAACTAATTCTTCGGTTTATTTCTCGTAAAGATAAACCCCCTTCGTGTATGCAAAAAATACATCCCTTTCGTTAACTGTTGATAATGTACTCTTTGTCGAGACACCGTGTAAGTTACACGAGCCAAATTTGAGTACCTATTTTACACACAATATCACTACTTCCTTTCCGCCTCATAATTAATAAAAGATCTCAAGAAATATAAACATATGGTTCTCAAACTGATTAATTTAATATAAAAAGGAGGATGAGCAAAACCCTATGAACGCAGGGCCCACCGCGTAAAAAAACTAAAGGTTAGAACCAAGTGGAATAAAAAGCCCTGGTGACAATGAGCAATTGTTCAAATCACATTAAGGGTCTACAACCACTGCGGCTTGACTTGGCGTCACTTAGAACATTATTAAACGGAAACGTCCTAAAGCCTATATCTCGGATCGCTTTCTTGGTACTCTCTGAAACTCACCGATTTTGGTGTCGCGAGGTTCTAGGCTCTTGCTTAAATCCTCATTTGTCATCGTGTCAGGTCAAGTTCTAAGGTCAGTAGCTAAGGCCACATTCAGTTTTAGGTTGTGATCGCGATAAATCCCATTAGAGCAGACTGTCCCCTATCATTAGAGATCATTTTTGCACGACTCTCCGTACCGGCTCTATGGCCCATTTTTTCTAGGTTATAAGGCCCATATCTTTGTTCAGAGAGGTCGTACCAGGTTGGTTCCTTAGACAATATTGCTCAGGTCACTTAGGGTTTTCGATTGACATAAGTTTCGTCTGGGTACCCGAATTTTTGATTTAGGACCCCATCTGTCCATCCTCCTTTCAGTACAATGTAATTTGCTTGTAACAGTGCTGCAATTTATGTCATCAAAATCGATATCAAACCAACCAAATAATAGGATTTGTAAATATAAAATGGCATTAAATTGCTCTCCTTAAGCCAACTCTTATACTTCTTGAAAAAAAAGTTAGGTAAGGCAACGGTAGCCAGGTGTGACCTCTTACCATTATAAGGATAAAAACATTAAATCAACCTTACCATCACTTTTTCAAACTTACTGCATTCTTTTAGTCCTATCGTCTTGTTGTTCAAAATCCAATAGAAGACCTAACTAAGCATTCATTTAAAAATACTGTCAGGTCTTACCAATTCTCGTAGTCTGGTCAATTAAAACTTCTGTTACTGACGGCTGTATCAGATCAAATGTGACAAGTCTTGTTTCTCTGTGGATGTTTGCATACACTGGGTTTATATTTGAGTACTATCTTATCCAAAATGCTACAGAAATAATTGTTTTGGTTTTACTATTAGCCATATGTGGACATTTGGTTGATATCAGAGAGCTTATTCAGTTTTATTGGATTTTTCTCACTTGTAATCAGAAATTCAAGGTTAACATCAGAACAATAACGGTTATTTTATCTTTAGACGTCAACCTACTCCTTTCGTATTAATAACAATTGCATATACCTGATAGTAGTTTTTTAACTTATACAATTCACATTCAAAATATTTTTATCCGTTTAGAGAGCCAAAAAGTCTTTTCAGACATTCAACGAGTTCAATGGTCTTCAAAATGTCAAGTTAACCTATTCTTATAAGACAACTTTAGTGAAGCCAATTTCTCTCACAATCCGTGTGGTAGACCTCGACGACAAACTCTTTCCAAGGTTACATTGCTATGAATTCTTTTTAGACTGTTAGTGAAAAAAGTTTCTTACCACTTACAACAAATTTAATTTTGTGCATTTTTTGTTTATTTGTGTTTTTATGGTGCAATAGCAATCGTTATCTTCGGATCCCATTTAGTAATTGATAAAATTGAACTTCGAATTTCGAACCGATATTGTAGAAATTCTCAACAGCATATGCTATGGAGGTTTATTTTATTAATAGTTAGGTCCTTTGGGGCCAAAATCCACCGCTAACTGGTCAACAGGGTCGTTTTTCTAAGAAAGTCACGATCTCGGTTTGATAAAAGCAGTTCCAAATAGTAAAACCAATTGAAATTCCGAACTGTACAGCGAGCATCTGAAGCGTGTTTTAGTAGGTGTATAAATAAGTTCTCAGCTTTTTTCTGCAAAATTAAAGTTTTATTAAAAAAAAAGCTTAAGTATCAAAGTATTCTCCGTTGGCATCGATGACCTTTTGCCATCTTTCGGGTAGCTTGCGAATTCCCTGGTGATAGAAGCTCACCGGCTTCGAGACGATAAAGTTATCGATGCATTTTCGGACCTCTTCTTCTGTTTTGAAGTGTGTATCAGCTGTAACGACCGGAATAAATGATAATCGGAAGGGGCCATGTCTGGGCTATACGCCGCATGTGGGAGAAGTTTCCAGCCTAATGTGTCTGCAGCTCAGCCGTGTCAAATGTTTGAGAGCGTCCAGCGTGTGGTTGATCTTCAAGACTAAACTCTTCTCCGCGAAATCTTTGGTATCACTTTTTGCACGTTGCATGACTTACAGCACTTTCACCATATGCAGCACAAATCATATCGGTGGCTTCAGCAGCGTTTTTCTTAAGATGAAACGCGAAGTGGATAGAAAATCGAATATGCTCTTTTGTGATTGCCATCGTGAACACAGCTGATTATTGAGGTTATGTGCATCAAACGCCAAATCGCATAATGATTCAAAAGACCAAATGTCATTGCATTAGAACCGCAAGAGGGCGAACTAATACGTTACATGTAAACGGTGATTTGCGTCCAGTAAAATCTAAAGCTGAGAACTTATTTATACATTTAATAGAAGCAAAAGTGGCATTAATTCGTGCATACAAATTAAATTTTTCGCAATTGTCAAGAAACTTTTTTACAACCTGCTACATCTCAATAAATCATCGAGAAACTTAAATTAAAGAAGCAAAGTTTTTCTAACGTTATTGACGGAAGTTAAATTAGATAAGAACATATATTTAATTGATACCATTTTCCAAATGTCTTCTTTAAAAAAAATATATTTTTATAAAAAAAGTATCGAATTAAATGATCCAAATGCACAAATTTTTAAGATCAACCTTCACAATACATTGCATTCTTTACATATTTTCGTAATAATTTTTGATATAAAAGTTCGATTTTACATCGCGATTAAGTCTTCAAAAAAATCATCAAAATATTCATTTTATTTATATTTGGCATATAAATGTTAAACTAATCAGAGTATTTATAAGGCAAAACTTATCAGAGACTAACTGATCACCTTAAATAATATATACAACGGATACAATGATAATTTAGGAAACTGCCGCAAAAAAACAACCCATAGAACTAAATATTCGCACAACCATAAAACTGAATTAGAGAACTGAAAACATTCTTTTGTTAATTGCTTATTGACTAAGAATATATTTACATTTAGAGAACACAATCTAGAACGTTTGTTCTGAAAATAAAACACAAACATGGTTTTGTATCATAATTAAAAATAATGACCAGCACCTTTCATCGTAAAAATAGAAAAATTGGATTTCTTATTAAATTTGTTTGATTGTCTGTGATTAACGCACATTTTATTGAAGAAAGACGTAATAATGCGACAGTTAAGACTGCACCTCCCTTTGCTTTAATAAAACTGGTTTAGCAGATGGGTAACTTTTTCATGGCATTTTAATAGAAAAACTTAATTTAATTTCAGTACCACTTACGCACGAATTTCCCTATTTAATTGTTGGTTTCTTACCTATGTCTTCTTAAGGTTTCTATACAAGAGACGGTTTACTCTGATCTAATACATTTGCTCTAATTTATTTTGAGTTACAGCAACAATAAGAAGAAGCACTTCGAATTGTAATATAGCGCCTTTTTGTACAATGGGCGGCTTTCAACTTCATCGGTAGGTCGTAGTAATATGAAGCATTGTTAATGTTTCGTTCGATTAAGAAATTGACGAAAACTACGTCTTCATAACTTTATTTTGGACTTGGAGATGCATGATTATTTTGCTAGTTTAGCCTGTGAGTCGAGATCTAAACTTGAATACAAAAATTAGACTATTAAAATGTTATGTGTTCTCTGTCCTGTTGTATGGAACTGAGACTTGGACGCTGACGGAAGAATCAATGAAGAAACTTGAGGCCTTTGAGATGTGGACGTACAGGAGAATATTGAGAATATCTTGGGTCGACCATGTGACGAATGTTGAAGTACTACTAAGAATGAATAAAACAACTGAAATCGTAAAAACTATAAAAGAAATTTACAGTATTTCGGACATATTATGAGGAATGAACAACGTTATGGGATACTTCAACGGATATTACAAGGTAAAGTGCTAGGAAAGAGAGGACCCGGACGCAGACGCATCTCCTGGCTAAGGAATTTAAGATCTTGGTTCTCAATGACAACGGCAGGCCTCTTTCGAACAGCCGTCAACAAAGTTAAGATTGCCATATTGATCGCGAACACCCGGAACGGATAACGCACATGAAGAAGAAGAAGTCTATGGAGTACACAATAGACACAAATTCTTATGGCAGAGTCTTTGTAAGATCTTAAGACTCGTAACCTTATGTTTGGCAACATTCTAACACGTTTTAAATTATTGACTGGCCACTGTCATGACTAACATCCACTTCGGTAAATTCCCCTGAATTCGATCAGCGTTCTTCTCAATATTTCTGGTGTTACACTTGTACATTATATTTTCGACCTCGCTCCGTCCCCTAACAAAGATCTTGTCTGCACCGAACAATTGACGTAGTTTGAACAAAATATCGGTTGCTTTAACATTTTTTCTTGTCAAAAACTTGATTTTAATACTGGTCATGCTAAATTAGTCTATATACACATATGCTAACAATTTCCACAGTAATGGCAGTCTGTGTTAAAGATGGAAAAAAAAATTCCGTTTCAATTTGACTCATCGATGTACGTGCAGTTAGTTTCGTAACAAAGAAAAATTACCTAAAAACGGTTCGGCGCCGTTTCAAAACAAAGACTCAAAAATCGGTAACGGCCGGGGATTATTATAAAATTAATGCCGTGTGCACGTAATATCTGCGCAGGACGAACGTGCGCGTATTTTAGCATCACGCTGTTCGGCTTAAGCTGGAAATATAGACCACCCAGAAAGTGCTCTTATCTTACTTGGCAACGGACAAAACATCGCATGCTTAAGTAAAAGCCGATCTCGCTGCGGAACGTTCAAGTAATAAAATTTTTAGCTGGCGCAGTTGCGCGCATCTAATAATCGCCCGCGTTAATTTGGGCCGATCGAATTCTGCTTAGGGCCTGCCTTCGGACCGTTAATTGGCAATTTTTCTCCTATAGCCGTCTTGCTAGATAGATATTAATTTCGGGCTATACGAGAGTAATAAACCGAAAAATATTAAGCAGGAAGTGTTTCAAGGCTGCTCGTAAAGTCCTGCTTTTCGTTCGGAACACATCTTAATCGCGCCAGTGAACTGAATTAATTTGGACTATAAATCGTAGTTTTAATTGTCGTTGTTATTTGATGGCTGCGATAAATTACGAAACGCAATAGTTACGTAAAACTGGCGAACTATTACCTTACATTTCACTAACGCAGTCCTGTAAAGTTTGCAACCAATTATTGCGTTGAAGTTCAGTTTCAGAAACAGCGAATTAAGTTTTTAGACTTTACATATTTCTAACGGGATGCACTTAATTTTGCGAAACACGTTTTTAATTCACCTTTATAAAAGACGTGTTAATTAATTGTACACTAAAATATTATATTAATAAATTATGCACTTCCTGGCTTGCATAGACATTTATATTTTCATTTAATCGTCTACATCAATGTCAACAGCTAAATATAACTTATACGTAATTAATTAATTGCATATTAATTACAATTTATAATTATAAGTTCAATCAAAATTGTTATTTATTATATGTAGCTTTTTACAGCATTCTCTTAATGTAGGCACTATGTATATTTAAGTGAGATTAACATTGCTAATTTAACATCACGTACGCTTTTAAAATGCCGTATTATGTGAATATTATTGTTAGATTATTATCATTAAACAGCTAACAAAACACTTAACCGCATGTGACAAAATCATAGGTATTTATTACAAACAGAGATTTATACTCACTTGAGCAATTACTTCGAGTATACAAAAGAAACTATTCTCCTACAATCATTTGCTTATCCTTTTGATGAATATTGCAAACGCATGTGGAAATGTAGGAAGAAAATTTTGAAAAATACAATATTAAGGGAATCTAGAGGTACCAAGAAAAATATCGGAATTTTCAAGATTAGGACTCACAACACACGCTGAGCAGAGAAGCTTAAAATTGCAACAAACCAGTCCAATTCCGAAAATGGTACTATAAATTGTGCTAAAGCAACTGGTTGCTCCTCAACACATCACGCGGTAAAAAATGGTGCGTTGTTCTGCTTGACGAAAAGTAAGAGTGCGAACACATACAACGAACTTAAAGAGCTTCAACAAAGAACCACGGCAGAATGAATGAATATGAACATTGATTTTGAAGTAAATATAATATATATAACTCTCTTCATGTTAGTTAAGTGAGTCCTCGTTTGACTTTCAACGAGTAAGGTTGTGTTTCCCGATGAGGGTTACGAACTTTATTGAAAGTGCGGCCGCAAGGCCAAGTGTTAAAATAATGTTTAGTGGAACGGGACCTCATCGCAGCTGATAAGTTATCTACCACAGCCAAACTTCGCTACTCCAATCTTTTCGAGCCAAGGTCAACAACAGCTGCCTTTTCAACAAAATAACTGCAATGCAGGTGTGCAACAATTTTATACGCCATCCTCCCAAGTTTATAAGCAACCCGAAAGTGCAAAAACTAAAGTCACTAAACCCCAAAATGCTTACTTAATCGAAACCAGCGAAAAAGATGAAGGAAGCAGTAATAAGTATTCCTGGCAAGTCGTACACAGCAACAAAAGAAAGCGCATCTCCAGGCGAACACCTGGAGAAAATGCCGCTACAGATAACCAAACAAATAGATTTGCACCTCTCAGCTAGCTAGAAGCGAATAATACTCCCCAAACAAACACTGATAGTATGCAACAGTCAACTACATCTCCAACAATAACACCACCTAACCTACCTCCTATTTTTGTCCATGGAGTGACTAATCTTGATCAAATGCTAAGAACTCTAGCTGATATAACAGAAAAGGAACATCTAATCACTAAATGTTTATCCAAGAACGTCGTAAAGTTACCGTAAAAACATCTGATTTATACAAAAAACTTGTTAAATTCATGCAAAATCAGAATATTATTCATCATACATACCAACTGAAGGAAGAAAAGCCATATAGGGTTGTAATCAAACATTTGCATTCTACAACTTTAGTTCATGATATAAAAGAAGATCTCGAACGCGAGTGATTTCCTGTCAGAAACATAATTAACATTAGACAAAGAACTACGAAAACTCCACTTCCAATGTTTTTTGTGGATTTTGAGCCGGCTAGAGATAACAAAGAGATCTATAACCTAAAATATCTTCAAAATAAAGTCATCGCGGTAGAGCCTCCGAGAAAATGCACTGAATTAGTACAATGCACACGATGTCAGCAGTACAACCACACTAAAAGCTACTGTAATCGGCCATACGCCTGTGTAAAGTGCGGCGGAGCACATGATACAAAAACTTGCAAGAAAACCCCGAATACTCCAGCAAAATGTATCTGCAATGGCGCACATCCAGCCAACTATAAAGGGTGTCAAGTATACCGCGAACTACAAAATAAATATCGTTTGGGACAAGGTCAATCACGCAAACGCATAACTGACTACAGACAATTCAGTAACCAAACTACCTACGCGCAAGTGAATAAAAACAATGAAGAACCCCCTCAAAACAATTCAGACATAACCCTTTCCCACTTTTTGGAAGAATTTAAAGGAATGTTTACACAACTACTTAACTAAAACAACATGATACTTAATATGTTGTCAACTGTCATTACGAGATTAGTCCATAATGGCAAAGTTCTTAATAACAGCTCTATGGAATGCCAATGGGCTTCAGTCAAAAAAATCTGAAATCGAATTATTTTTAAAACTACATAACATAGATGTATTGCTGGTATCAGAAACTCTCTTCACTGAGAGATCATATATGAGAATACCTAATTATATACTATATCACACCCAGCATCCGGATGAGACCGCACACGGTGGATCAGCTATCATTGTCCGCGAATCTATAGCCCATCATGAATTACCAAAGTGCGACAGAGATTTCCTGCAGGCAACAACAATCCAAACTACTATGCAAGAAATACCGACAATATCAGCCGTATACTGTCTTCCAAGACACAACATCACCAAAGACAGCATTCAACCGTTCTTTGAATCCCTAGGCCAACGCTTTATTGTTGGCGGGGATTTCAATGCCAAGCACACTAACTGGGAATCACGATTAACAACTACGAGGGAACGAGAACTCTATAAACTTATTACCGAAAAACGGTATCTCACTTTATCCACGGGCGAGCCAACTTATTGGCCCACAGACTTGAATAAAGTACCTGATCTTCTAGATTTCTACATACTAAATGGAATTTCGATCAACTTCACGGAGGTTAGACCTAACTTCGATCTGAACTCGGACCACACACCTGTCATCGCCACCATCAGCACATCAGTAATAAAAAAGAAAAGCAAGCCAACATTGCATAATAAGATCACTGATTGGGATCTATTCAAGGAATTGATTGATCATAAAATATCTCAGTACTCGGTGCATATAGAAACAGAATTTGATATAGAGGAAGTGACAAATTTTCTCATCACTACTGTCCAAGAAGCGGCTTGGTCTGCTACTCGCACATATAAACTAGAAGAACGGGAGACGCAAAATATCCCCATGAAAATAATGGAACTGGTTAAAGAAAAAAGAAAAGTACGAGCCAGATGGCAAAGAAGTCGACATTCCGTTGATAAAAATACCTATAACAGGCTTATGACCAAACTAAAGACCAAGTTACGAGCGTTCAAAAACAACACTTTCACAGCCTATGTGGAGAACCTAAGCACCAAAGACGATACAATCTGTAGAGCAACAAAAGGGTTTTAACGTCTTACCCCTACCATATCACCACTTCGTAAGCCTGATGGTACCTGAGCCAGGTGTGACCAAGAAAAGACGGCAGCATTTGCGGAATATCTTGCACAAGTCGTACAACCCCACAATAATGATCCAAACCCAGAAGTAGAAGATTTCCTAGATACTTCTCTTCAGCTGTCTCCACCGATTAAAGCTTTCATTGTACAAGAAGTAGAACATGAAATAAAATATTTAAAAAAGAATAAATCACCTGGATTTGATCTAATTACCGAAAAAGTACTATCTGAACTACCCTACTCCGGATTATTGTTAATAAGGTTTTTAACCTTATTTAACTCCATCCTACGTCTGAGCTACTGGCCCACCCAATTTAAACATGCACACATCATATTAATACCTAAACCAGGTAAACCGCCAACGGAACTAACTTCTTATCGACCTCTAAGCCTTTTGCCGGTGATATCAAAATTTCTGGCAAAGCTGATTTTAAAGCGAATAAACGAAGATGACTTGCTAGCGGATCACTTACCTGACCACCAGTTTGGGTTTCGTCGTAATCATTCGACTATTCAGCAGTGTTATCGTTTGACGAATATTATTTGTACAGCCTTTGAAGAAAAAAATTACTGCTCATCTGTCTTTTTAGATGTGAAGGAAGCTTTCGACAAAGTTTGGCATAAGGGCCTCCTATATAAACTCAAGCTTGTGTTTCCGCATAACTACTACGAATTACTAAGATCTTATTTACTACATCGTACATATCAAGTCAAACATGGCGAAGAACTATGAGAGATATTTCCTATCTCCGCAGGCGTCCCTCAAGGTAGCGTTTTAGGTCCGCTCCTATATCTAATCTACACTGCTGATCTGCCTACAGCCCCGGATGTTGAAGTAGAAACATTTGCGGACGACACAGAAATTCTGACGACACATAAAGATCCAGCTCTGGCGTCTCAGCAGCTACAAAACTATTTAAACCTCCTGGAGGATTGGTTGAGCCAATGGCGAATTAAAGTTAATGAAAACAAATCTGCTCACGTAACTTTCTCATTAAGAATACAACAGTGTCCTCCTGTTTATATTAACACTGTCGAAATACCATACGCTACCGAAACTCGTTACCTAGGATTACATCTAGACAGATGCTAACTTGGAAATCGCACATAACAAAGAAAAGGAAACAAATGGACCTCAAATGGCTTGGCTAATCGGCAAAAAATTTCCACTTTCCCTCGATAACAAACGACTTCTCTATAAGGTAATAATTAAGCCCATATGGACTTACGGACTGGAACTATGGGGATGCTCTAGCATGTCCAACTTAAACATTAAACAGAGATTCCAAGCTAAGGCTCTTAGACAGATCGCAGGTGCCTCATGGTATGTCACCAACCTAACTCTACATACGGACTTAGATATACCAACTGTAAAAGAGGAAATTCATCAACGTGCAGTGAAACACCATGCCCGTCTTCTAGTACATCCAAACCCATCAGTCGAACTTTTACTGGAAGAACCAGCCTTCAAAAATCTCAATAAGAAATGGCCTTGTGACCTACTCAACCAATAACGTCTCCAGAGTAATACCAATAGGTTAAATAGGGCGACAGTAGAGTGACATTTTGAAACTCGGCAGTGTAATTAATTTTGTTGGACATTCAGTTTCTTTTTGTATTCCGTACACCTTAATAATAAATTTACAATTACAAATCTTTAAATCCATTATTGTCGCTCTGCAGTTCGGTAATTATTTATAACTTGCATAATTATTAATTATAGATTATAATTGAATATATCATAGTGAAATATTATCAATAAATGAACAAATAAGTGTCAACAGCATATCCTATAAGATTAACCAACTTACTAACTTGCAGCAGGTTTTTAGAGACTTGTAGATAGTAAAGTCCGGAGATTTAAATTTGTAGCAAAAATGTGGCTATAACAATGCTAGAACCTGAGGCCGAATAAATTTTTATGTAAGGTAACTTTCATGATCATGACGAATTCGTAAATTTTAGATGCTTCATAAACTGTTTGAAAGCTTTTTTCGGCCAGTTGGGCTAGCAAAATCAATTGAGCCAGGCGATATATCGCACAACATCCCCTCTTTAGAATTCGCTTCAGAAAACACAAGCCTTGAGAGCACCTTGCGCTGCCAACTTCCTTAGTTCTTTTTAGAGTCACAACCTTTCCTGGAATTTTTAACGTTGACGTTCTTGTCTTAGCACAATTCTAAATTCGTTCAGCTAGAATGAACATTATCAGATACATTTGTCTTATTAATAAATATTTTCATAAATTCCCTGTCCATTTTTCTTTTTTTACTTAACCCAGATAATTTTTATTGGCTACGTAAGCATATTTGTGCGTACATTTTCGAGCACTTTTTTAATAAACTCATTTGTATTAGTGTTATCTTAAACGATAAGATAAATTTTTTGTACTGTTTAACTTTGGTTTTAAGTTTTTCTGCATTGTAAAGATGCGTAAAAGGATACATATTTAAGCAAATCTATCTACTTTAACTAGAGGTTAGAATAAATCATCTAAGTAAGCATGCATTACCACCATCATATATTAAACACGATGTGTATGATGATGATTAAAAATAAATTTGCAATTTTGTGTCGGACAATAAAATGCAACAAAGTACACTTGATATTAAAAAATTGCGTCCTTTATTTCAGAACAAGGTAATACTCATCAGAACTCCTCAACTATTTATAGGATAACCTAATAAAAATAACACTAAAAACCGGAAACAAATGTTATTCTAAGGTAGACTATATTAAAAAAAAAACAGTTTCCCCTACATCAATAACCAATATTTCCATTTCATTTCGTTTTTTTCTTTTATTGAATTTTTAATCAAACTAAGCGTTTAATTTCGCAACTAAACATTTCATAGTTAAAATAGGGTATTAAAAATAAAGATCCTATTATTCTCACAATATGTGGGCTCTTTTCATTACTAATAGGACGAGAAGTAGTCCGCAAAAAGATATTTTTGGAGTCTTAGGCTGACAATTTTTCACCCGCCTTTCCTCAAAGTTTGCAAGGTGGGAAAGTCAAACAATTATTTACAAATGATAACAGTTAAAACAATAAGATATGCAAAAGAATCCTGAAGATAGGCAACCAAACGTACGCTCGGAGCTCAGCCACGCCACATTTCATATCAGCTGCCTTTGTTTACTTTCTGTTTCAATATATCTTTCTTCTCTTCTTCTTCTTCAGCCTGTATCCATCTACTCCTGGATGTAGACCTCTCTCAATTTCTTCCATCTCTCTTTATCTGTTGCTTTTCGAAACCACTCTTTATCTACTGTCTTCTTTATGTCATCCAGCCATCTTTTTTATGGTCCTCCTACACTTTTTCTGGTGTTCTCAGACGCCCTGTGTGACTACCATGCTGGATCTTACGCGCGACATGTCCAACCCAGTTCCATTTCAATTGCGATTGCGCGTCGCATAATATCCGGGACTTTCGTTTTTTTGCACATATCGTTGTTGCGTACCCTGTCTCTTAACGTGATACCAAGCATATCCCATTCCATTGATCTCTGTATAGTTCTTAACTTATATGCGCTTTTAAGCGCGAGGGTTATTGTTTCTAATGTGGTGACGGGTATAATGCATGTTTCGTATACTTTTCGCTTTACATTAATTGAAATATTTGGGTTTTTAGCAATATGTTCCAATTTTCCCAACTCATTCCTATTCTTCTGTTTACCTCTGCGGTTTGATTTTTCTTTTCCCAATTTAATGAGTTGTCCTAGATATACATATTCGAGTACAACGTCGATGGTATGGTTATCTATATCTATGTGATCTTTAACCTGACCGCTTTTGATGCTTCATTTAGATAAAGTAACACAAATTCCAGTTCGTTTATGTCTGTAATAATGAGGACTACGTCGTCTGCAAAGCGTAGGTGACTTAAGTAGGTACAGACAATATTTATCCCCTTTGTTGTCTATGAAAGCTTCTTAAATGCATCTTCCATTGAAAAGGTAAACAGTTTCGGTTATATTGTATTTCCTTGACGTAAGTCTTTTCTAAGGTGAATCTTGTTTGTGCCCATGTCCTTAATTACCTTTATATGAATGAAGTGATTTCGTATATGTAATTTATAAGGTTGGGATAACGCAAATCGATTCTTGCTCATGTATTCAAATGCAGAAGTTATTACTCTTCAATTCAAAACTACAAAATTGACTCTAGCAAGTCCAGTCTAAAGCATTTTTACATACGCTTAGGCTCAAGTACGTTGTCTTTTTTGCAAAAATGAAAATCAAAAAATAAATCTCATATAAGAATGCTATAATAAAGTGTTTTCATCTTTATCTGTTTTAATTTTCTTAATGCTAAAAATGAGTTAAGAAAGAATTTAAATATTTCAAAGTTTAAAACAAAAAATTGTAAATGCCTTGTTGGGGTCGCGGTTAAGATGACTCTGCTCATAACAAAAAGAAGATGATAGTTGTAGGTAGAAAAAATAAAGCAAAAAACTAAACTTTAAATTAATTCGAAATAATTAACTTAGATAATTTTTAAGTGACAATTATAAAAAGCACATGTACTTTATATATAATTAAAAATTTCTTTCTATAATATGTATAAAAAAGTTATTATCGTCATTGGCTTTTGAAATATTCAAACCAAAAGATGTGTTGTACTTCAGAAGTTTCACAAGATCACAAGAATACTCATTTACATTACATAACAGAAACAAACAGAATTACTAATTGAAAAAATAAAGTCATAGTTGGGAGGTTTCAGAGTTTTAAGTATCTTCAACAAAATATATAGACGCCTCATGTAACATTACAAAACCGAAAAATAATTTAAAGTAATTAAAAACACAGAAATGCATACAAGAGCAGTGAATATGACATCGTAAAAACAATATTACTAGCTAAAATAATTTTTAAATCACTGACAATTGGCAAATGCATTACAATTAGATCGCGATAAGGAAAGAAGATAAAATCAGATTGACGAATAATCATAGAAAAGGAAATTCGGAAAGCATAAATTAAAAACAGATGTAAATATATCAAAAAACATGACAGAATAGTTAAAAATGTACATAATGAGTTGAGACAGAAAATAAATATAAAAAAACTTATTAACCAAACAACAAAATATATAAAAACCTAAATACATGGCAGAGAAACAGAGAGAAAATGCAAGGTGTAACATGAAGTTTTAATTTTAAAGTCCTTTAGTTAAAAAAGTTAGAGAACATATCTAGTAATGGCGTGATACTATAAAGAGGCGCTTGTAAACATCTTTGCTTTATGCAAAACAATATACAAATTAGAAAAAGCAAATATATTAGTAAATATTTTAAATAAATTTTAAAGTGCAAATTAAATGGAAATGTATTCTTTTCTGTTTTTTGTTATCCCACAAAACGGCGAGAAATATTTGCCAAATGTAAAAGCTTTTAAGGATATTCAAATATTCAATAGTTTAAAAACACCTTTAGTTTCTCACAGTATAAATTTGCATTTAACTGCATCAAACAACTAAAATGAATGAAAAAGGTAAAAAGAATCACATAATGCAATTGCTCACGAAAAAGCCATATGATCCGATGTCAAAAAAAAATCAGTTACCTGTTTTTATCTTTTTCTCAACAATTATTTGACTGATAAGTAAATTTGACATTTTTTCAAAATCCTGCAAAAGAGATAAAAATATTTAGCAATCAGAATAATATAAAAATTCTATGAGCTAAAGTACTGACAGCTACTAGATGGCAAATAATATGACCAGGGAAATATTTAGTGATATCACCTGTGTAAACTTAATTAAATATGAGTATAATAACATAAATTAGTTCACTTGGCCTTTTGGACTTAGTCTTTTGGTTACTGGTTCTAAAATTGGTTCCATTAGCGGACTGGCATGGTTGTCTAAGATGGCATGGTGCTTGATGGCATTTTTGCGGATATCTTCTTGTACTTTTAGTACATGTAGGTCGGTATGTAGTGTATGATTTGTTGCATACCAGGGAACGTCCGAAATTTGGCGGAGTATTTTGGATTGACCCCTTTTTTGTATATTTGATTTGGAAGCACATCCTCATAGTTCTAGTCCATAAGCCCATTTTGATTTGATGACTGCTTTGTATATCACGATTTTGTTTTCCATAAATAGCCGTGATTTTCTTCCTATCAGCCACTGTAGCTCTCTTGCCCTAATCTCTACTTGTTTTCTCTGTTTTGTGATGTGTTGTTTCCAAGTCAGTTTGGTATTGAAGTGTAATTTTAAATATTTTACCGTTTGCGTTTGTAGTATCTGTACGTTGTTTTTTGTGACTGCGGGGCATGTTTAGTTGCAGAGGGTTTAACGTAATATGTACTGATTTATTCTTGTTCACTTTTATTTTTCATTTTTTTAACCATTGTTGTGTAATTTTTGAGGCTATTTAAGGATCTTTATTTTATGCCATTGGTAGATTTGACGTGTGCAAGATATACAGCAATAGTTTACCTTTGTTTACCTTAGATTAAAATCTTCTCTAATTCAAATAAGATTTTAGGAGGTTGAAGTAGGCTGGGGGAAAAGTACACTTGATTTTATAAATTAATCCGGGGTGCCAGACCTTATCAAAAACCTGGCTAATGTCGAGAAAAACTCCACTACAATATTGTTTTTTCTCAAATGCTTTATTTATGGTTTGTGTAGTTCGATGAACTTATTGCACTGTCAAGTGTTTCTGGCGAAATCCAAATCCAAAATGGATGTTTTAATATTCAGTCTCTACAGGTAAGTTTTCATATAATCTACGAAGTATTAGTCTTTCAAGTAGTTTTGAGACTACTGACCGCAAACTTATAGGTCTGTAAGATCTGTTGAATCTTTTCCTGGTTTACCTATCTTTATGAATTTGCATCGTTTTTAGAGATTTTGGCCAATATCCAAGTCGTAAAATAGCATTATAAATGTAGGTTAGCTTTAGTATTCTTTTTTTAGCCAATTCTTTCATCATTTTAGCCGTCACCAGACCAACTCTAGGGTTTTTTTGGATTTAGAAGATTAATTAAACCAAGTGTTCTACAAATAGAATTTGCTTTCTCAGCATTACTTTTTGCCCATGGTTCGTTGATGTTTTTCTTATTAATGGAACAAGAGCTTTAGATTTTTTTGAATTTGGCTTCCAAATGGAGTTATCTGTTATGCTTAGTTTAGTTATGTATTACTTTTATGAGCTTGTTTTTTAATTATTGTCTCATTTCGTTATAGATCCGTTTGTCAATTGGTGTGTGTGTTGCCATTTTCATCTGACACATCTTTTTTCTGCTACGGCTTTTTTTATTTGTAATGTATACCCGAGTTATTTTTTTGGATAAAGTTTTGATGTAAACCCTTGTACAGCTTGTTGTAATTTGTTTATAAATACTTCTGTAGTAGTCTCTAGTTCTTCTGTTTTTTTCAATCGGATTTTTAGATCGATGCTATCATTTAATATACTGCGAAAAGTATCCCAATTTGTTTGGATATTGCGTAGTCCAGGTGGGGGTTTCTTGTATACTACAGAAGTTTCAATTGTTGTTATAATTGAAGAATGATCAGATGACAAGTCGTAGCTGGATATAATGTTAGTGATTGTCGAGTTGATTCCATTTATAGCAAAAAATCTAATAAATTAGGAATTTTTCGTTGATCAGTTAGCAGGTAGATTGGTATGCCTGTTCATAGAAATGAATAACTATAGTTTTCTATTGTTTTAAGCATTAGGCGTGAGGCTCTCCTGGTGTGTTTGCTATTGTAATTACCAGCTAGAAATTTATTGACTGTTTGGAAATATTCTTCGAAATCTTTCTTTTTTATATTGTGACGAGGTGGGCAATAGATAGCTGCAATTGTCAGATAATAAAGTACAGTTGATACTGTTATTGAGGCAGATTGCAGGAGATTCTTTTGATATTTCGGTAGTTCGTGGTGATGGATTGTATTTTTAATAAGAACTGCTGTGCCTCCATGCATGGCACCATCAGGATCATTAGTATTGTATGTTACATAATTTGGTATTTTAAAAAATGTTCCTTCTGTAAAACGTGTTTCACTGACTAATAGAACGTCTATATAACTGTTCATCAAAAAGGTTTTTATTCTTCTTTGTGTTGTTAAAGGCCATCGGCATTTCACAATGTAATTCGTAAAAATAGCCATTAATGGGACAGTTTGCTAATTAGAGTTGTTAACATGTTAAGTGTTATGTTTTCCGTTAAATTAATTGATTGAACAAGGCTTTAAATTCATTAAGAAATTGTGACAGTATATTGTTTGATGGTTCTGGTGTACTGATATTATTTGGTTGAATATTGTTGACTACATTGCTATATATTCTATTTTGTTTTTAATAACTGCCCTGGTGAAAATTGGGTCTATTTGAGGTCGTTAGTTTTATAGCACTAGCCTTTTTGTGTCTGATTTTCCTCAATAAACTTTTGGTAATATTGGCATCCTTTATAATTGGCACAAGTAGCTGGCGTTTCTTCAGATTTTTTACAGTTTGTAGTGCTGTGTGATCCTCCACATTTTACGCATACATAAGGTCTATTGCAATAAGACTTGGAGTGTCCGTATAGTTGACATCTCGTACACTATAAAATATCGTTTTTGGTTTTGTGGGGTGGTTGAATCTTGCTTTTTACGTTTTGTAGTCTTTCTATGTTATATACTTCTTTGTTATTGCTTGTTAGCTGGAGATCAACAAAAAGAGATTTAAGGGCTCCATTGTAGGTTTGTGTCTTTCATTAGTTATTTCTGCAATTGGGATGATATTATGTAGATGTTTAATTACTTCCCTATAGACTCAATCCTGCTTTAGTTAATAACTATGGTCAATATTTTCTTAGTTTAAATATTTAATTAATTTTCGGTATCTTTCTATAATATAACAATTAATCTTGATGGTGTTATTAGCTAACCTCTTCGTGGTATGCTGATCATCCTCTAAGCAGTTTCGAATTTGCTTTATCATTTTTGAATAGTCGGTTACACCATATATGTAGATAGGGGGATGTTTGCTGATATTTGCAGTAGGATCAATGTTTTGGCGGTTGTTTTCTTCAACTGTTAGTGAGCTGAACTTGTTATTGGTGGTTATTTTATTGTTGTCATAATTATTTGTAAATCTTGTGGTCTTCTTCCGTTTTGTACTTTTTTTGTTGCCATATAATATAATATTAGTTTCTTGTGCATCATCTGGTTTGTCTTCCCTGATCAATGACATTCTTATAATTTGTTAATAGAGAAATCCCAGTTGTGATAGATTGGTTAACGTAGAAGGCAGTAATTGATACTGCGTTTACTGAAAAGGTACTTGAGGAATTATTTCATATCCTATTTGGTGAGGCATCATATTATAGCTTATTTGTTAGGGTTGTATGGCTTGGTGGGTATTTTGTATCATTTGTAGAAAAGTATTTGGATACACCACTGGCGTAATAGGAGAAAACAATTGCACGTAACTGTTTTGTTGTTATAGATCTATTGCGTTCAACGCTCAGTCACTAAAATTTATTATTTTGTATCTTAACAGTTGTACACTTTTATTCCGCACGGCGGCTAATGTTTAACGACCTCGCTTTTATCACTCACGATATGATTGCATTTGAACTTTACAGCGAACAGATGACCCGAACGTCTTTAGGCTAAGAAAGCTCAATGGGAGCTAATGCCGTAAGTATTTGTTGGGTTGAAAACTAGAATACAAAAATAATAATGCTTTCAAGTGTCACTTAACCCTTAGAATCTTTTTTTGTCTCTATCCCTTATTTAAGATGTTTGTTTGCGTTAGAAAAGAACTGCGCGCATCCGGAACTCCGACTTCCGCTAGTTTACCATCAGACCTTGTGCCCCTTACTTAGGTTTTTCATATTCATATATATTTTAATATTCAATGGCTCGTGGTCAGCCTCTTTCCATAGAAATTCGTTCAGCTATTCTTACTTTACATCGAGAAAGGTTATTAGTGCATAAAATTGCGAAAAAATTAAGGGTTTGTGCTTCGACGGTGGACCTTACATTACAACGCTACAGGGAGTCAAGGAGTCTTAGGGATTGCCATCACCCTAGGCCATCACAAGTAACATCCTATGCAGAAGAAAAGATGATCCACTACTGTGTTGTTCTGACTGCCGAGCACGAAGGTGGGTCTTAGTAAAAGTCAATGGCATCATGAGCAAAGCACATTATAAGAATAATTTAACAGAAAACGCCATACTATCTGGGACTCATGATGATGCAAGAAAACGATTCTAAACATACGTCAAAGATTTGTAAGAATTATCTGGCAAATCCGGAAAAACAAAAAATGTTCAGAATAATGACATGGCAACAACAGAGTCCAAACTTTAACCCTATAGAATTATTATGGGATAAGCTGGACACAAAAGTAAAAAAGGAGCGTCCTGCGTCTAAAAATCATCCTTGAAGTCTTCTTCTAGGTAGCTGGGGAAATTTACGAATAGACAAATTAAAAAAATTACTCAAAAGAACGCCTATAATTCTAAAAGTAGTGTTAAATGCGAAGGGCAAAATGTTTAATATTCATCTTAATTTTTTCCAGTGTTCATAATGGTTTTTATTTGTTTTTTTACGTGTTGTATAATAATATATTTTATAATAAATTGGTTTCTTATATTTAGTGTCCATGCTTCCATGAGCTGTAGCGTACATCAAAAGTTACACTCGGAAATTTTTTTCTACCGTGACTGCACTCATGTAAAATTAAAACTAGAAGAAAATAAAAAGAAGTCCCAGGTGGCCACTTCCGTAATCCACTTCAATTCTTAAATAGCGTGGGGTAGCTTATACATCGCCGGAACGGCTTGCCAAGAGAAAATCGAAAGCTTTTAATATAACAAATTTAATCGAGTCCCTATTTGCCTAGCATGTAGGAAGACAATGTTTCGGCGCCGTGCAAACTCCTGGTGAAATTTCATTTTGTGCAGGATGCGGTATGTAGCCGTTCGTTCTTTTATAACGTAAGTTGGCAGACTCGGGGGAGAAAAATAATAAATTCCTAAGCAACCTATGGCCGCGGCAACGTTGTGCAAAGCAGCTTCATTAGCTTCCAGCTTCCCGACCAACTATCGGGCGAATCAATAGTTCCAGCGATAGCAGAAGTACAAGGTATTAATGCCGCCTTTATTGCAGCCCCTTCTATCCCCGGCACGCCAACTTCCGAAATTATCCGGGCCTCATTAAACCCAACGCAGTGGCCATTATTATCATGCTTATAACGAAATAGCAACTACAATTTCGCCCGACCGCGCGCTTTTTCGATCCCCGTCCGGGGGATCGGGCCGCTTTTTGCGTTCTGGGCACTTTAGGGGCGCCGGAAAGGTAAGCACGGAGGATGCGATGCCGGCTTCGGGAGGCACGTAGTTAATTTATTGTTTGGCCCGGAAATTTCAATCGGCGCGCATTCCACTTGCCGAGCTTCCGATAATTACTTTGTTTCACCTTAGAATGCGTCTCGAGGCTGAGCTGAAGCCAGGCTGAGCCTGTAACAGGCTGCGTGCACAGCTGCCCCTGACTAATAAGAAATACTGCCGGAATATATTATCCAATTTGCTCTGTACTTCCATGCAAGTTTAAGGCGCTTATGTACATCCGCTGCCTAATCATTGCCTGCACGTGATTTCAGTTTTCAGCCGCTTTCTAATGCGCCGCCAAAACGTGGAACACGCCGGCGGAGATAAATTCCGGGATGCTTCATTTCGGCCGGAATCGGCCCTGATAGGAATGAATTATGCATTCGGCCGTAAATCTGCCTTCGGCCGCCTTGACCCGCCGGAGTTTAAAGACCCTCCGGAACGCCGAGCCGCCGAGCATTTTTGTCGGGCTCCCGCGGCATTTGAATATTATCTCCGTAACGGCGGCCGCGGTAATTAGGTGCGAATAATCGGCGCGCAACGCGAATGGCAAACCTATACGCGCCTATCGCTCGCGCCGCGAATTTGAATATTGCGCGTAAATAAGACCCACGCCCGCGGCTCTTATGCAAAACCGCCGAGATACAGCGAACTCGCAGTAATCGAAATTAGGGATACGGCGAACGTACATTCCCGCACGCATTGCCGTTCCGGTTCAAGTGATAGTAAATACATTTCCATATCAAGTAGGACATGCCTTCAGCATTTGATTTTACATACGGCTGTTTGTTTTGGATTTTAATAGAGTAAACCAACGCGGAGCAGTTACGGAAGACCTGAAAACAAACAACTAGACAGATCTCGACAAATAAAAACTGATCGCACTTCTTTCTAGTTGATTGCACGATCAGTTCCTTTCTTTAAAATACAAACAACATACAATTGACCGCTATTTCATAGACTTCAGTAAGATGAACCCGATGAAAATTTTAATATTTGAAAAAAAGTGTTGTTAACATAAAGCGAACTGAATTACCCCCAGTCAAGACGAGCAGCGTATATAATCTCCCGTAAATCCGTAAAAAATCAAATGCTTATTTGAAAATGTAAAAGTAAATATACCGTCAATAGTTGTTCTTCTTACTAAGAGTCGTCTCCAATAGCAGTCTGTTGAAGTCCTTACTGGATAGTTGCTGTATTCTTCTGAATTCTTTATTACTTTTCCATAAATAGCTTGCCTCCTGTAAACTAAAACCTCACACTTGCACAAGATATGGATGGCTGTCTTTGATTCCCTACGCATTGCTTGCAAATCAAGTCTCGATTGAACAACCGTAGTTTGTTGAGGTGTCCTCTGAGAAAACAATGTCATGCGAGGAGTCCTACAGTAGTTCGTAATTGATTCTTGCTTCAGTTCGTTTACGCGATGGTTTTTTCATGAAGGATTTTTTACGTTTTTGTCCCGGTACGTTTTTCCAATATTTTGTATGTTGTTTCCTGACCTATTTTCTTATCCGGCTTCGTATTGTACCTTTAGGTACTTCCAGAGCCGGTTTGGGACCTATATATAAATGATGATGCTTTTTGTGCTAGCTCATCAGTTTTCTCGTTGCCTGAAATTCTACAGTGCTGTTGTACCGACAACAGAATCAACTTGTAGTCTTCCGGAGTCCTGAGTTCTTCGCGGCATTTCCATACCAGACTAGATGTTACCTTCAGGGATGCGCGACTGACTGTAAATTGATTCGCCTATTTAGATAATCCCTCATATTATTTTGCCTGGCGCACTGCAGTGTAGCAAATAAATCCGCTTAAAAATTGATGTATATATTTCTAGTAAAAAGAAAATTTCTCTTTTCACAGAATATGCCTGCTCTCGTTCCAGACTCGGTTTTTGATACGTCTGTATACAAATAATTTTTTCAAATCTGTTCTCATTTTTATTTTGTTTTATTTCGATCCAGAATACTAACCCATGTTGAATGCCAATTTTGGGATAATATAGTCTGTTCTCTTTACTACTGGATAAGTTACGCTGTGTATAAAGAGCTACTCCTGCCTCTCCTATGATTTCAAAATGAAGAGCTAAGTCTAGCAGTGGCTTCATTAACGGTGCTGGTGGCCGTTAATAATTAGTTGCTTCGCTACGCAATAGTTCAATATGTAGATTTTTTGAACAGAAAACTTAGGTTCGATGCTTTGGAGAGAATTTTACTAGTTTCTGTGGCCGGTGCAAGTTTGAATATGTTTAACTAATTTAAAACATATCTCACATACCTGGTGTAACACCAAAAGCATGTACAACTCAAAATACTTTTACAAATTTAACTCAAAAAAATAAAAACTAATAAATTTTCAATAAATCAAAGAAGACAGTAATATAGAAAAAATTTATTATTATATTATTTATGATTACACTGTCCTAGTTATAGAGGAAATGCACAAAAATTTGATAAATACCTTCAGCCATTTGACTCAATATGTATATCAGGGGAAACTACGATGTTAAACATCCCCAACGGTGAACGAGACTGCATAATTTTAGGACTAGAGTTTTAAGCAAAGTTATACAAAAAACAAACCTGAATTGCCGTTCTGAAGGGCCAACTTATTGGCTAACAGAATAAATATTACAACCTACTAGACTTCTTCATCAATAAAGGTACTGGCCATGCCCACATAAATGTAACAAACAATTTTGATTTATTTTTAGATCACTCATCAGTAATACTTACCTTATGCACAAATATGACGGCAATTTGAAAAAAAATCCCTTTGCGCATGCATGTCAAATAGGTGGAATAGCGACCTGTCCTGTGGCGCTGTATGCAGTAGTTCAGTAGGCAGTACAACTTGCTCCTCCTCTATGTCAATTTACAATAAACATTGTCACAGAAAATTTCGCCAAATGTAAAATAAGTGCGCTAATACGATTTCTGTGTACGAAATATTCAACAACTGCTGCGATTCATCGCGAACTGTGTAATTTTTAGGAACAAACCGTGATGAGTTTGTCGTGTGTTTAAAGGTGGCGCACTAACGTGCACAATGACGCAAGAACTGACTGCTCATTTGTAGCTTGTGCAGGAAGTTGAAAAAAGGTCCAGTATGACTGGCGATGAGACCTGGATGTCCTACAAGACGTCGTTACAGGGTGGCTTTATTTCCAGGCGCAAATTTTTGGATAAAAACGTCAAACCTTGTGCAAATTGAGGTTCTTTTTGAATTGCCCTCATATAATCCATAAAATAAACCTCCTGAACTGCACAATAAGCAGACTGACTAGGTCTATTTTGGAGAAATTCTTGACGAAACCCCTTTACTGAATGTTTCCCTTAAATAAAAAAATATATTGAAGAAGCTGTTTAAAATTTAACACGTATGATCAAAAAACAGTCTGAAAAGCAACTTCATAGACAAAAACGTATTTAAAAACATGAGATTATCCCGCAATAATTCTCAATAAAATTTCTAAGAAACAAAGAATAAGTAGAGAATAACAAAATAAAGAATACCCGTCTAAAAACAGAAAATACTATAAAATGACGAAATATTTGAAAAAGTATGTTAACAAAACTATAAAGATAAAAAGATAAAACCGAACTTTTTGCCCATCACCATCAAAATTTTTTCAAGTCATTAACAAGGGAATATGATGTAGATGATAAAGAAGAAATTGAGCGTTATCTTAATGCACCACTACAGCTTTCGCTAGCATTACGTCCACCGTGTTGTAGATCTTGTATTTCTAAAGAAGAAAATATTGTACAGCTACCTTTATTGATGTAAGCTATGCTTTCGACAGTCTGGCACAAAGGTTTCTTATATAAGCTAAAACAGCACTCACCGTACCATTTTTATCTTACACTAAAATCATATTTCTATGAAAGGTATTTCCTTGTTAAGAATGAAAAACTAACCAAGCTATTTCCAATAAACTCAAGCGTACCGCAAGGCACTGTCTTAAAACGAATATTATATTTCCTTTTTACAACTTACCAGAGAAGATGGCACCATAGCAACCTTTGTTAGATGACATAACAGTATTAGTTACTGACAGGAACCCAGTTTCAACCTTAAAAGTCTACAAAAAGTCTTCTTTCTATTAACGTTTGATTTTAAAACCACATAGAAATAAATACAGCAAAAGCTATACAAATTGCATTCACCAAACGTAAGGGAATATGTCTACCTTCCATTTATGAAGGTGTGATTCCACAAAATGTTGAAGTTAAATACTTAGGTATACATTTAGACGAATGACTTACCTAGGCAAAATAACATATGGAAGGAACATAAATAACCAAATCTCGGTAGAAATTCCTAATTTTCTTAGAAAACAAATTGCTGACCTATGAAGTGACATACAAACCAGTGTGAATGTATAGTATTTACTTAGAGAGAACGGCCTCAAATTCTAGCATAGCTGTATTAGAAAGATTTCAATCCAACATGTTGCGACTTACCACATGTACACCATACTATGGACAAATTCAAAGTACCTCAAGTGGAATTTTGTGAAAAATCTAGCAGTAGAATTAGTAAAAAATATCTTAATAAATTACAGTTACATACTAATGTTTTGGCGCTAAAGCTTCTAGATAATAGCGAATCTAATCACCATTTTAAAGGATACTGCACATGAGACTTACCGTTTAGATTTAGTTAATGAAATTGTGAAAGCATACATTTATAAAACATTTAACAGATTAGTTTGAAATAACATATTTATTGGATGTGCTATTTCAAATGCTGCATCTCATTGAAATTTACAATATAGGAAATAGAACAATTTATATATAATCAGATAATTTTTATTTTCAATGAAATACTGCGAACAAACTACTTCGCTAGCACTTGGAAGGTTACTCCAATCATTATAATTTTCAAACCCTAGAAAAAAACATAAGATGTCTCCTTCTACAGGCCTGTAACTCTACTTCCAATACAAAATCGAAATAGACAAAAAGAAAGGATTCTCACGCCTATCGATTTAGATTCCGCAACAATCACGAAACTATAAAGGAAATGCGCAGACCAAATGAACAAGGATCTGAATGCCAAAACATATTACACCGTAGCCTTTCTTAAAATATTTCAAGCTTTTAATAAAATTTGGTACAGCGGCCTGCAAAATTAATGAAGCTGCGGGAGTCCTCAGTTACTCAAATCGTATCTAACAGACAGATGCTTCTTGGTAAAACAAGGCAGTGAATTTATCGTTTTACATCCTATACACTCAGGCGTCCTTGTACCAATATTATGACTCTTGTATATATCTGACCTATCAACAATAAGAACCACTACGGTAGCAACAGATAAGAATGACACTGCTATCTTGGCATCCTGCACTGGCCCAACGTCAAGGAAGCTATAAACCAATCTGAACAAAATTCAGTACAGGTTAAAAACGTGGCTATTTAAGACTACTTACATAAAATCCACCCAAATGACATTTACATTGCGCAAAGAAACATGTTCTCATGTAAATTCTGTCAACTTCCACAAAAATACAATGCCAAATATTTCGAGATACATTTAGACCGACACCCGACATGAAAAATGGAATCAGCCTGGTCTCAAACTAAGTTAAATATATTTGCTCCTTTGCGGAAGACCAAAACTATCCCTAGATAACAACTTGCTACTATTCAAAACTGTCCTGGACCTGTCATATCCACCTATGGGAAACCGGTAGCAACTCCATTATTCCAAACCTGTAGAGGTTCTAAAGCAAAGTACTAAGTGCTATTAATGCTGCACTGTACTACACACTAGAATTCATCAAGAAAGTTATGTATTAGTGTACTATAAATGTTAACGAAAAATCTAGACTGAAGCGTCTGTTGCCATCCGACCTTACTACAGCATAGATAAGTTTAGATTTTAAAACAAGGCCTATAAACTCATTTGGAAGGATAAACTTTAAATTTTAATTTCGATTAAATTTTATATGATATCACTCACGATCACATGTCACTCATTCTCTTCTCATAAGGCCTTATTGCCCGTGTTAGAAAATTAACTTCAGCTCATTGTAAATTGAATAACTTGGCCAAGAAGAAAGATTAAACGAGTACATAAACTATTAAGCTTCTTGCAGATATGAAAAGTGTCCTTCCATAAAGAATGCCACTAACACTATTAATAACCTTGTTATTAATATTTATACATTAAAACTTTTTTCTCCTTCAAAATACTCCCTATCTGATGCAATTCGTTACTTCTACAATCAGTACCACACCCGGAAAAGTGATGATCGTAATCTTGTCCGCCTGATGTGCATTGTATTATTTCATCATCAAATCTCAACAAAAATGTAATTTTTTTAGTAGTAGCACACATTGATGTTTTTTTTGTGGTCATATTGTGTGGATTAATCGTATGCAAATAGTCTTTTAAAACATACGAGTATTTCAAAACAATACTATTAAGATCCATGTAAGTTACCTAACAGTAAGATATAGATAAGTGCAGATAATGGCAAGTCCAGTACTGATTATTTTATCCCTTAATGTCATGAAAGAAGTGCCTTCCCCTTTACAGTTCCTAAATGTTTCAAGTACTTCAAAACGTTTTGTGCTATAAAAATAAGTTCAACATCATGTTCAGCATTGTTTATAAGTAGACGAAGCTTTTTTATTCAATCGAACACAATTTGGTTGCGTGTTCTCTATAATTAGCAGTCAGATACACAAGTATTTTAATCAACTGCTGTAACTTGCCTATGAAAGCTGCACTTAAGAAAATTCTATAGGCTCTAAAGTCAAGTTGATAGTTTGTTCACCCCCTAATTGAACATCTGTATTTTATGAAAACGTTTTGAAACTTTAAAATTTATAAACTGATAAGAATTGTTTTACAATAAAGATAATCACTTATACAATAAGTTTCTAAACGAACAAATTCCTCTCGTTTCTGTCTTTAATTTATATATTAAACTCTAGATGTTATTCATTTTAATTTCCAGTCTTGGACAGGGAAATGACGATTTAAAAAATATGAAAAACAATGTTATTTACAGATAATAAGTTAATAACACCAATTAGATTACTGTGTAGTTTATCAGTTGTGAGGGAGATAAACAAAGCAAAAGTACATGATAGCATGAGTTGTTGCATTATAATCAGAAATGCAATAAAAGAATATTATAAACCTTAACAAATTTGTTTATAATTGTTTCTAATAAGAAACAGAAGCTGACAAATATTTGTCTGTAAGTGGAATTAATACACCGAAGGGTAACTAAAAAGGACACAGGGGTAAAATAATTAAAATAGAATGTTACTAATATCATATCTTCTGCGTAACGCAAATTTTCTTTTATTCTAAATTTTAGTTTGTGGGTCCCCCTGAATCACACGCCAATTTACTTTTAGTCCAATTTTTACTTTGTGGGTGCGCCAAAGACAAAAGGCAATAAAGGTAAGTTACAATTTTTCATATCCTAAGAACGAAATATTTATCAGCTAGACCAGAATTTCAAAATTAATAAGTATTTTCGATATCTAAGACTATAAATATGAGGAAAACGGCATCTATGATTAAAACTCTATTATTAAAGAAGTGCGAAGTCTCATAAAATGCGCTTGATAAATCACATGTTTGCTAACAAATACAAGGATGCGCGTTCACAAGAAAAGGTTTTTAACATCTATTGAATGAGACGCAGGTGCTTTGCTTAGATGTAGATCGACATTTTACAAAAAAAATCATATTGTTTACAGAACAAATTCTAGCCCGCATATCTACAACTATATGGTATACTGCATTTTTGAAACAATGTCGTGTTGAAGACAACAACAACAGCAACAGTCAAAAATAAACGTAAACATCTGTATCATTTTCCCAGACACAACTGCTCCCACCATCGCTCATAGAACGCTCATAGAATACAGTCCCAAACTTACCTTAGTACATTTTCACTTCTTTGGTATTCCGAAACATTTTCTCAGTTTAAAAAGGTTCAATAATAATAAGAATGTGACACGCTTCCAAACACTTAAAGCTCAATGTTTTTGCTCTATTTACAAATTCTGATTTATATTGGGCAACTCTCAAATTGGAATACGTGATGAAAATTATACCTACAATAACAAAAATAATAAATAGAAGTGCAGACAATTTAATTTCGCATAAACCAACGAAATAATGAATTAAGCGGGTATAGTTATCAAAATTAAGTAAATAATTAAAAATAGGCAAAGTATTGGAGCGATGCAAAAGCTTTTTTTGTTTGTTTTTTTTTAATGCCGTTTTTCATATTCTGAAGGAAGCACGAAATTAAAAATCCAAATGTATACCTTGTATAGTATCCATCTAGCTATTAGCCAAGTCTCTTATGTCTCGTTGGTGCCCCTCTTGTGGCTTAGCATCAAAAAACTGATATAAGAATGATGTCTTATGTTTCCTATGAGTTGGCAAAGTTGGTAACTGGCCAAAACTGAGCCATCAATTAAAACAGATAGTGTTCCGATGATACCAAATCAGGACTACAGGCTACTAATTTCTGTCGGGTTCTTTGGGCCATATATGGTCCAGAATTATGCATCTACAGCATAGCTGACCATACTAAAATATCTTCGGCAGAACTCCATTTTGTAACATTTAATGGTTTAAACAATAAATTAAAAAACGAGTACATGAGCACATGACACGCCTTGGAATTCGTACAGAGAGCGTTATAAATTAATTCTCCATTTTGGGACTTGGTACCATGAGGCTTCTTTCTATTCGTTAACTTAAAAATTTGATTTAAAAATTAGAAGATTTTGTCAAAGCAGATTACAGTCAACCTCTATATTAACAAAACACATCCATATAACTAAACAAAAAATTAAAAATTGACTGAGCCCTCGGACACCAGATGGAAACTGTATAAAGAATAAAATTGATTTCTCCAGAAATTATTTTGTTACGCAACATTTCAAACAAACTTCGTATTACAAGCTTCTTTGGCCAATATTTTTACATTAGTTTGTATCACTTACGTATATTCATTATATTTAAAACAAAGTTGTGTGTTAATAAAATCATTATTCTTTATTATTTATCTTGATTGAAATAAGTAGCAAATTGTATAACACAAACATGTTAAAAATAAACAAATAGTTAAAAATTATAGCACCCGCAATAATAGTCTGCAAATGCCACCTGTTAAATTAGAGCATCAAATCCGGGCTGCCTGCGGTACACCTGCAACTAACATCTGTCCGCACCAGTTTAGATTAGCGTGATGCTATCAGACGATTAACCATAACCAATAATAGTTCCCTTTGGCTGTTTTAGGTGATAAATGTGCTCAGTCGTATTTTAAACAGTGCCAAGTGCGTGCGTGCAAAACGTTATATTCCTAAATAAATTTCAATTAGTGTAAAATAGTGTAGATGGGACGTACAGCCTACAGAACAACTGCAGAGGATCTTCTAGAAAACGTAAGTTTTATTTTCAAATGGGCAAATTGCTTTTTAAAGGTTTCAACAAGAAGGCGCATCTTGTAAAACGCAGGCGAAATTTAAAAGCATTTAGATGCATTTACATTTAAAGCAAAGTGGCTAATCTTGTTTTTGCTCCGGTGCAGGGCAAAAAAGTAGCGGAATGTACGCCGTTCTGCGCATATGACCGAGCACTGGTTTGCCTAGCTCGTTTCTAATTTGCATGTGCCGTTAAAAAGCCATAAACCGAACATTCTGAAAGGAATTTAATATAATGATCAAAAAAGTACCATTGTGTCTAACTAAATCAGTTATAATTATTGTTCGTCATTTTGTGAGTATAGATAAGTCGAACTGAAATATTGCAGAGGTGATTGTTTGTTATATAGGAACCTTGAAAAAAGAGAAGCCATTTGATTTGTAGCCTCTAGCCTCCTTATCCAAGGAAGGGTAATTATAAAAGTTGACCGATTCTTTTCAAAGGGCTAATCTACCTCAGATTGAGTTTTAAATCCACAAAAAAATTAATACCTTTACCCTAGTAGTAGTGATATACTAAACAATGCTTTAAAATGTATATAAGCATACGTGCAAAAAATAATAACAATGTTTTTATACTTTTTTGATGTAACGATTGATCCCACAATTATCCTTGTACATTTCAAAATGTTTACGCCCCAATAAATTAAAAACGATGATAAATCTTTCTTTAGAGTAACTGGAAGTTCTATCTCTGTTGTATATTACGTAATTTTATCGGTTTTTGGTTACTTTATATTAAAAAAATTAAATCCGGTCGATATTTCAAACGGATAGAACTGCGCACATGTGTGACCTAAACAAATTAATTTCTTGAAAAACACTCCAACTAGTGCTCAGTTTTTCTGTGGTGTTACCTTACAAAAATGCTGGTTCTTACAAAGAGATTAGAATCGGTGCACCTGTTTCACATTCTCATAGGCAGGTCCTGGCTTTGAGCGAAAGTAAATAAAGCGATAATATTATTTTAAAACAATTGAAATTTAACACTTTATTAATCTCTCCTACAAAGGACGTTAAAACAGACTCACGCTAAAGCACCTAAAATAGCAATGTTTATCTTGTTCTTCTTCTTCTACTCTTATATAGGCTATTAGCCTGTTTCCAGCTACACATTTCGTGTAGTACTATGAGCCATGTTGGGCGTACCCTGGGCGGGTGGCTAGTATAACCCGTTAGAAGAAAGAGAATGTACTTTACGACCGCCAAGGGCGTTTATATGACGACCCTAGAGCATTTGGATTTTTGCCGTTGCTTTTGACCTGGTACACCGAGGCATTTACCTCCCGACTTTCGTGCTTTCTAGCAACGTCTGGGGACAAGAAAATTAGTAAAACTGAAACCATATTTACTAAAGATGCGCTCTTTTTGTCTTGCTCTACTTGCTCTACGTGTAAAAAAAACTCATTCAATGCTCCGTTAAACACAACTGAGGAATTTAAAACATACACTTCATTCCAGATACGTCAAATGCAGAAAAGTTGGTTAAAACATATAAGAAGTGTATGCTACGGTTTACCTAAAATTGGTATGGAATCAATAATGAAGCGTAGTTATTACAGAAAGTGGAAGATACTAAACATTACAGCCAATTGTGTATAACTTGAAAAAACGGAAATGGAAAATATTTGGTTATTCGTAATCACCAATGTGCAAAATGTCGTAAGATTCTGGATAGTAACTGAATACTGATTGGAGACCTTAATAAGTCAAAATTTTGTAAGTACTTTATTTCTTGCATTTCATTTTTTAAACTGACTGTAATACCCTTTTGCAAAACCTTTCAAAAATATAAGATAAAGCTAAATATAAATATGACTTATAAATAGCTTCAATACCTGTTAGTTAATTTTACAAATACAACTTAATTTGGAATTATCATAATTGAGTTAATCAGCAGTGCAAAAATACAACCATTTACAAAAAAACTGTACTCAAAACTCAACAGCGCTTTGGTATATACGGCTTACTTTAGTGAGAGGGAAAACTCTTGGAGAAGGAAAATTATTGTAGGAATATTCAAAAAATTTTTTTTAAATTTATGCATGAGTAGAAGAGGTAGAAGGTAAAAATTGATTAATTTTCATGTCTACCCACTACACCCAACGGCGGGGTAACGGCTCTGTAGAAATTGGAGAATTCCTTTCAAATTTGGTATATATCTTTCCAGATAAGGACAAGAAAATGTATTAATTTTCAACCTCCAACATTCAGTAACTTATAACTATTAATAACAAAGCTTGTTCACAATAATGGAACCAACTTGATTTATGGATTCGATTAATTTATTTTCACTTGATAATTATTTGGCAATATACATGCACCATTTATTTCTACAAGCCGGTAGCCACTAATTAACTAACGCACCGATACTAATTATTTATTTCCACTGGCCGATCTCTTTCTCGGCCCACTTTAATTACCACGGTAGCCATGAAACCTTACGGCTCTGTGATGGTGCGTTAAGCATCGTTCTTCGCGACACGCTTTGAACTTTTGTATGTCCAATCGTTGCTGCGTCGTCCGACTCTCGTGAGTCGACCATTACAACAGGATATCTATGCTTGATATACCGCAGCAATACATTATTAATGAATATGTTTGCAATATCTGGTCAGCTTATATATGTAAATAAATCTAGATTTGAAATCTCCTTTAATTCACTTAACTACTACAGCAACAAAAAGTCTATCTTAAATACACGTGGCATTCGAAAAGTGTGTCTAAATTTTCAAAATCGTTTATAAGAACACTGAAATATCCATTAATTATTTTAAGTAATCCTTAAAGCAGATAACTCAAATGCTTTTTTATTAATGGATTAAATTGTGACCACAAAAATTCGATTTTATGCAGATATGGATTAGCTAATTAAAGAATAAAATGCTGAAATGATTTCTAAAAACTGTGTTATATTAATGTTCTCATTAATTGGCATGGATTTTTCGTCTTCCTGCGTTAAAAAACACTAAATCGATCGATATCTAGCTTGTACATCAATTCCTAATCGACCTCTCAAATTTATATTGACCTCGTTGGAAATTATTTTCCTGTTGAACACCATCATTACAAACACAGTAAAAATTGATCACATTTGGGATGTGTCCTCGTCAAGTAAAAATAAATTTTCTCTCATCTAAATTCTAAAAAATTTTGAGCTTGTATGTGCAATGAGAAATCCATGATTGTGAGAGATTAAAAGAAAAATAAAACGTACAATAATCACATTGACGCAATATTCTACAGTATAAACATGAATGCAAAAGAAAAAGTTGAAAGAAAATATTCCTACTTGCTTATATATTGCTGTGCAGAACATTGCATTAACAATGGAAATTAGACTTATTATTTCACTTTGTAATATTTCCGACCATCTAAACTTGACGTCTGCATTCGTACAATTCTATTTTACGTAGGACTTAAAAGTAAGCAGGATAATTTATACACAACTGCCTATAATCAAGTCCGACCAAAATAAAACAATGTAATTTGCTCAAATAGGTCCCGACTATTTCCGATTCGTCTGCACCCATGGTCTTACTTGTGTTGCACTTACTGAGTCGTTTCTGGTGAGAATTTTTCGTTTTTACAAAATTTGTCGTAGATTGGCTGCTACGCGTTCAGCCATTACGTATGCGACGATCACACATGGATGTACTAACTCACCGGCGTCTAACTCCGAACCAACACATCCAGTGAAGTCGACGGCTGCTGTGGTTGCGAGAACTGTTTTTATTATATCCATTGGCTCGATATTTTTTTAAGTGCGTTTTTATAAAATTTATTAAAAAATATTTAAACTGTTCTTGAACAAGTTTAACATCAGTTCAATATTTTCGGAAAAGACCTGAATAAATGTTTATGTCTACTACCTGTTCACCAACACTTATATTATATGAACATACAAAAATAATTATATAGAAAGTATATTTAAGTATAATTGTCTCATAAATAAATTTCAAAAATAAACCAAAAATTTTACAAAAATGGATTAACTAAATATTAATATTTAAAAAATGGTTAAAAAGCAAAAAAGATTAAAAACACATAAAACCCAAAGGAAACTAATAGTAAAGAAATAAAATTGAAGGAGACCTAACATAATCAGTACACAAAAAAAATGCAAATTAGTACAATATCAACGACAATTTTGTAGAACAAGACTAAAATTGCAGAAAGAACTGTAAGAAGTGTAGAAAAGGGGCAAAAATATTCTAAAAATAAAAAATTCAAAATATGTTTAAAAAATATGAAAACAACAGTTAAGGCTACCAATCAGTGTAAAAACAAATTAAAAATAAAACTTCAAAGACAAATATGCCACAGACACAATTAATCGTAGTTCATAAAACAACAGAACTACACAAAACTACAGATAAATAAAAAATAAAAAAGCATTGAAGCTATGAAAAATTTCCATAGCAAAATAAATAAAAAACGAATTATACAAAAAAAATACAAATTAGAAGTTAAAAGGAAGTTCTCAAACTAAACGAATAGAAAGTGTAATAGGAAGAAATAACAGAAACTGAATAACAATAGCAAAAAGTTGGCAGTTATAAAAAAAGTCTAAAAAGCTCACGCACGAGAAAGCTTTTTTTGAGGGCGTACTTACTGACACAACAGCTTCGAGGGCTTATTGTGCCTACTAACTGTATAGTATTTACAAACTAGGACGTCACATACATCCAAGCATTGAGCGAGATTCAAACTCGCCTGCGCCGAATTCACGTACAGAGAAGCAACTCAAAGGAAAGCTTTTCTTTTAATAATTTTAAGTAACATTATTCACTTTCACTCTGTATGCAGCGCAACGCCATCTATGTTAATTCGTTTGATTCTATTTCGTGCTCTTTTGCGGAGCATATAGTTTGCCTTCACATTGTATTGGTTTACAATGCGAATAAAACACATATATTATGAAGTGCTAAACACAAACGTTTACAATTTTAGGATCAAGTATGTTGCAGTAACAATAGAAACAAAATAGTGGTAGTGTTAGATAGCGCCATCTTTGGTTTAAAGTTCGTATAAATTTCAGCAGCCGATTTGTTAATAGTGCCGTGTCATTTTGCACAATGTTGAAAGTTGAGTACCGATCCGTAATGAAATTTCTCACTAAAAGAGTTTCAACTCCAGCGACATTAAACAACATTTCGATGATATGTACGATGAAACTTCATATTCAACTTTAAAGGAATAAACAAAATTTTATTTTGACCAAGAAAACATCGAAGACAAACCACATACAGGTCGGCCTGTTGAAATGCTTTCAGAAGCACTTGGGGTGTTGCAACTCTAAAAGTAAAAAAAATTATAACAAGGTTAAGGTTTGGCAATGCGACGCGTTCTCAATACGTACCTTCATATAAATAACTTTTGTGCCTGATAGGTATTTCGACTTTTGTCATAAGTGCAAAAACAACAAAGAAGCAGTTCTTCGATATACTATTGCAAGGGGTGAAGCCATAATCCTGTACTATGAACCGCCGAAAAAAAAGTCGACAGAATGCGCGGACCAAATAAAAAACGGCTGAAAAATACCGAAAAAGATTATGTCAATGATTTTACGGGATATTTTAAAAAAGGAAAGTACGCTGATGAACGGAGAGTATTACGCCAACTTACTGCATAAATTTTGCGATTTTATCAAGAAAAAGGTAAATATTATACTGAGTCAAGCTGTGCACCTTTTGCACGACAATGTCCCTGTCCATAAGACCACAATTTCCCAAGTTGCTGCTAAGAACTGATAAGCATCCAAACCTAGATTCCAGTGACTATTATCTATTTTCATAATTAAAGAAAATTTTCGCGGAAAAATAATTAACAATATATAAAGTATTTTTCCAAGGGCATTAAAATGTTAATTTCGAGATGTAATACATGTATTGTTTTACTCCTGTCGCCCAAAAATGTCACACATTTACAATTTTTTATAACAAAAATAGCTGCAGTAATGCCCACTTAATAAAATACTATTTTTTCTGTAACCATTATTATCTTGGAGTTTCCAATCAGTATCATTATTTTTTTTTTAAATGTGTCCAAAATTCTTCAATAGGTCATACTTGGGAAAAATGTTAGTCATTATCTTCTTTAAGCTAATGTCACTTTCCCTTCAGAAGTCTAGTTACTTTAACATAGGAACATAAAGGTTAAGCCAAAGCATGTTTTCATCTTTGTGATGATTTTTTATCGACGTATCTCTTGAAATTCATGCTTCAGAAATATATGTCATTTCGTCAGAAGAATTTTAGATGTTAGCAATGTGGAAAGTATCTTCTACTTCTGACCTGGATAACGTAATAAACTTTTCACGGTCCATAACAATAAACCCGATGAACGGCATCTGAAAATTTTCTCTTGTATATTAAGAACACGTTTCTTCTCTTTTCACATTTTAAAATATTTTTGGTCAAAATCCTGTAAACAGTCGTTCGAAATTGCTATTCGGCGAGCTCTCTTACGTGTTCTAAATCAGTTTTCAGCGTATATTCAGTAGATCAAAAATCAAAAATCTTAGGTCTGGCTATTTCGAATTTTTAACCAATTTTTGACATCTACTAAAAGTTTAACTATAATAAAAACCGATAAACTCCTTGCCTAATTAAAACATTAGTAGCTTATTTACTTTTGAAATTTTTCTGTTTTCAATGGAAATTTTTTTACTCACTAGTATAGTTATATGTTGTTCTAAAACGCATGCAATATTTTATTTACCAAAACTCAAACACCGGTCAATCATCTGATTACTTCTAGCTCATCTAAAAGAGCAGGAAGAAAATTTAAAAAAAAGAGTTAAGCTATGTACCGAGTATAAAACGAGTACCTTTCTGGTCAAGTCTAAAACTACCTTGTTCACTAATCCGTCAACTTAAATTAATAACAATTACACCTAGTAATTTTCTTATTTTTATTAAATAACACAATAAATATTAAATAAATTAAGTCTAACTTACACCAAAATCTAAATTGTGGTTTTAGATCAATAGATAAGATTAATAGACTCCCCACTCAGCCAAAGCACTATAAAAATTTAATAGTCATAAAAATGATGGTGTATAAACGATAAAGATGACTTTGCCAACTATAATTTCTATTTTGTATTTTTTAATTTAAATTACTGGCATTGAGCTCCCGACAGCGATACGTTAATAGTTTCGGAATAGGCAACATTAAAATTATTGCATACCTAACTATATGCAATACACATTCCAAGAAATTAAGTTATTCCCAGTTACCGCGTCCTTAAACATTTACAGAAATGACTATAAACATACCTACGCAGTTGATAGCGCGCATTTATTTTAAGTAATTACCTTTGACAAGCAGATCTTTGGCACATGGAATAAACTACGACCCACTCGGCTCAACCGTTATAAGCTGGGGGACGTTTCCTTTTCCATAAAACAGACGTCACGTAATCGAATCTCCGCTGCGTTCGGCCGGCGCCATTCCACGCGCCATTAGTATGCAGAAATCGATCGTCGGCCAATTAATTAAAAATTAAAATTAGAACTTACCGGCACCCGCAGCCAGGAGCCTCTTCCCCGGAGTTGCGAAACGGACTGGCCAAATATTCGCCGACGCGCCCTTTTAGGATTTCCGCAAACATCCGTACCTAGAGATGAATTACCCCGCTGTCCTCGAGTAAATACGCTGCCCCATTACCCAATGCTTTTATTATACTTTTAGTGAAGGGTTAGGTCGCAGCCCTGAGCCTGTTATGTTTTTTGGCGGAGAACCCTTCCGTCAATAGAGTACTTTATAGTGATGGCGGTCGCTGCACTTGAAGGTCACGCAATAATCTGCAGAAAAATGTGGTCGGGCTTTATTGCGGGGTGGACCGGCGATTCTTGTGCGGGTTTCGCAGAAAATACGCGCCTTAGTTTCGGTTACGTCGCCCGGCTCGTTTGATTCGCACGTTCCCCGGAACTTTCCCGGATGGCAGACGCAAAACTTTAAACACGCAGCACGGGATTGCTGCAGTCCAGCCGCAATTTACGGTCAGTCATGACGTGTGGCTTTCCATGTAAATGCATTCTTCCCGAGACTGATACTGATAAATCACCTTTGCGTGTCCGGGTTGCTTATTTCAGCTCGGTGAGTAAGCGTGAGCAAAACGAAAGGTAACAATTTTTTTTTAGTTGGTAACGGTTTGGGATAAATCACGTACTTTAGAAATTAATCCAACTCTTAGTACTTCTTTTAAAGTGTCCTCAAAATATTCGTTTACATAAGTTGCTTCCTCATCTATTTAAATTCCAACTTTGATCAAAAAACGACACAGAAAATTTATTTATTACCGAAAAATCTACACCAACTTCACTCATGATGTCCACTGCAATAAAATGAAATTTTATGACCAACCTAAACATTATAGAACGTAACCTAATACATAGGGTACTAGAAAGGCTCCATCATATTCCATGCACTTCACATCTTACCAAAGCAATCTCTTAAACTCTCTAAAGAATCTGAGCACACGCATCATCTCATATCACTAGAAGATCCTCATTGTTGGAAAACTTTGTTTTGAACTTTAGTGAAAAGTTCATAAAAACAAGCTTTTTCACTACAAAACACTTCGATTAAAGAATGGTTTACCTCTTCTCATCTAAAATTAGTTTTCTATTTAAAAATAGATCACATGCATTCTCCTCCGTGATCGACAAAGATGAGCGTCCTAACCACAAAGCATATTTCATATACAAACTCCTATTATCGCATGAAAATTGTCATATTATGAGGATAATCATCTTTCAACTCGTAAGTCATTTTTCCCAATACTCTGATCAACACCCCGTGTAAAGTTGTGGTCCAAAATTGCCTCCTGTTCTGTTTCTGACCAAGTACAGTTCAAAACAACATTCAGAATTTGTTCATTGTTTATTCCATAATACAAAACTATCTAAATACCCTATGTGTATTAACGTCTACAAATGCGATTTTTGAATACCAATTCGTATTATTTATTACTCTGTTCTTAGTAATAGTATAGTAATAAGAGAGTTTAGTAGAAAAAGAAACGTATATTTTTAGATGTAAAAAATAAATGAATCAACTTTTTTTATTAACTTTATATAATTTCCCAGATATCTAATGAATAACATCACAAGAAACTCAACAGGTGACACATTAAACTGACAAAAGCGCAAAAACAAACAAAATAAAACCACAAAGCTTACTGTTTTGGTATAAGTGAGTTATTTAGAATTAAAATGTTAATTACCTCAGCGTTGCTTATCTGCAACAACATCCTGACTCAAGTCGCTAATTTTATGACTGACACGTATTGCGATCGGTTTTGTTTCCATAAATAACTTCATAAATATTCCAAACTCTCTATTTTCTTTTGATACGACAAATGAGCAGCATGCTTTAAATGTATTGCTGTCTTTTTGGATTATTTCGACTGTCACTATCTATAGACCATAGATTTGTAGTTATTTAGCACATAATATTACCTAACGGAAGTTTAGTACTATTGCTATTGCAAATATCGTTTTTTTGTTGAAACTACAAGTCGCACAATATTTTTTATTACGCCTTCAACAATTTTGTGTTATCTTTTCTTTCATGCGTCTTCCAATGTATGTGCATTGAGGCAATTAACTTAAAACAAAAATATTTATAAAGAATTGTCTACAATCAATCATAGCGAATTATTTCACGGACAAGTTAGCGTTTTGCTGCATATACTTGCTGCATATGCTTGTGTCCTTTGTGGCTTCTATTGAAGTGAGCCAAATTTCGTTACTAAAAGAGTCATACGAGCATTTCTTATTCACACACACAGGGCCGCCCTGCCATCCTCATCGATTTATGAAAATTTACAGCATTTTTATAGCTAGTCTTGCAGTGATCGTTAAACTGCTTAAACCACCCACTACTTGCTATAAAATTCCTTTGGGTTACTGCGGTATAAGTGATTTATTTTAGTTCCCGGCAACATTTCGGGGGCAGGGAACTGCGCGCCCCGCAATAAACCGATCCTTGAATATTCGGTAACCCTTCCAGGAGCAACAAATTTACAAGGGCTCGTTACAAAGAGCTCCGGCTAAAAAAGCGGCCTAGGACCTCGGCGGCCTTCATCGCCGTCCCTTAGCGATCAGTTCTACAACCCTTTGCTTTATTAACGGCGGGCGTCGTAAATCCCGGCACCTACAAGCACGGCCTTTGAGGGTTTTTAACTAAAAAGCGCCCCGGTTCAATGCCAACCTGGAACTTAAGCTGTCGGAGGCTGCAAATTGCACCGGCTGTAAATCCGGCCGTGCCCGCTTCGATCGCACGAAATATTTGTGAACTGCCAGACACAAACTGGGCTTGTAAGTTTTATTTATTTTAAAGAATAGGATAGTATTTTGTTATTTATAAAAAAAAAACTAAAACCGCAAATAAACCATCGTTATAATTTAAGGTGTATTAATAGCTTTAATCTTAATTTTCGTCTATGACTAGGTGTTTTCTAATGAGATTTCTTCCTGTACTTATTCTACCCTGTCTAAAGACTGGAATTTATCTTTGTTTTGTTTTTCATATTTTTTATTATCCAATGTACTTTATGTTTTACAGACTTTTTTATTTCTTCTTGATTACCAGCTAAATCGGCCTCACATCTAAATACAAGGATTCAAAAATGTATTATCCTTAATGCTGACAACAACACTGTCTCCTTCTTAGAGTAATTAATTTTCTATTAGTATATTTCTCTCTTTTTTTTCAAGGTGTTCGTAGTATCATCTTACTGCTTTTTTATTTTTCCTATTTTCCTAATATACATTTGTCTTTATCCAACTCCTGACATATTTGATCCTGCTTACATGTTCTAGTTGTACCTGTAAATGATCTATATGTTTGTATTTTACTAGTGCTTTCTGTAGATAAATTTAATATCCATCTTTCTTTGTATGTGTGTATGAGTAGCATAAATATTTATTACCTAACGCTGTAAATTAAAAAACTTAAAGAAATAAAAACAAAATAACAGCTTATTCGGAAGAAGCAAAAGGATAAAAGTAGATCTTAAGTAATAAAGCCAGAAAGTAAGAGATAGCATGGAGAGAAAATAAAACAACGAAAGCAAGGATGAAAAATAAAATTCAGTGGTTATTAAAATTTTTTATAATCTACAAACAATAGCCTCTATCTGTGGTAAAATGTAACTAAATCGTTTATCTGTTATATTGCATCTATCTATCTTCTTCTCGTAGGTATGCCAATATTCTGCTTTGTTCTTTTTTGCATTTGTAGAGCATTACGATAAAGAGCGCAATAATAGAGCTTGTAATAACAGAATAAAAATATTTTAACTTATTTAGCCGTGTTTATTTTCAATTTGTTTCAATCTTTCTTAATCTTAATTTCACCTGTTTAAAATTAAATTTTTGTCAATTCTTAGTTTCAAGTAACTTCCACTTTTTTATTTTCACTGCCTTTTTTAAAAGATTAATGTCAACCCTAACATAATTATCAAATATCCTAAAAGAACCTTCAACGATAAGGTCAGATACGTCAAATAACGCTATTTATGTGTCTTTTTCTTCATTATTCAAAAAATTGGAAAACATTTTGCGCAAAGTTGATCAAAACTAGCAGTGTCCCGTATTGAATTAAAATGTGAAATAATTTTTTGTGTTCTTTAAAAGGTTGGGCGTTACAGGTGAGCCATTACTGGACAATCTCAAACGCCTGCCTTCCTCTCCTAGCCTTATTGCTAGACTGAATAATCCTCAATTCATTGTATGATTTAGATGGAAGCAGAATGGTATGATAATCTAAATAAAGAATAAATTAAAAAAATCCAATTATTATTCTGCAAGAAGGTAACAAAATTTTGTTCTAAGAAAATTATAGAAGTTTGTACTTTTATGTTAAAAAACCGTGTGCCACAGTGATTGGAATGTTGAGCTGCAATCACCTAGACCTTAACTCTAATCTTCTGGAGGTCGAAAATTTTTTCCTTGATTCTAGGATTAACACCGGGCATGATAAGATCATTCATAGCTGAGCTAGTATTAGCTGTGTTCTATTACAAAAACTAGTCTACGAGTTAGTAATAAGAGCCCAGACAAACCTTTCATATACAAATTACGTGAAGAAATAAAACAGTTAATGGATGTAATCATAGGCGGCTATCAGCAGAGACATGGTGTACACAAGCATAACCCAGTTATAACCCCATAAAAATGTTGGAGATAATACCACCTGAGTGGTACAACAAAAAGACCTACTTTCCAAATTGGTGCAAAATAAACGAGACTATAACAGCGAAGAAAAAAGTAATTGTGTAACTAAACGAAAGAAAGGAAAGTGTCTTCGTTTGAATGATGGGGTGGACAAGACGCGAAACAGGAATGACTCTATCATTTTAAATTCACCATTTGATTGTTTTCTAGAATAGAACTATTTTATTAGACGAATTCAATTTTGATTATCTTATTCCAGGGCTTGTTACTAAAATTTAATTCTCTATTTGCTAGTCAGTTTGTGGTTAAAGTGATTAAGGCACTGGAGTTCTGTGCGGCAGGAATCGAATTTAAAATGGGGTCCAAATAACTGGAAGCTCACTTGGACACTTATTGTTAGACAATTAAATGTCTGCATACTAATACTAACACATGGGAAGCTCTACTTTTTATTTTGCACCACCCCTGATTTTATATTTAATTTACTTCTTTATTTTCTCTCACTGTATAATTGTTTAGTTATGTACTGCACCTATCTAAATTTGTTGTCTACATTGTTTATTAAATTTTATTTGAACTGGTAGAGCTTAACAACATTCAACCAGTTCAACGAATTGTTGAATTTATATCTGGATAAGATGTAATGCCTGAGATGTATAATTTTTCTGTTTTAAAAGTCTGGGACCACCTCTATAGCATGCGGTAGCTAATTTGCAAAACTCTATGCAACTTATGCAAACATTTTTTGCATAATTCTGTGATTCAAAGATAGTTTTACTATGATAGAGGAAAAAAGCAATGCATGTTATGACAGTGCAGCCATTTAACAGCATCGGCGTACACAAACCATAACATTAAGAAATACTTAACAGCACTTAACGGAGGAAGTGCAGCATTAATTGAACGTCTTTATACATTTGAAATACGCGCACGAGTATGTTGACATCTTAACGAGCAATTACAGCTTTATTGCATTTGTGGCCGCCGAAGACATAATAAAGTGCAAGTGCGGTGCGATGCGCCCTTTCCCTGTTTTTTTGTGAGGCAGCGGGTGCGTGCAGCAAGATAAGGCTGTCCGGAGGTGCACCGAGCGCATGAAACAGGTAGGCACTTTCGCCTATTTATTCGTTACTTTTAACAGCCCGCGGCGGTATCTCGGCAAGAATGGGGAATAAAAGCACAATAAAACAAGCCTTAAGAATTCTGATGCGTTTATCAACGTCATAAAATGTTAATGTGCTTTTTACGTCTAACCGCGATTTTCCAAAAACTTGTAAAATTAGTGTAAATGCCTGAAATCGGCCGTAAAAGGTGTATTAGAGTGAGGACGTAAATAAGCGAATGAAGTCATTACTACCATATAAAACTTTACTTTGAATAAACTTAATTTTTATTGGAACATTTCGGTTTCATGGGCTAGCTGCCGCTGGATTTTATGTCATCGATTAAACACGAAATAATGAATACCACGCTGGCTTGCCTATTTAATAGTGCTAACGATAAGTACCTTTAATTGAGCATCAGTTTTTATGCAGCCCCGCCTGTGCCCCTTCGCCTTTTCCACTTTTACGTTATCGCGCAGGTATAATTTTCCGATGCAGCCTTAACGACCCCATTCACATAAAATACCCTGGGTTGATTGAGATCGGACAGTTTAATGCAGCTACGGCCGTAAATTCCTCTCGAATTTGGTAAAGAAGGGTTTTTAAAGTGCATTCCCATAGCCATCGGCCTTTTCTCTTTGTAGTGAATAATTGGCACGAAATGCGGCGCTGCCGAAATTATTTCGCGTATTTGGCTCTTCGCCATTTTTTAGTGACCGTCGCACGCTATTCGCGTTTTTTATTTTAACTTTTTTGTATTGACTATTTGTTGGCCTTCTTATTTGTTCTTGCTTTAGTTTGTGATACCTTAACCATTTTTCAATTTCTTATTTTATTAAATTTTATTATGTTTGAAAAAATAATAAATTTTTATTCGTTTCTTTATTGCTTTCTCTAATTATTTTGATTTTTTGTTTTCCATAGTTGTATGCAAGCACTTGTTTTCTTCGTAGTTGGAAATTCAATTTTTCTTCTACTCTCTTGCCTTTTTATATATCTTTACGAATATCTTATTTCATTGCTTCTTTTATACTTTTTTAACTTCTTCCGTTACCTGCTAGTTGTTATCAAGTCTACTCTTTTTATATAAGTAGCTTTACATTGCTTTCCCGTTTTGCAATTATTTTACTTCATGTTGTTTCTTCTTATTTTCTAATAGGTACTTACTTACTTAATCCTTATGCCCTTTTTACCGTTAGGTGTAAGACATTCTAATAGGTACATGGTCAATTTGATTTTCAGTATCAGCTTTCAAAACCATCTGTGTTTGTTGATATACAAGGTGCGTTCTAAGGTCTCCAACTTTTTAATCACCAGTGGGAGTAAGTATAAAGATGCGGTTAATTTTCAAAGGCGCAAAAAATATTTCTATATTAATGTGCATATGTATATGTAGATGTACACAGGTCGAATTATAGTCACTGCAGTGAGTATTGTTTTGTATACTTAAAATGGCGACGTTTAGTGTACTCATCCGTTGTCTCCTCTTGCGCGGTGAAACGCCAATCGAAATTAATCGCCAAATGAGCGAGACATGCGCTGAAGGCGTTATGGGCGTTAAAAATGTGCGTTTGTAGGTGCCAAAGTTTAAAAAATGTCAAGAGTTGTGCGACAATGAACCGAAGCACCGTCGGCCACGAACAACCGGACGAAAGCCGCGATTGCGCGAATGCAGCAAATTGTTATCGAAGACTGTCTAAATTTGGCATTTTCGCAGGATCTGCGAAGTCCGTTTTGCATGATGACCTGAAAATGCGGAAAGTTTTTTCAAAGTGGGACCCACAAATGTTGACCGACGAGCGCAAGGCTGCGCTGGTGGCAATATTTCATAATCAGTACACGTTGACACATAATGCCGTCATGAATTTCCAACCATAAAGGCCACTCATTTTCCATTCGCATCAGCCATTTTCCAGTGGGCAAATCACACCCTAAAGAAGTGTTATCAATAGCCATGGAAAACAAAGTTTTGGAACACGTGTACATCTAAAGGGGATTACGTTGATAAGTAACTTTCTTGGGTAGTACTTTTTTAGAGAAAAATTTGGAGGTCTTAGAACTTAAACGCATCTGGTATATCTAACTATGAAATTTATCACCCTAGCAAAGTTACATGGCCACTTTCTCATTCTCCCAAATCTTCTTTTATCTTATTCTTAAACGGAATGTTTTCTAATTAATCAAATTTGAGTTTTAATTCGTGCGCTTGTATTCTTTTTTTCGTTAAAGCTTATTTTACTCTAATTTTTACATTTTACTTCTTGAAATATAACCAAGTTCACTTTGCATACTGTTTATCACTTAATTATTATTAACAATAGCTTCTTCAGGTCCTATCTTTCACATATTTTATTTTTATTCTTTTTATCCTTGACGTCTCACATCAGGTTAATTTTTAATTGAGCAGTTATTAAATTAACAACTAGCAAAAATTGAACTATTATTCTGTAATTACAGATCTAGTAAAGCAAGAAAGAACAGAAGTGCTATAAAGTAAGACAAAAAAAGGTTTAAAAAACTAGCGTAATGGATCAAAACGCAGTTTCAGCATTTCAAGTGCAACATAGATTTCAGCGAAACGCTGTCCACGTTTTTTGTTGCGTGTCAAATTAATTGCTAGCAAAATACGGCGCCAATTACCGTGAATCATGAGCCAGCATAGCTCAGAATGCCTATTTTGTAACGCTCAAATTCTCAAATTAATAATTATGGTTTGGAGCGTTCATTCAATTAAGCAAATCCCTTTATCTGTGATATGCGCTCAAAAGGCCGGCGATCGACGTTTTTAAAACCATTCCATTATGTAGAACGATGTGCGACATTTTTAACAAGTTTAATTAATGCTGCGGATGGAATTAAATGCAGATATTTATTTGTAGAGAAGCCGGGCATTGTGTACATTTTCATTATATAATTTGGCGGTGATTTGCCGCAGAGCGTTTAAAAGCTTGTGATGTAATGCCGGAATTTCCACAGCTTGTTAGAAATGAAGAGAACGGTCGATTTAGCAAGCGCCTCGGATGTCGCTTAAGCATTTTGGAAGAAGTTTCCTCTTAATACATATTTTTTATGTTAATGAAAGCAATGTGTTTAGCGGGTATTTTCATTTATAATTTAGTAGACATTAGATGTGACCGTCTCGATTTTTTATAATTTTGTTTATTTATTCCAAATACCGCTATATAGTTAAAATTTTAATTCTTTCATTACTAGATTATTAATAATCAATTTTTGAAAACTAGAAAAACTCATGTAGTCTTAGCTTTCATTGGCTATAACTCCGACGACATTTAAAAAACACTTCGCTCATAAATATTCGAACGCTAATTATTTATCTTTCTGAACTTACCAAAAGACAGTTTAGAATCATTACAGCCTATTTATTAGAGAAATTCACATAAATTAATTAAATTAAATAAATCCAAATACGCTATTAATGATTAAGTATTTATTTATTAAATTGCTACTTCATCGATATTTTGCAGACTTGAACTACTGTCACTATTGTAATTTATTTAAAAAACTCAGTTTGATTTGTTAGTATTAGGTTCGGTACATATCTGACAATTTATCTTACAGCAGTTTTATAGGAGAAAAAATGAGGGTGGTGGAAGCTAAATTGTGGAAGTTGAGATAGATTAGTATTAATTTGCCCAATATAATGATCAAAAGTACAAAATTGAAGGTGTAATGTAAACTTAGGAAGTAGTAGATTTTACCCCTTTTGGAAATTTAAATCCAATCTTCGTTCACTAATAGTAGGGATGATAAAAATAAGATCATCGTCTACTGTACCGACAAAGTCAACTATCCTTTCACTTTTAAATTAAGATGATGTTACTTTAAAGGTTTCCGTACTGAGACGTTTAGGTGATAACATTGGTGGTGAATAGTTTTCTACGATTAGACAACTTGCTTTTCCTCGAAGTCAATCTCGTTTATCAGAATTTTTCGGTACACACTTTCTGCAGTAAGTAAATGACGTGAACGCCATTCCACTGATAGTATAAGCCTACAAGACTAATTGGCGCGTGAATGCAGCTCGATTTAGAAAAATTTCTCTCCTAAAGATATACTTCACACTTGAGCAAAAAATGTTGAGGCCTTTCAAACTCTGAACACGTAATAGTTCGATAATATGTAATGTAATGTTCCTAGAATAGGTTATTTTTAATAAAATAAATTACCAAATATACATAGGGTATATTTATGAGAATGCTTATATCTAGTTTTGCAATGCAGCACATGTTTAAACGTATTGAGAAACGTTTAAACTGCACTGCGGTTAGCAAAACCTGCTTCTGAACTGTAATAGTAAAAAGAGTTTACAATGTCACCTTTCTCAAAAACGGATAAAGGCCGATTTTACGTTACATTTTTGCTCGTGGGTTGTGTTGATCAGTGTTTGGAGAAAATAGCTTCTGTGTTGCAAAATTATTATATTCAACATCTCATAATTTATTCAATAAGGTTATCTGGAGGACGCTTTAGGGCCAGGAATTTTATGGTCGTCTGTCACAAAGTAGAACATTGCTACCGCCGGGAAAATACTTGGGTCCAATTATCCTATCACCAGATAGAAGAGTATTTTGATATTCCTGCACAGGCCGTTTGCATCATATTGCAAGACCACCTTCAAGTAGGAAAGGATTGCTTTCTTTGGGTACCTTATGCCTTAACTAACAAGCAGATGGCGTCATCAGAGCCCAATAAATTTGAAAAACTTTCTATGCCAACAGCATTATGACAGGTAACAATAATTTATTTTTATGGCCCGAAACAAAATTTTCCAGTGATAAGGTACTTCTAATGACATATTCTCATATCCTTGAGGAAGAGTTGGTTTTGAAGGATAAAAAATTAAATTATTAAGCCTAAATCGTTATCCGGAGTTCTTTGTCGTTATCTCTAAACAGAATTGATAAAGAACTTCAAAAATAAGTAGCGGTTATGCATCACATTTAATGGGAATATTTTCAGGACAGTTTTGTCTTTAAATCAATGCAAATAATTTCCAAACAACTTATTTGGGATTATCGATTTCTTGAAAGACAAAACCATCCCCAATATTCCTTTTATCACATAGTAGGGTATTGGTTTGCAGAATGTCCGTAGTTTCTTCTTGATTTGTTTTAAATCTCCAGTTTGGACACCGTCAAAGCATTCCATACCATCGCATATATACACTGCTCCGATACACGCTCGCTCTCCTGTAGGCGAATAAACTGCTTTCTAATAGAACCAAAAGTTAAAATTTCGATTAATCAATCCTTAAGTCTTGGTTTCATTACCGTGTCGTTCAGTTGTCGTGTAATTTAGCCGATTCTAGGCTTTTCGCTTTATTTTGCTCTTTTACAGGTATTTCTTCACAGCAATCTTCTATGCAGCTTGATAAGTTTAAGCATCGATTTACTGTTGAAGTTGGTATTGGGTCTTATCTCGTTGTATGTATTATAGTTGTAATTTCAAATGATATTAATGATGAGGTTATTGTTTTACGCTTTTTTCCATTTACTTTTTGTTTACAACCATTTTAGTAACGTTTCATACCATTGAAGGAGAAATTTTAACTGATAGAGGGTGTAAATGCTAGTCCACACTTAACTCGCGTGTGCTAGCTATAACTTTGCAAAAGGCTGTAACTAACATTGCGAGAAATCGAACTACATACTGCAATGTTCAGTAATATTTCTGAATTTTATTTTATCGTGTGCTACAAAATAATTCTTTGTTAGGTTATAGAAGTCCTGTGTGACACTTTAAGCTGCCACAAACCAGCACATTGCCGCTCTTGTTTCAAATAACTCCAATAAAATTTGTTTCGTTTTATTTGAAACTTTTACTATCGCATTTTGCCAAAGTTATTCCTAAGAATAAGTAAATAAAAATTAAGCAGCTCTTCTTATGCAAGTTCTTAACGGCTTCGAAAGTTGCTAGGCCGTTTTTGTAAATGTAATGACCAATACAGTCACTGTTCGGATAATTATGACCTGTCCGATACCAGTAACCTTAATCCTTGTTTTTTAACATCTCTAATTACCTACTTTCTGAAATTCTGAAAGAAAATATATGTCTGGCACTAACTGATATTTGCCACAAATTTTAAAATGGCTTGGGAACGGAAAGTGAAATATAGACTTTAGTTGCTTTTGCAGTTTACATTGAGATCTACACAAGCACTTTTTCGTTGATAATTGATCATTGATACCAAAATTTGTTACACCTTATGACACTGTTTACAAAGTTTTGGAGTGGTAGCAGCAAATAAAATTTTACCTCGATAAAATAATTCAGTTTGGTTGTTAGAAGTAAATATTTTTTAAAGTATAATCCCATACTCAAATTTGGGAAAATTTTTAAATTTTTTAGAAGTGTCTATCAGATATTAAAGGTCAGCGATTATAGTCAATGGCACCGAGGAAGTCATTATCAATAAAAGATCATAAAGACCCTAAAAGAGTTTATTTAAAGACATTTCGGCAAATCTGTGCTTTAACTGAATCGCAAATTTTAATTTACCTACAATATCAATCCTGGAAATAACTCATTTAATTAACCAAAACATGTATTTAGCCGTCGGATGGCAATACGTCTAATTGCCCATATCCATTTCAGATCAGCATCATCAACATTTTATTGGTATTTCACAGTTTCTTTATCTTTGCTAACTCATAGAATTAGAAACCAAAAATGCTTAGAGCAAAAAATAGATATAAGAAAGAAATAACAAAAGTAATTATTCGGATACCATATTCATTTGTTTTCAGATATATAATATTCATGTGGTCCTTCAAATAAATGAATATACATTGTCTTTCTTTTTTGTTTCTACATTTTTCTCTGTAGTTTGTTCTCTTGTAGAAATCATGCGTTTTTAATTGTGTATATTAAATACTTATTATTTAAAACCGTATTTATGAAACTGTTAGCAATGATAAAATACACAGGTATAAGACAATTTAAAATCGTACACCAGCAGATATTAACATATTTGCTAATTTGGTTAATGAATGAATCATTTTTGATTCTATCAAATGATAAAGTTAATGGCAAGTGATATGAACATTATCTAAATTAGATGACTGAGAAAGAGCAATGCTTATGCAAAAGGGGTAATTTTGCAAATTTCTTTAACAAATGGAAACTTGCACGCGTTCCGGGCTGCAGTCCGACATGCATGTGCAAACCTGGCGATTAGGCGGCGCTATCTCCGCAGCTTCGCCTTATTCCTGAACTAAGGCAGGCTTCGAATTGGCGATTAGCACAGCGGCAGATATCGCGGCCGTGATAACAAAGCGCACTGACCTACCTGAACACGCCGGGTGACGTCACACGCACGCAACATCCGAACGCGGTCCCGGGCACGCAAACTGCAAATAAAATTCCGCCAGCCGCCGCGAAATTTTTCATTTACGTTGAGGTTGATTGCATCAAATAGTAAGTGACACTGGCCGGGTTTTTTTGTTTTGGTTCCGCTTGGCCCCGGTGCCATGTTGGGCCGAAGGACGTCGGCCATGATGGCGTATCGACCAACTGGGACGTGGCGGCTACGCCCTGCCATAGCCGAGTCTTTGTGTTTTTGGGCTATTGTTGCTGCATCTGCGGCGCCGGAGATCGCGTCTGGGCCGCTGCACCGGCCCGGCCGCTGGGTGAGCGCTCGCGTTATGCACTTTGGCGGAAGCGCGCGTTTGCATGTCGTCCGGCCCAACTGCACGGCCAGGCCGCCCGGAAGCTGGGCGCGCGGCAGACTTTGTTCGGTGCACCGCGCGTGATTTTCGCCTTGACCTCGTCCAATTCGTGCGTGTCGCATCTTTTTGCCCCTGTGGCCCAAAATTAACGGCCTCCGCGCGATACAGCGCCCGACGTCCCTCCGAGCTTTATCCCGACGTGCAGTTGAGAGTTGCGACAATATCGCACAAATAGCGCGATATCGATTCAGCACGAAGGCAAACTTTTGAGGAACTAAATCCGGCTGTATATTTTAGAGCTTGGCATGAATTCCCGGCGATATGGCTAGAAAATGCCGTATAGCGCAACGTAACACGTTCGTCTGTAGCCGCAATTGCCGCTGGTTACTCTGAATTGCTACGGTTGCACACCATTTTGCCTGAAACAAAGACGCACTCGTTTTTCAGCAAAAACTCCGCCTTGCTATAACAAAACAACTCTTCTGTTTGGCCTGGTTCAAACACCAATTAAAAATAAGCCCCGTTTTAGTTATCTATCAAAGAATTGTGTACAGCTGATGGTACACTTAACAATTAGCGCATAAAAACCATCATTCGCAAAAATATACAGTTGAAAATTAAATAGTTAACCGCCTAGTATCAATTTATGTTACAAGATATAATGGTACGTGGTACCACATGGGTTGAGAACGAAACTAATAGAACTTCATGAATAAATTGGCCTCAACGAGCATTTATTAGTAAATTGAGTGAAAATTGAACTTAAAAATGATTTACCTTGTTGAGAATATGCCTGTGCGAATGCACAATAATGTGATAATTAGAATACAATACAAAAGCAGGTAAATGGTAAAGAAAACGAACGTGAGGTATTATATACCTTAATATCAAAAAATCAAATGTTTTTAGATCTTGATAATAGAGAAAAGTATGAAAACACTATCATAAATGTAATAAAAATGTAAAAAAAAATAAAAAAAAAGCACCTATTAGGCAGTTTCTTAATAGTGTTCTGATTATTATAAATACAAAGCAAAAAATAGTAAAATTCGATAAATACAGTTAAATCATCAAATTATGAACATGTTACGTTTTAATCAGGATAAGATGAGAGAAGATAGAAACAAGTAGTAGGATGACACTCAATTACTCTCTTGGATTTCCTATCTACCTGACCCAAGCGTAGTTAATGAATGCTTCGGCATTTCAATAAACTTTATAGGGCAAAGAGGCACACTATTTTTTTAATTTCTAACTTAATACGCTGCGTTTTATTTTTCTTTTGTTATCTCTGATCTAAATTATCTATATTTTAATGTTTATATGTATTCTGTACTTGTATTATTATTACTTTGAAACTTACTCACAATTTTAATTAGAAAAAAAGCGTTATAGTTATCCCTCTACACTTAAAAGTAGAAGAGGAATATATATATATATATATATATATATATCTTTATATCAATAACAGGTTTAAGCTGTTAGTATCATTTATAATAGCTTCTTCTTCTTCTTCTTCAGCCTTCTGCCATCCACTCCTGAATGTAGGCCTCACCCATTTCTTTCCATCTGTGTCGGTCACTGGTTTGTTTTGTCCAGTTCCTACCAGCTATCTTCCGAATGTCATCCACCCATCGTTTCTGAGGTCGACCTTTTTTTCGCTTAGTTTCACGGGGGCGCCATAATAGTGATTTCGTTGTCCATCTCTCATCTACCTGTCTCGCCATATGTCCGGCCCATCTCCATTTGAGGTTTGCTATGCGTTCTATGACGTCAGTTATTTTGGTTCGTCGGATTTCTTCATTTCGGATTTTATCTCTTAATGATATCCCCAGCATAGCACGCTCCATAGCTCTCTGCAGCGCTCTCAATCTATTTGCATTCCGTTTTGTAACAGCCATCGTTTCCATACCGTATGTAGTCACTGGTAGGATACAGGTATCGTGAACTTTACGTTTGAGGTTGATCGGTACATCTGGATTCCTTAGGATATATGACAATTTGCCAAAGGCGGCCCATGTCAGAGATATTAGTCTTGTAATTTCAGTACCTTGCTTTTCTTTTCCTAATTTGATGATGTGTCCTAAGTATATATATTCTGTCACGTTCTCCAGCCGTTTGGCCGTCTATTGTAATTTGCATATTGTATTGGCTCATGATTTTAGTCTTAGCAGGATTTATCTCCAGTCCTGACTTTTCTGCTGCTTGTTTGAGTTCTTGCATTACGGTTTTTAGTTCCTCTAGGTTTTCAGACATAATCACCACATCATCAGCAAAGCGTAGGTGACTGAGGAAGCAACTGTCAATTTTTAAACCCTTCTCTTGCCATTGAAGTTTCTTAAAAACATCTTCTAAAACTAGCGTGAAAAGTTTTGGGGAGATAACGTCCCCCTGTCGTACGCCTCTCCTGATGTTTATTTTGTCCGTTTTAAGGTCTTGATTTATTTTCACGTGCATTGTTGTCTTTTCGTAGATGTCTTTTATTATAGTAGTATATCTACTGTCGATTCTTGCGTTATTCATTGATTCTAATATATGAGCCGTACTTATAGAATCGAATGCCTTGTAGAAATCTATGAAGGCTAGATGTATGGGCACATTATACTCGGTCGTCTTCTCTATGATAGTGCGTAGAGTCTGTAGATGGTCAATAGTGCTATATCCTTTGGGGGATCGAATTTGTTTGTCAGACGGTTGGTAATAATTCTCGTCAACAGTTTATATAGTTGTGATAGTAAACTGATTGGGCGGTAGTTCTCTATGTTAGTAATCGCACCTTTTTTGAACAGGAGTATTGTTTCTGCATTGTGCCATCTGTCAGGTATTCTTCCTTCTCGTAGCCACTTGTTTAATAAAATATAATTATAATTATAATAGCATTACTACCAATTTTATAATGTGATAAAGACTAATTTCCAACATTACCAAAAATTAGAAATAAGATGTTTCACTAAAAAAATGAAGTTCACAAGAGACAAAGATGAAAGACCACTATTATTAAAAAGGATAAGATTGGAAACATATGGAAACGTTCGAGTTTTTTTGTTAATAAACAAGAAAAATCAAAATGGTAACCAATAACATTGCAGCTTGTACCCGCATACACCCGAGATCGGTTTATTCCTCTGTAGTGGGCCTAATAAACAGTGTTAGTTTAGAGTTCACTATGTTTACTGCTAACAATAACTCACCACGGACGCGTTGTTCCCACTCAGATTTAAAGGGACAAACTCTTCAAGAGTAACAAAGCGATATGCCAAAGAACAAAGGATTTGACACGAATGATCCATCTTAATAATTTCCAATCTTTGACAATACTCTAATGTGTTTCAATAATTTTTTTGCGCAGACTAAAAACATCACAAAAAATATTTAATGACATAAGAAAATGCCTTTTTTGATTACAGAACATAGATTTACAAATTGTTTAGTTCGGAGTACATAAAGGAAAATAGAAGTAATGAAAACTACGGTTATTTTTATTGTTAACTAGTAGAACTTAATAATATACTCTTTTGAATTAAAAGCCAGAAAGTAGGAATCAAAATTTTTATCTGGCAAACTCTGCTAGTGGAGTACATTGGCCTAATAACAGCAAAAGAGCAATCTGGTTATAAACAAACAAGAGCTAAGTGTAAACGGCATAAAAAACATTTTAAAGAAGGTATAAGAAAAACAATATCAGCTCTATTCGGAACGCTGTATTACGAAAAACCCATTTTGCCTCATTTTAAGGATGACATCTTTACTCCATTAGCTACATTTGTAGTAACACAGCAATCGTTACAATAGACCTTGATTGCTTAAAAGACTAGCCTCATATCTAATGAGTACAAGTCATTGAAACTAAATTATTACAAATAAACAAATAAATAAACGGATTGGCCATTTATATCAATGGGTGGAACGTAATTACCAGTTACATGTTATGTAGTTTACTTACATTGGATAAGACATTGACATAACAGTAAAAAAACATATAACAATAAAATGAACCAAAAGCAGATAAATTAACTTCTCGGACGCTTCTGAACAAATCCGTAATAGTACCAATCTAAACATACAGCCCGGCTGTGAAGATGCGCCAACCCTTCAAACACAAAAATAGAACAGAGTCCAAATCATAATCTTAAGAATGATATTCAATCCACAAAAATGAATCCACAGATTTATCATTAACTAGCTAAATAAATAAATAAGTTAGTTAATTGAGAGGTCTTAAAAAACCAGTAACAACTTATATTACTTTCTGAATTGATGCCTGTAGTCAGTTTCTCCTTCTATTTTTTGGCTTCTTTGCGGCAGCTTGTAAAAAACCGTTACGAAAAGATCTCTCCATCAAAAGCCAGCTTTATAAAAACAATTAGAGCTAGGGTAAAATAGGGAAATAATGCTCTGATTTTTGCGGAATCATCTTAATGACTTTGCCACGGTGGATTTTGTTAATATCTTTGATGACCGATAATAGTGCGTCAAGTAATGAAAAAATTAGAAACCAAATGTTTAGGAAAAACGATTACCAACTATATTTCCACACAGTTTGTGTAATGTGAATGCAAAAAACAAAATTTTAATATATTTGTAATTGTCAAATTAAAAAACTTCTGCTTCAATTTAATTTAACTAATGCAAATTAAATTTTCTCTTAAGAGAAAATTGACAAAATTCTTGACGTTCTACCTAGAGAAGCTCTTTCATATATCGATAGCTCTAGCTACGTATTCTCGGTTAATTGAACTTGGCTCTTTCAAGATTTAACCTTGAAGAATGGCTTACACTGGTTCAACAATCTCAAATCTGAACTGTTGTCGAGAAAACTTCATTGGCTTCCCAATTGTTACTTTTTCAAGTTACTTTTAAATTTATTCCCAGGTTGTACTTTTGAGATAATTGCCTACTGAATCTATATTTACTCATATCGAGTCTTTACGTGCATTCTCTCAACGATATTCTCACTTTTTTTATTACAATCCTGCCACAATGTCAAAATGCTTTGTCTACCAGGATTGACTAATCAGTACATTAAATTATTTGAGTAAAACCAGCGCTTTGAGCGTTCACACATACGAGGTGCATTCAAGTTATAACACCTCCAAATTTTTTTCTCAGGACTGGGAACAGATAGACAATATGCGGTTTGTTTCAAAATATGCGCGCGACAGAGATGGTAGCATTGCACGCCACACAGGACTCTAGTGGCAGCGGCGAAGGTGAAGACTGTTTTTGATACTTAATGACGATGTTTTTATTACAAAAACAGCTTGTAATCATTCGTTTTCTCCATTTGCGTGGTGTGACAGCAACTGAAATTCATCGCCAGTTGAATGAGACTTTGGTGATGGTGTTATGGATGGGTCTAATGTGTGTTTGTGGGTGCGACAGTTCAAATAAGGCCTCACACCAGCCGATCTGACGGCATGATCAAGCGAATGAAGAAACTTGTTTTGGAGGATCGCCGAATGAGTGTGGAACACATCACCTCCAAAGTTAGCGTTTCCGTGGGATCTGTGCACAAATCCTGCATAAAGACCGGCAAATGCGAAAAGTGTCCTTCAGATGGGTGTTACGAATGCTGACAAATTTGAAGTGATTTCTCATGCTCTCTACTCACCCGACCTGGCTTTTAGTGACTTTTGGGTGTTTCCAACGATGAAAGACACTGTCCGTGGTTGCAAATTCCCTATTCGTACCACTCTTGCATCAGCGATTTTTAGTGGTCAAAGAAGACTACTAAAGAAGCGTACGGCTGCAGGGAGATTACGTCCAGAAGTGACACAAGTTTCACAATTTTCGTGTGATTAGTTTGTGAGAAAAAAATGAGAGGTGTTATAACTTGAAAGCACCTCGTAGCACTCAATTACTCTCTCTCATACTTAACAACAGGAGACTGCGCCTGCCTATATAAACAAAACCACCCTGACCTGGCTTCAGAGCAATACATCCGATTTTATGAGCACCAAAAATAAATGGCCTAACAGGCTTAATCAGTTAAGATTTAGATTACAAGTTTTAGTATGTTTTAAAAGATAGGATATGACACAAGAGGTGTCCCACACTGGATCCCTCTGGCACTGGCTTGAGTTGCAGCCAATTTTTTAGTCAGAAATATACGCGCTGCTATTAATAATGTAGCCGGACTTACATGAGATTTGCGTTAGAGGCAAAGTTTCTGTCATACATTCCAGTGAACAAATCACAAACCCAAACAAGTTAACAAAAATAATAACAATTTTCTTTATGTAATATTACAGAAATATAATTATAAAGCAGCCTTGTACTTATTAAGTATGAAATCAGTTTTTTAAAAATATGTTTATTTAAGCAAACCCAATTCAATAGAAAATAATATTAAAATTATCATCTAAATATAATAATTTTCTCTCTGCGAGTTTTAGGAGGCTTAATTGACCAGTTTAGCCACACCGCATATAAGTAGCAGCGTAGTGGCACATTAGAGGATTAATTAAAGACAAAGGTTGCGTTACGGATACGACCGAACTAGCGATTAATTCGATTCTTGGCATGAAAATAGAACGAGATCTTTGGGACCGGAAAAACGCTCAGATTAGATCCGAAGCCGCGCCAAATTACAGTTACACACCGCATAACCATAACGCATCCGGCTTTTCCCAATCTAAAAATATTTGCCTAACGAGATGTTAGTGATGGTTTGGCTGAAACAATATTCAAGTTTGAGAACGGCGATTTTAATATATAATTAATTACTGCTTTTTTGCCACTCAATTTAGTGTTTATTGGTTTGTTGCGTGGCAAGAGAATATACCTTTTTGCTATTAACGCTGTTTCTCATGATTTAAAAAACAATTAATTTAATAGTTTGCACAATAGGTTTGTTAAATAAAACGTTTTATGTGGACAAAATCTCTTATTCACTTATAAACATTTTAATAATTTGAATAGATGGCGCATAGAATTATGATTAATATACTAATTGTAGATAACCTTCAAAAAATATTCCGTTATAATTAATATTAGTTTTTTCGAATATTACATATTTATATTATACTGCTAAGAAGAATAATTATGCTAAACAGTCATTAACCAAAGACTTCAAAAACGTCTCACAGCTAGTAGTAATTATATTATACAAACAAGAACAAGTTGTTAACACTTACATGGTGTGTATTACATGGCTTCCTACAGCAAACATTTAAGACTGCTATAATTTCTCCTTTATGCAACTAACGGGAAATTATTTAAATTAATATTATATGTGTAAAGAACAAACGAAATGCTAAATTTTTTTGAAATTACAATTACACTTTTGCTACTTGTACCGGATCATCCCTACCTTAATGCGCTTATCAAATGAAATTAAAATGTAAAACAGCAAATTGGAGGTTATAAAGCAAACTGGAAAGTACTGTCCTACATTTTAAGCAAACCACTGTTGTACAATCGTAAACCAATTTTTGAAACTGAAAATAGAGACTGGCTAGCTGTTAATGCCGCAAAAGTCCAGCAAAAATTGTGCTTTTTATTCGTTCTCCCACTCGTCGTAAAAATATATTACATCATTTTTGAAATCATTCTACAGAAACGTCGCCAATTAGACACTTCTGCTACGATTTTTAAAAGTGCGAAATTGAATACATAAAACTTGTACAAGTGGTGCATGCAGAATTAATAACGCGAAATCGTTTTCAATGTTAAGTTCTGCTACAAATATTTATCTTTTTTACTCAAAATAATATATTTTAAAATTTCTTTTGCATTATATATTAGCGATGGGCACAAATTTCTCTACTTTTTCAAATCTTACTTTAAAAGAGACTGCGATATGTTGCGTTGTAGCAGGCTATTTATAATTTTATCGAGTAGTCAAAGCTAGAAAGAATGGGCGTCCCATTATTAATAATAGTAGAGTTTCAAGACTCCCAAGGACACAATTTATTGTTGCACTCTTTTAGTCTTCATAAAAAGTTATTATCATTTAATAAAACAAGCCTCCCCCCTTCAAACCTTTATTAATAAGAGATGCTGACTTCCGCGCATTGTTGAGTTTTTGTTTATTTGGGTTTGTTGGTTTGATAGTATTTTTTTATTATTATTACTGTTATTAGATGTATCAAGAGTTATTTGATGTCTCTCCTTAACCAAGCAGCACGATTCTGTCTGTATGTCTAAAATTGGACTTATCCTGCATCCATAGAGTTTATAATAACACATTATAGTCCAACACACATATTTATTATGATATTTGAAGATTTAAGAAATTTAAAGGATTTAATGTAAATTTGGTACAATTAAAAAGAATAATATACCCCACTCTATGCTAATAATATAAGTATAACCAGTAATTGTTGTACTGACTATTTTTGTAATATATGACCTTGATGAAACACTTACTAGTTTTGTTTATTTTTACTTTCGTAATAGATTTAGCTATTATGAGAAAATTTAAGTCTCCCCGATAGCCACGCGATTGTCTGCACTGTCATTGATATTTAAAGTACTCCTTTAAAATAAAAACGCAAAACACAATCACAAAGTTCTACTTAAAGTTTCTTCATTCATCTGCACGTAATAAACCTCTACCATGACGATGCGCTGTATTGCAATTTATGCAAGTTCTTTTGAATTTCCTTTGCGTTTTACCTTATCTTTAGTCCTTTTTGTAATAAACATAATAATATCATCTTCTCACCATCGATATTTTTTGTCTTCTCCACTACATTTAAATTTGTACCAGTCCAAGCGATATGAAGCCCCAGAAAACATATGAACTAAAATTCCAATAATTTGAATGGTATAGTCAGTTAAGTTTGAGTTAGTCCGGAAAAAATGATTTAAAAACATTTTAAAATACATAGGTATGTTGTACTCCACCAGAACAAAGATGCTGTTGTATCAATAATTTGTCCAGTTACCAAATTTATGGCGTATTCATCCATCAAGGACCTACAAAGACGAGTTTCTCGTGCTAATTGCTTCAAAGTGAACACTTTTCTTCCACAAAGTTTGTGCTTAATGTATGCCCACACATTCTCAATCACACTAATCAAATGTAACGATGCCAGACTGCTCTTTCCACTCGATACAAAATTTACTTTTCTTATAAGTCCCGAGCATTTAGCTTGTACATAAACAGATACAACGTCCCGAAACCCAGTTTTGAGAGGCAATCCCAAAAATGGACTTTTAATGAGTGCTTAAGGGTTTGCTGTGCCAACCTGTTAATTGAGGTTAACAAGACTTGTTGCTCCAATCTCGCTTGATATTTTCCTTTGCCCAGACGAGTCACTTCATCACATGATTTTCACCTAACAAAGGTTTCTTCACTGAACTACGGCAATTGATATCGTACGCATGGAGCTACGTACGATATATCTACACCTTTCTGTTTCAATTTTGCTGCTCATTGACGCATTGTTAAGCCTGGGTTCCGCAAAAATAAATTCACAGTCTGTTTTCGACTTTAAAGGACATTTTATCTATCGAGCCACGTTCCGGCAAGTCACCCACCGTTTTTATCTTCTTATAACGCCGCCCTCACTTGCCGACGAATGTTTTCGACTTCTTCATGTACTCATCAGCCGTTGTATTAGACATTTTTAGACTTTTCAGGTGGGTACAGAGAAACACAGACAATAGCGCAACACGTATGCGGCACTCATGATGCTTTACGCGTTTCTCTGGCAGGAATTCAATCCCATCTGAATCTTATGTTAAAAAAGCATTAAGGATGAAAGTTCCCTCTATCGACTCATGAAAGAGTTAAAGCGATACCTTTTACCAACTACTAATTATGCCGAAAAAGCTCTTACTTTACTTTCAAAATCGTGGCGTTTTGATTATCTTTGAAGATCGTTATGCTTTTTTCATTGCTGTATTGGGCATTAGCTTCATATTTGCAAACGTTTTTCACAGTCTAAATACCTAATTCTAGAATAATTAAATTTTTAAAATAATTTATATTGCTTTTAAATTTACCGCCAAAATCTTTTTGTTGGTTGCACCATAGTCTTGTATTTTATAGTTGTCTATGTTAGCTCTATTTTTCACAAAATTTATTTGACTGCTCTAGAGTTTTTTCTTGTTTAAAAAATTATCCTACCTTTATAATTCCAATTAAAAGATGTGATACAGAAGATTATCAGCTTCTTTTACTATTTTTCGCATAATCTTCTACTTACATTTATATATATATATTTTTTATCAATCAGAAGGGACCTTTTTGTACTCTATCTTATCAGTTTTATCTTTAACAACACTTAAAGATATTAAGTTCATTTTTTTAAAGTCAATTTAAAAAATAATAAACCAATTTTAATTGTTAATTGTCCCAATTACTATTTAGGCGTATCAAGTTATTGTCGCAATGCACGAGAAAGACACACTGATTTTTTATAATCATAATTCAGACTAAAAGGTTGTTATGATGACACCGGGTTGCATCTAGAAATAACCGCAGGCCATGTTTTCCATACCCTTGATTGCCGATTGATACAAACCGCCTCATTTGCATGAAACATGTACACCTCCGCTCCAAACATTTAAATTAAGCCGCTCGGCAAAGACACGCCGGGGACATCCACGTTTTTGGCAGACGGCTTGATCTACTGAAGTCCCATGCAGTACACGTCAGCAGTTAGCACGCTATAAAACTTAAACGAGTGATTTACATTATTTAGCACAAGTGTGTTCGGTCAACTGTATTGCCCATTTGAGCTGCCAGAGCCGCTCCAAAATGTTAAGTAGCTGAAACGGAAAGTGATATTCTACTTGAATCTTTGTCGCAAAAAGTTGCATCTGAATTTATCTCCATATTGCGAAATGATTGAAAATATTTCTATTCGTCGGGAAAACATACCAGAACGGAGGAATCATAAGAGATTTTCTGACTTTTTTAAATGTTTGCCGTCCTTACCTTAAATAAAATAATGTATATTATGTTGTCAAAGCGCTGCTGCGCAACGGATAAAAATTACGATTAAATTAAAATCTAAACTATTTGCGCCGTTTGGGGACGCTAAACGGCCATTCCGCAGGTTGCTTAAAAACTCCCGGCATGTCGGCAGCTGTAATGAACACTTGGAGTATCCTTACTGTCGGCCCGCGCCGTTTGCATTACTCTGATATCTTGAAAACTATTATTTTGCTTCAATAAATTTCGGATGTTATTGCGCCTATTATAAGCACAGAGCGGCGGCGAAAGGGGAAATTAGCAGAAGTGCGCCCGATGCAAATTAAATCGCTGCTTACTCCCAGATGGAAGCCGCGGCCGGAGTAACGTCCACCCGAGCTTCCGCGAATTTTTCTCCCCGGAGGAGGAGGAAAATAACCAAACAGCCGAAACGGAATTTCGCCTTCGCATTGCCGTTTGAACGAGCACTCGGAAGAGCGAAGCTCTCTTAAAGATTAGTGGCAACATTAGCTACCCTAGGTAGAGCCGATAAAAATAAATTGCCCCTTTTATGTGCAGACTTGGATGAAGTCTGAAGGCTACGTTCAATGCCACTAAGCAAAGGGTTTCCGAAACAGTTGCGTATGTATACCTGCACTAACGGCGCGTCGGTCACCTTAATTGCGCTGTTCTTGGCGCAACCACTAAAAATTTGAATTTCGTATTTTACGGTACATTCGGTTACGTTTTCCATTAATCAACGGGTGCTTAGTATGCAATTTTTTTGCGTCGAATTTTTTAGTTTTGCCTTTCCGAACTTGCTTTGCATATAAATTTGTCCATTCACACGGGACATATTTCTACCTTAACTTCAAAACTTGTTCATCCTCGGTGCATTATGAACATTGGCATACCTGTTACCCCGCCTGTAGAAAACTGTCTTCGGAATGTGGCCGGGATCGCAATTCAACCCCCTGTGCAGTTCGCAGAGAGGCTTACAGATGCCGCTGCAGAGATGTCATCTCAAAATTCTGCCCTTCTAGCTATTGACCTGTTGTTCGCGTCTGCTGCGGCAGGGCGCCAAATTTAAAAGCGCTGCTCTTCCTCACCCATTTTGTGGCGCATTTGTTATTAATGTTACTATTAGTAAATTGCATGCCACTTTAGAGTATAAATAAACTATTTATAATAACATGTACATAATTGAATTGGCGGTAATTGTTTGTTAACGACATTTTTGCAACAATATTAATCTTGCTTACTATGTAGGCTAAACTGGTTGGTATTTGAAACAAAGTATGTAACTCAGAATATCTAACAACTAATATGCAAATACTAATTGCTGATACTGTTATTTATCAACTAATTGAAATATAAGCTTGCTTTCCTTTATTATACCACAAATGAAAATATTTTCAATCGTTAAAGTTTAATTTTTCAATATTTTAAACATTAACATGCAGTTTTGAGCAATTTATGTTTATACCAAAATCATAAACGAAGTTTTTGTTATTAAATTAATTAAAAATGATAAAAATAATAAAGTAAAAAATAAGAAAGTACTAAACGTCAGCACGATGTCAAATCTAACTGTGTACTTTCGTATTATTAGCTTAATATGATAATAATTGTAAATAGGGTTTACTTTACCGGGATTTACTTCAAATCAAATTTACTAGTAACTTTTATTACTGATTAAAGCACATGTGTACTATGAATAGATCTAAAACATTTCAATGAACAATAGTTTTATCTATTAGCAATCAAGATAAAAAACATGTTTTACAATTTAGTATATGTGAAGCCCTACCTTTTATGTTGTTTAATATGTTTATTCAATCATACAACAATAAAATAATTTAAATATTTAACTAAATAAATCTGCAGGAATTTACCATATTTTACGAATTAGTTGCAATTAAGTAATTAAATTAAATAATATAAAATGCGTATGATGTTTGTTGGGGTACATACATTAACGCTTTGCAAATCGGGTATAATATTGTTTAATTATATTTGTTTTTGTTGAAAAATGCATTTACTATTAACTGTATTCGTTGAGCATCATTTAACGCATTAACTGCCACAGATATATTCATGTCTTACAAATTTGGGTAGAAAAAAAGCCACTTTCTCTTCTTTGAGTACCTTCTCTAAGTTAGAGGTTGACGACCACCATTTCAAATTCGTCTCTATTTCTTTCAATATGGAAGAGTTGTTCAGTACTTTCAGCAAAATTTGCTTTTTTCTTCTAACACCTTTCATTTCATCCATTTTGTCTTGCACAACGTCTTGTACTACATTTTATTTATTATTTCTCACTATGTGACCAAGGCAGGAGGTTTTCCTCTATTAGATATTCGATATTCTTGATGTCTAGGGCATCTTTAGCATTTTTCTATATATCCACATCTCTAAAGCCTCCATTTTTTTGTAATTGCTGATATAATTGTCCACATTTCAACCGCATTGCTTTACTTTCATATTTTATTTTGCTCACAACTTTGTAAGGCCTTGTCAGCGGTGTATCGTATATTGTTAATTGTTTCTCCGCTTATTCTTATCCCATCGGTCTATTCTGTTATAACTTTCTGGAAAGTAACATGTGAACATATATAAAAACAGAAGTAGACGCAGTACGCAGTCCTGAGTAACACCTCACTTTATCCTTCATTTATTTTCATACCATCTATTCTGACAATTGCAATTTGGTTCTATAATCTTATATCTTTTAAGCCTAGGCTTATTTGTATTGGTTAATTCATTAATTTTTCTTATTGTACCCGATCAATTGGCTTTTGGCGATCCACAAAACACATGTGCACTATCTTATTGTATTCTTTACATTTCTGCAGTAAGATGTTCTTCCCGAATAGAACTTTCCTTCAAAATTCAAACTGTGGGTTGTCCAATTCGCATTTATTGTAAATTTACGTGGCTCTTCACACTAATTAACTTGTGCTCGTCACATATCCTAGAGTTCTTCTTCTTAGGTAGAAGGATATACATTCTTAGGATACTCTTCCCTGTTTGTATAGTTTATTTAAAAGACCAATTACTTTGTCAATGTTTTCCTCTTCAAGCAGCTTATTTATATTATAAGGACTTCATTAGAGCCGATTGCGTTTCCATTTTGGTTTGTTTTATTGCACATTTACCTTCATATTTCCATATTACTAGCCCATCAATACTTTCAGTACCTTCTTAAATAAATTTGTAATGCCCTGTTCCTTTATCCCCAAAATTATATTGCCTTGTTCATTTTGCATCATGCATGGGGTTTTTTCCTTGTTTCCTGTTATTTTTCTTATGCAAGATAAATTAATTGTGTTTTCTTTGAAGTAATTCTCTGCTTTGCTGTTCCATGCAGTATATTTTCGCCATTCGTATCTTTTTCCTTATAATATTCTTTATTTCTATATACACTTGTTCCTAGCTTTATTCTTAAATATTTGTCGGTTTTCTATTTGTTTCAGAACTTCAGTTGTCATTTAGTTTTGTTCAGAGATATTTTTTGACTTTTATGGTTATTATCCTACTCTCAAGTCTCTCTTTTGTATTATTCCATACCTCGTCTATGCCAATTTCTGGTTATTTTTTCTTTAATTCTTTGCTGATCTTTTGCCCCAATTTGTCTGAGTCTTAACTTTTTTATTAGTTTGAGTTTTATTTTTATTTTTGCAGAAAGGATGTGGTTGGAATTTATTTCTTTGCCTAGGCATGTTTTCGCACTTCTCACGCAATTTCAATATCGCTGATTAACCATGACAAAATCTATTTGATTCCCGACAATCTTGTCTTTGGCATATTGCAGGGATATCCAAGTGTAACTATATTTTTGGTAACTTAAAAAACTTATTAATTATAACCATATTCTGTTCTAGGCAGTGTTGCAGCAATCAATTTTCTCTGTTATTTCCAATTACCAGTCAATGCTCTCCCACTACAGGCATAGTTTTTCTTTCGCCAACAAGTCTCCTATTAATAAATTTACTTCATGTTCCTTTATACCGTTCATCAGCTTGTCAAAATTGTTATAAAAAGTACTTCTATTTTATGATCATTTTTATCTCCCGTAGACCTGAATTTTATTTATATTCACTGGTGTACTTGAATTGCATTAACTACATTTGAAGAAATCTGCTAACGAGCCGTACCGACGTTTCATGTCAACCGTCGTTGTAGTACTGGTAGTTACTGCTGCTCTCTACTAGACCTGTTGGTTAGAGATATTTGACTTTCTTCCTATCTGGTATATCTACCAGGCATTCCTCGATCCGCTACATCGGAACGCGCCCTCTAGGGACCACAGGCCCCCCCAAAGAAAGAAATCTCGTTGACATTTAATTATATATATAAAAAAAATTATGAGTGCTGCTGTCACACAGGTCAAAGGTCAAAGGTCAAAGTTCAACTCTAACTGGATATACGTAAATGCGTTGTCATGGCAACGGCGTACGTCAATTATGTCAAACAGAGCTTTTTAATCGTGTTTTTATTTATTTTTAAAAACTACTATGCGAAGGGGCTCAAGCCCCTTGGAGTTGGAGTTGGACAAGCTCTCCGGGGGGCCGCTGCCAGACCTCGTTATATATATAAAAAAATTATGAGTGCTGCTGTCACACAGGTCAAAGTTCAACTATTGCTGTCATACAATTGTTCGTGCCTTTCCGTGCCGACCGAACGCCTCCGAATGACAAATTCTGGCTTGGCGGCAGGCGCGGCCGAGGTATTATATTTCCGGAACCGCAAGCGATAGAAAATTTTCGTTTGAGAGCGGGTAATAAAGCACTCGTATTTATTAAAATATTAATGGAAATGTTATATAACGAATAATTCAGTTAAATTAATTAGAAAAATATAAACAACTACCGACCACGGAGCTTATTACGTACTTATAGAAAGACTTGTCATCTGACAACGGACCATTGCATTACGTATGTGCAATTTGGTGCGATAATTTTTTGCTATATTATATGCGGTTATTTTTCAGCTACCAACTGTGAATTCAGTATCACGAACACAAAACGGATGAATTTAGCGCAATTTCACCAACAAGTTTTACGGAAAATATTCAAATGACGGCACAGATCGGGAGTGACTGGGAATCTATCAGAAATATTGGATTTTGTACCTTCCTGCAAATATTTAGTGAAAGAATCAAAAACGTAAATTTGTGAGAAATTGAGCACACGATAACATATAGCAAACAAACAACTATTTGGAGCGTAAATTAATGGAAAGTTATCGATCTGCAGGAAATGACAAAATTTCTTACATTTCTTCTGTAAATGGGGTTTGTTAAACATTCAAAGTTAAGTAATGACTGGAGTGCAAAGCATATATGTATAGAGATAATGCACCACAAACCATATCACCTATTGCTAACCATATGGCATTTTTCAAATAACAGAAAAGTTTACGGCAGCCAATATATAAAGAAATTTCTTAAAGAAACTTGAAGACATTAACCGACAGCATAACACATTTGACAAGTTTTTACGTAACCTAATAGTTCCATTTAGAAGACAGTTGGTTTTTCGTCAGAGAACTCCAGCGAAATATTACAATACCGTATTAAATTGTTTGAAAATTGGGGTAGCAAATATATGAAAGCAAATGATATTATCTTGTTAAGTAAATGAAAATTTTCGCTTTTACTTCTGCAAGGCAGTAAATACATATTGCTCTTTGTTTATAAATTTATTTCTCCATTCAAATTTGTTAGTATCTAGTTTCATCTGTCTTGTTATTTTTCTTTCCCATTTAAAATAGTTTTGTTTCTATCACACTCATGTTAACTTTATATATTTCTTGAGGTAACTAGAATTTATTTTTGTACAGTAACATGCCATATTTTTTTCTTCTATTTGTCTCTTTTTGATTACTATTTTATTTAACGTATATTATATATTTATATTACATTTTTCGTTTTATATATAGTTTGATACATATTTTTCCATCACCTCTTAATATACTACTTAGTTATTTCTAATACTTAATATTTTGTAATTCTTGTTATTTTTCTTTTGTGTTGTTAAATAGATTTTCCAGTGATACTCTAAGTAATAGAAAACTTAAGCTGTTTCTCATTCAACCCCTTCCTTTATTTTAAATTTATAAATTTTTATTGTTTAGTTGTATTTTGTCTTTTTACATTTTTCTTCCGTTAAATTCAAAAAATTTTTTTATTCTTTTCTCATCGATCCTTGTATATGTTCTAATTTCAGCAACCCTCTTAAACTTCTTTTTATAACATTATGAAATTGTTTTACCAAGCTTTCCATGCTACATTTATTTCCAATTTTCATTGCTCCATTTCCAAAGCAAATTCTTTTATTTTCTATATGTTCACCACTTTCGGTTCAACACTGCCACAATTCCCACTCACTGCTTTATCTGTTTTTAGTTTAGTTTAGTACCCTTGAAGTCGATTTTTTGTTTTTTCCTTATTTTTTATTTCTGTTATTCTTTTTTTGATGTCATTTTACTACTTTTATTCAGCTTAAGAAAAATTCGGGGCGTGTTTTGTATCTCCGATTTAGTTCGTTCTCAAATTACTAACAAATTTTCCATTTTATCACCCAAGCTACTTTTATATAATCATGTAATATGTTCTGTCTTTCTTCGAACGACTATCTATACTTAATTTTTCTTGTTTTGTAAAACTTTGTTTGCTCCTAACATTTTTTACTAAATGTTTTAACTTAAACGTTGCCTACCTTTTTGTATTCCTTTTTTCGGGTCTCGCTTAACCCATAGATGTGTATATTGTCCTAGCATTTAAGTGCATGTTAGCAGGCATAATAAGCTCTTGAGGCTGGAGTGCCGGTAAGTGCGCTAAAAAAGTGAAAAGTTGATTTTCAAGTTGTACCAGTGTATCGCCTCTTGCAAAAGATTTTTATTAACAAAGTTGTTGGCGTCTAACACTTTTTGTGATATTGGACAAAATTATGAAAGTACATGTTTTATCAAAAAATTACTATCACAGTAACAAATAATCTCTACACGGGGCTACAATTTGGCCAAAGGCATAATTACCCACTAATCACAGGTAATAAGCCGGACAATGATAAATTACTGCTCGCGGTGCGTTTGGACAGGGTCTGGGTTTAGCGCAGCCGACAGTAGTAGCGGAATCCAACGTTCAATCGTTCTGCAATACTTACGTTTATAGCATCAGTAATTCATCATTGTCCGGCTGTCTATAGTGTTACTGATTTTCTAAGATTTACGTAATAGTTGAACACGAGTAGCATTTTCAATCGCATCTATCTGCTACGCTCAGAGGAGCCATACGAAACGTAATATGAGAAATACTAGTCCTGTCTTAATTACTATTTGATGAGTTTGTCTTTCACATATCTATTATTTATTTAATTTCTTATTTTCTTTTTTATTTTTATTTTTGTATATTACCAATTTATCCCAACTGCAGTAAAGCTATTAGTACATATCATTTTGGTTGTGTATTATTTGTTATATGTTATTTTTTTATATACTATACTATACTATACTTTTTTATATGCTATACTATATTTTCTCTTTACTGTATAGTATTTTTCATATAGTCTGATTGCAGTAAATATATCCATGCTTTATTATACGTTTATTACGTTTTTAGTTTTTGTCCATTTTTCTGTTCTTTTTATCTTACAATAAGTTTAATGGTATTTGGAACTTTTTAATTATTTCAATAATATTATTGGTATTTTAAACTTTTGCATTCTTTGACTGGGGGTTATTATCAATCAATTTTTATTGATAATTGTTTTGTAATATTTTTTGTAGGATTTTCTTTGTTCTTATTACTAAATAAGAGAGAACTATGTTTCATTTAATAAATAAAATTTAATTTCTGTAAGAAGTACACGTTAATTTCATACATTCAAATGTACGACTTTGTTTTAGTAATTTACAGTTATTAAACTCTTTTATCTTGGAGGATGATTAACCCTTTCACTTCCGTATAAAGAAGTAACTCTCAGTACATTATTTGCTAATAAACAAGAAATTATAAATTCAAATAAAGAGAAACTAAAGCATAACTGACACGCCACGAGAAAAGATTTTTCGGGAAGAAAAAAATTGGAAATTCTTTGTAAAACTGTTTTATTTCGTATTCTGTCAACCCAAGATATTTTAAGTATGCGACGGTATATCCACATTTCAGAGGATTCTATTTTTTAATCGATGTTTGAGTAAGCATCCATGTTTTAACTCCATACAGCAGAACATAACATCAGACCATTCTCATGTGAAGTTATAAATTTATATTGCGACAGCATAGAGGTTTCTTTAGTTTTAAAAATATTGCTCTGGCTTGTTCTATTCGACTCTTGATTTCTATCCTATGATCCCACTTCTCATTGACACATTACATCCTAGGTATATATACTTTTCCACTTGTTTCAGCCGTTTTCCACCGATTAAAAAATTAGCTGACACATGGTTTGTCTTGCTTATTACCATGAGTTTAGTTTTTTGTTTATTTATGCTTAAACCAAAGCGATTACTAGAGTTATGTACATTACTAATGATAGATTGTAAATTGGTCTCTGCTAGTAGGACGATGTCACCTGCATATCGCAGGTTGTTCAGTCTTATAGTATTCCATTTATGTTAATCCCCTCTTGTCTGTTTTCTAATTCCTTTGTAAATATCGCTTCAGAGTAGATATCAAATAATAACGGCAACAGGATGCAGCCCTGCCGCACCCCTCGCATTATTTTAATCTATTCCATTTGTTATTACTTATATCTTACGGCCGCTGTTTGGTTCCAATAGAGATTCATGATTATGCATATGTCCTTACTATTTAAGCCGACGTTGGTTAGAATTTCCATGAGTTTTTCATGTTGTACATGGTCGAATGCCTTTCATAAACAACAAAACAGGCAAACACGTCGACATTCATATCTCTACATCGTTTGACTGAAATCTGTAGGCTAAAGAGCGATTTCCTGTTGCCTACACCATTCTTAGTCCAAACTTGGATTCGCTAAGGATTGTTTCAATTTTTTGTATATCCTGTTGTAGATTTTTTTATTTTTATTTTTATTTTATTTTATAAAAGCGCTAGTTTTATTGTTCTTCGTGGCAATTTTAATTACTAGACGCATTAGCTGGATTTAAGAAACTTCATAAAAGAATTTTTATTATGGTAATTTGTGTAGTTAATTGTTTTTCTTCGTTTACAGTAAAAATATCGCTTCTCGAAAAAAAAATTGTTTCCATAGATTTTTTATTGCTCTGCGGTAATATATATAGTAATTTACAAGCGATTGCAACCTTTTTATCAACTCGCCATTTTCAACAAACTATATGAACTGCTTCACACAATCGGTAATCCACAACGCTCCTTTTATGTTCTCAACTCTAATAAAAATAAAACATTGTTCAGCATCTAAAAATAAGATAACTGAAGCTGCCAGGTAATAAAGCCAAGGGCCATTAATCTTGTTGTCGCTTCCGTTGTCCCCATTTAAAACAAAAAAACTTAAAACATCTTACTTCTTATTTTTACCCATCTCAATACTGGCCTGAGAGCCAGTGAAAGAATTTTAGAGTATGTACGTATGTATTTTTTGCAACTTAATGACAAACTTTAATTCATATTTACCTTAGAGATCATAAGACCCGGCGTGTATTTCTATACTTGAAAAATACAAGGGCGTTTTGAATACTCTTTCTTCCAAGCCAGTAGATCTGGTAATCTTGATTTGAGGCACATAAAATAAGTGTCATAATAATCTCTCACTCACCGACTATCAAGACACCCAGTACCCCCCCCCTGCAGTAGTGCAAGAACTAAAATGACAAGTGACCTAAACATTTGGTTAAAGCAACGAGTTTTTATTGTGCGCCCAACATTTATAAACGAATGGGTGCTGGCTTTAGCAACACTTGTGTGGATGTCAGTACTATTAGGCGATTAGCAAAAAGTGTAAAAAGGAAATATATCGCTAGCACTATTGGTATTTTTCTTGAACAAGCAGGCGCCTCAGTTCTTCCCAAACAAATAAAAAAACCGTTGTCGTGCGTGTATGCACAAGGATGGTCATTTTGTATAATAGTAATAGCACTCCTTGACAAAGGGCATTCCAAGTTAGCTTATTGATTAATAATATTATCGCGAAAGAGACCAAACTTTTTTAACACCCTAGTATTATAGTTTAGGAACGGTTTTCTCACTATCGTTTAATGATAATATTAGTAAAAATTTTCGCCAATTTACTTATTCGGTCTTGGTTTTTTCACGCATATAATTCTTGGCGAAATATCGGAATTATGTTAATTAGTAGTTTTTGCTTTCGCCAAATTAACGTTTAAGAATTCATTAAAAATGAAATATTTAACGCCAACGTACAAAACTTCTCTTACTAGCTTATAAATAAAGCACATATAAACCAAACTGTAACAACTATAGTTATAGTAGCATGTAAAACATATTAATATGATGCGGTCTTGCCTACAATAACGCCACATTAAATAGAAAGGGAGCATGCCAACAAAAACATGTTGCTAAATTTGCATAAAAAGTGAAATAATTAAAATAGTTCAGAAATATTTGTTTTTTGCGTGTATGTTACAGGTAACTTGTATAATCTAGGAATTTTATATTGTTTCTAGCCATTTTATATAATGCCTAGATTGTTTAGACAGTTTATGAAATGTGCATATTCAGTCCGCTTACTTATACATTACAAAATTATTTCTCCAATTATTATATTGTTTTACAATTCGTGCAATTAAAATTGTGGTGACATTTTAATGGACATAATATATTTTGTTTGCGCCAAGCATGTTCTTATTTGACATTTGGTTTTATGTATGACATTTTAAAAATCCTCGACTATATTATTCACGTTCAGCAGACTGCGCAGTTTCTATAGGTCATATCGAAATAAATTTTATCCTTTGCAATTCATCACTGGATATTAAGTCTACTATGAGATGCATTATGAAGACCTTTAATAATACCTTGTCTTATTCCTAAGCTACCGAAATTGTTATCTCTACAGTCCAGAACAACTGCTGAAACTGATCGTGCATCTACTTAACCATAATCTGCTTCTATGACAGACTACAGTAGATTCTCCAAAGGCGTTTGATATAAAGGATCAGAAAACACCTTTATTCGTTTAGTTTGATTATCAAATTTTCTGTCTCTACTATTGGCGGCAGCTTATTTTATTGCAAATTATACATTCTAAAATTACAAAACATACAATTATATTTACTCACGCTGCACAAACTTACAAGTTCATAATATTGCAACACTTAATAAAAACTGTTACTGCCTGAAATATTAATCTCTTATCACATAATATTTAATGATTAATGCAAGCTTGCATATAGTAATTAAAAATATTTTATGTTCATAATTTAATTTGCATATAAACAATGGGATTATGAAACATCTACATTTAGCAGTGGAAAAATCCAATATCTATAAAGTAGTTTGTGACATTATTAAGTGGCGAAGTGAAGCGCAATCACTTACTAACTTCATGTTGTCCGTCTGTCTGTCCGTCTGTCCGTCCGTCCGTCCGTCCGTCCGTCCGAGCAAAAACTCGAAAACGGCTGGGAATTTCCAAATTTTGTTTTCACCAATCGACAGGTGACCAAAGAGGCTTGTTCGCTAGTGATTTTGAAACTGATTGGTCAAAGGTCAACTAGAGGGTTCTTAAATTTGGGCGACTGCTTCGCCACTTCGCTATGCGTTGCAAGCTTTGTAGATTTATTAAGGTATAATGTAGTTTTATATCGCCAGTGTGGTTGCGCAATTGAGGCATGGGCTGCAGTGCGGACGGATCCAGATTCCATTCCCGGAGCTCTCTGATGCCTAGCGGGTGACCTACTCGGTCACTAAAAATAATTGAGAACCTGCGTTCCCTTCTAACAATGGGTAATGTTGGCAGTCGTCTAAGGCGCAGTGCTTGCCGTATCGCCCCGCATCAGAGATGGTGCGCGACAACTGGGCACAGTGGGCGAACATGTAAGAGCCTTAACCGGTTCTTCTATACGGGGCGTTTAGAGTCTTACCATTATTAATATCGTTTCATATTTTTGCATGTTAGAAAAGTTTTATTGTTGCTATTATGTAGTTTGCATGTTTCACGTATGCCTTACCAAATTGAATAATAATGAAAACCATTCTGACATAGGAATTGACTTAGCTGGTTTTCTCTTTATTGCATTAATTTTCTAAAGTAATTCGTTCCTTAGATGGCCTCTTTTGGGTATAACTATCTTTACAGCCTTACAAAGAGCATCTGCAATCACTATATTAAAGTTTACTAAGAGCATATACCCATCACACGATCCATGCATTACACACACATATGGGCATGCTTTAATAATACCATTTCTTTGACATTATTTCCTGTAATACCGTAACAAGAAAGGTCGATATCATCCATATAATTGTTGTGAGCAGTCTGGGTAAGAAACCATCTCATGGAAGTTCTCTGGCTTGAAAAACAGCATATCTTGATTTGTGACTGGAAACACAACATACGTAGTGTTATTCACAAATTTCAAACAATTCAGCTACTACTTACTTAACATAGATTTCTATTTCCTTTTTCTGTTGTCATAGTTGTTTCAGAAATTTTATTTGTTTTTACAGTTTTCAATGCCCCCTTTTTTAAGGCGCACACAGCTAATAAATTTTTTTTATAATTGTGACAACTATGTCACAAACAATATTACTGCTTGTACCTAAATCTAGGGCACAGTATTATTCTATGCGCTAACAAATATATACAACTTACAACCTCATATTCCATTGAGTACGATCGCTTTGTAATCTCACCTACGAGACATATAAAGTACAATATAATTAAAATTTATTATTACATTGCATTGTACTTTATTTATTTTATCAATAGACTCAAAATTATTTTATAGTCCTTCAACGAAATTTGTTTTTAAAATTCCAAATGATGAAAGTGCAAATGATATTTCTAACATAATAGATTAACGTGATAACGGAAAGAAAATTTGTGTTGGTATAATAATTCCTGAATCAGAGAGTCTAGGTCTATTCAGACAAAATCGTTAGGTAATATGGGCCCCTAATGCCTTCATTGAAATGTCAATTGATTTGTATTCGATTCAGCTGTTTCCATTAAAGGCATTCAATAGAAGATTTATTGGAATCTTTATATATCTATTATTTAACTATCCATTACGAGACATTATTGGATCAGTCATTTACGCTACCCTGATCTGTCTTGCAACATATGGCAAGGGTCGAAAAGGTTTATATATTTCAATAACAATACCACTTTTGTGACAATCTCCACAAAATTGAACATTTTTTGGATACCCAAAAATGAGGTACCAAATAAAGAATTTCTGGCTATATACAAACAACCGTATCATCCATAAAGTATAATGTCAAAAATACAAAAACACGAAAAGTGAAGTTTCAAAGTATTTGTACTTACTGGACTATTAGATTTCAAGTATAATGATTATCCAATGCAGGCTCAGCGACACACCGTCGATAAGGCGGTAGATATAGCGACTTATAGTTGTTTAATAAATATAAGTGAAGATGAATCGAAAGCCTAATTTTTCAAAAATGCCAATCTTTCGTCTAGGAGTTGAAAATTTATCGGTAAAACAAATGTCACTTTTTCACTCCTCAACTAAAGCGAACCTAATGGCTCTAATGTGCAGACAACTGTCGTTAAGACCCCACGATGCTTATACACGTACGGGAATTAGAACAATGCAAAACTTTCCAGTTTGTACCAGATGGTTCCTGTGCTATTTAGAAAGCAAGTGCTGATTGTATAAATAGCACAGAGTAAATTGGCAAAAAAATCAAGTACCGGAAGCAAAGTGACCTGCACAAGTTGTGACAAAATCTATCTCTAAAGATTTTGTTAAAAAACAAACCATTTGACGATATAACAAGGTTATCAATATTCAAAAATAACAAAAATGTGATTATACCAAATACGACTCACCTTTCGGTACACCTGTTTCATTTATATTCCATTCTAAATTTTTATCTTTACTTGATTTTTTCTAGGCGTTGCCACCTTTATTTTTTTTACTTTTACGTCTTCCTTCGGTTTCTTCTTTTAAAATCTTTGTTTAAGTAAATTAAAAATTACCAATACAATTAAATAAATGTATTATGTTTATGATGCTTAACTTTCTTTCTTTCATTATCCTCCTCCTCCTCCTCCTCCTATGGCGCTACAGCCCAAATCGGGCCATGGCCTCCTTCAGTTTTTCCCCCCATCTTCTTCTGTCTGCTGCATAGGCTTTCCAATTCCGTATTTTCAGGAGGTTTGCAGCATCTTCCGCAACGTTGTCTTCCCATCTTTTCTTGGGTCTTCCTACAGGTCTTCTCCCTTCCATTTTCCCCACAAGGGCTCTCTTGGGTATTCTTGCTTCTTCCATCCTGATGACGTGTCCAGCCCATCGTAATCTGTTTATTCGTATGTATGTCTCAATTGCTGGTTCTTTAAGATGTTGGTATAGCTCATGGTTATAGTGTATTCTCCAAATGCCATCCTCACATACTGGTCCAAGTATTCGTCGTAATATTTTCCTCTCAAACCTGTTCACTGTTTCTATTGCTTTCTGATTGAGAGTCCATGTTTCGCTGCCATAACATAGCACGGGTTTTATTATTGTTTTGTAAATTCTGATCTTTGTGTGTCTGTGTAAGTCTCTGGATTTAAAAATTGGCAACAGGGCGAAATATGTTTTGTTTGCTAGAGTTATCCTTCTGCGAATTTCTGCATCTTCATTTCCGTCACTTGTGATTGTAGCACCTAGATATGTGAAATGTTGCACTACTTCTATGTTGTTGTCCCCTATTGTTATAATTTGTCGAATTCTATTTGACCTTGTCTGCTTCAGCATCTTTGTTTTTTTCACGTTTATGGACAATCCAACCTCCTTTGCTCCATTTTCTAATTCTATGTATGCCTCTTTTGCTCCAGCAATTGATCTTCCCATTATGTTAATGTCATCCGCATATGCTGCCAATTGAGTGGACTTATTGAATAGTAGATTGTTTCTGTTAACTGACATCTTTCTTACTGCATACTCGAAGGCTATGTTAAATAGCATCGGCGCTAGGCCGTCCCCCTGCTTTAATCCTTGCGTTATTGTTATTGGGTCTGTCAATTGCTTTTGTATTCTTATATGTGCTTCGGTATTTGTCATTGTCATTCTGACAAGTCTGATTAGTTTTACAGGTATGTTAAAATCCAACATGATCTGATATAGTTTGTCTCTGTTGATATTATCGTATGCTTGGCGGAAGTCTACGAATATTTGATATATGTCGATGTCATATTCCCAACTTTTGCTTAGAATATGTTTGACGGTGAACAGTTGATCAGTGGTCGATCTTCCAGATCTGAATCCAGATTGGTATTCTCCTATGATATTCTCAGTGATCGGTTGCAGCTTTTTGCTTAGTATGTACGTGAATGCTTTATATGTTGTGCATAATAGTGAAATACCTCTGTAGTTCTTGCATTGTAATTTGTCGCCTTTTTTATATATTGGGCAAATTATGCTTTTATTCCATTCGGCTGGCATTCTTTCTTCTTTCCATATGTTTCTTTCATTATCTCTTTCTGATATTTTAAAGTAGCTCTTGCTGAAAGAAAAATGATTTTCATACCATTTAGTTTTACTTCTTAAACGAATTCTGCTTCATAATTCCTTTATCTCTAAACAGAAAGCAAAATTTTTCATAAATTATTACTAAATTATGCAAACTGTATTGATTAATGCAAATACAACTTTTTTTAGTATAACAGATGATCATGACTTTCACTTTAATTGCCAAATAAAAACAAATGTTTCAATAAATCTGTAAAACTGGCGCTCAGAAAGTTGATATAATTCAAACAGCAATTAGAAATTAGAGTAAGGAATTTTCTTTTATTGGCCAACTACAATTAGGCTAAAAACCAATTTAGTCGCAAATTAAACAAAAATATAATGGCGCCTTTGCCTCACAGAAGAAAATTTCTGTTTGAGATCAAAAAATTGGAAAGTTCCACAGGAATGGTATAACTAAACGAAAAGCCAACCTGAGTACATAAAAATCATAGAACGACAAAATAGAAAAAAACAAGATCGTTGCGTTTGTAAAAAGTGGCGAGCCAGTATTATAGACCAATCTATCATCTATTATCATTATATATTCATGTCGATAAGGTAGTATAAGAAGGATAATGTCAATTTTGTAAACGGAGAACTTCGCTTATTAAACACTTTGAACTTTAAATTTCCAAAAAATTAGCGGAACTGCTATTTTGAAAAACAATGTCGTAGAAACCGAAACATTCTTTTAACGAAGCTGCTATCCCATCTGAAATGAAAATGACGAGAATAAAAGTTCTAAAAGTAGCTAGAAATGCTAAATTGTTTATTTTTGTAAAGTCGTATTCCTTCGTAAAGTCATCAACTGCTAATTTATTGAAAACAAAAATTAATTATAGTTTTGATTCGTGTATTTATACAGTCCTTAATTAAGCCGTTCCCTCAATTTTACATAATTGTGATCTCAAATCTGCGTCACTGCTGATTAGCGTTTTCCGCGCTACCTTGAGTTACGGCCAACTATCTTTAAGACCTTCAAGCGCTTTGTTTGCAAGTTTTCGCTAGGAGTCAGGCTGAAGGAAAAGTAATAAACTAGCAATTGAAAAAAATACTTAAACAAATGGCAAGCAACTCTTTAACTTTTTCGTTTGTAATACTACGGCACTTTATTAAGTGGTCCTAATACAAACTTACAGATTTTACTTGACGATGAAAATTTCAGTCTTTAAACACCATTTAAGAAGAACATAACTACCATACGTGTAATGTTCTTATATTTTTCTTTAGATTGTCTTAACTTTTGATGTGTATCCCAGAGGCGTCTGCAATATCTATATTTAGTTGTAAAACATCAAATATTATATTGGCGCGAATTTTTGCTTCTTTCCTAAGTAACAGAAGCCAATAGTTGATTGAATTTCTCTGTAAGTATATTTCAGCATTTTATGCTTGTTATTTCTTGTATTACTTCTTGATACTAACATGTAAAAGTTCACATTTGTTTTCTACCATTTCAATTTTTTCATAATTAAAAGAATTCTTAAACCCTTTCATATCCAATATGGAGATTATGTTTTAAACTTATTCTTCTAGTGAGATAAAGCATAGGCATGATTGCAGTAATACTAAAAATTGTAATAAAAAATTGCAATTGTTCTTTTAGATATTTTATAAAATGCCTAAATTATATGTTGCCTAGAACATTTACATTAATTTCTGTTTTTCAAGAACAGAAAATTAGTTCTTTTGCTCTGCCAATATAATCTACAAACTTCTCATATTTTAAACATTCAAATCAATAACTTTCTCAGAAAAAAGCAAGATGTTATCGTTTTATCTTAAATAAAACCGTAAAATAAAATGTCTCTCTTTAAAATACATTTTGTTATAAAAATTTAACAAAAAATTAAAGCAGTTTTTCGTATGCGCATTTTAATTTGCTATTAATAGGAATTACTTAGAAGTATTTGGAACATAAGGAACCAATCACTTTTCAAAATGACTATTTTTAACCTTTAAACAACATCCCTGTGACCTTGTGCAATGCACAATGCAATGTCTCTAATAGAAAATCCGGCTCTGCTTTTATCAAGAATTGCTTTAAGCTTTCTGTGTTAAAATATCTGCATGTTCATTGTAAACCGACAGGTCATTCGTCTGGTGAAATGAAACTCGATTCATTCACTGAAAGCCACTTCTGAACACTCTTTGTTTGTGAATTGTTGCTACATCGTTTTAGTATACCTTAGCGTGCGAGTTTCATCTCATTTCCTCAAAAATAAGAGGTGCATTTAAGTTATAACACCTCCGATTCTTTTCTCACAAACTAATCACACGAAAACTGCAAACTTGCGTCACATCTCTACGTAATTTCCCTGCAGCCGTACATATTTTTCATAACGTCGACGCTATGATTTCATGGCCGCTGCGAACGCTTCTTTGGGAGTCTACTTTGACCACCTAAAAATCGCTGATGCAATAGTGGCACAACTAGTAAATTTGAGACCACGGACAGTGTCTTTCATCGTTGGAAACACCCAAAAGTCACTAAAAGCCAGGTCGGGTGAGTAGGGAGCATGAGAAATCACTTCAAATTTGTCAGCATTCGTAGCACCCACCTGGAAGACACTTTTCACATTTTCAGTTCTTCATGCAGGATTGTGTGCACAGATCTCGCAGAAATGCCAACTTTGGAGGCGATGTGTTCCACACTCATTCGGCGATCATCCAAAACAAATTTCTCCACTCGCTTGATTATGTCGTCAAACTGGCTGGTACAAGGCCGAGATTGTCTTGGTTTGTTGTCACACGACTTTTTTGAACTATCGCACCTACAAACGCGCATTAGCCACATCCATAACACCATCACCACATGTCTCACTCAACCGGCCATGAATTTCAATCGGTGTCATATCACACAAATGGAGAAAACGAATGATTACACGTTGTTCTTGTAATAAAAACGTCGCCATTTTAAGAATCCGTGCAATGCTGCCATCTCTGTCACGCATTCACAAAGAGCGCGCACCTATTTTAAAATAAACCGCACGTTTCTTGTCTGTTCCCGGTCCTGAGAAAAAAATTCAGAAGTATTGTAACTTGAATGTACCTCGTAGGGTTCGGTCGAGATTAGTTATGAAATTTTTTGTGTTAAATAATTCTCGGCTTTTCATTATAACAATTTTTGGAACACTGGTTGCAGATTGTGAAATTGAGGTGTATTTTACCAAAAAGTTTTCAAATTTACATCGCTATTAAACAATCAATACACTGACATTTTTTAAATGTTACGCAATCGCCAATCCTTGCAGGACTTAGCTGTATAACTTTCAACTGTTACTGCACCACCAAGTTGCTGATATTTACTTTCTGAACGGTTATAACTGCTACATAATTTTTATAATAGCCTCATTCCGTAACAACGGTTTCACAGAAACACTCGCCGGAATTTATAGCGTTGCATGAATTGTGAGTGACCTTCACAATTGGTTAAATAAAACCAGTGCCAAAAATTGTAAACTAAAATGGTTAAACTAGGTAAGTGTAGTACGTTATAATAAAATTCAGTTTTTTAAATTATTCTAATAATATGAACTTCTTTCTATTTTTATAGATTTTCCTAAAAGATATCGCATGCCTTCAATGTTATAATTGTACACAAGTACGTATAATAAATTTATTTGATATCCATCCGCTAATTTGTTTATGAAGATAACACAATAAACTGATAACTACATAACCAAACTACAACAAAAAAAAATAAATATGTTTTACTGAAACTGACAAGTTGCAGGCTGGGTGACCTTAAAACAATGGCATTATACTTAATGTATGCAATGGATCTTAATCTTAAATAAAGCAAACTGAGCAAAGTTTAAATTAACATTAAAACCATATGCATTTGAATAGACGTATAATTTTACTGTATTTTTGCTCAAATATTAAAAATTTTGTTTCTAAATTTAAAAACGGTGACATTCATAAATACAATTAGATTTGTGGCTTAATGCTACCCATTAGCAAAATTCCCGCACGGTTATGAATACTACAATTAGTGTAATCTAATGAATAACTTTTTATTTGTTAATTATTTCATTACTTCTTTGAATTAGAAGTAGTTCTTGTCCTTTCTCCATTTTTACGATGTGTTATATTTTGCATAAAACTCGGAAAAGCGTTTACGGAAACTTACCAAATGTTGAAACAACCTTTAAGTTATGCTCAGTGATCTGAGTGGCTTTTCAGTTTGAAAAGTGACCGAGAATATTATGCGAAAAATCATCTAATTGTTCTTCCGCAACCTTACAAGCTCCCTGGTCTAGCACCGACTGAATACTTAATGTATTTCTTCTTTAATGGTACTACAGCCCGAATCGAGCTCTGGCTTCCTTCAGCGTTTGTCTTCATTCTTGGCTGTTTGCAGATGTTCTTCTCCAGCTTCTAACACCAAGTAGCTTGCGGGCGTCTTCAGCCACTTTATCGTCCCATCGCTTTCTTGGTTTTTCCACTAGTCTCTTATCTTGCATTCTTGTGTTCAGTGTTTTTTTTTTTTGCAGCATTGGGTCCTCTATTTTATTAATGTGGCCCGCCCATTGTAATCTATGTAGGCGTATAAACATCTGGTAGAGCTCATGGTTATACCATATTCTCCAGACTTCGTTTTCATTCAGAGGCCCCAGTACTTTTCTTAATACTTTCCTTTCGAGTTGCCTGTTATTACCCAGCTTTGCAGTCATATGTCAATATCGGCTTTATTATGGTTTTATATATCCTCAGTTTTATATTCCGGTGGTTATCTCGTGACTGGAGGCTTTTAGACCAATAAAAAATGTCCCTCATTAGCTGCAGTTATCCATCTTCTTAATTCGTGATTTTCGGTTTCGTCAGCGGCCAGCTCTACTCCTACGTATGAAAACTGTGTCACCGTTTTAATATCGTCTTCCCGTATAATGTCTTAAATCTTTCTGTGTTGATTTCCAATCCAATCTTTTGTGCTTATCTTTTTAATTTTGAGTATGTTTCTTGAGCTTCTTGTATTGTTCGAATCCTGATGTTAATGTTGTCTGCATGTGAGGCTATCTGCATAGTTTTGTTAGTCAGAAGGTTTGCTGCTCCAGCAATCATCTGTCTTGTAACATATTCCAGTGCGAGATCGAACAGGGTGGGAGCAAATCCATCTCACTGTTTCAGCCCTCTCAATATTTTGACTTTTTCTAACATCCCGGTTGCCGTGCGGACGCATGATTTCGTATTTTATATTGCCTTGACGAGTCCTACGATCTTGGGTGGCACTTTGAGTTCTAGCAGACTTTCAGAAAATGTGCTTCAATCTGTCGAGTCGTAGGCTTGTCTGTTGGTCTGTTGTGAATCAGCTACGTCTGAAACCTGCTTGGTATTCATTTATGATGCTTTTTGCAGTAGGTTTGAGTTTTTTATTTACTATGAATGCAAATATCTCATAGGAGCAATATTCTTCGATAGTTTCCGCATGGCAACTTGTCTCCTTTTTTGTGGATTAGGCATATTATACTTGTTTTCTACTTTTTGGGTAGCGCTTTTGCTTGTCATATGCTTATTATTAGGGCATACATTTGTTTACTGAGTTGTTTACCGATCTTCTTATAGAATTCCGGAGGTATATTAACGCATTCAGAGGCTTTGTTGTTTTTCTGGGCTTTTATGGCTTCTTGAATCTCTTCTAGTATCGGTAATTCAACTGGGTTTAGTTCTTCTTCCTAATGGAGATTAATTCGTTCATATGTATTTTCTCGAGAGCCTAGCAGTGTTTGCAAGTACTTTTCCCATCTGTTTTTAATCTTTACGAGATCGCTTGTAATTTGTCCTGCTTCATCGTAGCACATGTTTGTTTTATTTGTGTCCCCTTTTTATTTGGTTTATAAATTTATATGTTCCTTTTATGTCGTTTCCTTCAAAATATTTTTCCATTTGTTGTATACCCGTTTCTTTGTTCTACATGCTTTGTCTGCTCTTCGTATTTTGGGCCCTAAGATTGTGTCCACTGCTTCCGTTAACGCTGTTTTTATCCATTTTTTTGTGTTCTGTTTCTCGTACGAAGTTTTGCTGTACCTCTGAGTCGCTTAACCTACCTGTACGAAAATTCCTTGGTTGGTCTTGATTCTATTTATTTTAAATATAAACTTAGCTTAGCTTATACTAATAAATGCTCTAACCCCTCCGTGCTCTAACATCCATGATGCGTGTAGCTTTTTTTGTCGATCAACACATGGTCTATTTGACTGACACTCCTCCCATCCAGGGAGATCCACGTTATTTTATGGATGTTTTTGTGGCATGTTGAGCTGATTATCATGTTTTTGCTAGTGGCGAGGTTAATGAGGAATTTTTCGTTATTGTTAGTTTCATTGTGCATAGAATGTTTGTCTATTGTACCGATGAACTGTTGTTATTTTTCTAGCTAGGCATTTATGTCCTCTATTATCATTTTTATTTCTTATCTCGGCGAGTTGTCGTATGTACTCTTCAGCTGTTGGTAGAACTTCTCTTTCACCTCTTCAGTCTGCTCTTTTGTTGTACTGTTTGCGTTTATTAACTTTCGACAGCGAAACGCTATAGGCGAAAGTTAATGATTTTAACATGGTGTCTGTCTGTCTGTGTGTCTGTCTGGAGACACGATAACTTCCGTTATAATCATCGGATTCACTTCAAACTTGGCATACACACATCTTAAGTCAATACCTTCTTCGCTATTGAATTTCAGCCAAATCGCCTAAAGCTCAATGGGTCAACGGTGAGGTCACAATATTTTGTGTACGCGTTTATGAAGGGATAATAAGCCTCTTTGCAAAAAAACTCGGAGCGAACCCATGAAACACCAGAGCTTTAACATCAGCGAGTTCTCAGAACATCATAAGTTTTAAGTCTCAGTTTGCATATTCTTTCATTGATTGCTTGGAAGTCTATAATGCTTGATTTTGTTCTATTATCCACTGTGAAAGCCATTCAAAATTCCTTTCTTCCGTCTTTTCCACTGAGTAAGATAGTATGTGTTTTTGTGTCCCAGATTTCTTCCCCTTTCCACTTTGCTTTTTGGATCTCCTCAACTCTTTGAGTGGGGCTGTTTGCGACCCTGATTTGTTAATTGTACACACGTACCATGTTCCAAAAACAAAATCCATATATGGTTTCTTAAGATATTTCCACCCTGTGTTCCGAGACAAAAGTTTAGGTTTTTTAACGGTTTTATTTTTTTAACGAGCTAGCCTCTAGCCCAAGCCCCTTTTCGAAGAGCTATTTCCGCTTTCGTCACCCCTGACCCCATCTTCCACCAGGGTTGGTTACCCGGTCTTCGGTGAAGTTGCTCAGGTTTCCGGAGTTTACCACCTTTATCTTCATATAAAGGCTACGTGGAGGTGAGAGATTGGTTAGGAGAGGCTATGTGATGCTGACTGGAAACAGCGTCGTGTATTACGCATGCACTAGCCCTTACTTAATGTCCACAAAACTAAAATTTGTGGTGAAAGATGGACCTTTTGACAAATTTGATGAAAACTAAACTAATTTGGCATGGACACGGAAAGACAACCCGTACATGGCTTATGAAGACTGTTTTAAGAAGTGGAAACACCGCTGGGTGGAGTGTAACAGTCAAAGAATAATACACTTAGTAGACAACAAAACACAGCAGTCCACTAGAGAACCTCAAGAAATTAGAAGAACTAAGTTTAATGAATTTCTTCTATAAAACATATTTAAAAAAACTAAAATAGTTACTAATTATCTTTACATTAAAAATTACTCATCAACATTAAAATCTAATTGTTATACAAGGACAAACAAATAAAAATTTATATCCTCTCTATTCTCTCTATGCTCCCTAGAGTTCGAACTTATTTCCATGCATTTATCATTTATTTAGACTTCTAAAAGAAATACTTGTAAGACAGAAATTTAGAAACAATGTTGCATTTAAGAACGATTTGTTGGTCTCACAACTACTTCCATTATGCGATAGCAGCTTTAAACTACTTATTCGTTAAGGAAAATGTATTTCTAAATTAGGAGACTATGTAAAATGTTAACTTTGTATGTTTGTATTTTCGTAATGCTTTAATATATTTGAAAAAATAAATCCGGTTTATATTTGATTCATCTACGTAGTTATGGTTCTGATGCAGATTACGTTTCTTTGGCTACTGCTTACGAATTAACTACGAAACTCTAAGGTCATTTACCAGTGACATAAGTACATATAGTGCCTATAAAGCTCCTAGTTACACTTTTTAATAGCCACATCTTAAATATACACATGTAGAGGTTTAAATTTCGAAGAATTCGTTATAACATAAGCGTCACTTTTTAAAAATTAATTAAAAACTAACATTGAAATATTCACAACGTATGAGAACAAGGCAGTAGGAATAATACCGCACTAAATAATCAAAATAAGTAAGCAAAATTATACTAATTAATTTGATTGATGAAGCAAAATCTAAATCTGATGTTTATATAAATGAATATGAAAATGTTTTCTAATTGCTTATTATAATAAACATAATTTTCAAGGCAACGTCATTAGTTCTTGAAGGTTTTATGCTTCTCTGAACTTTCATAAAATTTAAAGTTGGGCTCAGACTATGGCGCGATAATTCATAATGTAAAATGTAAATGAAGTGAGAAATAATAATAACAGTAATGAAATAATAATAAAATGAATATAAAACGGTGACGAAGAAAAGTCCGACTATTTCTTACGCTCACCAAAATATAATTTATATGAGCAAATGACAAAATAAAATATGGAAAAACCTACAAGAAAGAGGAATGAATAGAAGGCTAACCAAAGCAATCAAAAGTATGTGTAAACAAAATATAAATTACGTAATGACACATAATATGCAGTCAGAAACGTTCAACACCTAAGATGGACTAAGCCCAGGTGGTGTATAAGTTCGGTACTCTTTATTATATTAATGGACGATATAATTAAGCAAAAAATTACAAAAACGAAGAAACTTGAAATCAGATATAGAAACCCATAAAGTGTTAATAATAACAATAATAATGGTATGGCTCCAACGCCACGCGTGGGAGCACGGCCTGCGAACTGAAAGGTTAAGGTTCTCATATGTTCGCCTTTTCTGACCGGTTATCACGCACCATCTCTGATGCAGGGCGATGTGGCAAGCACCGCACCTTAGACGACCGCCATTATTATCTCTGTTCGAGTGAACGCAGGTACTCGATTATTTTTAGTGACTGAGTAAGCTACCCGCTAGGCATCAGAAAGCTCCGAGAATGGAACCCGGGTCCATCCGCATCGCAGTCTGACGTACAAAACGTTAGAATCACAAGAATGTGCATTTGTGGATGAAGTGGTCATAATAGCCAACTCTGAAAGAGGCCTACAAAATAATTAAAATGTCTGGAACAAAACTCTCAAATCGCACAAGCTCAAAGTAAATATGAATAAGGCAAAAGTAATGGTCATGACAAAAATTATAGGCAAGAAACCGTAAGGCTAGAAGACGCGGTGTAAAGAAATTTAAATATTTGGGTACGATACAGCACAACAATTTTAAAATTTTTCTGGTTTTTGGATGAAAATAAGTGATTCCAACAGAAAATTGCATGCTAAATCCATATAATATATGTCTTTAGTGTTTTCCTACCACGTATAGTTTTTTAGAAATCGGCAAGTTTATCAGTTACAGAATTTGGTAAATCTCCGAAAAAGTCAAGTACTTATTTCAGTATACTTTTCTTACTGCATGGACATTTTGGCTCTCTTTCGTTTGCATGATTGAAGTTGCTGGTGTTTTCCTCACTGTAACCACCAGTAATCTGTTAACATGGCTGGGTTCTATCTTCCCTGGTAACGCTTTTCAATAGTCAAAAGTGTCTTGATTGAACCCTTCTCTATGTTTGTTACAGACATGTTGCACTCCATCTCACGGTAGGCCACCAACATTCTTTCCACATAATCTCCATAGTCTTCGGATTTTTTGTTTCTAAGGAATTTTTTGTGACATCCTTATAGTATTCCCAGGCCTCTTTTTCTTTTCCCTCTAAAACTGCATCAAATTCAATATCTCTCATCGAATCCCGAATTTGTGGATCATCAAAAACACCCTCTTTGATTTTTGCCTCACTAGCTTTTGAGAACTTATCTTTTATGTACAGCAAAAGACTTAGATAAAGAAGGACCTCTAAGCCATTGGCGCAACCTGTCTGCATATGAAAGGCAGCAAATATGAGATGCCCAGTTTTGATCACAAACACCGCACCAAACAGGTGATGAGCTGTTTTTATACGGTATGTAATGCACCTTCTTCGATGCTTCTGCAGTGAACTCGCCATATGTAACAGAAATTGTTTTGGCATTTGTAGATTTACGTGACATAATTCTAGGTTATCTGTTCATTCGTGGATTTATTATACACGCACCACAGAGTAGAAATCAGTTTGAACGTACACTAGAAACACAACTGAACGACAATCACTGAAGTACGCACAATACACAGTTCACATTACTGCAAGAAAGTTAACAATCAATCAGGACTGTTACTTAGTTGCTTTTAACTGTTAACATTTGTTAAATAATACACTACTGACAACTTTATTGGTAAAACTAGAGTTACACTAGACAACGTGACAGACTAAAGTGAACGGACTAAGGAACCTATCAAATACCTAAATGAATTTTGAAATATCTACCGATCTGTACATTATAGCAAAGTATAAACTACATTTCTGAATTCGGCGTAAAAAAATGCTTCTAGGCCAGCTATTTACTTTTGAGAACCAAATTATTGTTGACTAGTGTAATTGACAATACAGAAAAACGGACATCAAGAAGAGAAGTCAAGGGAATAACAAAAAGAGACCGAATAAGGAATCAGGAGGTGAGAGAAGAACTGAAAATTAAAATTGTGGTTAAGACAATTGAAGACAAGCAATTGGGATGATAGGGGTCTTTGCAAAGGCTATCAAACAATAGTCAAGTGAAAAGAATATGGGAAACGAAGACAATGGACAAAGAAACAGAGGCAGACTAACTGAATCGTGAGATAACGTAATTTGCAAGTTATTAAACAAGAAGAATTTAAGTTTGTAGGCCGCAAAATAAAAAAGTTTGTTCAAACGTTTTATTGCGAAATAAACTAAAAGTATATATGTTATTATATTAATCCCTTCGATAATAAGTATAATTAACAGCTCTCCTCTGGACAATAACCTCGACTTTACTTTCTAGCACCAAGTCATGATCTTTTCCTATTAATCATTTATAAATGATCACTGAGAATGCTACAAAGTAGGACCTCTAGAATTGTAATTGAATCACTGTCCTGTCTCGTAGAAAACTGTTCCTATCTGACAGATAGTGTAATACTGGAATCTGTAATGTATAATTAATTGTGATTCTATTTATACTACAATGGTACCAAGTGGATCAACTATGGTTTCAAACATTTAAAGAAAAATGTGTTAAACGTATTTCTCAAAATGAAAGTGATCGAGAAAATTTTTTGCACTTAAAATTGAATATTTTTGTATTAAAACTATAACCTTCAACTAGCACAAAGTTTACTGTACTGTCTTTATGATAGTAATTAATAGTAATATCTGTGATTAATTAAATGTTTCTGTCTTTTGTGAAATGTATGCCACATTACAGATCTCACATGTCTGTCTGTCACAAGGGATATTGAATAGCAGCCTTCCTCGTCTACTAATCTGTGTAATTTCCAAACTGAGAATGTTTTGTATCATTCAGAACAATGGGTAAAATGCAGAAATGGTAAACATTTAGATACTGTGGTCGAATTTTGTAATTTATTCACAAACGAAAGACATAACGTTGATTCGGTGTTAGATACGTGGTACATCTACAAGATTCCAAACGAAATTTGTGCGATTACTACTTAATGATAGCAAGCAGGAAACAGATTTTGTTTTGAGATATATTTATGGAATCACGTTGTTTATATTTTAATTTTTAGTCATTTTATAAATTCATATATTTCTCCATTATTTCTCCAATGATTTTCTTCTTCTACATTTAGATATTTTTAAGAAATTATTATACTATTAACGTGTACTTCTTTTAACTTTATATTTTTCTTTATTTGTTAGATTTACATTCTACTGTTTTCTTACAAAACTTAACTCAGAATAGATTTAAACAAATGACTTTAAAGTTATCACAATCTATATGTTTGTTAGGATTATTTGTTTCATTTTCGTTTTCAATATTTTTGTTTTTATGCCTTTCATCTATAATGTTTTATCTTCTATATTTCATAAATTTCCATTATGTTAAGGTTTATTTAAACATGTCTTGATTTATTTCCTTTTTATTTTTTTATAATGTTTATCGATTTCTTTATTTTAAATCTAAATTATTCTCACACGCTTACTTTTTATGAATGTTATTGTCTTACGAAATTTCCACCTGTTCCTTTTGTTTGAGCATTTTACTTTTTACCTAAGCCCTTCACGTACCCTTCTTAGTTTTAAAATTCTGTTTTATTTTTTTTGATTTTTTATTTTGTATTATCGTTGAGCATAAAGAATAGAGAGAAGAGGGAATGGCTTTCTCTTGCTTTTATTAAAAAAAAAATTACATAAATATTTTGCTGCGTCCTTAGTTTTTAATTGTCTTACTATTCCTCTATTTTATTATTGTTTATCCTTTCTTTATTTTATACTAATTACCTCTTTAATTTTGTTTGGTAGTTTCTGCTCCTTAATGCATTTTTTTATTTGCTTGTGTATTTGTTTACATTTACCTTCCTTTAGTTAATACTAATATATTTCGTTTTTTATTACCATGGCTATTTATTGGGCTAGGTTTTATAGTTTATTGCCTTTGTTACGACCAAAAGCTGAAACACTAACCTGTGCTGTTAGTCCAGGGGGATCCAGGAAGTTACCCCAGCGTCTTTCCTGCAAAGGTTCCTTCTTGACGCCGGGTCAGATGCAAAGGAAATTCTCACCGGAAAAAATTCAACTCCCCAAATGCAACCGGGAAACAAAACGACCTCCGGGAAGAGGTTAATCTGGCCGGAAAAATATCAAATTCTGCCACAAAATTAGCCTTCAACAAAATGGCCTTGCAAAAATAGAAACTTCTGCCTCCAATAAAACACGTCGGCGAACTCTCGGTCAAAACGTTCTCGGCTTACGGAAAATTTTAAGCTGGTCGCCCGCTTGCTAAACTGTCACAACTAAATTTAAAACGAAGCGAGCGAAAGGAGCCAAGGGCCCTGCTTTATAAATCAGCGCTCCGCGTGGTCGGGAAAATTTCTTCTTAAATCTCTTGTCATTATTCTAACTTTTACACTTTTATAAACTGTAGCAAAGTATATATTTAAATTATTAGTCTAAGTTTGATTAGGCTGTTCTCTTATTTATAACCAGTAATAAAATTATTTTCCATATTTTCCTTTATTTCATCTTTCAACTTTTTTAACAACTTTTATTTAGTTCTTCTTGCTTTGTGTGGTTGGTTCTCGGGTTATAAGGGCATGGTCGGAGTTGGGAAACTCTTGACGTTTCGTCCACAACTGCGACGGACATCTTTAAAGAAAATCTAAAAAATAAGTATGGCAGGGGTGTTAGGGGGGCGTTGTTGACGTCACCGGGATAGTAGATAACGTAATCGGGATAGCTGCTGACGTCACTCGCTCTTTCATCGTATCGCGGTCTATTTTTTGCCTGTTTTACTACCACCAAGATATGGGATTTGCTTGAATTAGCTAAAGACACAAAAAACCTACAGAAGTATACCACCAGCATACCTTGTTCATGTTAAGAAGTCTACATTGGGATCACGAACGATTACCGCTAGGATAACGGAACACAAACGTCATCTACGCCTTAATTAACCCAAAAAATCAAAAGTTGCTGATTACGTTATCTACCATCCCGGTGACGTCAACAACGCTCCTAACATCATCCCTTCCACACTCGCACAAGTATAAAAGCAAAAAAGCACGGGACAGTCACTTAATTTTTAGAAGATTTTCTTCTGAAGATGCCCGCCGCAGTTGTGGACGAAATGTCAAGAGTTTCCCAACTCCGACCACGGCCTTATAACCCGAGAACGAAGCAACGTTTCTTCTCGTTTTGTTGCATTTATTTATTACTTGTATTTTATACTTTTATTTTTGCGTTATTTCTTTTTGTTTATTATTATTTGCCCTTATTTGTTTTTTATTAATCGAATATACTTATATATTGATTCTATTCTTTTCATCAAAGGTTTTCTATTTTCTGTTATTTCCACAAATTTTGTTCTACATGCTTGATGCTTTTCAAATTTTGTTGAGACTTTTTTGTACCGATTCTCTTTTAATTATTTTTTATTCGTCTCTCTAATATAAACATCTGTAGCTTCTGTCTTTCTTTGAACGAGCTCTTCTTTTGGCTTTTTATTTAAGATGAATTTTTATAGTTTATCTTTCTTAAATTAACCGTTGCCTTTCCTCTTTCGCAATTTTGTAATTTTTACTTGTCCAGTTGATATTTAAATGGCTATAATTGTTTGCTTTTTAATTTTGGACAACACGATTTTACATTATCTCAAAAACAATCGTTCTGAAGTCGTGCACCAAAGCAACCTGAAGCAAGTTTTTAATTCAAAATAACAATTCTACGGATACCGTAGAAAATGCAATAAAAATATGTGCACTTTATTTTTGCAATGCGTTAATAAAGTGTACTTCTATTACATTTGCACCTCAATTAAAGAATGCTCGCTTTTTCAATTAAAATTTCAATGCAAACATTCGATAAATTTTCCGAAACTTCTCTTAAATTTAGAAAAGTTAATTAAATAAGGTAACAATCAGTGTTGTTAATTATGTGAATCTTCTACCAAATTGACTTTTCTGTCCATTGCAAGTGAATTTCAAGTATAATAACCTTTTTATTGAGATTTTCATGGTATATTCATCCACGTGTTTAGTAAAATGATAATTGTTTGACAAGAAAATTAACGGAAAATAATTTTAGTTTAGCTGCTCGTGCAATTACTTTTGTTTACCACACGATTATAATTACACACTGTAGATCTATTGTAAGACACCCCTGCTTTCGTTGGATAAGGTCAATGTTGTGACCTTTAAGTATGCAAATAGTAAATTTTACCCCGCTTAACGATCCCGTTGACATGAGGCCACTAATAGAAACATAATTATAATTTTTGAAACGCCAAATGCTTTCCTCGAAATTAACAATTTGTTAAAAACATATGTCTACCTACTGCTGTGCGCCTTCCTGACATAAATTAAACTGTAACCTAACAACGCATGATTTAAATGCAGCTTATGTAGCACAGTAATTAAAACCAGTATAGATAATTAAAGCTTTATCGCGCCACGTGAGAATAAATTACATTTTAATTATACTTTAATTGTATTAAGATGGGACTGGCAGATAAAGCTGTTGCATTATTAATTTCATTTTACTCTCCCAGAAAGTGGAAACGAATTCGTGAAATGGCTTTTGATTCTCTCGGTGTAATCTTTTCTTGTTAACTTTCATTAATGCGAACATCGTCAGCTGGTTATTGCACGGTTTACGGACAAATTAGAATAAGCCCGTTTGTTATTATAATATTTAGCAGGTGTTGTGGTCTAATATTAAATGCAACATTTGTTAAAAATATTAGCAAACTAACGTCAGCAGCATGCATAAACAAGCACGCTATCTCAAAAATTTATTTTGCCGATTTCATAAATACCTACAGACAGCCTTGTATTCCATCTTGGACAAGATCTACACTCCTACGTCTTCTACGGACAGGTGCAAAATTCGACCGCTATAAATTACCGCGTGATATTTATTAAAGAAACGCAGCTAGTAAAAGCGGGACTGGGTCTTATTTTATTTTGCATAATTTATGTTAGCAGCGGAATTCAAGGCGATCGCCGAACGTGCGGCTCCACAAACTCGTGCCGGTACAAACGACAATTGGTAAAAACGCAAGTACATTTAAGTGCTGTTGTGGTTGCATACGTACGGTCTTACATTTTTCTCACAACGTTATTAAGTATTACGCATTTATGACACCATAAAATCTTTATCTAAATGTCGAGCTTATTTTTCTAGAAGATAAAATTTAATATTAATTAGCATGATGTTTATGAGGCGTAGAATTATAAAAAGCGGGAAGAACTGCTTGTCATGACCTCAACCTTGCTAAGTTATGTCAGCTCGAGGATTGCATTTTGGCAGCCGCGCAACTCAAAAACAAATTGTGCGATTGCTTCATCTACGTCATTTTGCAACTGCATCGACGAAATTGGACGAACGCAGCGTGATTGGGGAGGCTGCAACGTAGATGTCGCGCCGGATTTCGCCAGAATGCACGCGGACGGGGTGCATTCGCCATCCTCGCCCCATGGCTTTCGAGTGCAAGGGGTGACACACCTTGAAATTACGTTGCTACCCGCACACAGATGGCAATAGGCGGATGCTGAAACCACCGGCTTAGCCGCAAGTTTGACAATTTCCATTCGATACCGTTGATCTTTGTATAACTATACAAAATATAATTATCGTAACTGGTTAAATTGATTAAAGTTTGTTTATCAAATTACAATTCATGTACATTCATATGTTACAAAAATTTACAATTGCCTTTTGTGTAAATTCATATTAAGCGGACTCTAAACATATACACAAATAAAAACGAAAGCAACGGATTGATGTTAATTAAATGTAACTATTATAGTGTTACTTTTTTACGTACATGAACATAAATAATTCTAGTCAAGCAAATAAAATTAATATTATTTGCCCCATTAATTTTACAATAATAAAATAATTTAAAGAGAAATTATTTACAATTAATGATAACCTTAATATAATGTAATGAACTAACGACTACCACTACTACTACATTATTTATAATTAAAAGCTTTACATTTAATATGTCGCATACATTTAAAAAATGCTACACTGTAAATATCAAATCACAAGCTCTACATACCAACACTGAGAAGCTCAATTAAAACATCAGCGTTGATATCAAATTTTAGTTTTTACTTAGTATTTCTGTTCTTTTACTTTTCTTTATTTATGTTGTACTGTATTAATTTTTCGCTAACTTTGTTGTCAAAAAGTTATGCATGTGTCGTCTTTTTTACTGACAAATAAACATTGCTAACTTTAAAATTAAACTTCATGACTAGAGAGGGACATTCCTTTATTATCATTTCAGTAATCATCCAATCCTCGCCCGATAGCACTAGTGCGGTAGGTTGTGGCAGGTCAGTCCGCTGAATTACGAGCTGGCGGTTTCAGCTCGGCGCTGCATCATGCAAACGGCGACATCCGCGTCTATTGAAAGGCTCTACAATAGTCGCTGCAGCATTACGCCGTTCTATTCCCGTTACGAGGCGGATTCTTGCGCTGCATCGCTAAATTCCTGAGCTTAGACGGGGCAGTGCGACGTCGCGACGCTGAGCGAGACCGAGCGACGCTGCCAGGACTGTGACCCGCGCCAAAAGCCGATGGGCCATTATTCACACTGGCCCTTGGCCGAGCTGATGATGGCCTGATAGTGATCTATGATAAGGGCTGTCAAACACACGCTAACGTCGTTCGCTTACACCTCTGCCATCCACCACACCCACCGCTATTGATTGCCCGATTCTGCTGATCCGAGCTTTATTTTGGCCAGGCTCGCTCGCTACAGTTTGCAGTAACGTTACTACAGGGATTTGCAATTACATAACAAATCAGTCGATTTCCCTGCAAATAGAACAGCGCAATTAAAAGGTCCCATCTTTCACACATGTAACGCCAATGTAAGTCATTTTACGACTGTAACAAACTTACAGTAGTAACAATTAACTATTCTGATATTACCAATAAAAATCAGTCCTTCGCCAGCTTATAACTACGTGTTTACAAATACAAAAGTTAAATAACAAACCAGAAGCTGAAAGGCATACAAATGGTGTTACACCAACAGAGATGACCGCATATGATTCCGAATGCTTCTCCTAAATAGTGGTAGTTTGGGAGCTTGTGCCTTTTAACACGTTTCTATTCACACACAAAGCTTTCCTCCAGGAAACGTCAGCAAGGTGTCTCTATTGGCCATTACCTTTTTTATAACCCCCATAAATTACGGAAGCGTCGTTTACGTCCGCATTACCATCAAAATTATATTTGTATAACAGGAGGAATGGCCCGCAACAGCTCAGATGTTGTCACCGCCTTTGAAGTACACCTGCAGCGCGTTCCTTGGCCCAGTATTTCTGAGGCGGCGATGTAGCAGCGATCCGCTAAGCCAGACACCAAATGACGGACGCAATGGGCCTGTGGATGACACCATACTTAGTAAAATAACCACAAAACGGTCACTTACAGTTTTATGATATCTTTCGCAGCCGCCTTCGCCCAGATTGTATCTTGGCAGGCAGGGCCGTGTAAGAGAAGGCCGCGCCGTGTTTTATGTTCGGTGAATGTCATTATGAGGTGCAATGCGGTCATTGATTTTATGGGATATTGTTATTATATTGGGCGGGTTGTTTTTACGCGCCTTCGAAACAATCAGGAGCGCGGTTCCGAAAATGCAGGCTTTAGGAGGGTGAGTCAGAGTGGCCAGACATGCATCGCCGATGACTACGAGATTTTTAAAATTCTTTTCCCAACTCTTCATCCTAAAACATATTTTTTTATAATAACAAATATCAGAAAGAAAACTTAAGTGCAAATGTAATAGAATAACTAAAACACAAATCTATTGTGAGGAATGTCCGAAAGACAGATTTTATATTCTAAACCACTTTCTACCGTTCCGGTCCATTGGTGATGAATGCCACCTTGAGATGGTCTAACAAAAAATCGTCTGCGCCCAAAATGAAGTCTACCATAATGCGGGGCGGCGCTGCCTTTTTAGGTGAAAGGGCGCTTTGGACAGTCACGCTTAAATGTAATACTTTAAGGTGCTATTGTTGGATTAACTACAAGATTGGTGTGCTAAAGAGCAGTTTTAGAAGCTACTGCCATTAAGTTCTGTACGAAGGGTTGCCCGCAAAAAGATATTTTTGCGGTCCTAGGCTGACAATTTTTCACCCACCTTGGCTCAGATTTTTGCAAGGTGGGAACGTAAAACAATTTATTTACAAATGATAACAGTAGGTTAAGTTCTTACGAAAGTAAGATATGCAAAACGATCTTGAAGATAGGCAATCAAACGTACTCTTAAAGCTCAGCCACGCCACATTTCATATCAGCTGTCTTTGTTTACTTTTTGTTCATATGTATAGTAGAAGAAGATTTAAGACACTTTTTTATGATTATATTGTTTTAAGATGTGATTTAAAAAACTTTTATTATACCTCTAACTGTTATATATAAGCTAATTAATACTTACTCAGGTTTTTATACCTTGACTTTCAATATCCTTATATGCTTAGTAGAATAGCAATTTAAAACAGTTGTCTGAATGTTCATTATGTTCTCCTTGTTTCTATCTGCAACAAAAAAACTTGCATTTAACTTCAAACGCAAAACACTAGCTTGCACTGTAAACTAACTCCTGTTGTAACTATCTGCTCAACCTGAATGTAAAACTGTAACATCCAAAGAGTTGTGCTTTCCTTATTAATGTAAGAAGTAATTTTTCAAAATGTGTCCCTTACAGGAGTAAAAGAGGGTAAAATGTATTTTTGCAGTTCTCTCCATATAGCTTAGCTCGGATGACTCATTAAAACATAATTTAAGATTTTGTTTAATCAACCCACAAATGAATTGTTAAAGTGTCCTTTTCAAATCTTTGTAAGACTGAACAGAAATAAGGAATTACAATTATTGCTTTTTTAATTACAGGGATCGAGATTCGTAACTTCTGTTTAGCCTTATTCAAATTTCAATAATAATAATAATAATAGTAAGGCTCTAACCTTCTCTCCCTCGTGCGAGTACGGTCTACGAAGAGAGAGGTTAAGGCTCTTACATGTCCGCCACTCTGCCTAGTCATCGCGCGCCATCTCTGATGCGGGGGATATGGCAAGCACTGCGCCTTACACACCCGTCATTATTACCTGCTGAAGCGAGCGCAGGTACTCAATTATTTTTAGTGACTGACTAGGCCACAAGCCAGGCTCTCTGACCCCGAGAAATAAATCCGGGTCAGTCAGTGCCCCCCCTCAACCACGGGATCACGCTGATATATTTATATTTCAATAGTTAAGTTTATAAATATACGAACGATGGCTTAAAAGGTGGAACAGAATTACAAAGAAAATTTATTTAACATTTGCGATACGAGAATTTCATTAGTGACTGGAGACATAAAATGATGCATTGGAAATAGTTTAAATAAGTTCCATCCTGTCTTTAATTTCACTTGCAGTCTTTCTTTTAAGTCAACATTTATAGTGGTTCTCTTGATGTCTTTCATAATTTTTTACTCGTCTAAAAACTATGCATTCTGAGTTGATTTTGCATTTTGGACAATTAATTTGAGTTTCTGAACAGTTACAATAAAGAAACGTAGCTACCTATTCTTGCCTTCTTCATGCCTTTTATGCGACACTTGTCTGAGTAGGTAATGCGCAATAATACGTAGGAATTTTGTAAAGTAAGTGCACTATACTTGCGTAGCAATACAATAATCTCCAGATATAAAGAGTAACAGTAGCAAACCACCAGCAAAGACCTCATGAAGTACGTAGAGAGGTAAAACGTTTCTGCGAAATATTATAACTAATTATATATTATTAAATATTATTAAAATATAATTAAAATTATATAATCTACAAAATGAGCAGCACTTTAGCCTAAGTACCATAAGGTAAGTAAAAGCAGAAAGCGTTAGGCATGTGCTACCGTGCTTAAGAAGTGCTCTTCAAACTCTTACTTAAATTTCTCAATAGTCTACTAAGAGACATCCTCTCTAAGCAATCATACTTTAAAGTGCCGTAGAAGTTTTTAAATAAGAAAAATCAGCGTTTTCAAGATTATATAGAACAGCTGACCTTCAAACTTTAAGAACAGGTACATCTGCTACTAGCTCTTCAACGGAATCTAATTTTTGAATAACTATATTGTAGAAAAGGGTGGAAAAGTGTACTCTTGGTATAAAACAACTTTTTTGACATCAAATAGGTATTGGTCAAACAATCAAAATGATGCTGTAGGATGTCGACAACTATGACAAATCTAAGTTTGGCTTCAAAACTGTAAAGTTTTTGTCTGGGACAACTATGTCCCTCGAGAGCTTTTAACGCACTTAACAAAACCGGCAGAGTAATGATGAAGTACTGTTAAACAGACACGTGCAACAGACTCTCTTAGCACTACTCAGATGCGTGCATCAAAGTATTATATTTAAGTTCTTTTTCTCCACTCTTTCAGAAATAAATCTACTAGGCAATTTTCCAAACTTTTATACAAAATCGAAGGTAGGGTGGTCGTATTTGCAGAAGTATCCTTATTACTAACAGACCAACTAAACCATAAAACTAGTATGTCCTCTAAAATGTCGTATATTAAAAAACTCTATAAAATCACTCTACTAAAATGCAATTGTAACTCCCCCTCCCTTGCGTATGATAATACTGCATCCATTAATAACCTCTACTTGGGGTAAACTTTTTATGATGACAACGTCCACTACCCTGTAGAGTTTTCCTTCTAACAATAAGTAAGTACTCCGATGACGTTTTAGAACGCTAAGCCGACCAAACTATAATGCTAAATGAAAAAACGATGGAATCTGTAATCGCATAAAAAAGCTCAAAGGAAATGTCTTTTTCGAATGGAATTAAAAAATAATTCCTTTTTCTAGATATCATAAAACACATTTTTTAAATTATTTATTTACTTTATTAACCTTCTTTGTTCCAGATTTATTAATTTTTTCGTTGTAACCCTATGGATGCTCCAAATGGCAGATATTATACCTAACGTGGGCTACGAAATTAAAATATCGTTTTCTTCTCAGATCAACTGCGACAACACGCTATGCATCATCCTTTTGAAAAATAAATTTATATTTTTTCTCTAAAATCTCCAGACAGCCAACAATTAGCGCTCATAGTACTCCAACAAATTTAAGTTCGTTAACTCCTGTAGAAAATACGCTATCAAAATAGGCTATCAAAAATGTAACAAATTTTTTATTTGGTTTAAGGCAGGACAAAAGATTCGCTAACTACCATTTTCCCTACTAACACTCATTTCAAATCGGCATTTGTTACTCCAAATTGCCTTCCTCCACTCATTTGAGTTTTCATTTTGTGCTTTTGAGCTTCTTCTACAATTCGGGTAATAATGACTGGTCTTTGTCTAAAACAGAGTATTTTTAAGAAGCTAAAACGGAACATAGACTTTCCATGTTATTTTCTTTTTTAAAATCATTTTCTATCCGCCATTTTATAAGGTTTAATTATTTCTTTTATTCTTATATTATTTTAGGGTCTACTACTTCGTTTGCTTAGAACAAGTGTTAGGTGTTATAGAACACAAATGAAAATGTAAGAAGTAAACAATTTTATTGGATGGTTAAGAATTCCTGTGATTTTTCTATGGTAAAACAACCAATAACTTTCTCTGACGAAGTCTTAAACTACTAAGTCAAATTTCTCAAAGTAAAAAATCTTCTTAAGTCTCTGAAGACGATAAATAAAATAATGTGTAAAAATGTTGTAAATATTTGAATAAAGCTAATAGAAAATAAATTTGAAATGAATAGACAAACTAATGTTACTCAACGCTTCCTCATAATCACATTGACTCACCGGTTGCACTGTGGATCAACTTTGAAAAGGGATCACCACAAAAAGACATCGCCGCAGTACTCCTGCCATGGATTCGTTGGTTTTAAAACCAATTCGACTTTCATCTTTGTAGAAAACTCCAAACAGTTGGAGAGAAGGGTAAATTTATATAAATTCTCCCTACTGAAGTAAACACTTGTGAAAAATTAAGCCTTTTGTTTTCAAGCTTTGGCGCTTACTCGATACATTACAATAAACTTCGAAGATTGTTATGTAATTCTATCGTTTTTAAAGTTTAAACCTTTTTTGCATTCCCATATTTCGAACTATTTTGTTAAGAAATTTTGCTTGTCAAAAATAGAAACAAAACTCATTCTTTGAGTTCTATAAATTCAATATTTTGGAACACCAATCGCGCGCAAATTTTGTGATGGCTCATTTACTTCCGAAAAGTTGAAACATGGCACCATGCATTCGAAACAAGAGTGGATGAATCCTAATGGTAGTAAATTATCTATTTGCAAAAAGAATAGGATCACTCTTCAGCTCTTAAGTTGACAGGATTCAATTTATTCGATTCTTACGCGCAGCCAGCTAAATGTAGGTTAACTGATTTCTTAGCGCTACAGTTTTAACTTTATCAATCATTCGCTCTCATAATTTTTATCTTATCATTCCGGGACTTTTTCAATCTTTGTAATTAATATAATAATCACTATTTCTATTAATTTAACAGAAATAATATTTCACCAAATAACTGCATTCCACGTCAATATGCTCGTTTAATATAATTGCAAAAAGCTGTGAAATATTTTATTATTGGCAATAAAAGAATTTTATCGCATTCTCGCAATTGTTTAATTAACATTTGATTTATTTTTTAATTACACAACTGGATCACTAACTATAAGTTTGCTAAAATGCTATGCAATTTAATGGCCATTAAAATTACTACACTTAACAGAACCAGCTTTTAATAATATTTTACTGAAAATCTAATAATAATGCTTTGTTTGGAAAACTTTACTGTTTCACACCTAAAATGGTGGTTTACATAATTTTAGTCTTAACTGACAATATTCTTAAATTTAACAATACGAGGTACATTCAAGTTATAACACTTCCGAATCTTTTCTTAGGACTGGGAACAGATAGAAACAGGCGGTTTATTTCAAAATACGCACGCACTCTTTGTGAATGCGCGACAGAAATGGCAGCATTGCACAGCACATAAGACTCTAACGACAGCGGCGAGAGTAAGGACTGTTTTTGACATTTAAAATGGCGACGTTTTTATTACAAGAATAACGTGTAATAATTGTTTTCTCCATTTGCGTGGTGTGACACCAATTGAAATTCATTGCCAGTTGAGTGAGACATGTGGTGATGGTGTTATGGATATATCTAATGTGCGTTTGTGTGATAACAAACCAAAACAATCTCGACCTCGCACCAGCCGGTCTGACGACATGATCAAGCGAGTGGAGGAAATTGGTTTGGAGGATTGCCAAATGAGTGTGGACCACATCGCCTCCAAAGTTGGCATTTTCGTGGGAGCTGTCCACACAATTCTGCTTGAAGACCTGAAAATGCAAAAAGTGTCCTCCGGATGGATGCCACGAATGCTGATAACTTTGAAGGAACTTCTTATGCTCCCTACATACCTGACCTGGCTCCTAGCAACTTTTGACTGTTTCCAACGATGAAAGACACTGTCCGTGGTCGCAAATTCACTAGTCGAGTCGCTATTGCATTAGCGATTTTTCAGTGGTCAAAGAAGACGCCTAAAGAAGCGTTTGCAGCGGCCTAGGAATCATGGCGTCGACCTTGTGGAAAATGTGTACGGCTGCAGGGAAATTATGTCGAGAAGTGACACAAGTTTTACAGTTTTCGTGTGATTAGTTTGTGAGAAAAAAAATCAGAGCTGTTATAACTGGAATCCACCTCGTATGAGCCAAGCTCTGCACCAGTTTTAATACGGTTCTGCTTTTAGATATAAAGTCAAGCATTGAATTTATTAAGAGACAATTTTCCTGCCAGCAGTAATAAACAGACTGAGACTGCTATCGTGTACATGACTAATGTCGAAATTATCCATTTATTAATTATTACAAAATTTTCCTTTTTCTTATTGTATGGCATGAGGTATTACCAAGTCCACTTATTTATTAAAAATGCAAACATTACTTTTATTATTCTCATTACTAATCATTCGAATTAATGCATAATCTAATTGTTACGATAAAAAAGAGTTTTGTTAATAAAAACTGTTTTTAATTTAAAAAAAAAATCTTACTTAATACGTATCCAATTAATAAATAGATTTAAACTTAGTTGACCCTCACAAAATGATCTACAAGCTTCCGACAAAGAACAAAGAATCCAGATAAAAGCACATCATGTATTTAATTTAAGACCATTTTGCTGAATTTAATTTATTATGGTTATCAGATTCAATAGTCCACCTCCCCTTAATAAGATAGTAAAAGTAGCAAAATAGCGATTGATGTAGTTTAAATTTCTATGCCTTTCGCAGAAATTCCTTCAGCTCTACTAGTAAGTCTATAAATGTGTTAAAAACCACATTACATAAAAAAGCAATGACGTAATCTAAAAAATTATCAATTTAATACAATAAGATTATACTTTAAAGACACACCACAAAAAATGGTCTTACTGCACTGATAGCAGGATATATCAGGTACACGTTTAAAAAAATCATCACGGTATCGTGGTTATGTTTTACATCTGTCACTCATCCGATTATTCGCTTTGGAAAGCTACCAAGAGGCTCAAACGTCCACAACAGCATAGTACACCCCTACGATTAGAAAACAATACCTGGGCTAGAAGTGACTACGAAAAAGCTCTAGCCTTTGCTAGATACCTATCTGGAGTTTTTAAACCATTTGATGCAAAAATTGCTAAAGCTGAAGAACGTGAAATTCAGGCACCATTCCAAATGTCACCACCTATTCAACCGTTTAAACGCGAGGAAATTAAGACCGCAATCCGAAAAAATCTAAACCCCCGTAAGGCACCAGGATATGACCTCATAAAAGGAAAAGTACTCAAAGAATTACCAGAAAAGGGTTACACGTACGTAAAGTACTTGTACAATGCAATATTACGACTAAGATACTTTCCCGAGCAATGGAAGGTAGCCACAATCATTCTCATTCCCAAACCTGGAAAACCTGTTGAAGACGTAACGTCCTATAGACCAATTAGTCTGCTGTCGATCCTGTCCAAAGTCTTTGAAAAGCTACTACTTGAGAAAATTATGCCAATACTCATAGACAACATTCTAATACCTGAACACCAGTTTAGCTTTCGAAGATAACATTGCACAGTAGAGCAAGTGCATAAAATAGCAGATGCAATCATCAAAGACTTTGAAAACAAACGATACTGCTCTGCAGTCTTTATTGACATTAAACAAGCCTTTTATAAAGTCTGGCACGAGGTCCTACTTTATAAACTTAAAAATATCTTTCCATCAGGATACTACCAATTACTCAAGTGTTACCTCTCAAGTAGAACCTTTCTTGTCAGATATGGTGAATCTCAAACACCTCTATATCCCATCAACGCAGGAGTCCCTCAAGGGAGTGTTTTGGGCCCGATACTGTATTTGCTGTTTACGTCAGATCTTCTCACCTCGCAACCAAGTATTGCTAGTTTTGCAGATGACACGGTTCCACTGTCATCACACCCTGACCCTCTACAGCATCTAACCATCTCCAAAACCACTTGCTCAAAGTAGAAAGCTGGTGCAAAAAGTGGCGCATACAAGTCAACGAAACAAAATCAACGCATGTTACCTTCACCACTAGGCGGGACAAATTGTCCACCGGTTCAGTTCAATAATCAGCAGATACCCCGAACAAAGAGCGTCAAATATCTGGGAATCCACTTGGACAGACGGCTAAATTGGAGGAAACACACTTGGACAAAAATGAAGCAATTAGGGATCACAATACAAAAAATGTACTGACTTCTAGGCAGAAAATCCCAGTTGTCATTATCTAATAAAATTAATTAATCAAACCAATCTGGCCATATGGCAGACAAATGTGGGGTACTGTCAGCAATTCGTATATCGATATTCTAAGACGCTTCCAGTTCAAGGTTCTTAGATCAATGGTAGATGCGCCATGGTGTCACAAATGATGTCATACGAAGAGACCTCGACATTCCTATAAGTCAATGATGAAATTCATAAATATAGCAACCGCTTTAAGGATAGGCTTAGAGCACACCCCAATCCACTCGTGGACGATGAACAACCACGATTAAAAAGATTTAAATTCTCCGAACTTCCAACAAGTTTTGAGTAATGCGATCAGTGACAGTGTAGTGAATTAGATTGAGTTTAGTTAGACTAGGTTATGTTATCTGTCAAATCTTAATTGTATCTATGAAGGAAATACTCAGTGGGTTATTTTCTAACATGTTGTTTATATACAATGTCAAAGTACTTACTGAATGTTGCTGAGCAGCAGATTGTAAAGTGATAATAAATTAAAAAAAATTGTCACTAAGAGCTACTTTCAGAGTACATGTACACATTCTGTTTCGATATAGTCAAATTATATAAGAAAACATGGGGCCGGCGAAGAGATTGCTCTGTAAGCAATCTCAGAACGAACTTAAAACTTAAAAATTCGAAATCGAATATCTCGAAAATTATTCGACATAGAATTTTTTCGACTTCATTTTCGAATTCAGCGTAAGACTTCCTATAAGAATCCATTTTCAAATTTTAGAAAATCTCAAATTTTGTGACGGACCGACTGACAGACATTCAGTAACGAACTTTTTAACTTCGTTGAAAATTACCACTTATAGTTATAACTCAGAACACGACAAAATCGTCAGCAGTTAACTGCATTACAATGTAAAATCTTTAAGGAATTATCGCGACATCATTCATGCAAATAAAACGGACACGTCATTAAAATCTAAGAGTTAATTAAAAACATAACAGTTACAAGTGCAGCTTATATTTATGAAAATTAAAGAAAGCTGTAAATGGTAATTTGAAAACTAAGTGACTCTTAAATTAAAATTAATTATTGGAAGCAGCAAACGTGTAATTTAAATCTTAAATCAATGTGAGTAATATAAATTGGGAAATTAGTAAATTCATTTGCCTACTTCATAAGCAGTAAATTAGGTATTTCCATGCAATAAATTATCTCTAAAAATTTTCCTTTCAATTTGAAATGAACCAATTGCTTGACGAGTGTTTTGTAGCAAAATCCACTATTAGAACACTGAAAATATCGGAGTTAGCAATACTAGCAAAAATGCAATAATAGAACAATTGTCGGTAAAAAAAAATTGTATTGTTAACTAATAAATAAAAGCAATAAATTTTAGTAAATAGATAATTGGAATGATTAGTTGTACAAAAAAAATTACTCAGTAAGTTTGTAGGATGACTGTTAGATGGCCCCACTATTGAAAATCGATATAAGGGCGCGTTCACTGAGAATTGGCCACCCGGCGCTCGCGACGTTATTTTCGCCCGAGCGCGCTGTGTTCAACTCGCTCGTACTCGTAGGAAGGAGACTAGAAAAAGAATTAAAAAATATAAATCGATAGATTTTGATCTGCTCTTCCTGAGGGTGCCATCAGTTTTTGCTCAAAACCCTGTTTTCGTAATGAAAAATGAGTTTGAAGTTCGGGATGTTTCTCCAAAATTCGTCACAACTTTTCATAGTAAAATTGATAGGAATCGAAAGAGCAACTATTCGGCAACACCTCCATAAATTTCCAGAGTGGGAGAGCAACAAATGCGTAAATGACAAGCAAATAAAGATAGCGGCATGGAGGCAGACGCGCGCGACGCAGCGTAGCTGCAAACGTGTCTGCGTTGTCTTTGTATATTTTTATCAAATATTAAATATAAATGTATTTTGCCGATGTAGGATATTTAATGAAACTTATAAAAATAAATTACCATGCATGAAAAAAAATAAAATTTTCATTTTATAATTTTTTTGATGTACCTGCACATTATTTTATCTTATGTAGTATAGGCCTTTTAGCACTTTTTTTTTTGAAGAGAATCGTCTGGTGCAGACTTTTTTTCAGTATTTGTTAACCGAGAAGTCATCTTTAATTTATGCATTAGAACTCAATACTAATTCACTTTAGCTCGGCACTTTGTTAACATGGCTAATTACATGTTAATTCACGTCCTTTTTTACGTATAATAATATTATTATTAATAAATTATATTATAAAATAAAATTACAAAACAAAAATATTTCAAAAAAAGAAAAATTTTTTCTAATGAAAGCAAGTCGTTAAAAAATGGTAATTTTCATTGCGTGAAACCATTACACGGAACGCAGCGCCTGGAGTTGATAGAATTCTTAAAATCCGAATCTTTACACCTAGTTCCACCTATTAAAAAAGTTGCAAAGAAAAGCACAACGAGCAAAACTACTTCTCGGTCAACAAATACTGAAAAAAGTCTGCGCCAGACGATTCTCTTCAAAAGAAAAAAGTGCAAAAAGGCCTATACCACATAAGATAAAAAAGATGCAGGTACATCAAAAAATTAAAAAATATAAATTTTATTTTTTTTCATGCATGGTAATTTATTTTTATAAATTTCATTAAATATCCTACATCGGCAAAATACATTTATATTTAATATTTGATAAAAATATACAAAGACAACGCAGACACGTCGGCGATAACCCTTTATTTGCTTGTCATTTATGCATTTTGCGCTGGGTGGCCCGTTCTCAGTGGACGCGCCCATAATGTTTAGGAAGTACTAACCTTCAAATGATACGTGCCAAAATTTCATGACAAGCTGACGTTTCGTTCACAAGTTACAGTGGTTTTAGTGACGCTACTATTGTAATTTTGATGCGTTGATAAAGCATTGCTTTTTAATGGGAAAAATACAGTTCAAACAAAGCAATGACTTGACAAGTGTTATTCGGACTTTGCTCCAACGAGGTAAATGGTAGAGAAGTGGTTTGCTAATTTTAAACGCGATCGTACAAACATCGATGATGCTGAACCCTCTGGTCGCCCAAATTCGGCAGTTGTTCGAGAAAACATAAAAAAGTCCACAGAACAGTTTTGGTGAATCGTAAATTAAAGTTGCATGAGATAGCTCACACTTCAAAAAAATCAGAAGGTAATGGATTCACCATTTTGCATAAACATTTGTCCATGAGAAAACTCTGTTTAAAGTGGGTACCGCGTTTGCTCCCAGTCTATCAAAAATAACAACGCGCCAACGATTTAGAGCGCTGTTTGAGCTGTTTCAGCGTAATAAAAAGGACCTTTTTATGCATTATGTGACAATGAATTAAACATGGATCCATCACAATACTCCAGAGTCAAACCGGCAGTCAGCTGAGTGAACGACAAAGAGCGAAAGCTGCCCAAAGCGACCAAAAACGCAAATGTCAGCTGGTAAGGTTATGGCCTCGGTATTTTGAGACGCGCACGGTATTTTATTCATCGATTGCCTTGAGAATGAAAGAACCATGAATAGCAAATATTATATGGCGTTATTGGTGCTTTTTAAGAAAGGAATTGTGAAAAAATGACTCCAAATAAAGAAAAAAAGTGCTGTTTCACCAAGATAATGTACCGTGTTACAAGTCGATCGAAACAATGGCAAATTTGCACGAATTGCACTTTGAATTTCTTTGTCATCCATCGTATAAGTGATTTCCGAAACTGAAGCCTTGTTCTACAAAAAAGTCATCAAAATGTTACAGAAGCGTTGGAATAAATGTATCACTCTTAAAGAAGACCATCTTAATGAATAAAGTCAATTTTGCCTAACAGTTGTTGTTTTATTAGTCATCCTACGAACTTATTGAGTAATGTGTTAAATTTTAAATATTTGGTTTTGTATATGGCGATGACTTAATAATAAATAATGAGTTGTTTTGTGCTCATTTCTATAAGAGATGTTATTAGAATTTTATGGAAATTGAACAAGAAAATCCACAAGAGGAAATTAATATGTTATGCTTTCTGGAACAAGAATTGTTAGTAAAAGATTCATTTCCCAACAAGATAATAATTCTAGACATTTATCAAAACTTATATGGGCTCATATGGACTTTCTAAAGCAAAAGCAAGCATACCAAAATCTTAAAATTATGGTTCGTTCTCTATAATCTCCGAATATTAATCTTAACGAACTGCTATGAGATGAGCTCGATGAAACGGTCGTAAGACTTGTCCCACGTTATAACTATGGAAAAAACTACAGAAGGAGAGAAGAAAAATTTTGCCAAAAACCTTGAAGAAAGTGTTAATAGAATGCTTCGATTATGTAAAGCAATTTTCACAAAAAAGGGTAGCCACTTGAAGCCTCACAAATTTTAAAAAACTAAAATATATGATACGCTTAAACCAATTTGTTGATTTAGGATTGATAGAAGCTGTTGATAAGGAGGAGGGAGGGTACTCTTAAGAAAATTTTGTTGTTAACACCGAGCGTGCATTAAACAAGTTTTCGTTAACAGCAAATTTATTTGTTTCTTCAACTATTAACCACTATAATCCCTATTTAATCAGAGTAAACCTATAAAATCCATTATTTCTTATTGAGGATTAAGTTATCGCTAAAAAATCTATCTTTCATATATATATATATATAAAATCTGCACCTCTTCTACTCTCAATTGTAGAGTATTATAACAAAACTATTTTATTTTTCATCTAATTTTCTTTCGATATTTTTCTCCATTTCTTTCTATCGCTTGCTAAGGTATCAGTCTGCTTTCATATTAATCCTCTAATCGTCAGTAACTTTGCCACTTTATTATCCCAGATCTTGCGAGATTTATCTGTTCTCAACTTTTCAATGCTGATACTTATATCAACATTTTGTTGGGACTCTACGGTTCACATCAGAGCACGGCCTACGAACTGAAAGGTTAAGCCTCTCATATGTTGGCCTTCACCACCCAGTCGTCGGAAACCGCAATTAAACGCTTCAACCGCGTGCAGACACTGACACATATACAGTGTCAAAAGTTCTTCCTATAATTTCAATTTTGCACTTTTTCTACTTTTTCAACACCAATCTTCTATAAATATTCACAAGGTTTGTGTATTTAAGATATTTTTTGTTTCAACTGTATTTTAACACGTTTTTAAAATGATAAATAATTTTTTATTGACACTCGTAAAACATGGATGTGTTATTGAGATTATAAAGTTGACAAATTATGTGCTCAATATCAAATGTTCAATTTTTTATACCTGAATTTCTTAAAATTAATAACGAGTTTTTAAAATAAAGGCCGTCATCTGCTACTCTTCTACAAATTGTCAAATTTGATCAATGTGCTATTCAGGCTTCTTAAGATTAAAGAATTATAAAAATAATAATAGTTTTATCAAAAGACTCAAATCGGAGACTAAGAAGTGCTCCGTTCATCGGGCGAGACTGTAATGGAATGGAGCAACGTCTGAACTGAAGGTGGGGCGCAAAAGAACCTCGATGTCATCCAGCTCCTCATATTTCTACTTAATCTTCTTGGTGGCGTACCGTTTAGCTTGCTGAAGCAAAGAACGTTTTTGTAAAACCAAAATCGAGTACTTATCGTAGAATTGATCGAACTGCTGGTAACAGAGTTTCACAAAGATAACGCGACCATTAAGTGCAAGTTCAAATTCAAACTCCTTCAAAATACCACCACACGCAAATCATAATCTTCATGCAGAATCGGTTTTGACTCACTTCTTTTGTTTATCGTAATTAACCGGGTAGTCTCACTTAGCATCCGACGTCACAACTCACTTCAACAGGTTGTTTGCAGATCTGGACTTGCTTAGCCTACGCTTCTTGTGCACAAAATCTTGTTTATGCAAGTAATAAATGCAGTTTAATGGGACGAAACTATGCCAGAGCTCGGCTGCTTGATGACGGCTCATCTTTTGACGCTGCCAACAAACTCCGTTCTTCAACTTTGAAATAAATATTTCCTTCGTTAAAGTTCTTGAACCATTTAGCCACTGTTCGTTGAGCAATTGGTTCTTCTTCTTCAAATTCGAAAGTTTCCTGCGCAGCATTTTTTGTGATCCGACCTTTTTTTCCAATAACTGCGTACAAAACCGCGCAGTTCATAGTTTGTAATCTCGTAATCGACGTCAGCCATCCTAAAATCGTGACAATTTTTGGCCAACCTTTAACTCTTATTGATTCCATTTTTTTATAATTCATACACATAAAAATCAAAATTTAGCTCCATAAATAGAACCACCCCTTTCATGAAATTGGCAAAAGATTTACCTTTTTTTCTAGTTTTCTTAAGATAAATTTAGTATGAAAAGACTGTTATATTGTTATATAAAAATCTGTTCGATTAATTGCCAATCTACGCAAATAATACCTAACAGATAGGTGTGCAGAGTAATTCGAAGTTTTGTTGAATTGGACAACTGAAGGCTAAGCTACAAGCATTTTCCCTCAAATGATATATGCAGAAACTAAACTATAATAACACTGGCAATTTCTCACTAACTTTCACTACGCTATAATTTCCATACTAGTGTTTGTCCATTAACAATCCAAACTTTTTGATTAGCAAAAATTACAACAGATTTTATTACAGCAGATACTTGGCTGTTATGTGAGTAAAAGTAATGAATACAAGTTTTGTGGCAACACACTAAACTTGTGGTAATCTATCTGGAGCGTATTAGTCTCTCCAGGCAGTGGATGATTTTCAGGAAATTATTGTTAAAGAAGGAAGCATTTCTTATTTTTTAGATTACATTGTTTCACACACAACAGATACGCTTGAAAAAGTACTTTTTCCTTCAAATGGATTCTTTGCAATAGGTTAAAAATGTTCTTTATATGTAGTAAACACTCTTTTAGAACCTTAAATGATATAATTCAAATAGTTCATTTAACCAGTGCCTAACATAATTTGTTTTGCAGTGTTTAATGTATTGAAGCTGGTCACGAATTGCCAACCAATAATTATTTTGTGATAAATCTTAAAACTAAGGCTAAATATATTTAAATAAATCCAGTAACGTTCTAAGTTTAAAGCTAATTGGTACGCTTCTTCTGCTTTTAAATCGCATAATCACTACTTTACCTCAAATTTGTTGTCCAAGAGTCAAGAAGCTTCCATACTTAAATGCTGATAAAGTCTACTTTTATGTTTACCTGCAAATCTTTTGATCTCAGATCGACAAGATCACGATGATTAAATATTCTTATTGCGTACATACCAGAAAACATTTTCCATGTCATTCATAGTACTTTGTTCTAGAAAGTTTATATGATCTTAATATTAGACGCAGTGGTACATTTCTAGATTAGTACACCATGTAATCAAATTTATTTCTATAATCTGCTTGTAACACACTGGCAACCTACAGTTTCTACCCATAAGCTAATACAGTCGTTTATATTCACTGCCAATTTGAATTTTTTTTTTAACGTCATACCAAAGTATTTAAGTTTTCGAGATAATAGTACCACTGATACCGAGGAGAAAGTTAATTAACGACTCTTTTATTGATAAAATTGATATGGCTAGATTCAAACTCATCGAATTTAATTTTCTATTATTAGGCCAATTAACAACTTTGCTGCAAGCTCTGTGATTTTTCTGTAAAACTGTGTTTTGGCTACGTCATCAGTGAAAATAGCTATTGTGATTTCTTGCATCTTTGGAATGTCGTTTGTAAAGTAGGTAGTGGACTGGTTCTAGTACACTACCTAAGGTACACCAGTATAAATTTCTTGAGGTCCGAATATGGATCTTTCTGCCAACTACAAATAATCTACCAGAATCGAAGAAAATATTAGAATTTTAAATACTGCCTGAACACATACTGGTAATTTACAATCAGTTTTTTATTTCACATTAACTTGTAATTCTCGGCTTTTAAGAAACATGTCAATATATCTGGAGACGATCAAAAGCAGGCTTGTAAGATTTCACATCTTGAAGAAATTTTTTGCGTTTTGGTAGCCGCTTTGCAGATGGGGGGGGGGGTATCATACTAGAATTTGAACGACATATTGAGAAAGTAAGTAAACAAGACTAACTTTCTTGAGCAGTTCTTCAAAATCTGCCCTGTGGTCAAATAGAATCCTGGAGCTTTTAGTGGATTCAAATTGGTCTTGATCTTCTTCACTACTTATAAATGTGATTTTCTAGAACATCAAATGTGGTTTGGGCTTGCAACAAAAGTCCTAACTTTTTCTTTGTTGTCCCTGACTTATGGGCTACTATTTTATCTCTGATGGGGGACTGGTGGTTACTAGCTTTATAATTTTCTTGGTAGTCTTCCAAAATAAGTCGTCCATTTCTTCATCAGTTGCTTCAGCTCACAATTGCAAATCCATAAATTCTTCATTCTTCTGTATTTGTCTTTTCAGTTTTATATCTCATTATTTTGAATAGATTTATCAATTGGACCTCGTGGCGGTATGTATAATAAAAAAGTAACTTCCCTGTATATTTCTCTTATTATTTTTTTATAAATTTCTTTTCCATTTTATATTTTTTATAAATTTAGTGCTGTTGTTTCTTACACTTTATCAATTATATTTGCTATTGTTTTTGCATTCATAACTTTTAAGCTTTTATACGCCATCATTTTTACTTTATCAAAAATTCTTATAGTGATAAATCTGCTATGATGTCTCCCAATATGGAGAGTCTTCTTTTATAAGGTCATTCACACTACTAGTGGACAAATTAATTATTTTCATATGTGCAAAGACATTTTAACGCCCTTTATATATCATTTTTACTCTTTGTTGGCCACCTTGGTTGTTAATTGAATAAAATATTCTAAATACCTTTTCCTTCTTAAAATAACAATCGACACGATTAGTGTCATCATTTTTCAGTCTTTTATTTTGTCAAAGAAATAAGAACTCAACTTGCGTAGATTACCACTACATATAACAGACTTTCAACATTTTTTTGTGCAATCAATCATTGTATAGTACTATACAAACACAGGCATCTTTCAAGTGTTTAAAATAACTTTGTTTTATTCATCAATCAATTGTAGACTTGCACTGTTTAAAACTTTAATTCTGTATAGTTCTCTATAATTTGCTACGTATACTTTATCCTTGGTCTTTTTCTTGAGGTATTTTATTAAGCCGTATCTTCTTTTTACTATGTAATTTCAAAGGTTCTTATTTTGTCGCATTTTTCTTAGTACTTCTTCATTCGTAACTCTGCCAATCTCTTTGCTTTCATTATTTTTCAATAACACCACATTTTCAGAGCTTCTAGTCTTCGTTTGTCACATTTCAATTTTTTCAACTCGTAAATTTGTAGTAACTGCATCATTTGTTTTAGTGAGGTGTAGATATTTTATCTTTTAGAAGATTTCTCTATTAGTAAAGTTTTGTTACTTATTTTTTGTTTACTGTTATTATTTCTTAACTTTCTCTATAGTTTTATTTTTCCTTTTATTTTTATTTGCTCATGTTTACGCTTTCAACTAACCATTATTTTTGTATTTGCTTTATTTATCTTGATTTTATATCTTAGCTTTAGTATACGCTGCACCTCGTTTGGTGCTTCTTCTAGTTCCTCTTCCCTTTTTACCAGAAGAGCAATATCATCTCTATAGCGCAGAGGCTCAACCTTTTCGCCTTTTATTATCACTTCACACTTCGTTAAAATCATTTCTTCTGTATATATTAAATAAGGCTGATAATAATGCACAACCCTGCTTCACTTCTATTCTTCTATCACTCTATTTTATTCCAATTGATTTAAAACTACCAAACAAGTTGTAGCAGTTACAATTATCAAAAGTTTTTATTATCTATGGTCGAAATATAAGTTTGTCTTTCTTTCCTTTCTGTTCTCTACGAATAGTCTCAAGGCTTCCTAAAACAAAACTAATATTTTTTTAAGTTCTTCTCTAGTTTATTTTGGTGATTTGCACATTCATTATTATTACCTTTTTTTATTATTGCTATCATGATGTTTTTTGTCAAAGCAAATGATATTTCTCCTTTTTGGTAAATATTACTAATTGATCTATAGAGAAGCCGAAGAGCATTTGTTCCTGGGCATTTAATAATCTCTGCTGGTAAAAGTTTTGCATTTTCAAAATAAATTAACTAACTACGACAAAAACTAGAAGACCTTAAAGTTTTGGAAATTAAAAAATAAATTAAATGTAAAATATCTTCATAGAAATAGTCTACTATTTATTACTTCCAAAAATCTTCATATGTATGTCAATATTTTTGAATAATACTTTATATTAAGCGATATTACTAGTTTTAATACGAGAAGCCGTACAGCATAACGTTTGTCTGGTACACAACATAGTCTACTGAAAAACTGAGCATAATTGGTGACTCCTTATTTAAGTGATAGATGAGAGTAATGTTTCTTCCCTACTTTATTATCTACTTCATATTCCACCCTAGTACCCTAAGTACCTACTTATTATTGAGTTTAAATTTTGCCTTTAACTTTTTATCATTTTCGTTTTTGTCTTTAAATACTACAATAGTTAAGCAATATTTATGCTGTACTCCTGTTAGTTTATTTCAAAATTTTCTTTACCTGTTCTCCAGCATCTTCGTTTTGTGTTCTGCTCATCTTCGTTAGAAACAAAATCAACCGCTTGACAATAGCAAATTGTTACTACTTTACTTAATCGCCATATATGACACAGTCGTACTTTCTAGCTCTCAGGTGCAAAGAAACTGCGTGGTTGCATTTGCAGGCAAGTGGTATCCTTTTTATTGAAATTTTACTATTGGCGGTGTAAATGCATTTGGCTTCATAAAAACTACATTGAAACTGACCTTCCGTTAATCAACTTTCGTATAAAAAAGAAATTTAATTTGGGTTAATTTAACAACTCTTTTATACTACACGTGTTAGTAATGATAAAGAATAATTAAATAAGAAATCAAAGAATGCGGATTTGAAAAGGTGCACCATTATTATATAATTCGTCTTTGCACCAATAGAATAGAATTACTGTGTTGAATATTCCATTCAAATTCAAATGTCCAAACAAAGCTAAAAGTATGAGTCACCTTTAAGTTCACAAAGATTGCTTGTAGTACAAATGTGCATCTGTTATAATACACCGAAGCTGCCCAAAAGAAAGAAACTTAGTGACCGAGAACGTTTATGAGTTCACTATTTATAAGAACAGAGTCTCATATTGAATTTCTTGTCGGATTAACCAAAAGTGAATTCAGAGAGAACAAACACAAGAAGCTCTTCGAGTTTACTCTTTTGTTTAAAAATTGATTAAAAGATTCATCTACACCTACAGCGACATTTGCGGAGAGGGTTTGGGAAAATATCATATATTCAGTAAGTCTAATTTTAAAACAGGTTTAACAAAGCGCTTTACAGTTATTTGTAATCTTCAAATCATAACTATACGTTTGTTACACACATATACTGGTAATAAAGTTTAAATTTAATAAGCGTGACTTTCGTGAGAAAACGAATGTGACGCCTACACTTAAATAAGGAAGAGATCTAGAAATAGTTAGCTCATACTTTTAAGATTTGTAGATGTAATACTTACACGTATGTAACTGAAGTAAATTTAGTAGAATCCACCACTAATTGTAGTCAGCTTTATCTTTTAAATTTGACATAAATTAGGTCTCCTTATTGATATATTTTTATTTGACTACAGACCACAAAGTCTACTATTAATTGTGGAATACAATATCTTCCAAGAGATGCTTCTTACAGACGGCTACTTGTTTGAAGAAATTTTCCACAATGTTTTCGTACAAATGCGTTTTGCAAATTACAGCTTTGACGTAGCCCCAAGGAAGAAAGTCTAGTGGTATCAGATTGCATGATCTGGGCAGCCAATCGAAGTCTTTATTTCGAAAAACCAAAAATCATCCTCGATGTGGCATCCACTTCTGTCAGTCAGCGTTTCACGATAATGCCCATCATTCACTGAAACGGTCTTACCAGCCTCATTTTCGAGAAAATACTAACTAAACGCAACTCATTGGGGATGGAGAAGCTTATTTTTAATTTTTACACTCCCCAAATGTAACTTTATAATTTTGCTTATTTACGTACTCAGAGGAATGAAAATATGCTTTATCAGCCAGGATAATTTTCTTGAATAAATGAATCTCAATCTCTTGCATCTACAACCCCCAATTAACAAATATGCGGCGTTGTTCATGATTTGCCGACATAAATTCTTGTTCCGCTGCACTTTGTAAGCCTTTAGGCCCAGATGTTTGTGTGGCATACGATTAAGACTAGTTTGTAGACGTCCAATTGTTGCGAACGTCTTAAAATCGATAAATTCTGCAACACTTTTCACCTACAGAGGCGATATTTCCAACAAATTTGGCCTTTCGAGCACATTATGAGTTCTTTATTTACGGAACTTGAGCGAAAGGTTCGATTTTCATTTGTTTAACAATTGCTGTGCAACAAGACGCTTCAATTTGACCTTTACGAACTGCCTCCGCAAAGTTATTACCATTTCCATTTTTAAATTTTCACAATTTCAATATGTTGTGCAAGTGTGTATCGTTTCCAATATTGACAAATCCATATAATTTTTAGGAAGTACTAACATTCAAATGATACGTGCCAAATTTCATAACAATCTGACGTTTAATTCACAAGTTATAGTAATTTTAGTGACACTACTTATGTAATTTTCAAAACAATGGAAAAATCTGAATTTCATGTGTTGATAAAGCATTGCTTTTTTTAATGGGAAAAATACCGTTCAAGCAAAGCAATGACTTATAAAGTGTTTTTCGGACTCTGCTCCATCGAGGCAAGTGCCGTACAAACATTGATGGTGTTCAACGCTCTGGTTGTCTAAATTCGGCAGTTGCTCCAAAAAACATAAAAAAGTCCACAAAATAGTTTTGGCCAATTGTAAATTGAAGTTGTGTGAGATAGCTGCCACCTTAAAGATATCAGAAGGCAGTGTATTCACCATTTTGCATGAACATTTATCCACGAGAAAGCTCTATTTGAAGTGGGTGCCGCGTTTGCTCACAATCGATCAAAAACAACAACGGATCGACGGCATGTGACAATGGATGAAACGCGAATCCATCACTATACTCCAAAATCAAATTAGCAGTCAGATGAGCGGACAGTAAAGGGCGAAAGCCGTCAAAAGCGACCAAAAACGCAAATTTCAGCTGGTAAGGTTTTGGCCTCCGTATTTTGAGTTGCGCATGGTATTTTATTCATCGATTACCTTGAGAAAAAATGAACCACCAATAGCCAATAATATATGGCGTTATTGTGCGTTTGAAGGAAGGAATTGTGAAAGAACGACCCCAAATGAAGAAGAAAAAAGTGCTCTTTCGCCAAGACAACGCACCGTGTCACAAGTCGATTTCAACAATCGCAAAATTGCACGATTCGCACTTTAGATTGCTTCTTCATACACCGTGTTCTTCGAATCTAGCTCCCAGCAACTACTACCTATTTGCAAACCTAAAAAGAATGCTCCAAGGAAAGAGATTTGTCTCCAACGAAGAAATGATTTCCGAAGCTGAAGGCTATTTTGAGGGCAAAGGAAAATCGTTCTACAAACAAGACATCGAAATGTTAGAGAAGCGTTGGAATCAATGTATCACTCTTAAAGGAGACCATCTTAATGAATAAAGTCGAATTTTGCCTAACAGTTGTCGTTTCATTAGTCATCTTACGAACTTATTGAGCGTTAGATATGGTTTTCTCATATGCACATCAGTAAAGACACATTCATTTAGTATCCACTTGGATAAAACATAGCATACTTGTATGTCTATCATTACAATTTTGGCATAAAATTCCACTATATTTGACTATTAACAACTGTCACCGCGAATAAACATGTATGAAGCGATAACCATTTACCACTTCAACTGTATATCAAACTTAACCCAACCATAACAATAGGATAGCGATTGTAAAAAAACGTAATTCAAAAATTCATGAAAGATAAAGTAATATTACAAAAACTGGCTATTACTTATATTTTATAATCACTGCTTGTGCCACATACATTAGTGATTTTCGTTAACCTTAAAGAAAACAACATGTCGGTTTCTTTAACTGCAACAAGCAACGTTTCTCACTTGATTTCAATAAAAAAGATAATTAAGAAAAATATGTTCTAACAAACATTTTACAAGTCTGCTTATTGAGCGTACATTACAGACGTACGAATATTCGTAACCATTCCAGTTAATTGCAAGTACCAAGGTCTTACATTTATTAAAATGATTATCTACGTAATTGGCTGCATTAAAAAGAATTACAGGTCATCTCACTCTTGCTGTAAATTTTCGAACAGCAACTAAGGCCGACGCACTTTACGACTATCTGTATCGTAACTTCTGAGCAGCCATTGTATATCTACTATTAGCGAATGCTATTTGACTGGGTTGAAATTTACGGGTTCTAATTAACGTAAAATTAAATATATGAGCAATAAATTAATTGAGCGCTCTTTGTTACAGGCGCGGAGGCCCCATGAGAAAAACTCTAATCTGCTTGGCTCGGTAAGTTCTTTATTTTCTGTGATACGTGGTGGCAGGCTGGATATTAAACCGGAGCGCTAGCAAGGTGCAGGAATGGCACCATCGCTGCACTAAGAAGTGCCCCAAGAATAATCGACCACGTTTAGCCAGAGTTGCCAAGTAAAGCATTTAATTCCCGACTAACTTACAATTAGACTAGAAACTAGGGGGTTATTTGTGCTTCTATCAGATTATGAGGAAGTATATAATTTTTTTCTTAGTTATTCTACCCGATGTGAGCATAATAAAAACAGTATTCGTTTAACTTGTTTTCTTTTGCTTTCAATTTTAATTAATTCACTAGGTTGAATGTGATGATCTGTTCTTTATGGTATTATTCACAATGTACTGGATTAATTAATTTTGTTTATGTTTCGTGTGGGGAAATCGAGAATGTCATAATATTGTTACACAAACATTTTTTAAAATCAACACTCAAATAGTTAGAAATGAATAAAATCCTACATATATAAGGTAGGGCAAAAAGTGTTTATTGAAATCAACGGAACGAAACCTTGAACATATTTTGATTGGATACTTCCAGAACATCGTTGAATGACAATATAACACTATGCCTCAGGATTTCGAATGAAATCAATTGAGTAAATTTCTCGACGAACTTGATAACTTAATAACATGACACTACACATAAAATCCCTCTAGGTAAAAAAGCCAAACAACTATCAACCGAAATGGTCTCTTTCCCAAAACCAACATTTTTGTTTGTTCGCATATCCGTCAAATTGAAGAAAAGCCTCTTCGTAAATATTCATTCATTTGGTATCCATTGAGCTCTCAGGGATCACCTGAAGAACTTCACTGGTCTCACTGGTCTCACTGGAGAACATCAGTTGATTCTTAACTCTCTTGTCAACACAATACGGATCTATAATGGAGCTTTCCTGTTTTAATGATGTTCTCAGTGCAGACAACTTTGATCGGCTTAGAACCTGGGCTTCTTTTCAGATAAACACGCTCTTCTTAAAAATAAAATAGATATGGTATGACTAAATTTTGTGTAAAAAGTAATGAATACATATTTGCACAACTTACACTCTCGGATTGACGATTAAAGTCTTTTACAAGTATTTTCATCGGTACTTCTGAATGTTGGCTTCATTAATGTGTTATTTGCTTCAAAGACACTAATTATAGTCCTTGCTTATGTAACCATATAAACAATTTTAATTGTCTACTACATTGCAATTCAACAAAAAGAACTGAGAACCCTTGATGTCAATTTGTAATTAAAGTAAATATCCCTCATTCTCGTCATTAACAGATAGCTCTCAAAATACATTACCCCTCTACATTTGCACAAATTCACTGCCAAAATTAAAACATCACTTTTTAAATCAATTTTCAAGTGTAACTGTCAGAATAACGAAATCATTGCCTTTATCAAATCTTCAATAGTTTCGAAGTGTTGGGTATTCAGTCAAATTTTTAGATTTTCGAATAAACAAAAAAGGAGGAGTAAAAGTGATCCAATTTCTCTCAACTTATTTGCTTTGTACAAGTTAGAAATGTAAGGCCCTAAATTGCTGTGCAACAGAATAACACTCAAAGTCGGCATTTTACGCCTTTGCTATTTCAATAAAATTTTGACATTATTCTAAACAACATCATACATCCAGCCAACAAATTCTTTTTGCAGTCCTAAAACGCTGTAGACATTATTTTGTAAATAAAGTTCGTTTACATTTCTCAAGTTTGTATAAAATCTATGTTCTGAATCCACAATTCTGGCAAAATTTGTTTTTCTTAGTGATGTTAAAGAATGCCAAAGCTACACCAATTTTTTGAGCACCATAAACGCTGACACACTTAATTCTCTTTATGATGACTTAAAATGGAGTAACACTATGAATGGCTATGATAGTTCTTGAACGAGTTTTGAGCTCAATTTTTTTGTAAGTAACTTGACATTAAAAACTGGCTATTAAGTCCGTATCTCTAATACAAAATTATTAAAACAAATTGTACGTGTATTTTATCACATAGGAAAGTGAATTCAAACCTTTAAATTCCAACGTAAGCATCGGTGACGTCGACCAGTTTCCTAATGTCATACACAGTATTTTGGAGATAGTCATTATTGAGAAGCTTCTAAGTTTATGCCTCCAAATCCTCCTCTACAACTATTCCTTTGCTAGCCCCAACGATAAATATCACATAGAGTCAAATCTAACTTTTTGGGGGGCATTTATGAAGTCCATATTATTCTAACCAACATTCTGCAAAATGAGATGGTGCACCATCCTGCATAAAAATAAGGTCGCCAATGTACCCAGCCAGATACCTTAGACCACACATTTCATAGTGCCACGCACAAGATATGGGCATGTAGTGCTTATCTCAACCGATTCCTGTACTGAGAACGGGGGAAATGTGAAATCCTATTTACTATCGTCTATTTAGAGACTGTTTTCGTCATTGCTGCAATAATACTACAAGTTCTATACCCAGTTCTTAATCCTTGGTTAACTTTCATGCACCCTGTATTAATTATTAGGTCAGTACATCAAAAAAAATCAGAATAATTTTTTTGTACTTTTTTCTGGGGTATCCAATAATCGTTTTATCTGACACACATGGTCTGTCCCTAAAATATCAATTTAATATTAAGAACAATAATAAAAACAGTAGGGCAGCTATGATATAACTTAACTGTAATGGACATGTATGAATAAGGATGACTACACTGGGCGAATCAGTTGGAAGTTAGACGCCGGTGCATTAGCATATGCAGTACGCAATTTCACATTTGATTTAACGAGTAGACTAACAAATCTACATCATCTTTGAAAGAGAAGAAATTCCAGCTTGTCGACGATACTCAGACTAACGCAATTTTGCTGGATGTTTTAAATAGCGGAAATGACTGACAAAAGTGTGTAAGATTCTAAGGCACTTTACTTTAAGGAAAACTTGAGCTTACAATTCAATCTGGGACAGATCGGCTTTCAAAAATTTTGCTAAAAAATTTCAAAATTTTGAAACATACATTAGTTATTGAATATCGTCCTGCGTCTCCTTGATTTATCACGCGAGACTCTTTCAACACTGCCAGTCCATAATGGTGTCAACGTACACGTGCAGAGTACTAGATACCGCAGCGGTCTTATGTTCTTCTATTTGCAAAAATAATATATACTGTGGATCTTGTAACAGGCAAAAGTTTGGTCGCTACATAAGTGCAACGCACTTTCACTGTGTGAGTTAGTAATTATCTAGATGGCACTTCAGTGAACGCATCCTGAGGATTTGATGTTTCGCACATTTTGACTCCTGCGATTTCCCTCTTATATTTTTCTGAACCTCCAATGTAAAGAATCTGAACTTGAGCTAAAATTTTCTATAACTAATAGGAGAATTTTGTTTTTTATACAGATTGTTGCCATAAGTGGTGTTTTCCTTTTTTGATTGCAGTCATCTTTTTTAAACTACCCCTTTCTATCCCTTTCTCTTTCACTTCAGGCGTAAACTTTCACCCAAAGATCTTTACTATGTTGATTATTTAATTTGTATCTTTTGTTATAATTAATGCAAAATAAGATTACCAAACTTATTATCTAGATGGTTAACTATATATTTATTGTAATTTAATTTATCCTCACTTTGTATCCAACAATTTTATATTTTATATTATGGTCTTTATACTTTTTGAAACAGTTGAAGGGACGAAAATCTGATTTTTCTGCATATTTTTGGGCATCTGATTATACTTACAATTAATCAGAAATACATGAACTTCTGTATTTATCTTATCTTATTTCCAATTTGCAATATAGATCTACTTACAGCTTTTATGGTAGCTATTACATTACATCTACGTCAATAAAATGGTAAAATAGCTTGTCAATTAGCCTTATAAGGCTGTATATGCGTTGCATAATCACACATAAAGTTATAGATACCTATTAAATTTCTTTGTAGTGACATCTGTTGTACAGAACAAAACGTGTACTCTATAAAGTTGTGAACACGTCAGTATTTAAATTTTTAGTAGGAAATTGACGGACGTAACAATTCTTTTGTTTGTGATTAGGCCTTTGCACATTATAACTGTTTTGAATTAAATATTTCAAAAGTTAGATCTTAATAGAAGGGAATATATATGCCTCATTATGCAGCTCGTTCAATTTTGGGAAAATCAACAATCGATCTGGGTTGTCCGTTACCCTATATGTAAAATAAAAAATAATATCTCATTATTTCCTCCCGTTTTGTCTCATTTCAAGTGTGTCAATTATGCAATTTTATACAATATTAAATTTTTCCTTCACGTACTCATCCAAGATCTAATTTATAAATGGCGTTTATATTGCATCTTGCTTCAAAGCCCTTAATCAGTTAAAATAATAATAATTAAAGCAGACGATACACAGCAAATAGAAACGTGCGAAAATGCCAGCGGCAAAAACTGTTAAATTTGCTCAAAAATGCAAAGGTCGGCTAAACGATTCATTAATTGCTCCAGTTTTTATCGGCCGAGAATAGTTTTGGTTCAAAGTAGGTTATTATTTTGCCGCATTTATTACGTCCAATAAAATCTGCCGTCGCGGTACTTTTTTCATTTGCTTTCGTAATCCTTGCTGAAAATTTGGGGCGATTATTGAATTTAAAAAAAAATGTCTCGGGTGGGCTGCGATAGGCAATTTAGCATTTGTAAAAGTGCCACAAAAAACTGCTGATTTGAATGTTAACGCTGTAAATATCGAAAATGTATCTGTGGAACCGAAAGAACGGACGGCAGTATGTGGACAGGATCGAGGTACGTCAGCACACCGAGGCACGGCTGTGCTGGAAGGGTTCCGTAAGCACACAAGCGCAACAAAGTAAATTTGCGAATATCATCGGCTAGGTAACGCTGCAGATGCGGTGAGACTTGCATTGTAATTAGGTGCGTTAACGAATCGGGCGTAGAATAGCAATAAGTGCGCCAAGACTCGCCGATTAGCAGGCGAGGTAGAACTGTGCCGCCGATAGCGGCTGCAGCACTCTACCATGGCCTACTACGGCGTGGTACTGTGGGGCCGGCATGTATCGAGCGCCGCGTGGTAAAGGGTCGACCCCCATTGGCCGGAGCCGCACCTGCTCCGATTGGCGTCGTCGTGGAGGGGCGCCATTACCGCTCTAGTACCGCGGATAAGGCATAGAGGGCTATAGACTGAACATACATGGGTCATAAAGGATTCGAAGAAGTATAGGAGAAGAACGTGTAAGAAATTCTCTGCCATAGGGTTAAACGACACCGTCAGAATAGCTTTTAAGTGTGCGGTCGTAAAGCGTGTGCTGTGCTAAAACTATGGACTATGACAACCAGTGCGCGGTGCAGTGAGCGGAACATTGCCTATCAGCAATGAGTTCCAAATTCATTATTGATAGCATGCTCCCTAAGTACCACCAGCAGTTCCATCATCAGCAGCTGTTCCAGAGTCCTTCTACCACCTCCAGCATCGAGGCCAGCCTCGCGTCCGTCGTTAATTACAGCTCTTCCGGTTCGCCTAGCGGCTCTTCCCCGCAACACTCCAGCAGCAGCGCGTCCTCCACGTCCCCGGCGTCCAGGATGTATCCGTACGTGTCAGCCGCGACCGCAGCCGCGCACCACCACCACCAGCAGCAAGCGGTGGCAGCGGCGGCCTTCGGCGCCGCCGCCGCATCAGGCAGCATGGTCCCGGGAGCATTTTCCTCCAGCAGCACCGCCGCTTTGGCCGCTGCGGCAGCCGTCGACGCCGCCGCCGACAAGTCCTGCAGGTACACCGCCGGCCTCGCCAGCAACGTGGCCCCCACAGACTCTATGGTGAACTACACCCTGGGCCACCATCATCAGAACGGGGCCGCGGTGTCCGCCGCCAGCTCCGTGAGCGCGGCTTCCGCTTCCATGGCAGTGGCGGCCCAATTCTACCACCAGGCGGCCAGCGCAGTCGTGGACCCCCTGAACTCTTGTTCACAGCCCACGGCCCCCGGCGGTCAGCCTCTTCCAGACATACCCAGATACCCCTGGATGTCTATCACCGGTAAGTAACTTCAGCAAGCCTTTTAAAACGATTTCGCCCCCTTTTGCAACTTTCGAAGCTTTCCCGCGCACGGCCGGCCCGGAATCGCCCAAGCGACGGCACGCCTCGCGCGCTGCTCGCTCCTCGCGCCTAGATCAAATTTATTGTTTATTTACTAGCACATTAACGTGGCAGAGTCACAATAACTGTATTTTACACGAGAGCGTTTCAGTCGACGCAATTTGGACTTTTGTGCTCAAAAACTCCAATAAAACGCGCGTTTAATAGCTACTTAGCGGGCAATAACAATAAAGCTAGCCATAAAATGTACTTCCGATGCATATACAGCGCCGATTTCATCGTTCGAGCGCGATACATTTCAATCGGCAGCTCTCCCGTGCTAATTGCACCGGCCCGCTTCTTACCTGGCCATCCCTGTTCCTACCGCGGTTTATGGCCGCGAGAATCGGACGAACGCCGTGCTCAGGCGAGCCTGAAATTTTTATGTGCGCGCGATTATAATAAATGTATAATTTTAAAAACAAAGTGCCGTACGTAATGACCACTAATTTACGGACGACATTTCAAACCTTGCGCTGCGAGACAATGGGCCATTCGGCAACCGACAGATGCATGCACGCGTCGCCTCGGCTTCCTAACACAAATTCATCGCCGATAGTAATTCAGCTAATGAATAACTGTACTTCGATACTCGCAAACGGCCAATAAATTCATGGAAGTGTGCCGTTAAACCAGCAGTTAACAATTAATACCAATCAAAAGCGAGACCTAACAACATTTAAGCGACCGCCCGTTTATTCGGGGTGCAATTAAAATTCAGTCTCGAAAAATGTGATTGGACTGTTATAAAGCAGTCGCGAGTCGGCCGTCCACCGAGCCAAACTTTTTGGAACCACTGAAGTTGATGCGCAACGCTACTTCACTACTCATTAGTAAAAATAATGCTATTTGTGGTTCTGAAATTGTAAAAAGGTGCGTTTAGTTTGCGTCGGTCATTAGCACCTTAACATAATTAAAAAGTAAATTAGCTCTTATGCTAACGACTTGTTTTTGCGTCCAGTTGTTGAAGTATGTCATAATAATTGCTGCAGCAAGCGATAAAGCTACGTCTGTCGTATAATTAATAAACAAAGCAGAAAAAGGCGAGTTATTGCGCGTTCATGTTTAAAAATTATGGTTATGGCAATTAATAAACCACAATCAAATGGCGATTACCGTCACGATAGCTCACTTACACGTTTATTGTGAGAACTTATAGTCTGCAACTAGGAAAGCAAGCATTTGTTTGTTCTGTTTTTCTAATTTCCAATGCAATCGAAAGTTGAGCGTATCGTTAACAAATTGTCTGTTTAATTTGTGTAATATAGAACTATAACCAAACCACAAAACTAATTTGTTTTATCTCAAATCAATTGTTGAACATCATTATTTTGTCGGAAACATTTTAATCGATAAGGTTCCCTTATAGTTATGTATTTGCAATTACTGTCCGAGACGAAACCAAAAATTTACGACTATCTACTATACAGAGTGGAGCAGAAAAACGAAACAATTGCTAAAATACAACTCTAAAATATTTTGCAATTACAACAAACTGAATTTCTTTATGAAGAATAAGGGTTTCAAAATATTGTATATATCAAGGGGGTCTGAACCGTTTGCAGATCTATTCTCCCTTTACACCTTTTGGAAAAAGTATTCTTAAAGAACAAACAACTCAAAAGAGTTTTGACGCGCATCGAAGGGACGTTTTCATCTTATGATTTTCGTATAACCTAAAAATAATATAAAATACTTACGATACGATTAATAGTGAAACCCATTGTCTGGTGAATATTCCCAATCACTTAATCCACTCTCACATTCGAGACAAATTTCCTGTGATATTACCGTATCATTCTAGCCGAAACTCTCATTTGGGCTCAGGAATTTATGGTTTGTTGACATATCCATTAGGCTTTACCCGACCACCTCGCACCCCCCAGGAAGGAAACCTTACGGTGTGCTATCGCACGATCTCGATGGCTAATTCTTGTTGATGTTACATAAAAATTTTTCCTACTGAAACCACATATCAACCATTTTTGTACTGTCTAATCAAGGTTATAACACTAAACACTGTAACTAACTTTCCAACCTCGTTTTCGAAAAAATGTGGCTCAATTGCGCCATCAACCACACAGTGTCCCATAAATCACGCGAAAATTTTGTTTATTCACATGCCCATCAAATTGAAAATTCGCTTCGTCACTAAAAATTTTTTGTGAAAAATTATTTTTCCGTTTGGTTTTCCAAAAATGCCTTTCAACGAATACTTGAAATTCATTGGTTGGAGTGGGTCGTCCATTTCTTTAGTCAGATGGGTGCTTTTGCTGACCACAATAATCTTCAAACATATAATCTATAAACACTTTTCGTGCATTGTATCAACCGAAAGTACACCAAGTTTGCGAACAACTTTTTTCACATTTGCAACGAGTTTCTACGGTAATATACTGCTCTTTTGTGTGGTGTCCCATGATGACTAATCGTATCAAAGATGGATGACAGGTGTAATTTCAGTGCTACCAACTTAACGCTACTAAAAATAACGCGTAATTTAAATCCGGCGCTCTTAACGGAGCACTCTACTACAAATATTATAGATGAATTTATCGGAATAATCAAAAACCATAAAAGTAAAATTAATTAGAAGAAACGTTCACCATCACAATGACCTGAAACAGACAAAAAAAGATACCAACTGGGTATCCTATAACTATAATAATGGAATGTCACTTTATTAATGACATCATTGGTTTGAGCTGTTTTAGTTATATCTTGCATACGCACATTATTGTTATTCTTTTTGTATCGTTTTGATACTATATTTATGAGATACCCTACATATTCCTTTTGCGAACAATTCTTAGTTACTAATGCCATTAGAAGCTTTATTAAGCTGTTAAAACATAATTGTGACCAAAGAACAATCTGAATGTTAGGGCGGTGAAACCGCATTCTTTATTCTGTTACTTACCTTATTTATTTTTTCCAGATTGGATGAGCCCATTCGACCGGGTGGTATGCGGTGAGTACAATGGTATTGTAGAAGTTTTTATTTTCTTTTAGTTTTAGATGAAGCTGTTTTGAACGTTTTAATCATTCACATATTTCTAACAATAACTATAACGTTCAAGGCGGCTTCGATGCATACTACAAGCTTTGGTGTTGTTGGATATTACCTTTTCTCCAATTATTATACGGCATCTACCTCAGTATAGCGCCCCTTGCTGTAGGATGCTATACGTTTATAAATAGTAAACACCCATCCGAATGAGAAATTCTGAACGTTATTTATCGCTTATACATGTATTTTATTCAGTGAGTGGCGAATACAAATCAGGAACCGAAAATAATAAATCCGGCTGTGCGGCTTCATAGGTCACATACTGAACGGCGGAACACCGTGTTGTTTGTCGCCTAGCATTAGTAACAACCTAACAGTTGCCTCAAACTGTTGGCGTCGATGAGACGTGGAATATACACATGCTTATGTATATTGCAGAGGAACTTTGGCAGATCGTTACTGGTAGTCGTAATTTGCTTATTTTGTTTTTAAGCCTTAGCAATACATAGAATGGGGCGAAGACATTTATTGGAGCTGTTTTGCAGGCGGTTGAAGTATTTTTACTAGCCGAATTTGAATAAACTCTCTATTTGTAGACGGATAATCTTACTACACTTCTAGTAGTGAGAAAGGTTTTATTAAGGTTCATTCACTAAATGTGCAGCACAGAGTAAAAGCATTCGAGCGAAATTGAGGATAAGTACTTTTTGTGGGATATTTTAATTGTACTTCTTGTGTAAGGGAGAGAAGCCACTCGCTCGGAGAGAAATGTTGAGCATTTCAGTTTGATGATTCGCGAACGAAAATGTAGTAGTGCTATCATTTTCAACGAGCCCCCAACTCACGATGTTCTAAATTAGAAAACCCCATATTTCACAGAAAACGGATTATATTGCTTAAAATAATGTAATGCTCTTGACTGAAAAAATAGACACATTTTTTTGTTTCTAACGTCAACAATGTTTAAAAAAATTTATTCTAAATATATTTTTTCAAATTAGGGCTACTTTTCTTCCATTTAAATATTGTTACCTATGCTGCTATAATAGTACATACGAGCGCAGTTACACTACAGATGTGTAGTAACCAGATATTATTCTGCAGTCTTGGGACAAAAGAATTTTGAGTATCACTTTGTCAATTATTTTTTGAAAATGTAGTTTATTGGCTGTGCTGAATGTGAAATGTATGTCAACCAATAATCTCCATAAAAGAAAATATATCAAATTGTGTTTTGGTGACTGTTGTAGAAACCAGAAACAAATTAAAGTCATCTTAATTAATTCCGGTGAATTAAAAATTCTTCACTTCTTGCATGGCAAGACATTAGGAGTTGTTCTACTACAGTCATCATAATATTTAACAAGTTGTAGTAGCAATTGTGGTTACAGCGTTATACTTGTTAAAGCAATAGAACATTTTGTAATTGATGTTCTACCGTTTTCGAAACACTTAAACCAAAGTTTTAATTTGACCTAAAGTTTAACCAAATAAGTCTTCCTGCGATAGAAATAAACAAAACAAGCATAAATTAACAAAACAATTGCAAGAAATTTGAATTATCAAGATAACAGCAAACACTAAATTAGTTTACTACATATACTTAATGTGACCACGCCTGCACATGTGCTTTAGAACAAAATTTTTTGTTATATTTTACATTTAATTATGTTAATATATTTTAAGTTTTATCTGATACCCAAATACCCAGTGAAACGCTTTTTAGTTGCTAAAAAAAATTTCAGGTCTGTTAAGTATGCATAACATTCATAAAATTTGTCAATCATTCCATTTGTATCTAAATTTATCTCCTGATTTGTTCAAAACAAAATCGTTAATTGAAGGCAGAACTTTACAAAGGGTAATAGTTTTGTGTCCTCATACATTTAGTAATAACTCATATAATTTTTTAAATAGTAAAATGCACAATTGTATTAGGTTTATTAGAGGTGGAACCATAGCAAGATAGCTCTGTGCGATACTTCTTTTAACAAAAATAATTTGATTATGTGAATTATTAAGTAGTTTAAAATATGTTATTGCGTATGGTTGTGAGAAGACTTTAATATATATATATATATATAAAATAATAGCAGTTAAAACAGCAACTTATTATAGAAGCGCAAGAGTAACAAAGGGGTTTATAATAATAACTCTGTAAAAGTCCTTAAATAATTTCTCTTCAAATAATAACATACATACAATTTATGGGGAATTTAAAGTTAATTATGAAAGAATAGGTCTTGTAAGTGACTTCAATTGTAAACCACAAATTCATCTTTTTTGAGAACATTACGCATATCAAAGTATGTGGCTTTTCTTCTGGATTGTACTTTGAGTCTTCTTGAGCATCTGTTCTACTATAATGGGTTCATTCATCTACTTTTTCTCCCTAAAATCTACCTAAGGAAAAATATGAGGCCATTAAGTCTGACAAACGAATAGGCTAATTGAATTTTGAAATTATGTGGTTGCCAAAAATCTTCTTAAGACCTCTATTGTGAGACGAACGGTATGTGTAATCTCTCCATTCTGTTGTAAGCATATTTCGAATTATTAAGAAGAACTTATTGTAACAAATTGTTGATTAGATCTCTCTTTTTTGCGTACTTACTGGCATTGCAGTTTCAAGGGCTTATATTGTCTACTAACATGTACTTAATAATAGGACAATCACACACGCCCATGGGTTGAGCGAGACTCGAACTCGCCTGCGCCGGCTCGAAGACAGAGAAACGAATATCGTGACGACTGAGCTAACGGCGGCAGCACAGTTGCGGCATTAGTGTTGTTGGAAAAATAGCCCGATAACAACACGTGTTACAACTACTCTTGGTGCTTCAAAATCTGTAGTTGTGCGTCATCTTCATATTAAACAATGTTTGTAAATGAATAATATACACCAAATGTTACTTATCTTCTGATTTCAATTTGTCTATAATGTCAGCTATTCGTAACTAAGCAGAATGCCTTCGAGTTGACGTTGTGTTGGTTTTTTACAACATTTCAGTCACAACGAGGACTTGAATCTTTCGCGTTTTACCATATCTTCAAAATAGCCCTATTAAGCACCTAATCGTTAATTCAGATGATGTATTTCGCGCATTGAGATGTGGGTTATAAGCGCATTTAATCTGATTATCCTACGATGATGTTCAAAATAAAGCCTTATGATCTTGATTTTGTTGCATAATGGTGCAAACTGCTAGATACTTTACCAGTTCTGAAAAATTGGAAAAATATTTAATTTTAAAAATTGACTATTTTTGAACGTGAAAATAAAAATCTAATAATCGTTTGAAACATTATTTGAACGCGATCAAGCGAAATCTTAATTTTAGCAGGCTACAAATTAACCATAGAACTATAAACTAGTTTACCACATCATGTCCTTTTTTAGCCTTGCATTTCTATTACATTATTTTTTACTTCTTTGTTTATTACGCATAATTTTCCATGCACCCACCCATATATGATTTTTGCCACATCATGTGGGGTCATGTGCCGAGCCCACTACTAAAATTCTTAATTAACCTTACTATATGAAATAAAACTCAAATTTTTTCTAAACACATTTATTAATCAAATAGAAAAGCATTGTACAGTAATAATGACACAAAACAGGACAAGACATTGGGTGGAAGTTAGTCGGTGTTACTTTTCCACGTATTGCGTATTATTATTTTACTATGGTGTGATTATTACAAACAAATCGATTACAATTTTGGGTTCTTGCCAAATTTTCTGTAACACCATACACCGACAACGTGCAGCACAAATTCTGGTTCTACAGCAGGCTCTACATCTTCAGGGTCTAGAATAATTCTTGTGCCGTTTCGTATTTATTTTTTTTTCTTGGCCATCTTTGGTTACCATTGTAACGCAAGTAATCAGATCATTCGTTATCGGTGTCTGTAGGTGCGTCTTTCTCCATTGATATCTTCACCAGAAATACCATCGAAATGTTCATAAGCTAATGTTCCATGCTCAGCTTGTATCAACTATTTGCGTACCATTGTTCACTCACTAGTTAGTGTGCACAAACTAGCCGCATTTAGAGAATTTTAGATTTATACAGGTTCCAATACCTAAAAGTTCTGACGCCTGGAAGCAACGATCGCACATGTACGTACTCTAGAAAGTTGCTGCGAGTTCTAACACTTTTCGAATCGATTTCTGTAAGTAATAATAGATAACCGAACAGCATTTTAAAAAATTGCACATGGAATCATTTGACACCAACAGATAAGTGTTTATTTTGGGGGGTTATATTTTGGTTTAGTTTTTAGTCTAAAACTCGACTAGAGAAATAAATTTCAAAAATTCCCTCTCATATTCACGAAACCTGTCGTTGGGGTCGTTTTGATCCCCCTGTCCATCCGAAAGTTACTTCAGATCTGCACGGCAATGCTTTTTCTTGTGTAAGAAAGAAGTATGGGAATGACGCCGTTCATCATGGCATTTTATACTTCTAATATAATAATAAAAAATCTTATTTTTTGTATTTTTGAGTTCAGTATGGAGTTCTTTAATAAATGTGTTACACTGTAACCAAAAAACTGACTTACAAAATGTTGCACCAAACCTGATTGCAACAATTATATAAAAATTACGCTACGTAATTAAGCAGAATCTGAATGAATGAAGACAGTTACTGGGTTCTTAAGGCTACCAGCAGTTGCAAAAAAATAATTAAACGTATAGCAAATAAATGGGTACAGACTATGATGATATATTTTAATTTTTTATGAAAAACCTTTAAACCTGTTTCAAATGTATATTTGTTAAACAAATAACGCTACGGTAAACAAATCCCAAATTAACATTCATCAATGTTTAAGTAAGTTTTAAGTAAAACTATGGCTTAGAAGTTGTTTGTAATGAACCTACTAGTAAAAGTGTTACGTTGAATGCCAAATTTAGGGTGGTTACGGTAATAAACGCAATTTTAAAAAAACATGTTTTGCTCTCATCTGTCATGTTCGTATTTCTTTGTGTATTGCGAATATAAACCGCAACGTGCCCCAACTGAGCGCTCTCGGAAGACCCACATACAATTCAGTTTGCTTATTTAAAATGAGATACTCTATAAATACTTAATGTTTATATGTTTCGTGCCAATGATAGACGTGCAACCTTCCGAAGTATCAAAGCTAGCTGCCAGTAATACATAATTGTATACAAATCTATAATTACCCACCGCTTTGTTAATTTCGTTCAGCAAAAGTTTTTGTTAGTTTTCACGTGCTTAGTTTTGGACAGTAGAATCGCGTATTTTTTACAATTAGCAGAATTTTTGAACTTGTGCATCATGATACTTGAAGGAATTAAACCTAATCCAACGATGTGTTGAAGATTCGGCCCAACCACTCCTAAAATTATTAAATTGATCTATCATTGGACAGGTTTGATTAGAAGCAAAAATGTAATTATTTGTACTTTAATGTAGAATTTTTGTAAAATCAGTCAAAATTCAACCACCTTAGCTATACTGTTCGTAACTAGTAAAATTCCTCTTTCGGCTATGTGTTCACTTAACTGTCTGTATGAATAAAAGGCGGAAACATCAACCGTACTATAAATTTTGAGATAGCACTCGACAGGTTTTCTTAATATGTATCACTTAAAAGTACGACGACCTTTGAAGTATAAAAAATACTGGGCCTTTGCCTTCTATAAGGCACCCGTCAGTAGATCATATTCTAGTTAATGACCACAGCCACCACTACTGTTTTTCTAAATAATAAGGGGTGTATTCATTAGTTCTATTCAAGATTTTTTACACTTGAAATACTTCTTAATCTATGTATTTGTAACTTATTCTAATAGTTTACAACATTCGTAATGGTTGCATATTTTAATACCGGTAGACCTGTGGCAAATCCATTTTTTGAACATTTTTTTAATATATACTTACGTAGTATTCACATTTTTCATCAAATGATTTTCGTGAGTTATTCACATTTTTCATCAAATGATTTTCGTGAGTTATTCACATTTCTCCATTTTTATAATTGACTAGTTCACGACTAGAAATTTTAACTATTGAATTTGTTACCTAATAAGTAGAATTAGAATAAAACTCCGGCAGTTGGGAAGAGCGTGGAGGTAAAAAAAAACACTCAAATTCGTTCGGTTGCATTGAATAATGTAGGAAATTGCAACTTAAAGAAAAATGTGCAGCGTTCTTGCCAAATTTTATAAACAACATTGAGCGCTTTCAAATGGGAATACCAAAGAGGACCATTGACAACGTTTGTAAACATGTCGAGATATTAATGAAGGCAGAAAAAAGATCTGGAGGCGGTGCAAAAATGCCAAAAAAGCGTGAACGCTGCTCTCACTATAAATTGGCAAATAATATGTGAGAAATGTTCTTTAAAAAGGAGATAGCATATCATATATGCAAATCAACACCAAAATATTCCATCAAGCAAAATCTTGGAAAGATAAAAACTTCGAAATCATTTCGAATTGTATTTTATCTTCAATGTTAGAGATGCTGCAGATAATAGTTTATTATTATAAAGAACTGAAGGATATCCAGTTACGGCAAACCGCAAACGACATTTAGCTGATATCCTAGTACTTGGAATATTCTTATTGCATTAATTAAAAATCAACTCATGTTAAGATTAGTCGGGAACTTTAGTCCCCTTAATTATCCAAAGGTCGTTTTGAATGCAAATGAACCATATATATTGTGATCAATTATTTATTGCATCTTTATAAAAAAAAATGTTGACTAGTTTTTCATCAATTTATTAAATAAAGCCATACTTAATAATATAAATGAACTTTCTCAGTCTTTTGCCTTTCTATTTTTCTGGTACTCTTCCTTGCACTATTATTACAATAGAACACCGATTATCCAAACCAAATTTATGAGCAGCAGAATGAATTGTTACGAAAATAATTGTAGCTAATGTATCACTGTGGGTTTTATTTTCGAAAATTTGATCTAGCTCCCTAAAGCTAAACGCAAAGTATCTTTCTAAATATGTATGGGTGCATTTATTACTATAAATAAAGAATTACAGTCGGTGGATTAACTTGGAGATTTAACTAGCGAATTTCCAAGCGGTACTCCCAGGTTTGACCCTCATCCAGCCTTTGTAACATAAGGTGCATAAAATACAGCGATGGACCTGAATGGCTTGATAAAGCTACTATATATAAATTTAAAACAACGGAAAAAGCAATATTTAGTATACCCAGCATAAATTATTTTGACTGCATATTTTTAGTCCGTACATTTAAAGTTTTATGCTCATATTTCTATTTAATTTTTTTGATACCGGTTCTTTATTTTATTTATCTGTAACAGAATTAGTTCAGCTTATACCGCACAGTGATTTTATCAAAACCCGATTTATAGTTAAATTTTAATACACAGTTTACTGCTATACTTAATGAATTATTTAATCATTATACTATCAAAATTGCTAATTTTATTTCTAAAAGATATCCGACGCTCGAAAGGGCATAAAGGATTAGAGAAGAAGAAGAAATTTCTAAAAGATTCATCTGAATCATTGATTCCCAAATGGTCCAGGTGGACCTCCCAGTCCACGGGAGACTCGACGGGAGTCTACGTTGGCGTGACAAAAAAATGGGGGTTCACAATTCGTAAGCGGGGGTCCACGAAAATTTATCTGGTTTCGATAGTGAAAAACTAAAATGTTGGCTTGAGTTCACCTATCAACGTAGGCAGATAATATTTTAAGAATTTTTTTTAAGGAAAAATCGATTCCATTCACAAACGTTATTTCGGTGGCAACAGATCGAGCTCCTGCCATGGCCGGGCGATGTCGTGGGTTTATAAGCCATCTTAAAAGAGGTAACTGCAATTCACTGTGTCATCCACCGACAACACCTAGTAGCGAAAAATTTGAGTGCTAAATTGCACCAATCGCTTCAATTTGTGATTAATGCAGTTAACAAATAAGAAGCAATCCATTGAATACGCGTTTATTTGCACAATTGTGCGATGAAAATGATGAAGACTTCCAACGATTGCTCTTGCATACTGAAGTACGCTGGTTGTCGAAAGGTGCATGTCTAACAAGATTTTTCTCACTTTTTAAATCAGTTTTAGAGTTTCTGGAAAATAAAGATCCAGATTTAAAAGAAAACCTGATCAATTTGAAAGCAGACATCGCGTATTTGACAGATTGGTTCAAAAAATTTAATGACATTAACTTACAATTACAAGGGGACAGCCTCAATTTAATAAAAACAAAGGGTGTAATTTCAGATTTTCTTGGAAAATTGAAATTTATGAAGCAAAATATTAATCGGCGCGAATTTTCCCAGTTTTCAAACTTGTCACAGGTAGAATGCCTTGATGAGGATATTCACACATACGTTCAACATTTAATTGCTCTGCATGATGACTTTAAAATCAGATTTGAAGATATTCTGACGATGGAAATACCATCATGCATCATAAATCCACGTGATGAAACGGAAGTGGAGAATGTGATGTCACAAGAGGAGCTGCTCGAGCTTAGCACTAATGAGGAACTGAAGGTGAAATTTAAAAGAGGATATCAAACATTTTGGCTGCAGGCAGAAATACCCGAAAAATATCCTGGACTGTGAGGAATTGCGAGAAAGCTTTTAATAGCGCTTCCCTCACCATATCTTACCGAGAAAAGTTTTAGTGTCGTTACAAACCTTTTAATAAAAAAAAAGGAGCAGATTGAATATCACAGAACGGGATTTGCGGTTATTCCTAACAAAACTGAAGCCAAATATTGATAATTTGCTGTCAATCCCTCAAGTACATCCCTCCCACTAAAATTATGACTATTTTGTGATTGTCATTGTAGAAGTTACGTTACGTTATTAATATTTTATTTTAATTATATTACGACTGTTATCATATTACAATGTAATATGATAACAATAATAATTAATAGTGTAATAATTACATATTTGAATAAATACAACACAAGGAAATATACTATTTTTTTTTTATTTTTACCACTCCGAATGGAGAGTTTTCTAAATAAAATATGTGAGAATTGATTGGTTTCTTGTGTTGTGGGTAGATGTCAAAGGAGTAAAGTTGGATGGAATGACTTTTTTGATTGGCTAACTTTACTTTTTTGACATCCACTCACAGCACAATCAATTAATTAATTAACCAGTAACTCAGCCGCAACGCAAATTTCCATAGTTAGATCTAATCTTCACATTTTTTCGAGTTTTGGGAATATGGTAGAAATGTAGCTGCAGGGGGTCCACGGGAACCAGCAAAACTTTCAAAGTGGTCTATGAGAAAAAAAGTTTGGGAGCCTCTGATCTAAATGAAGAAGCTTCACATGCCAAAACATACGGGCTAGCTGATGTCGGCAACTGATAAAGAGTTGCTACTTGCAGTAAGTCGACTAATGTTATCAAAAATTGCCAACTGCCATCAGTACCCGCATGCGCGCAGTATAAAAGTGGTCGTCTTTTTAATGATATTTGCATTAATGATGTGAAAATGAATGTTGCCACGATAAGACTTCACAAAGCTACACTAGAAAACACATCTATGTGAACATGTTTCACACTAAAGTGTTGAATGAAATTTGTTTCCTTCATCTGTATAGCACAATATACTCCATGCACCTTTTCGTTTGTTAATCGAAAAACTGATTTTTTGTACATATATTTCAGTTTAGCAAAATCGCCGTCTTACTTTTTTAATTATAAATAGCAAATTATCATTTTCCTTTTCAATTTCTTGTTTATATTTCTCTTTGTCTAGTTCCTGTACCATGTTATTTATTTGTCCACACCACCCACACCTTGGCTGCATTAAGCCTACTGTTGAACTTGCCGGCTAATTCTAAGTTGAGAAGACGGTGGTACCTGCGCGCTATAACCGGCTGCTTTAACTTAGAATTTGTAATTTCTCAATGATTTGCATCGAGCTCATGAATTTTCCGTTGAAATTAATAATCAGAAGTTAGAATTATATTTTTAGTATATTTTGTAATAAAAATATTGGAGAGTGGTGACAATGACGCTACTCTTCTCGGAAGAGAGGATAGGTTGTTTCATCGATTCTACTATCGGGGAGATCACCAAGACTTGAGGACCAAAATTAGTCAATCAAGTCCAACCCAGATCTTAAGCAATCAAGTAAATTATAGCAACTACACACTTATTAATTGTATTATTGGAAAAGGTTAGGGTAGGCGTTATTTGAATATTTGAACTTCGTATATGCTTTGTATAATAATTTGTTCAAGACTGCAATGCCTTTATGTATTTTACTAGTAATAAAAATGTTTAGGGTATTTCTAAAAAGCTGTGTAGTTGAGTAATTACAAATATAAATAAGAATTTCTGATTGTTTTCACCAGGAGTTCACGACTCTTCTTACAGGAATCCTACTTCTCATGAGTTTCTCATAATGCCCAAGTAGTTGCACATTTGTTTTGATCTTGACGGGGTGGCTATTTTTTTTCAAAATTAAAGACGGCCACAAAAAACAAACTTATGTTACAAAATTACATCTAGCATTTCTATTTTCATTTTGAAAAGGAAAATCGAATATTCAGACTGTAAAATTTTCCTCTTTCATCCTCCTTTTACCCTTGACGGTATAGGATCGGTAAACTTTTATGGCCACATTATTTTGGCAGTTGTTTTACGAATCGAATAGATGTGGTTAATTGTTGAATATGTGCCGCTTCTCGTGAAGCTTTCTAAGAGCGATTCTGGGTAGATCAGTCGTGTGCTTTAATATTTTCGGTTTAAAAGTTTTCTTTGTACGTGGATATTCACTATACCATGTTAGTTCTTTCTACAGAATCCTCCCGAGTTTTACATACAAATGCGCAGCTTAAGACACTGGAGTTATCGTTCAACTACCTATTAATCTCATTGACCTCCATAATAGGATTCGATCCGTTGAGTTTGTTCAAATGAAGGCATTGAGAAACTGCAAAAACTTTGTATGCATATCTGAACCTACAGTTAACTGCAGACTTACCAACTGAATTTAAATGGCGGTATGAAAGGGCTCCTAATCTCACATATTGGGTTGAAACTGTCAATTGTAATATCACGGCAGATTGTATTGAAATGTCTTACCATGTACGTTCCCTAAACAACATTGATTTTGGCAATTTGCGAAGGATAATTCGTTTGGAGACGCTAGCTCATCAGAAATATCAAAGAATAGCAGTTGTCCAACGATACTCGCTGCAAAATGTACAGCTCACGCAAAATATACCCGTAATCAGCACGTGCAGTTGCACTTCCCCATTGCCTACAGCATCGCGATTGGATATTAATTTTAAGCCACCATTGCAGTTGCGCTTTTCTCCAATTTGCAACTACAACTTCGAATTAGCCCGTGGTATACCACACATAATGATAAAACTTGAACCTACGACACCCCAGACGTACGTAGACTTTAGCTGCACAGCTGCTGCTCATGGTGTAGGAAGCTAGGATCTAAGCCACTCGTCTACGGTTCGTTCTTGTACAAAACTTGTATTGTCTTCCGTATTAAATATTGCATCTAATAGATGCAACAAAAACGTACTTCGATCTAATAGGAACAATATTAAGAACAACCTATAATAAAACATGTACCAAATGAATAACACATGAAAGGTACTGAAACATATAACAAATAAAAAGTATTAAAAGAGATTACCAAACACTTGATCAGCGGGGACAAAAGTTTTCAAGACAAACTACTGAAACGTTGGACATTAAAAGAATAGGATAAAAAGTAAACAGACTCGTAATAAGTTACACTCCTCGATTAGAAAGTCTGTGAACTGCTTTTAATTCCTTTTTTTCTTTAAAAATAATACTTATCTATATCTGTTAAAGATTCCTTTTTTTAACAGAACAAGTTGACCAAATTATGTTCGATCGGGTAGCATTCTAGTTGGAACTAAGATTTTTTGAACGATGGTACCTATTTTTCTTCACTCAAGATTATTCTATATATCGATGGGTTTAAATAGTTAACATAATATATGTATCTCTTAATCGGCTTGGTATGCCTGAAGTTCAGTAATCCTGCTGATTTATTTCTCAAGGTTAACCAAATCTCTGGAGGTTCAAGGTTATGATTAGTAACTCGGAAATGTTTAAACCAATTTTTATGGGTTTTTATATTGACATACGTGGCCGTATGTTTTGTTCAAGAATAATTTAAGTACTAAATTTGTCCATGGATATGGTTTCTATAATCAAACACAATTACAGCATCTGTATATTTTTACTCTAATTTAAAAAATAATTGCCACGTACTCGTAACACCAGAAAGTAAAAAATAACATCCACTTGAGATTCCAGAAAAATGTACATAAAGCTAATTTATTTAGTGCGTGCACGACGAGTACTGTACAAACAACATTGTAATTGCTAACACCAGTACAAAGTGGCTTTGTTTTTTATTACATTGAAGAACGGTAACTCAAACGCTTCTGACGGTTTTATGCTGTAATTACGTCTTTCTGCGTACTTGGCAATAAAGAGGGTTAACTATCTGTCACTATTTTTCCACCTCTTAAGATTACTAGCCGTAGATGCGGAATCGGTGAAATTATACAGCTTGCGAGCTCGCAATCTCGACTACTGCGGTTTTATTTCTTTATTAGCACTCCACCTACTACCTATGATGCGGCAATTGCTTAATAACAAATAAATACTATCCCCGCGAGCATTATTGATTATCTTTTACGAGCAAAAAACATAATGAGGACCTCAATAAATTAAAACGTCCGTCTGGTGGAGTTGCCGAAAAAAGATCGCGCAAGACAGCAATGTTCTAAATTTTTCATCATGTAATATAAGCTATGGAGAGCCTAAAGAATGCAGCGAGCCACAGACGGAGTCGTGCTTTGTTTTTGTTAGCATAAGACGTGACCGACCTTGAGCTATGTTTTGACCAGTGCATGCGCTGACATACGAGACATCATTGAAACAATTTACTTATCTCGATGTACAGCGCCGCGAAACCTTGGCGGGAAATAAAGCCTAACTAACTCTCTTGAATAATGGATAATCCTGCTCTAAAGAAGGGTAATCTGTTCGTGCATGGTTTACGGCGCCGTGGAAGGTTGTCCGGTCCGCCCGAGTGAATGCTCATCCCACGGGCAGAAAAACGGCTCGGACAGTAAGATGTCCGCCATCATAAGCACCCTGGGGTTAATATTAATTGCAGCTCGTTTATCGTGAGTCCCCCGCAGATCGTTGTATGTAAATTCGGTGGAAGCCGGCAGCTATTGTGAAGATGGCCAAATTTATGGGCGTTACTTGATTTGGAACATCTAGCGGACGTCACACCCATCTAGTAGTACTACCATAGCGGTCGTCGTTCCGAATAGCCTCCTGTCACTTTCATCTTGCTGGACTGCGTGGATGTTGTGACTTCGAATTGAAATATTGTTAGACTGTAAATAATTTCACAACGGCCCATTATTATTAATAATAATAATATATAATGTTATCAGTTGAAGTGGTCAGTCATTGTTCGGTTGCCTGAAATCGTTTGTTGCCAGTTGTTAATAAATTAACATGGCGCTAGAATGTGGCTACCCACACGCAATCGACAATTGTGCCGTTCTTTTCCGATTGTAAATTTATTGTGTTGTATACGTTAAATAACAAACATTATTGTTACTGCGGCGCACTTTGATAAGACCCGTTGTGTTCCATTGTTATTTTGAGATAAACAAGTTGGCCATATTTAATATAAATCCGCTAAAAAACGAATTATTTTTGCTAGAAATGGATGTCCAAGGTCGCAAAATGGTTAAAGGTTGTGATGGAAACGGCATTAATAAACCGCGATTATCCAGTCATTTCGAGATAACACGCTGCACAGCATAAGCTTAATCATGTCAAATTGCCTCGCCTAGCTCTAACTGCCGTTAATGCGGTTGAGGAGTGTTACAAAGGACGTTCAAATTAAATCACATTATTTTATTACCCGCGACCGTTGCGTTTATTACTAAGTATATGTAATTTGTAAAATCTGTCCTCATGTTTACATACAGCGACCTATATTCATGTTTTACTATGGCTGCTTTTCTTGCAGTTATTCTGAAACTCGTTTTTGAGTTCAGCGAGGTTTTGTAAGCTTTTTAAATATGGTAACAGAACGAAACTGTATCATGATAGTAAAATTAGGGGTAAATAGATGAGGCGTTTTATCTGAAATCTAATAATGCCCGAGTTGATGAAAGTTCAAAATGACGACCATAGTACACATCAAATTTTTGAAAACTGGGCTGGTGGAAATTTGAATTGCTGGTACATTTAAATATTTCCTGCACAGCAAAACCTTTTATCAAAATTTCGCCGTGATTCGTTAATCATTTTAATTTTTTTTTACCTGATTGGGTATTTATTGGATATATTTTTTTAGTTTTTGCATACTGCTATTATTTATGATGTTTAAGATATTTAAATATTGGTGCATTTTGGATTAGGAATTTTCAACGTGGTTGATATAAAATAAAAATAAACATGCGACTTGAAAGGGAAAATTAGCACTATAGATACTTTAGTATGTTTTTAAAAATTTAAAATTATTTTCAAATAATAGGAATAACAAAATTGGTTTAATAATTGATAATAAAATAAATATAAGCAACTATTCCACAAATGATAGTGACGTGATAGAATAAGAACGTCTATTATTGGTTGCAGCTGTTTGCCCATCTTTTTATTAGTATTGCTTTCCTTTTTTCATTTATGGGAGGTATAGCACTTAATCCTATTACGTCACTTTAGGCGGGAAACCGCCATTTAATTTATTCCTTGAAATGATAATTCTTTTGTCATTTTTTAAAAATCTATCTAATGCCAAAATATCATTTTTGAATAGAATGGTCCATTACTGAAGCGGAAAGAAATTCAATTTGTCGTCTCCTTTATTTATTTATGTACATTTTTTTATTAATTAGTTTAATGGGAGGGAGTTGGGAGCGGTTAGATAAAAAAGCTGTAGTTTTTTTTAATTCTTATTTTAGCAATTTATGTTGATGGCATTAGATTAATGTGCCTAATTGGACGTGATCTAACGTCCTGACCACTCGCTCTAGAGTTCTTAAAACTTCACTGGAATAACAATATTATGCAAAATAGTTGAAAGGTTCCCCCTATTCACTAAAGCTGCTATTTTTACCAAAGTGGTTTTCTATTGGTTTATCGTTATAGTGGTTCGTATACTTCAGTTTTTGTATGGCACCGTTAAACCTCCACCTATATCGAAAATCCATTAAACGGACATAACAAGAAAACTAGGGATACTTCGATCGTGTTTTATAAATATGTGGGACGCAACGGAACGTATGGACGCATGGGAGCTTTATTCAAACGCCAAAACATCTCAAATTACCAATTAGCTATGCGCAGTTCCGGACAGATTTATGACGGGCTCCGTTCAACTCGAATGTAATCTTAATCTGTGAATGCTGCATCACGACACTTAGGTGAATCGAACGTGGAAAAACGCTTATCTACCTTACATAAGCTGATAGACGCAACAAAGTATGGTGGAAGAAGGCCAAACCGTATTAAATAACGGCGTGGGAGAGAACACGCGTGATTGGCATTTCAACGCTCGCTCGGAGGATGTAGTGAAGGCGATGCCCGAAGAATTCATATTACAAGGGTATAACTGTTGAGATTTAAATTAATGGAGACGCCAATTACTTGTGCACAGCTGCATATTTTCCTTTTTGCGGCTTGGGCATGCGTGGCATGCATTTGAAAAATCTGATAAGGATCGTTGTTCGGTTCGAAATAAACCAAAACGAAGAAGGAGAGAAACGGCAACCAGCGCCAAACCATTATGCGGGTGACAAACGGGCAGAACACGTTTGGTCTGAGAGCCAGATTTATGCATTTCCAAGGGAGGCTTGTTTGGTTCGTACCGAGAATTAATCAGCCCATTAGCGTCCGGCCGGTTGAGTTGCAGGCGACTGCACGGAGCAGAGCATGACGCTTTGTCCGCCAGATGACCCCAAATGAAAACATCGGCGGTGCAGACTGCAAACAAAAACCGATGTCGCTGCATGTTTTGGCGTGCGGCCGAAAAATGGAATTAGTGGCGACGCGCTCGGTTAAATGACCTTGGGCTCGTAAAGCTGCCGTGAGTACGGCGGGGTTGATATGGAACACAATCTTTAATGCTATTTTACTGTTGCAATGTCATCAAGTTCCTGCATATATCGTGGGTTATTGCTCTTAATTGGCTGTTTTGATATCAACGTGCGAAGTTATAGCAAATAAAACACTTAAATGTGATTTTTATTTGGTTAACGGCCAATTTTATTATTCAAAACAAGTAATTTTTGTTAACCCCGCTGTACGCGGTACCTTTCAGATAAATTCCGATTAGGAAATGCTCCAAATCTACCTCCAGACTTTTTCTACAAAAATGCCTACGGTATAAATACAGATTATTTTACTTGAATGCTATAATCCGTATTTTTCAAATTTTCTGGTTTTTTTTCAAAATTTAAATTTGAAATTCTTCCTACATAACTATAGAATGTGAAAATGTCTCGCTCTTGTGTTTTGGTTTATTCTTGTACGGCATTATCTTTAATCAAAATAGCTATGATAAGCACGTTTATCCTTTTAAAGATGCCATGCATTAAAATTGGAGCGTAAAAGTAGCGTTTCAACGAAGTACGTGTCAGTTTGTTATTGTTTTGATGATTCACCGTCCATTACAGCTACTATATAGTTGTAGTTGCGTAGCAGAGCCATTTAAGCGAATTGAGGAAAAAGCTGGCCGAGCTGGTCCATTGCACAAAATGTAGGTGAACGTGCTGCTACATTTCATTCACTGTTTTTCAGCAGTTTGAATGAATAAATAGTTGTCGCAAAAGTTACTCCCATTTTATTTATAAGTAATTTTATCATGTTGCTGAGATATATAAATCCATTTTGCTGTTATCTTCATCTATCTCTTCGGAAGCCCCATTATGTCGTCTTTCCAAAACTTGTGGTTTGATAACAAAACACTTCCAAATACGTTTAACGTCTTACCGCCAAGAAAATTTTTAATTATAGAAGTGAATATCAATCACAGGATATAATATTCTGAAGTAACGGAAAATGAGGTAAAACATTTTTATCGCTGGACCCATCTTGTTCTTAGTAACATACCTATTCAAAAGTGGTTCTTGATCACTTTGCTGAATAAGCAAATTACCCATAGGAATGTGGTTAAGGTGATGTTAAGGTAATGTTGTAAGTTGGTCTATTAACTGATCGGGAACTCATATTTTAAAGCAATTGACGTAACTAAACTTAAGATTATTGTGTCGGTTGTATTCAAAATTCCACTAATTTACAAGTAGTAGTATCCACCATGGTCTTGATGTAGGTACTCTACGTCTGTACAAATTAACGGCTTTACATCTTCCAGATTAAAATTACCAACCTCGAAATTCCTAGGCAAACTGCACCACTCTTATAGATTATGCAAAACTCATTGGCAGTATCGTTAGCGTCGTTTCCTTTTTTAAAACAATGTGACATTACATGGCGCAAACGCTTCCTTTGCTTTAGAACGAACCGACGATTGAAAAGAATGACATCACCGTTTAAAAGATGAGGTTGCATGCTTATATAAACGTTGCCAGATAAAGAAGCTGCGTGCAGACAGCGAAAGAAGCTTTTAAGGCAACCATCTCTTTTGCACATTTACGTAGAATTCCTCGGGTTCCCAGTTCTGGGGGCCAGACACGTTTTAATATATTGTTCTTTACATTAATAAAATTGATATTTTAGTAATTTGATTTTATGCAAATTTAAAGAAGTGGTTAGGTACATCCTTTTTTACCTTTTTGCAAAATAAAATCAATCTGGTAAAATACATGGCCTATTCCAAAAATATCGATCCATGTAATATAAAAATATAATTTCAACAACAAAAATGGTACAAATTACAAGAAACGTTGTACGAGCCTTAGTTACTTCAAAATAAGCATCTTGGAATTACACACCTCTTTAACGTTTTGTATCAGGAAATTTCCATTGGGATGATAAATCTTTTATTTCCCGATCATAGCCGTAGACCCATGTTTCATTCTCGTTTATGGTTTTGATAGTAGCCGCGGAATAAATTTACCGTGATACACGTTTGATGTTAAGATCTTTCATCAAAATATCACACACCTTAGTTTTGGAATTCTCAATTAATCTTTTGTTCTTAAACTATAAGTCACCGAACATTACTGATTGTGACTGCGGAATACTTTCAACAGATTCCTGGTAATTTCTGAATCGTTTATACTAGGTTTCTATCTATCCTGGACTCATTGCATCGTTTCTGATATAGACTATGCATTAAAACACATTTTTATTGACGTTATTCATTTCTTATTATTTGCCATACTGGTTTAACTCCCAACTGGTGCAGCCATCCTCATTTACCCATGCGCATTACAGTCATCACATTAACATTGGATACATATTTTTGGAACGGGCTTTGATCAAGATATTCTGCAAAATCTTGTGTTGAAATCGCGAATAACGGTCTTGTATTGTCCCGAGTGTGTTGGACAGTCTGGACTCTCTTCTCATTCAAATATAATTTAAATTTTGCGAACAACCAAAAGTTCCAGAATAACAAGTCTGAACCGTAGTGTGGCTCATCTTCCAGTTATCGATTGTGGATGGTACACGTCCAACATTTTCCAATTTCCTGCTTATTGCTGGTCTAGAACACGCATCACGTTTAATAGATTTGTGACCATTTGTACAAAGGACTCGTTGCTTCTTTCCTGAGAAACTCTGAATTATTCTAATTGTTTATGTAAATGTTCTAGTTTCGCATGAAATTTAATGTAGACTTGCTGGTCTATTTACTCAGTCATTGCTAATATGATGATCATATACCTACGTCTTTTTAGTATTATGTAAGAATTATATGATATTAATAATTCGTAAAAATGTGTAAAACAATACTTCAGAAACCAAGTAAAAAACTTTTTCTCGGCTCAGACGTTGACTTTCGGTGCCGCTAACTCTAGGTATTAACATAAATGTATCCATTCTCTTAATCTTTATAATGTAGATTTTTACATCATGTTTTTTGCAATACATCTCTGTTTCCATTAGGGCATGTCTATAAGTATTTCGATAGCATTTCTTATTTAGAGTCACATCCACTGTACTATCTTTCCTTCTAGAAAGTACAACGGATTAAGTATCCGAATCCGTTATAAAAGCTAAGATTATAATTGCATTAAATTTGCTAATTTATTTTGCTCACAAAATCCTTTACTATGTTTTGGTATCGGTCTATTTGTTTTAACATTTTTTTTCTCTTTTCATATCGTATTTTATATTTATTAACTTAAATTTCAATTTATATAAAGCTTATTACTAGTATGAATAATTAAAACACATTTTCTTCGTTATTTTTTCTTATTATTTTTATTTATTTATTTTTGAACGGGATACAAATATCGGTTTAAGATGGGATCTATAGCTTCAGCCCATTCTTCTTGGGCATAATTTTTTTTAAATATCTCAGCGAATTGAATCGATATTTACTGGTGTTCTTATAGACAAGAAGTGCCAAAGAATTAAAGCGTCTGTGATGATTAATGTTCTTTAAGATTTGGTAACGTAATCGTGTCAATTGCAGTACTCAAATCACACGTTCTTCTAAAAATTTGTTGCGATTACAAACAGATACTTTCAAAATTTGCGAGACTATCTAATTATGCTCATTTTTTATTATGTTAGATACAGTTGCTAAACGGATTAAATACGCTTTCGCACAACTTCACTTACTTTTATTTTTAAATTTTTTGCTCCGTAACTTTGCTTTTTTATCATTTATGCGCCTCATTTAGACAATTCTCATTAATTTAAATTAGACGCTGCAGTAAAAAAATTGCGAACCATTGTTTATCTTCATTACTAACACTGTACAATCGCCACGGACTTATTAACTCACATACTTAACTTGATACTAAAACTAGGATGCTATACCCATTCGTGAGTTTTAAGTGGGACTCGATTTTGCTCGACCCCAATTCAAAATTGATAATCGAGCCCTCAAACTACCCGCTTATAATCAGCTCTCCACATTCCTTCCTGTAATTGTTTCGAGGGTCTTTTAACCGGTACCTCTGGTGCATCCTTCGGTCTCCAGTTCTTTCATTTGTATTACAATTTTAATTGCGGGCGATTCTCATTGTGTAAGATTCCGATTTTAACGCGTTTAATCATCAATAAACACATGCATTTAAATTAGTGATGCGTAATCGAGCTGTCCCAAAGTTGGTGCAAATTATGTAAATAATGCACCTCGACCAGATATCGGAAAATGTGTTTGGTGCCTTGTAGCTCCAGACAAGCATGCATGCAATCAATTTAAATGCAGCCAGCGAACTTTTTGCGCGTGCTACATATTCATATTGTAAAACGTTGAATCTTAATTGGGACACTGAATATCCATGCACGCAATGTAGTTCTGCGAATATGACAAATTAAGGTTCAGAAGAATACGCAACATATTAAACATTTATAATTATTCAGTTACTGTACTGCTCCTCAATGTAGAATTAATGTAGTAAAAAAATAGATAGACTTTAGAAATGGAGTTTTTTTTAGAAAAGTGTTGTGCAAATATCATTTTCCCTCTATCAACAACAAGGATAGTACATAAAATCCCCTAGCCACCGGTTCGCTCTGAAAAAAAAAACAATCAAAAGGGACAGCCAAATTGGACGTAGAATCCGAATTTATATTTACATTTATATGCCAGTGTCTACATTTAAGTGGGGGAGAAAGTAGGGCTTGCACTTCTTACAAGGCGCAAGGCGCCTCAACGCACACCGCTCGAAATTATAGAAGTATACTTTAATAAGGCCGCAAAGCGGTCCTTACCTTATAATCTGGTTGGTTGCTGCAATATATATTTTATTTAATTTTCTATCAACGTATTGTACTTATTATTCTCAAATTTGTAGAAACGTATGCACAACTAACACAAATGAACTTTAGATACGACTATTAATTTAGCCGATTGCATGTATTGAGTGAAAAAAATTGACACAAACCTAGCCATGCCGCAAGATATGATTTCAAGAAATTATTAGTGCCTTGATGTACTTGAAGCAATTACTTTATAGAAATGTTTGTAATGCGAAAATGTTCAAGAATATTCAAGAAACGCATTTCATTTCGTGTAGCTCGGAGACAATCTTTAAAGAGGCATTACTAAACAGTAATGAAAGTGTAGCTATTAATGGAATACTAGTCAATAACATTAAATATGCTGACGACAGTTTACTGTTACCTGAGTCGGAAGAAGACTTACAAACTCTTTTTAACTCTGTGCAAGTAACTAGTAGCGGATACGGACTGGAAATTAATTTAAAGAAAACGAATTACATGATTATAGAAAAAACACAATACACACCAAAAAAAAGTGAGGACAAATGAAAACGGTGTAAAAGAATAAACGCGTTCGAAATGTAGACAGAGCTCGAAACGAGGAGAACAACACGAATTCCTAGTTACACAGTTAAAATGGCAAATTTGGAATACGTGGATTATGTCGTTCAAAATATGAAATTAGATGGAAAAAGAGGCCCTGGGCGTAGAAGAGAATCTTGGCTCAAAAACCTTTGGAAGTGGTACAATCAATCAACTACCACTCTTTTCCGGGCTGCAGTATCTAAAATACAAATTCGCCTTTCTGATAGCCAACCTCCAAAGATAGGAGAGGGTACGAAGAAGAAGAAGAAGTAGCTCGTGTGAAACCCCTACACCCTTTGCTACAATCTTGCGAGTTGCGATTTCGTTGAATTATTTTATAGCAACGATTCTGATGTATGTTTGCATATAACACTCGTTTGTGGCCGTTTGGTGCTGCACATTTTTCGGCGTAATTTGACAGACGACACTTTGACAAGCAGCTGGGACGCGACTTGCAAAAATAATAGTGTGCGCATGCTGAATTGTCCATCAAAGTAACTACAAGAATATGCAACTCTCAAGGGGGATAGAAGGGTTTTAAACGCTTTGTCGATGGGGTGCATATGTTATTAGGGTAAATATGAGAAGCTCACTCTAAAATCATCCCTATAAAACAATTCGCGAGCTTGCTAAGAGATTTGAAAAGGGTTATAACAAGGGTGTGGGGTTTCCGATCACTCGTGTCTACAGAGCCAAGGACATATAATAAAGTTTTTATTTATACTTTAACATTGTCCCTCTTTTTAAAATATTGTTTATAAAAACTAAGATTGTTTTATTTTGTTACAAAAAAATAACCTTTCCTAACAGAGATATCCTTATATAGTCACCGATTATAGTTTTCGTTCAACCTTCTCTATATTGCCAAAGAAGGGGAGAGATATTTTCATGCAGAATTTTTACCCAAAACTGCGGCTGCATCAGTGACGGACAAAGCTTTTGTTAAAACGATTGTGAAGGAATATTCCACTCAAAAAATTATTTTAAAAATATGTAAAATGTATGTATCTGTATTTTCAAGAAAAAAATTAATAAGCTCCTTCCCGTCTAAAACCACATAAGAGAAACAGTACCAGGCAAATAGCTAGGTCATTTATGTTTCACGTATAAAATTATAATTTGTCTCCGAAATCAGACTTTTCTGATTCGCATTTTCTGATCGCATTTTAAACGTAGCTGAAAATCTCTGGGCTTGTATTTTTACATCTCGGGAAAGGCTAATATCGCACCTTTTACCTTTTTCAATTTTCACCCATTCTATGTTTACCGACAATGCTACCTAAAAATATTACACTGCGAGACGACTATCTCGTCATCTGAACATATCAGTACCGACTGAACTAAATAAAATGCTTAGGTGTGTCCATAGCTATATAGAAGGTCCAAATATTTTCTCCAATGAGTGAAGTTACGCAGGGCTTATTTGTCAAGCTCTCGATTACTCTCCCTCCATGTGTAGTTACCAACAAAATGAAAAAACTTTCAGCTTATTCTCGAACTTGACTTCGACAATCAATCTTTCATACTTCTGCTTATCATGAAGATAACACCGTCTCTATTAACTTGGGGAGTAGAAAATTTCTTCCGTTCCCAGTGGATTGGTAGCAAAAACTCCAAAACAGGTGATCCAGATTTTTTCAAGTACACGCTGAAGGTCGATCCTTCTGCTCCTAAGTAGTGATCACGGTGTGATCCGACACTAGATTAAGTGTGCCTAAATCTCGCTAACTCATGACTTCATGATATTCTGACAAAATCTGTGAGTACACAAGTTGCCTAAAAATACAGCGATGGGTGGGGCCTCACTTGCCTGAAAGTTACTATATATATATATAAAGCACTAACAGAGGTTGGTGCTGTGGGATGGTATCCCTATTTTCATTTTACAAAGATAAGAACGTGCATGATAAGTGGCACGTCTGTTAATTTCCAGAAATATTATTTAACTCATTCTTCGCACTGAAATTGTGGAAATTCTTAAGTTACGGCTTTTCTTAACTAAATTTTACTTTTTGAAGAACTTAATTCAGTTGTAATTGGCGTCTTATATTACTTTTATTCTCTAAATTTGTCAAAGGACTTTAACTACTTTCGCATGATGGGGGGGGGGGTCATTGATAGTGTTTCTGGCAAGCGGTCTATTTGCACATTATTACACCCCTCTTTCATTGTTACAACATTTTTGGCGTTATTCTCGTTTTTGTCATTCCGTGAAGGTAAAATTCCTCAAATGGAAGAAAATTTGCACATACATATTAAGGTTGTTTTCACTGAAGGCCACGCACATGCATCGACTACACTTTTCTAATAGCAATAACGGCTAAGTGACCTTATTCGTATAGTACCGCAGCGACATCAACTAATATGCCGTTGCAGCATGCAAATTCATCATTCTCAATTTTGAAAAGCTTCATACATAAACAATGGATGCGGTTAATCATGCATAGCGATATTTAGCTTTACCACAATCTAAATATTCTTGATTGATTGTACAAATCCCATATTAATCGATAAAGTACAGTGCCGCTAAGGAGAAGTCGTAAAATACCATACAACACGACCATGTTGAGCTTTTATTTATATCGTACTACCAAAACCAAATCAATCACAATTTTTCTCGTAAAATGCTGGTAATAGAAATATCAGAGAAGGTATGGTGCTGAAGTGGATGAGACTTCACAACATTAGGAAATGTAACACTATTCAAGACTAGCAATTTCAATTCATTTGTAATTTATGTTATGGGCAGCGAAGACCATTTCTGACAGCTTTAAGAAAAATCTGTCGGTATGAGTTATATTTTAAAATATTTTGAACGGCACAGTTGGTTCGGTTCCTCTTATAGTCCTCTGGTTCTACTATCTTTATGAATGACTTGCTCAGACTGACGAAATTAGAAAGGTGAAGAAGTGGTACGCCAATATCCTCCGAATAATTCGCGTTAACAAAACTTTGATTTTTGTTAGGCAAGGAACATAACATACTTGTTGGGCTGATACTGCGAAATATCTGAAAGCTATTGCACGCACTGTACCGGCAAAATCATTCTATCATTCTCCAATTGAAAATTAGGTTCATGCCATTTCAAAATTTTGCCCTTTTAGGCAATTGTCTCGTGGTCTAGGTGTTAGCGCTGACATTGCTTAATACCCACCAAGTGTATCTTATATTGATTGTGTTTGGGGATCTATTTCAAAATTCTTTGTATCGACTGGCTTATAAATAAGTCCCTAATTAAAGATTTCTAAATAGGTATTATCTTTACTTTGGACACTTGCTATTGATCGCCTGCTTCGCTTTTCACTACTAAAATTCTTCAAATTTAGCCACTAAATGTGTAAATATTTCAAAAATTTCTAACTTGCTCCAAAACAATAAAAATTACAAATTACAATAACAAGGACTACAATCTAAAATATCAAAAGAGTTTTTATACCACTCAAATATGGTGAATCAAATGTAAACATATGTGTTATCGAAATTAGCAAGACAATATTCGTTAATTGATAACGTCATTAATAAAAGGAGAGATGATAAAGAAAGCAGGAGTCATATCGAATTATAACTACTCAAAAATAATATATAATTATAAGGGCTGAGAAATCTTGAAGAAAAAAATGTTGATGTTATTAGAAATTGCTGTTTGCCAAAGAAAAACATCGTGAAAGTGACAAACTATTACAATTTAGATTGCATTATTAAAAGAAAACATTGTTAAATATAGGAGCACATCGAAGATTTCACCATCCAGCTTTTCCACAAAAAATACAGGGAAATAACAGCTTTTAAAAATACATAAATGACTAAATCAATTGGGATAAGCCAAACAAAGAAAATGTCAGTATTATGTAATTTAAGTTAATCTGAATTTTGCGAGCGTGTGTTATTAGTTGGAACTGTTTTCCTATCTTTTTATTAGTGGTGCGTTCCTTTTTCCACTTACAGGGCGTATAGCTCTTTATCATATTACATCACCGTAGGCCGGAAACAATTTTTTTCTTTGAAAATGATAATTTTCAGAAAAATGCGATACGACTTTTATTTTTTAAAACCTATTTAATAGAAACATTTTATTTTTTGAGTGAAATAGTCTACTTCATATATGGAATATCAACACAACTTTTAAGTTTTTATATTTCCATTTAAATTTATCTACGCGCAAGGTTTTTGTAATTACATCTGCATTACAGCCATCTTAGAAATTGCAGAAACGGAAGAGATAAATCAAATTATAAATGTTATACAGTGTATGTATAATTAATCAAAAACAGTAGTTCCAACCAAACAATACATGACCGCTCATTAAAGCTTGAAATTACAAAGTTTCGCTGTATTACGTAACATCTTTATTATTAATCTGTGCCATTGTTGTGATGCCACCAGCAGTATTTGTGAAAACTCAGTCAGGATGTGTTAATAATATGGTGTTCTAGTTTATTGTACTAATTGTATTTTATTATTATTGAGAAATGCAGGAAAATACTCATTGTAAATGGTAGTTGCAACACAACATTGTTTTCATTTACTTTGTAAAACAAAAGAAATGCTTTATAGTATAACCAATTACCAACAATTCCAGCTAATGAAACCCATAGTGTTGGTACGTGTAATATGGGCCGTAACAATGAATTCTCTCTAATTTTATATCGTTAGTCCCCCACTCCTCCCTTCACGTGAGCAATAAAATCGCTACCGACTGTGTTTTTAGCGCCCCGTTATTGCATCGGAATGATTTACATTGCTAATGACAGGATAATATCGCTTTAGCGAAAATGCAAATTCCTTTCGGCCGATGTTAGACCATTATTATGGGTAATTATTAAGTTATCATTCATATAGCTAGTAATAAAATCCCACGCTCCCGCATTTGCCCGGTTCGTAAATTACGCAGGTATAATGCAAAGCCGTTTTTGTTTCACGTCCGCCGTGCGATGACTGAAATGGCTGCAATATAGAACAAATTTAAATCGTTGGGTTTTATTGCTTCGAAGCCTCCCGCGATGTTGTAAGTATCGCAATTTTTCAGCAAAGTGTGATTCGGAGTGCGCAACGAAAACAATTTTAATCGCCTTGCGCGCGCCCGACTCGAGTACATTCGGCAATTTCAAGTCGTAAGACGCATAACCGCTCAAGTTCATTTTGTTCTATCAACATTTAAATCTCTCCTTGAGATGCATGTAGTGCGAACTTTGCCATGGCCAGGGTATCCAGAGACGTCTCCCGAGCCCTCTTCAAACTATTTTATAGCCTTCCTCCCTTCACTCTGCCCTGCTCGAGCGAACAAGCTTGATCGAGGAACCGGGATATAAATTACACCCCTCTCCCACCTCTGCAGTTTCTTTCTTGATTCATTTCATGCTAAGAGAGCCAGCCATGTTTCATTCCTACCTACGTTTCAAGTAGTGCTTTTATTATTGAGCGGGCTTCAGGTGTTCTGAGTACTTTATTGCGGCCGAACAATGAGCGCTCCTCTTTGCCTTCGTTTTTTATTAAATCGTGCCGAATGCCAAATGAAATTGGAGATGACATCACGCTTGTTATTGTTGAACGCAACTGCGGAATCATTCACCTAATTGGCCGGCTCAAGATTGACAAATTGCTGCGCTAGTTGCTTTCCGACTAGAATTAAAACGTCACCTCGAGTCCTTGGGGTAGAAGCGATATTTTTAGCAGAAGAGGTCTAATAAATCTTATTTAACAGTCGCCGTTACATCATCGCTTACCTCATCCGCACGCAATACCAAAGGACCTTTCAAACTCGCCAAGCCGACGAAGGACCGTGTTGTATTTTTCATAAAAAAATTTCTCAACAAAGGAAATCGCCAGCCTGCTTAATTGCGTCACGTTCCAGGCCGTGTATGCGAGAGCAGGCTCCTGGGTGCCCGTGTATTTAAAATTGTATCACGTTTGGCATGCGTTTATTTCAAATAAGCCTGCGATACCGACTAAACAATGAGATGTGTTATCGCTCTCGTAGATTATTCGCTCACGTTGCTTAATCAAAAGCAAGTCGTACCGGATGCTGCCGTCGTCTTTTTTTTGTAGCCACATAGTTGTTGTTTTTTTTATGAAACCGACCTACGGGAGGTGTTCTGCGCACATCCGCCATCCTCCATATCGCAAATAATTAGAGCCTTTCACCGAGCGCGTATATTAATGAAATTTGCATACTTCGTTAACTCCGACACCTTTTCTAGCTTATATGTGCTGTGCGCACATCTGTCCGCCCTGTTTGGCGCGCTATGTTCTTCCGTCTGCCTTGCGCGCCTTTCTACCAAAAGAACGGCCAGCCTTCGCTTTGCATTCACCGCATAAGCTCGTTGCACCGCGACGTAGGCACAACGTACACATGCATTTATTGCTTTAATAGCTGATTGTGGCCAGTTTAAAACCAATAAAGCAGGACGTGATCGTCAAAACAATTACCCCGATCCTGACCTAGGCAAGCGGTTTATTTTTCGGAGCAATGACTGTTTTATGCATATTTTGGCAGCTCGGAGCTGTTTATGCTTCGCGAACATACATTTTCTAGCAGAAGAGCCATTCGCTGCTGCTGTGTTTGTTTTGTTTTGTATTCATTTTGATCGCGCTTGTTTTTTTGCCCGTTTTTATGTTAAGCTGCAAAGCGCGCGACATTTATGACCTAACTGTAATTAACGTCTACCTACATATCTAACATTAATGTACAGGGTTCGACAGGAAACCTGAGAGCTTTTTCTTTTTCGAAACGACAGCATGCGAGTGTATTTTTGCCCCGTTTTGATGAAGCTATACGTTCAAATATACTGGTACGTCTATTGGATTATGTGATGAATACGTGTAACTTACGTATTGCTATTCTTTGTACTTTGTTTTCCAACTATTATGTACAAAGAGAGCAGTAAAGCCTGACCGTACCGTCCCCTGGAAAAATAAACAGAAAAATGTGCTGCCTCATGGACTCTGCACCTAATTTATATCTACTATATTTTGACATGGTTGTCGTTTTAGTTTAAGTTCGTTGTCTCGAGCTAAATAATAAGTTACCCCAGAAAATAAATAATACTTGCTTTCATTAAGTAAACTAAACAATGCTTATGGATTGACTCAAATGTTTTTGTGTGTAAGATAAATTAAAACATTGATTTCGTAATGCTCATCATGTTAAGAAAAAAAATTTAGAAACCTTTGTAAACATCACCGATAGTGCGATAATAAAAATGAATAACTTATTTCAGGATAGAAATAAGCATTCCAAGAACATTATGATAACTACTTTTAATTAACTCAACAGTGTTTGGCTGTAATACAGTGCAGCGTCTGTGCATTTTAAAAATTAACGTTACCTAAACAATTAAAGTCGAACCCTAATTCATCCAAGCGATTTTGAACATCTGCGACTCCATTTTTGGGCGATCAGGTGATTTTCCAGTTGTATTAAAGTATTGAACTATACGACGAATGTGGTGGCACAAAATATCGTTATTAACGTATATATCAGACAATGCTTCTGTAGATTCTTTGCAACATGAACAAATTGAAAATACGAATTTGCCTTTAACGTCTTCTCCATGACGGAAATAAGATTTCAGTAGAAATTTATCTCGTACTAGCTAACGTTACAACTGTGCTAAACATGAAAATATCAATACTAGTCTAGAAAGATTTTTGTGGCAAATGATGAAGGCTTTTACGTGAGAAAACGTTAAAATGCGAAGCTAGTATCACAGTGAATCACAAGACGCGCATAAGTAAAGTGGGAAGTAAAGATTAGCTACACATGCCATTTTTGGTTCGTCATATTTACTCGCTTGGTATCCCTTGCTATGGGTCTTCATAGAATAATTAATACTCTTAAATTTCTGTTAGTTATGAAAAAATTCAATCAATTAAATTGTAAAACATCAGAATCATGTTGATTCAATTTTATATAGTTACAACTTCGCAAGAATTTAAATTCGAATACAACACAAGATCTGTAGTGCAATGCACTCTTTTCCACTACGAACAATACTACCTACATTTTAACTAATCTTGTACGTGTTATAAATTTTCTTCAATTTTTTTTAACAAAATTACAGTTCCCTAAAAGTCGCATAATACAAAATTTTTAATTTATTTGTAAGTAGCTCTCCGAGACACTAAGGTTATTTATCTAATGCAACAGTTTCGTTTTGGCGAAATTGTTAATTAATCAACATATTCGTGAATATCAGTAGTTTAGTCAGTAGACGATTTCATTAATTTTCTTTGAGCCGAATTGAAGTTTATATTATCGCTCTTTTTTGTTCCTCTTAACGATTGGTTTTCCTATAGTGATAAATCTGTATATGTAAATATTTTTATATCGGTAATTATTGTTTTATTGAAATGGTCGTACTATATTTATTGAGATTCTTGAAGACCTATCACCAAAATTATTTACACTAGCCTGGGAAGATATGTTTAAAAGATTAGTAAACATCAACGGAAAATTTCTTAATAATTTAAGTATGCAGATTATATAGTAGTGATAGCGAAAACTACAGAAGAACTACAACAAATGGTGACAAAATTAAAAGAATAAAAAAAGATAGGATTAAATATGAACAAAGACAAGACCAAAGCAATGTTTAAAGAAAACAAAGAAGTAAACGTAGTGGAAAAATACATCTATTTAGGACAAAAAATTGTGTTAACAAGAAAAAATCAAACCGTAAAGATAAAAAGTAGGATGAGCGGCAGTTGAAAAGTTAAACTTTATAATGAAAAATAAGATACCCATAGATTTAAAGGCAATTCAATACATGCATTTTACCTGTGATGTGCTATGGAGCGGAAAATTGGACATTAACGCAACGAAATATGGACATCTTAAGAACAATACAACACAGTAGAAAAAACAATGATAGGAATAACATTAAAAGATATAAAATCTAATATAATGGTACGGCTCTAACGCCCCGCGTAGGAGCACGGCCTGCAAACTGAGAGGAGGTTAAAGCTCTCACATGTTCGCTCTCTCTGCCCGGTCGTCGCGCACCATCTCTGATGCGAGGCGATGTGGCAAACACCGCGCCTTAGACGACTGCCATTGCTATCCTTTGTTCGAAGTGAACACAGGTACTCGATTATTTTTAGTGACTGAGTAGGCCACCCGCCAGACATCGGAAAGCTTCGGGAATGGAACCCCCCGGGTCCGCCCGCATCGCAGCCCGCGCCTCAACCACTGGATCACTCTGGCAAAATCTAATATAATAATAATAAGACAAGCAACTCAAGTAACAGATGTGGCAGAAAGGCCGCAAAACTGAAATGCACATATGCAGAACATATGGCAAGAAGCGATTCAGATAGATCACACAAAGCTATATTAACATGGAGAGCTTATAATTTTAAAAGACCTAGGAGTAGACCACCTATGCATTAGGTAGACGATATCAAATTAACAGCAGGCCTTAAATGAATTCAACAAGAAGTAACAGAGAACGATGGAGAGAGATTGAAGCGTCGTATGTTCAAAAATGGACATGAAGCGCTGTGGAAGAAGAAGAGAAGAAATAGTTGTAGTACGAAAATGTTTATCACTCCGAGGACACATTCCCCCCAATCCCGCACCCCTTGTTACAACTCTTTGAAATGCGAGTACATTGGATGTTTTTGTACATTCGCCAATGTTGTGCAATACACCCTAATTTGCTTACAGTGTTTTTTACGATCCTTCCAGCTGCTTTAGTGCTGCACGTTTTGTAACATAGTTTGATAAATGCAAACGGCAACGCGACTGGCAGGCGCGCGGTAGGGTTTTCACCACGAAAACGTCAATTGTCGTTTGTCAAAAGATGTTGCAAAATGTACAGCATTAAAAGATCTACTGGGGTATGTGAACTCCAACTTCTTCCCATATTGTCGTCTTTCAAAGTAAGCTGCAAAATTCGCGGCTTCAAAGGGTATGCAAAGGGGGCTAGAATGATTTTAGACAGGGTACATTAATTATTAAAGCTAGTAGGAGCTCGATTCAAAATCATTCCTGTAAAATAATTCGCAAGTTTACTAAGAGCGTTCATGTTCCTGGAATCTTTCACGTGCATAGCGTCCTCGGTTTGGTGGAGCAGTTGAACGAGAGGAAGGTCGTGAGCCAGTGTCACCGCCGCCAGCGCAGTACTGCTGAAGTGCACCACTGTGGGGACTAAAAGAAGCCGAACCTTGTACTAACTGACAGGATTCACACCCAGCCAGCTTTCGGGAATGTCCTACCTTTCCCAAGCCAGCGCTCCGACTGACGTCGTCCACTTGAAGCCGCAGCGACGAGAGAGGATGTTCCAGCTTGCCATTGACCCCAGCCAGCTCTGCAGCTCCTGTCACAGGACCTTTCGCCACAGTCCGAATACCAGGGCTGGGCACCAACACCGTGTGGTTCCAGGGCGCAAATCTCACCCCGTTCCTGGAATCCTTTCAATGAATTGTGGCGCCTGCGTAGACCGCTACCCAACTTCGTGGTGCTGGTTGCAGGCCTAATAACATCCAGCAACGATACCAAAGCGATCCTTGGTAGGTTTAGGACTGCGTACGAACTAAGCTCCCCCCATTCTGGAAACGCCTGAGAGGCAACTAATTTTCAACGCCAAAGACAAGAAAACTTATGGGTTTGGATACAGGTACCTTGTTAGCCAAGGATGTCTTAAGAGCATTCAAAAGTGTCGAAAAGGTTACAACAAGCGATGCAGAGAATGCGTTTCCTGAGTGATAACGAACATTTCGATACCATAACCATTTCTATAAAATAAGTTTTTCAAAAGCGTCAAGACTCTAAACATATCTTCTTGTGGTCGTGTTAAAAAAATTAAAATTGAATAAAAATTTAGTTAATTGTATAACTAATAAACCATAGGATTAGCTACCACTGATTAGTTGTAAGATTATTTTTCGCAAAAAATGGAAACTACGATAATGTAGTACTTCAGTTTGTTTAGTATTTTTCTTTTCTTTTTCTCAGCTAATGTTAGCTGTCCAAATCACCGTTAAATTTTCCAAGGGTTTTTCTAGTGGCAATATATCTAGTATCTTTTAGCAGTTTCCTGTTACTTCCTTCGCAATCAAACTTTGAAAACTTACAAATTTTATACCTATGATAATAATCGAATCTCTCTGCCAAACCATCATACTACATGCCCAACATTCTTATGTGCTTATATGTAATTTAAATATACCTCTGCTTGGAGCCTTACAAATTTAATATAACAAGGAGTTTACTTTTAATATTTAAACCTTTCTACCATATGCCACATTTTAGTTGACTAATTGCGAGTTGAACATTAGGTGTATTCTACTATTTCTAAGAATATTTTCTGAAGGTAGAAATGACCAGCAGTTTTTCTTATTTGAAGTTCATTGTTTATCGGATGTCGTCTGATTAAAGTGGATGTTTTAAACTTAATTTTAGATAATATAGATTTCATCTCTTGACAAGAATAATGATCCGTCTCTCAGAGGGTAGGGAATATTAATACTGCATTTTGGGATAGATGGAGTTTTTTATGTATATCTAAATCAAACTATTGATTATGTGTCTAGTACTAGAAATTAGAACATCACGTATTATCCCTTCTTTTGTCTATAATTTCCGTTGTTTCACTAATGTCGACATTTTTCTCGGCTTGTTTTTTCTCAGTATTGTTGGCTTCAATATTTGATTAATTTTGAGTAAGAATAACTTCCCAGATAATAGGAAGAATAGGGATTGTAATTTACAGAAAAACCATTAAAAACGAATGAAATTTTGTTAAACCTTTTTTAATCGTTCAATTTATTTCTAGTGTTTATTATTTGAGATTTATTTTACGATAAGTATTATTACGAAAAAAAATCGATATTGTAAAAACTGAATTTGTATTAAAACCTATAGGTGTAGCTAAATGAAATTTACTTCTTGAATCTCTTAGATGGTGTTCTAAGCAGTCTTGTTATTGCTTTAACATTTTTAGACCTTAGATTCACCAACTTGCAGAACTGACGTATTATACATGAATTGAAGCATCAAATATTTTTATTTCTGCGTTACACGTAGCTGACACAATTTGCATATATTTACGTGCGGTAATGGTAGTTGGTTATAGTTGGATTGCTTACTGTACTCACCTAGATGATGAGTATAGCTATTGCTTTTTTTATTTGGTATGTAAAGTTTTGCCACAACCAATTAACGCTTTCAGTATCGGAACGCATTTAGTAAATCACAATAAAATAATCAAAAACCGCTAAAACCAAGACGAGAAAAAAAGCGCAAGTGCTGTATCTACAGGAAATTAGCAACAGTGTGTCTAATACCTTCCCCATCACGGCCACGCGACGCCTTGCGACACTTATCCTCAACTGGAAGTTACTGTTTCGCTTTAGACTCTGTAGCGTTTCGCGATTACATATTCTGCAATGTTTTTATGTAAATGTATTCTTTGCGGAACTGTAATTATGCAAATGGGTTTGCAGGCAGAGCTGCAATACATCAAATTAAAAAATGGGCACCGTTACGATCCTAGCATTTGCATGCCTCTAGTACTGCATCAAGTGGCTTTCAGATGAATACGCGGAGTTGTTTGTAACGCTCCAGTGCAAGTTGGCAGTTTTTAAAAGCATTCTAATAGCGGAATTTTCGTATTGGTTATGCAGAAATAGTCGTTGATTTTTTCGCCAAGCATCGACAGATAATCCGAAACCGGCCCCGCGCAAAAAGCGCAGCAGAAAGAAGAGCTATATATGTCCCTCTTGATGGGTTTACATTCTAAGCTGTATAGCAGCGCAATATAACAATTACCGTAGTAGTAGAATCGGTTGCAGAGCTCTTTATTGCTTGTTGACACAGCCACTTTATGGGGGTGTAAAACCATTCTTGAGTTGCTCGCTAGACTGCAATGCATAGAGCTATCGCGTTTTTATTTCGCCGATGTCATAACTCCTAATTGGAAGCTTGTCTCGAATGATTTTAATTATGTAAATCGCGCAATAAAATCTTTTAATATCGTTGGTGTTTTTCCTGTATACGGTAGTCAATTCTCTACACGTTAAGTGGCTATTTCGATCTATAAAAAGGACTTCAGTGTTATTACCTTTCTAACAGGTCTTCCCGGACTATAATAATAGAATGGTTTTAAATGATTTAAAACAACACTTTGTGATGATGACAGTGTTTCTAAGCTAACTTATCATCTATATCTACGAATGCTGCACGAGTTCCAAATATTTATATAACGTTTTCCCGCGGGGCCATCAAAGCACGATTTGTCGGCGACCGTTTAAATAATTTAATGCCAGATCAATAGCATAAGTTGACCATTACACACACCTTCATGGACGGCATGGGCCGCTTAATGGTCAGAATGAAGAGATTAACCGCGTAGCCTGGTCGTTGCTTAAAATTTATGTGAAATAAACAGTTACCTATTCGTCCATTCCGAAGTCCCCATCAGACGATTTATTTTTAAATCGGTTTCTTTTAATTTAAATAGGGACATAAATAGCGATATGCGTGCGTGCGAGAGCCGATTCCCCCGCTGCGCACGCTTCTCCCCTAGATATGATGAAGCACCGCGCAGGTCGGTAGATCTCAAAATGAATAAAATGTTGGTTCAAGTTATATGCCGAAATATATATATATATATTTGCAAATGGAAAAGGTAGCAAAAAAGACTATTTAGATAAAATTTTATTTATGTGCCTGGCCGTGCGATACCGTATCTTCGAATACATTTACTTTTATAGAACCGGCGCTGATGACGACCAGTTTCTGAATGCGATAGTCAGCGTTGTGCTGTCCATCCGAACGTGCACGGAATACAGTCTGCACTAATTCCTGAACGAAGCGGACGTGTCAATATAAATCTATGCCGTTCTGTTCCACGGCAGTCGATTTGTGTGCTGCGGAAGCCCATCTCGTATTTCGTTGAAGATCATTTCTGCCGGATAACGAACGTTCCAAATATGCCCGCTTTGTATTGTGAAAAGTTCATGGCTCATAGAGGACTAATTCTCGTTCGTTGCCGGTTTTATGGAAATGACGCGATCTACGTGGCGCGAGTGGCTCAACTGCCGCCATAAACATTCCCCTTTAGCACACGCACCCGAGCTACATGATATAATTTTCTAGATGAGTCCCCCAGCGGCAATCGGGAGCTAACCGACGATTGTCCATCGTGAGCCAAATGGCCAATAGAAGAGATAGTGACCATAGTTTGCATAACTGGCTATGGCTGTATATTCGCCATTCCACGGATCGTTCTCTTTTTATGTCGGACCCCTTCTGCTCGAGGGAGAAACCCCTTCGCTCCCGAGGGACCGCAGCTTTGTCGAGCCTGGACATAGCTGCACCCCCAGGCACCGTCGTAATTTAAATGATACGTGATTATCATGCCGCGTTATGGCGCACGATTCTGCGGTTTCCGTTCTAACCGGAATGCTGCATCGCATGAAGAAATGGGCAGTGTTCTGAATGCTGTTTCTAAAATAACATTCGAGTCATAAATATGAAAGTAAAAAGGAGCCGCCACCGCTGCGCTGCTGTACCCTTTTGTCGCTTTGGGCTTGTCAATTACCTGCGTCCTTTAAAAAGGGTGAAATTTAGAAAGTGCGAAGAGTTTCTTCGAACTGCGTCCCCGAAAACCTGGATTCGTTTGCAGATATTGGCCGGTCGGCAAAAGCACGTTTCGTTTTCGTTTTCTGATAATCGAATGTTATTGCCGCATACCGCTGAACACTCGCCCGGTATAATATAGACAGGTAGGAGGATAATACAACGAGCCGGCAGCTCCACACGGGAGTCGTATACGGCAGTGCCATGTTATTTCATAACATAAACACCCCATTTGGGGGTTGGGGGCGAGCCGGAGCCGGCTTCGATATTTGTATCGTGTTATTTTTATTAGCAAAATTCCCATTGTTTTATTAGCACGGCGGCACGTCTAAACTGCGGCGCAGGCAATTCCCTAAACCCCCAAATTAATTTGACCCTTTGCGCGATGAGTTATGGGCTCGTATCCATTAGATGGCATATTGCCAGGCGATTGCAGCGCTTTAGCGCAGAGCGGCGTAATTAGAAAGCCTCATCGAGCCAGCGGCGCTCGATAGCGACCGGGAATGTAATTAATAAAGAATTTCGCTGCCGCAACTTCGCTGCGCTGATGGTCCAGAATGCTCGCGACAACCCAAGAATATTAAAATTTATCTAATTTACATACACAGTGCCGTCGGTGCCTCCGAGCGCACTTGAAAGAGCCGCCCCGTTATCGCGGATGGGGCGAGATGAGCGCAGATCTTGCGAACGCGACTCGTCAGATATCATCTAATTCTCCATTCTTGGCATTAAAACGGAAAAGCGAATGCAATTACTTGGTCGATTGTCCTTAGTCCCTGGTTTCGCATCAACCCTTGCTGTGACGTCATTAGACTATCAAGAGTCATTATCTCGCACCTCGAACGCACCCCGTTCCTGCTTTAAACTACAGCAAAATGGCGATAAAGTTACACAAAATGGCTCCTTTACGCGTGTTTATGTATCCTTATAACATTCAATGTTCATGTTCTCGAGTAACGTACCAAAGTGCCTAACCTACATTACAGTGGCCCATAATCTACGACTATCAGGAGCTTAATCAAAACATAAAGCTGCGTTGCTTGAACACCTACTTTGTTGTGCGTGATTCTTGCAGATTTTTTTGCCGTTTCGCTTATATCTGAAGGGTTTTATACTCCACCTGTTCGATAATTTTAAAAGCGAGCAAACAAACACGTTTCGCGTTTTATCGCGCCTTTGTTTAGAAGCTGAAACAACGCCGTGTTCGAAAGTTATTGTTTGTGCGGTTACTCTAATGGACTGGGAAAAAGTGATCAACTGCTGATAGGCTTGTTGACAACGTTATAACGCAGTGCCATTTTTTTTCTGTACAATTTGTTGCAATAATTTTGATTTGATGTTCGGATTGTTCAGTGGGATTTATGTTTTTAATTTATGTTTTACAAAGACCCCCAGGGGCTGATAGAACGCCCTAACTATTTTCCTTCAATAATTGGTATTTATTTAGTGCTTTCAAGCTTCTGGAACAGTTATTTCATGGAAATAGTTGTAGACGAAAATGTTTGTTTTCTCTTGGAGAACCCATTCCACTCCCCCTTAGCTTATCTTTTCCAACCCCGCACCTCTTGCTACAACTGTTTGAAGTTTGACTTCGTTAGATGTTTTGTAGGGTTGCGATGTATTATATAGCGATCATTCTAATATGAATATACTCGTAACAATCCTACACAACTCTTGTCTTCTTCTTCAGTGTTGTAGGTTTTGCAACATATTTTAATATAGTACGAAAACGCTTACGCGCGTCTACCACCAGCATTGTCGAAGTGTTGTCTGCTAAAATATGTTGTAAAACGTACAGCACCAAAGAACTTTAAAAAAGGGGTTTGCAGATACGGTGCATCAGTTATTGAAGTAAGAGAAGTTCACTCCAAAATAATTTGTAAGTTTGCTAAGGGTATTCATAAACGTCAAAGTATTATAACAACGGGTGCACAGGTTGCGGATAAACTATCAAGCGTTTCATGAATGATGACGATTATTATCATACTACCACCAATTCTATAAAATATCGGTTTTTAAAGCGCCAAGATAATAAATAATTACCAGATAATTTAGGTCTAAAGCTTTTCAGTGGTACATCGCTTAAGATGCTAAAGAATTGTTTTCCACTTAATGTTTGTCTTTAACGAAGTTCAATTGTTGATGCTATTTTGGTAATAGACTTCCAATTCATTCCACGTTTCTTTTAGCTAAGTACATTTCTTTAATTATTTGTATGTATATAAAACACCACGTCTACCATGATCATCACTAAATGGGGATTTTACGATCTATTATCAACTATTAGAAGATTTCAGCTGAGCTGAAATTTACTAGGCTTTTGAAACGTCAAGCTCTTGCTCTTCAAGGTGCAGAAGAAGCATTTATCAGCAATTTCTTGGTACCAAATGAAATTACCTCATTTATTTTCAGACCCCAAGAATCAACTTAGGTCAAAATTTGGAACTGCTTTTGCATTGTGCTTTCAATAGTTTTTCATCCTCGAAATTTCGATCGGAAAGTTCTTAAATTATAATGAATAAAAGGAACTATCACTGATAAAAATAAAATTCAAATTGTAAACATTCATTCGCCGCTTCGTCATTTTCATTTATATTTTGGTAAGTAAGAACGGCTGCGCAGGCTTAGCAATCCTGCCAATCACTCTGCTTTAGAAACGCATTGGGCTCCCCTCGGTCCTTAGGAGCTACAGGAAGAAAAAGTGTACCGTTTCTTGTTTAGATAATCAAGTTATTTCGGGAATTTTCAGCCTGGCTGTACGTTAAATTTACAACTGAAAAAGCTATAAAAGCTACTGTTGACCTCAGTCAAACTAAGTATGTTTTCTGATCAAGGGAAACGACCACAATTAATTCCTAATGGCGTTATCTACTTTACAAAGGCAATAATTTCTCTCTAGGTTCTTGCTTGCCTTTAAGTAATTCTGTTACTCGTTTTAAAACTATTCAGACAAAAATTTCAAATGCTACAGTAAATTAAGATAAAAATATTTTTTGAAGTAATTGCGTAAGCAAAATGTAACTTGTGCAAACATTAGCAAAGAAGAGCTGAAATGTAATGAACCTGGGATGTAAGTGATTCAGAAATTCCAAGCAATTAAATCTTTTACCTAATAAACAGCAAGTCCAAGAAACAGAAAGTAGTAGACGAAAAATGCAGAAATAGAAAGGACCTGGAAAGACCCGCGAAAACCAAGATATGTATTATTCAACAAAAAAAGATTGATTTTTTTTTTGAAAGTGTATTTATCATGATGGATAGGTAAAGTGCAAACTGTTTTGTTTAAGAAATGGTATCGTATTATCATAGTAATAAGTGTACGTGACAGATATTTCAAGATGTCGCTACATTTATTAGGAATTCCATACAATATTTTACTTGACAAATTTTTTTAGTTATTTTTAATATTTTCTTGTGGTATCAGAAGAACAATTTATATTTGTAACGTTTTCTGGTGGTTACTTGTGAGTATGTAGTTGGGAAGTAACGAAAAATAAAATGTTTAATTAAAAATAAGTACAGAGAGACCACTACCTTGGATAAACAACTGTTAAATGAGCAAACGAAGTTTTAATCAATGGTAGCCGACTTTTAATTGTAAATACATGCAAACCTTTGTTTATTTGAAGCTGAAGGGCAGAATTGTGAAAATTTTCAGCATCCATCGGTGGTATGAAGGAACAGGCAACAATGGCGAAGCTTAGGAAACCATGGTCAATGCGATACTATGAATTTGTTGAGCAATTTTTTAAGATAATGGCAAAGACTGCATCTGCGAACAAAAATTTTTCGCCAAAACTTGTGGTACACCCCGTACTTATTGTTAATTCAACATCGGAAAATCCACATTATCGCGAAAGATTTTTATTAACCCATATTTCTTGCTTTTTCTTCCATCCTGCTTTTACCATTCAGGGTGTCAAATAACCTATACTAATAACCATAAAATAAATTGTACTGCCGACATCAATAATTCGATAGATCATTAGATATACACAGATTTGTTATCTAATCCTTATTTTTGTATTTACGTTTTGTACTAGGATTATTCTTTTTATTTGTCCTATTATTTTTATTTCTTCTTTAAATTTTATCATATCTGTCCATATCCTTCTTGGTGTTCTTCTTCTTTTAACCGTCCGACTTCTATTGGTCAATTTGTTCAACATTTCAATCCTTTACATTAAACTTCCTCAATTTTATTTGTATTTATATCGTTCTTCTATTGCATTCCCCTCCAAAAGGGGTTTATTTTAGTTTTTTACTGTATTTCGTAAATATAATCATGATTTACTATCCTACTATGTTTGGGCTATGTATCAAGGTGTTGACCAATACGTATTTTCCTTTCTTTCAACTTTTTGTGTAAGCCGCTTCAATTGATGACATCTAAATAAGTAAAATAAAAGAAAACTGAAATGGCTTTGATTTCATTTGCTCCAAAATCTTGAATATTAAAAAAATCTATTTGAACTTTTATTTTACTATAGTCTTGTTTGATACCCAAAATGCGTAATTTACTTTTTATATTAATTAATATTATCTATATTTTTTGCGTCAAGGTTAAGATCTCATTTTTTTAATGAATTATTCACATTAGTTATTGACCTGCTCTATGCGTATTTCACAAAAGCAACTTTTCTTTCGAGCCTCGAATAATCATTCCCAACCGTGGAAGTTGCCTTGGTCACATTTTATAATTAACTATAATCCCTAATGCCCACCTGGTAGTAGAATTTTAAACGAACTTTCTATGCACCCTAGGTATGATAACGGATAGCCGGCCTAACCTGTTCGGGGAAACCGCCAATTCCCGGATTTTTCTTGGTTTCACGGATGATAATTTTATGTCCCCGCTGTCTAGTAAGCGGTTACGTAGCCGAGCTTCCCTATCATAAAGCACTCGGGGAAAATGACGGCCCGATAAAATATAGATGCCCCTTATGTTATGACGTACACGTACCGTCCCTTTGACAAAATATGTAATTCGGCACGTTCGGCTGCCGCATGCGATATGTAAATGAAAGCTCCGCGAAGGATTAAATTCGGTAAGTCACGCGAGCTTTGAAGCGTTAATGACATCGTAAAGCACCTGGATTACTGCGGTTACAAAGCTAATGCCGTGTAATGAGCCTTGTTATGGTGCGCCGGCCCGCTGAGCCGTGTGTGCGATAATTTGATAATATTGAAGGGCGATCAAGGCCAATTGCGTTCGTTTCATAAAAAGTTATTGGGCGCCGTCATGCTGAATTTGTGTTCGCCGCTGCCGGGCCGGGATGGCTTTGTTGGGCCCCGCGCGTCGGGCACGCAATCAGGGCCCGGCCCGAACGGCCCCGCAAGTTGCGTTAATTTCAAGTTCGAGAAATTTATCGGCGGCCCGGAGCTTCGCGTCGCGCCCGAGGCATGCGAATGTCGCGCTTTAGTTATGCGGAGTTCTCGACGTATTTCTGGAAAATTTACTGCATATTTATGGGGGCATTAAATTTTGTTGGCTTTTTTATAATGTACATAGGTAGCTGAATCAAATGGGCCATTCCCTATACTTTAATACTGCATAAACAGAGCCGGGAACATCTATTCAATATTTTTTAGTGTTATTGCCGGCAACTATTTGTCGTTTCGATAATGAAGATGGATAAATTTAAACGAGCGCTTTCGTCATAACCTTGGCGAATTGAAAATGAAGCTTTTGAGCTTTTTGGGCGTGGGCTGTTATTGCATACTTAACGGCAGTAGTAATAAAGAACGCTGTAAATTGTGTCCAATATGAAGAATCAAACAGCTGCCATTTAATAATTTAATAATATTTGTTAATCGCATCTCTAACGTATGTGCTCTTTACAACGAATGCTTGCCCTAATAAGTAGCGTGGGATGAAGCGGTAAATGGATAACGTGCCAATTGCCAAAGCAGAAACAGCTTCCATGGGTATGGAATCTTACATATAGTGACTAAAATTTGTGGGTTCAAATAATCTTTATAGCCCTTTTTGTTCAATTCATATTTGCTACTGTGGTGTTTTAAAAACATTCGCAATATAGTTAAAATATTATAACATTTCTACAAAACATGTTTTTGGTGTTAATATTAGTAACATGGAGCAATTAGGGGAAATTATTTTCAGAAAAATTATTCAGATTATTCAAAAATAAAAATAACGCTTACAACATAGGAAGTAGTAGAAAAACAAATTTCTCAAAAAAATATCCACGGTGAGATTTTGCTAGAGTACAATATCAACTGTTAATACAGTTTGTGTGCAAAAATAATGAATCTGTTGTCATTTGGAAGTTAAGGTTACTAAGAATAGATAGAAGTATAAAAAGTACATGTCACCTTAGCATCATAAAATTTAGTTATTTTTAGACACTCGCAATGCTCAATGTTTTCAGTCAACTTTAAAACGAACATAATTCTGTTAGAAGCTGGTGTAGTGGCGAATGCACGTTGTGGGTGAATTAAAGTGAAAATTTTGCGAATTGTATCGCCGTCGCCTTTTTGGAATCATACTTTTCTTGTTCAGGAAGGAAACAGACTCTTAAAGAATGAAAAATATTAAATGTGAGTCTAAAAATAGAATGAAGGTAACCGAAAAGAAAGACTATAAATATTTAAAACATTCTAAAACAACTAAATTAGTGAATAATGTGCTAAACATCTTAATAGCCAGATGATGGGAATTGTTTTGAAATGATGTCGGAAGCATTTACATTTCTTGTATGTTATTGACTTTCAAATGAATATGTGTCACAAAGGATGGCTATGACAACATGCCATACTTTGTTAGAGTGAGCCTATATTCGTCGTGTACCTGATCAATGTTGTGATGTGCCTAAATGACATGCATAATTAAATTACATAATTTATCGTATCTAGAAAAATTCATTTATGAATAAAATGTTTACTCTCATGTGTTCCACCTTACTGCCATTGAAACCCGCTGTACATTACCATTGTCTTAACTTTGTTATAAGTACAAAAACAATAAAATCCTCAATCTTGCGCATTTTATTCTTCTGAAGAATCATTGTTCAAACCTTCTAAACGTTTTTTTTCGCTTTCCTTGTACTAAGCGTTGTTGGTAGCCTTTTTTCAACTGAACGACTTCATTTATAGTGCCATCATCATTGGAGATTTTTTACGTTCTCAAATCCTATATGAACTCGTTTGGTTGCCAAAAAAATTTAATTCATGATAAAAAAATTATTAGTTATATTCTTACGCTCGAAAAGCTACGTATTTCGTTTAGATACCTGAAGTATCCCAACGTTGATGTTAGTATCGGTATCAGATTTTATAGACCTACACGATCTTTTAGTATCCATTGATGATATTTATAAAATCCAAACTAATCACCACGTCATCCGTTTGTATAAGGATTTCGGGCTTTTTAATAATAATCGTAAACATGGCACTTATAAAAGGATTTCTGCCACTAGTTTTCTGATATAGTGGGTAATTGGTTAAACAGTTTAAATTGCGAATAAATCGAACAATTAATACTTTTTAGTCAAAAAACTGATAACATTTTATGAATGGTTTTCGAAACGAGACTTCCACAGATGTATATATACGTTTTTTTGTATTCTAGTTGATTTATGTTCTGTGAATTGTTTTCTCAAATTTTTATGTAAAAAAACCGATGACTGTTGATTTTACTAAACTGACACATTTAATTTTATGCTGAACTTTAAGTTGCAACTATTTATTAAGTAAAAGGTATTGATCTCATCGTCAAATAAGTAGCAATGAAGCGAATCAGCATTGAGATCAGAAATTTAATCTTTCCAGGAGTGGTATTCAGAAAAGTTATCCTTGCGAAAACTGTAAAAATTACAAAGTATTCAAAATCGGCGGTTTGCCAACTCATCATAAGCCTGACAATTTACCTAAATCGTGGCGTTGAAGTGGCCTGATAAGTGCAAGAGGTGAGAATATTGTTTTGAAGCTGCTGAAGAGAACAAAAAGTAAAAAAAATGCCAAAGAGGAACGAGGAGCAACAACTTCGGTCAAAGAAACGCCGTGGCAGATTGTACGGCGTTTTAATTCAAAACCAAACTCGTTATGTTTTTATGGATGGTGAAACATACATAAAAATGGATGGCATGTTATGAGACGATGCGTACCTGGTAATGTAAGAAGAATTAACAAAATTAAATTCGGTAAGAACACTCTTGTATGGCAGGCCATATGTTCTTGTGGTCTTGGAAGCTCCGCTTTTTTACAACTAGCATAATTGAATGCGAAATGTACAGGAAAAAAACGGTTAGTATTTCTATATCGAAAGCATAGCACTTCCCCCCTTTATTATTTTGGCCAGACAGCATCTGCCCACTACTTTGGTGCGAAGCTCAGCCTTTTTATTCTAAAAATATTCATTTTTCGAAAAAAGATGACAATCGGCCAAACTGCCCCGAATTTCATCCTATTAAACGTTACTGGGCTACTAAAGAGATACTAATACAAGATGGCCGGAAAGCTAAAACACTCCAGGAAATCAAACAAATATGGAGTGTAGCTAGTCGAAAAATTCCAGTGGAGGATGTGCAGAGGCTTGTGAGTGTTCTAGCAAAAGTTAAAAATTTCTGTCGATTTTAGTTGTATATTTTATATAGATTTCAGTTGTGTTGTTGAATTGAATGGTTTGCAAAGTTTTAAAGATCTGAAATAAAACGTGGTGATACAGAGTAAGTTTGCTAGTGCAGGTACAGCAGAAGCTAAGAAATTCTGTCTCAAATTTTAATCATTCATTAAATAAGAAGATTGTAGTTTACAACAACCTTTCAATTGTGATCAAACTGGTTTATTTTGGAATATTGCTCCTGTCGAACCGTTCCTATATTATAAAAGATGAGAAAAATATTCTTGGATTTAGATACATGAAAGACATATTGGCGTTATTTTTGACAGCTTATGCTAGCGGTGATATGAAGCTTAAGCCGGTCTTGTCTAGCTCTTTTAGAACCCGCGGCATTAAAAAAAAATAGACCACCAGTGACGTGCAGATCGAATGAAAGGCCAAGGGTTGCGTAGGTTCTTTTCAAAGAATGGCCGTTTAGCGTTAAGGATTACCTCTTCAGACCAATGAATTGCTATTGAAAGCACTGTTGGTATTGGACAATGCACCAAAGCACCCAAAAGACCTTGAAACTTCCCCGCTCGCAGCTCGGTTTCTACCTCTAAATACCACTTCATTGATTGTACACTCGCATGCTGTTTTTGTTCACGTTTTAAAGCATGCAACAGTGACTTTAAAGAAGTTTTGGATAGAAAAATTAATATTCTTGAAGTTGCATAGCTCATTCAAAAGGTATGGTCAAAAATCACTCGACCACAATTCAATTCTGTTTGGAGAAAGCTGAGTCCATTTTGCATTCAGGGAAGCGGAGATGATGGCTTTGAAATTGTGGATGAAATTGCGACAACTGCTACAAATCTGGAATTGGAGGTGAATGAAGGTAACATTGAAGAACTTGTAAGGGAACAAGAACGATCTGACGATAGAAGTGCTCCAAAAACACTTAAATGAAGAACACCAAGGACTTCGGCGAAATGTTTTTTCTGCAAAAGAAAAGACGAAAGATAACCTATGCCCACATTTGCTGCTAAAGATCTTTTGAAGATGTGAGATGATGTCGAAACAACGGTCAAACCAGGTTGAGGTCAATAAACTTGACGATCTTTACATCGATTATACTATTAATTAATTCCGAAAAATTCTGAAAGAGAGAAAAGCAATCAACATTGTACAAATCCATCAACGTCCAACAATAGAAAAAAGCATGACTGATGAAAATGCTGTGTATGTGCGTTATTATTATTATTATTACGTATAAGTAAACGTGGTAAGAAATTATACAAATATGTATTTATATTTTTCGATTTCAAAAGGAATTAATCAAATTCTCATAAAAGTCTGTGGTAAATCCAAGATCGATTAACCAACAGTTTGGGCAGCGAACATCGTGTTTGAACGGATTATATTCATTTATAACATGTAACATCGTGTGCATATTAGTTGGTTTTTATTATGTAAAATAGTTATTTCCCCTCGTCTCCGCGACAACATACTGTAACATAGAAATAACCAAAGAATTATCTGTTCTTGTATAACTTTCATCGTCACGTTATGTATTAAATAAAGAGAACCACAAGAACCATCTATCAACAGTTGCATTTAAAATTGCAACCTTTAGTGTGACTAAAGGTTATTGACCGGTTTTTAACTTTGGCAAGCAGGTAACTAAAGGAAAGTTCTGTTGAAATAATAACAGTAGTCTATATATACACAACCAAGGTCTGTGGATTCATAACCGTTGCCCCATTATGTTTTTTAGAGGTGGAAGGGCGCAACTTTCTTTAATTTGGAATTTTGGCGGCGCAGAGGCGAATATTAATCTTACAACGCAGCTGTCTAATGCAAGTTTAACGCGGGAACCGCAGACTCGTCCAGTTTGCATAACAAGTTTCATACCGCATAGCGTCTCGACTGAATTTTTCAGCAGCACAATTTCTGCTCCATGAGCGTCATAGTTTATCTAGTTAAAAATTCTTCCAACAGCTTTGCAATTTACATATCCAACGAAGGCCCGCCATAAATTTCGGGCATTTTTATTAGGCGGATCTGGTGTCGAAAGGCGATTCTTTGTCCTGGCGGTAAACAGTCCGTTGCCTATGCAAAGCGGGCGCCGCGCCGTGTGAAATGGTGCGCGGTCCGTCCGTCCGTCCGCCGTCCATCACGCCGCAGCCGGCCGGACCAGTCCGCGGATGGACCGGACGAACGGGGCGAGAACCACTAAATTCTTGGGCGCGCTGCCGCCGCCTTTGTGCCTAAGACAAGACGCTCATTAATCTCTCAGGTGCGGGCCTGCGGCCGGGACGCCGGCCAATCCTGGCCGCATTGTTGGTACCAAGACTAATGTGCTGCCGTCCGGCCCACTCGTAAAGAACCCGCGAGACGGTGACTCAGGTGCGAGCCGCGCTCGCCGGGGAGCCTCGCCCACCCCTGAGCACTAAATCACATGCATTATTTAACAATGGGGAGTGCTTAGCCATCGAATTCCGACCGTTGCAGATACCATCATCGCAATTACAACATGGCGCCTGCAAATTACTTCATCCCCTCGGATGCACTGATTTACTCCCGCCCGCCCGCCTGCCGGCGGCGAGGGGGTTTTAATTTCGCCGGCGCCGGGGCAACGTGCAGCAAGAGTTCGGCGGCTGCATATTTTTCAATTAGATTTAAATTAAGGTTTGATTCGGGGGGCTGAGTCTGTAATGATCAAGAACGGCGCGCCCCAGGGACTGAACTCGCAGACAGGGCAGCTCGTGAATGTTTGATGAAGTCATAAGTCACGTGCAAGTAGTCAGCACTTCAATTTTTGCGGAAAAATCTTTCAAGGCAATTTTTTTGTTTTTCATATTAGAAGAAGCGCAAGAAAAGATACTTTTGAATATTTCACATTACTTTTTATTTACTTTGTTAGTTAGGTATACATAATTTAATTGCACATCATTAAGAAATTTTCAAAATTCAACAGCTTTTAGAAATAATAAATAACTGCAGTTATTTCTTCAGTGTATAATATACAATTTAGTTAATTTGAAAAGTAGAAAATAGTTTAGACCACCCACGTTTATTAATTAAAGAAGTATAATCCATAGAATAAACGAACGTTTCATTTACGAGTTGCGTCTCCCGAACACCACGTTAATAGGTAATAACGAAACTCTAATGTGAGAAGAATTGCCATTATCGCTGAATTCGCACAGTTTTTACTTATTCAAACAATTCTGCTATTAATCGCATCGTCGGTGTAATAGCCCAATGCGAGCAAACTTTAATTAACGTAATAATTAGATGGCCACACAATTATTAAAATGGAAAACTGCATTTGGAGTTGCGGAAGAAATAATTCGAGAGATGTCCAAATTTGCATATAACAATTAGAAATACCCCTATTATAAAATTCGTATACATGTAGCATAAAGCCGATCAAAGGCAGTTTGTGAATAATCTGGTGTAGTATATCGATTTTCTGATTTCCTTCTTTCATCGACTTACTTTTCACTTCTGCGTCAAGGGACCACCCTACTCTTTGAACACAAAGAAATTAAGGAAAATGAAACGCTTTATGTTTAAAACTTTCCTGAGTTACGCTTTTATTATTAGAACATGTTTCTAAAGAAGTCTTTTGTTCTTTATGAAACTTTTAATTAATCATTATGTACCATAAAAAGTCGACATGTACTTAGACCTTTTCCGTGTAGTACTTTAATTACAATAACGCTATCGAAAAAAGTACAAGAATTGTCATGACTAAAGAAAGTAATCGTGGTTTTCCCTTCATTTGTGGATTCTTTATAAAATCAAGATATTACCGTACACCATGGTCCAAACGGAGATATTTATGAAGAACTTTAATGCTAGGTGGTATCCAAATTTTTATAGTCAAATAGATTTTCTAATTTAATAATCAGAATATAAAAATTTCCTTTAAAGAGATTCAAGATGACTGAAACAACACAACGCGATGCCCTAATTATTTTTAACAAAAATAAAGAAGAAAGCATTCTTTCAAAAATGCGACTGATCTCCAAGTACTAATTTGGCTTTTACTAATAGCATTCTACTTCTGTTCAAATCATCAGGTACAGAAAATTACAAAAAAGCCATAGATTCAATAAACTTTTGAGACCCATCACTACGGCACTGCAACTGTATCTTAATAGACAAATAACACATAACTCAAATAATTCGCAAAATATTGCTTGTAGCGCCTTTGTATGTTTGTTGATTGCATTCATCATCTGCCAAATAGCAAAATCTGTAATTAGAAGATACAACAATAATATTCAATATATCCAAACTATTGATTTACAGAATGAATGTTAACTATTACAGGGCAAACTTCAGGAAGTGAAGTTTATATGAAAGTATGTTAAAATGCACGGCGAGTCCGCAATAATGAATCATTACACTATATTATAATGGTATAAGGCAATTGGGGCATTGACGACGATCCAACTAGATGGTCGAAAACAATTTGAAACCAAAACGTTGGTGTTGAACCGTTCGTGCACTCTAGGGAGATTCGGTCAAACCACATACTACTGTTTTGTAGGTTTTTGGTTATTCCTTCTCACCAAAGATTGCTTCGTCTACGATGAGGATTGTCAACAGAAACCCCGTAATAGTAGTAACCTGTTCCAAAAACTATCAAACAAAAACTTTCTCTTGAAAGAAAATCCGCTCGTAACAGTCCTTGTACACTTTTCAAATGATGCATGTATAGAAGCAATTCTCATGTACGGGGTGCTCAACACAGTCGCTTGACATAAACCACGTTGGCGGATCGTTTTCTTGTAACTTGTTCTGGGTTATTTAATATCTCGTGGAATATATTCTTACAATTTAGATGTACAGACAGATACATCCGTGCTCTGTGTTCATCCTTACCATCAAAGTCATTAATTCAACACCCCCCTCTTTCTTTCTCTCTTCCGACCATTTCTATTCATTTGTTCACATCGGTGAGTCATTTGTTTTTTTTTAACACTATGCAAGTCAAAAGAAATGTATAAACACATAGTAACCGAGGCGAGTGTTCTTACGAGCGATTAATGTCTTAAAGAACAACATTGCTAGCAATCGTGGAACACGTGGATTTTCAGACATGTTGATATGAACTTTATTGAACTATTTCCTATCAGGAATGCCCTTGTAAAGCTTGCCCTTTAAATTAATATTAATCCGGTGCAAATGAGCAGATTACTAATGATTTGACTACAATAATTTGGAACATATGATTGGAAGTAGTAGTAGTAGAAGAATTATAATGAATTTAGAGGGATTTCTTATTTATCGAGACTGCTGAAAGAAGTCTACCTACCAAACACCAAAACAAAATTGATATACATAGCTTGGAATAAATTCTACTAATTTTAACCATCATTAGAAAATGTTACTAGTTATATCGAATATATCAGTTTTCAAATTTAAATCTTACTGCTATTCGAAGCATTCATAATTTTGGTCAACGAAGAACAAAACGTTTTGACTCCCCACCCCCTCTCCAATGAACTGTCTAATTTTGAGTTATGATGATACTTTTGATTGTATAATTAGGCAAAGCTCTAATATTGTGTTCGTTATGCCATACGCATTTTAAACGAATCGTACAGTAAACATTGAAAAAACTGGTGTCCTGATCTCATGTTCTGAACAGAGAGGGTAAGAATAGACCGTCGCTTCCACCCTTTTCGCAGCGCTGCTGCACCAGAGTTGTTCTGCATCCGAACATCTGCCGAATGCGTTTATAGGCTTCCTCTTAACTACTTGGAAACTTTCGAACTCATTAAGCTTTCGAGAAAAGCCAGCGGAGCGCAGAAAGTCGGGAAAAACTTCGCTCGAGCAGGCGACCGCACAAGACAGAAAGGGCAAAATAAAATATAAGTTATGTGTTTTAATCTCGGGCTCCGTTACTGTGGGGAAAAGGCCAAACTGTGCTATAAATATCGCCGGGTTGGCGTGTATTGCTACATATTTTTGTTAGTAAGATAGCGGTGCAACGGTGCAATTGCTCCGGCCGTGGATGGGGTGAATTCCACTCTCGGACACGATCGCGAGCGCGTCGCCTCATCGCGCCTGGCGGCGTCGTCCGCCGATCATCGCCCGACCTAACGGAACGATCTGGGAACCACCTCCGGCTTAATGGGCTCGTAAAGAACCCATTATCGAACGTGCAAATCTAACAAGCCGAGCCGAGCCGCCGCCGATGTAGCCAGCATTACGACCGTTTTGCGAAATAAACATTTACAAAGCGCATCTAACATAAACGTAATTAACTTCTGTCATGCCGGTAAATGATGGCCTTTTGTTGCTCTTTACGGCCACTTCCGGCACCGGCAATTGTTCGCGAATTAAAAATCGCCTTCGACGTTTACGGTTTCGCCGCGCGGAGCGGCTGTGGGATTCCCCGAAGGAGGAGGAAGCGCGCTGCGCCGAAGCCCGGGACGGCGCGCCGCAACGTTGCGTGCGAACGGTCCGCTTGCGGTTTGTTGAATTGCAAATTACAATTTAGATTAATTTTATTTTCTGTAAATTACGCAAGCCGCCGTAAATCTCGGTGGCTTTTAGTGCGGCACGCAGCGGAATATGCGCCGCGGCAATTATAAATTACGCGGACAGGAATGGCCGATGATCCCGCGATTGCATGAGGAACGAGACGGCGCGGCCGCTCGAATCTTCCGCATCGATCGGCTCTAATGTTGTATATGACTTTCGGAAGGTTTAAGAATATAAATGGCCGCGATCTCCGGCCGAGTTTGAGAAATCCCTGCTTAGACTGTGACTGCCCGCCGCGGTTCGCGTTCTGCTCCGATAGTGGTACAACTGTAAGGTACGAATAAGGGATTTGTATCTATGGGTTAGGTTTGAAACAAAGAATCCAGGCATTTACGACGCTCCTGGTGGTCGTTCGGCTAGTGAAACATTTGAAGCTATCTGGCTATCGATTGGGGGCGGAAGGTGCAGGCAGGAAAGGGGGAAATTACGACACACGGTTAACGATCCTCGCCGGAAACGATGGGGAAGGATCCCGAATGCGATGCGATGCGATGCACAGGTTATTTATTTGATGGTTACCGATGTTTTAAGATTTATTTGCCGAACTTTTGCGCAATTGAACATCTTCGGCCTTCGACCGTTCGCTCTTTATTACGCGCAACCCTTTCCGAACGCACTCACGTAGACAAAAATATGACATCTTTTTTTAGTTCTTTTTATTGCCACCGACGGGGGCTTACTAGGCAATAAATCCTAAACATCGACAGGTTGTTAAGTATGATTCTGCCCTTTTATGACCATCCGAATACTATGTCGTTCACGACAACCCCGTCCGTACCTTCCACAGTCGCAACTTCGCGTAGTAGTAGTTTCGCATCATTGCAGTTTAGAACTTCTGAGATAATACAAACATACGATAAGAGTAAATTAGATATTATTTTGCAATGCGGCAGCATATAATCGATTTGGTTCTTCGTCTTCACTGGGATGGATAAAATGCAAATTTTTTTCTTTCATTTCCAGATGCATACCAAAAAGATAGTCTTTCTTTGGTTAGTTGCACTTTATTATGCAGTGATATGTAATTAATCTTTAAAACCTCTTCTGATGATTCAAATCGATCTAAAAGTCTTTTGGAAGTCTTTTTTTTCTTCTAAACTGGTGAAATACGCTAATCATTTAATTTGGGTATCCGAGAAACTTGGACCTCTTTTAACCAAATTTCTTGTGGATACGGCGTCATATGCATTTTTACAGAACGCGATTTTGATTCTGCAGTTTTTAATGGAAAATTTATCCCTCCAGCGGGCGTGTTCGCGTATTTCATCCTACAGTACGAATAAATTTGGCAACAATGTCCGATTTCCACCATCTTCGTCCAAATAACGTAAAGTATTACTTAGTTGACCTTTGTCTTTGTAGAACAGCGGTTAAAAGCAAATACTTACGAAAAATTACCGTATTGGCGCTTAAGTGCGTTGCGCGCTTGGATATGTAAATATGTTTGTTTATTTTATCTTTTATAAAGAACACTGAATAACAATTATTTGATTTTTGTAATAAATAATAAAAGTGTTCTAAGCGTTAAAAAAAACTATTTTGTCAAAATGGTAAAAAAATTTAAGTATAAATTACGGAATATGGAAAAATAGTTCTTCAAGGCAAATTTTTTACTATTATTTTGAAGATGCTTTTTATTTAAGGCAAGGAAATATCTTGCCGACGAAGAGTTACACCAAATTCTGCATGATGACCCCCTAAGATAGTGAAGAAAATATTGTAACAGCTGAAGACGCAGAAGCTTCGGAGAATGTCAAAGGATGAATTACTCAAAGCGACTCGGAGCAGGAGTATGTTCCTGGAGATAGCGAGAGTGAAGATTCTGTTGATGATGTGGATATGGATATGAATGGAAACAGTATTTTTATTGGAAAGGACAAAGCAACCAAGCGGAAGCAGTGTATCAAGTTCTTGTTTGTAGTATCCCTTACGTTAGCCGACCAAATTAATCATTTCAACTATCTACTCTTGAGAACTCTAGTATTTAACAATCTTTGTTATTCCAAATGTTATTGTTATTATCGGCTATCCTTTTAATTGAGCGATAATCAAACTCTTTTCTGGGATGTTTCCAAATTTATTTTAATAGTTTTCCAGTGATAAAATCCACTTGACTATCGGTGTTTTTGGGATATTGAAATGCAAGATGCGGCAGCATAGCATTGTATGACCAAGATTTACAAGGAAGAATGTTCTGGAAACTCGCGCTCTTTTAGGAAATGTCAGATTTGCATTGCTTTATCTTGTTTTTTTTTTCCAATATTTGACGAGGCTCGTCAGCAGTGTACTAACACAAACCCCAAATGTTTTCCTTGTCCCAGTCTGAATGTAAGAATATTAATTGAGAGTACTGATGAACAATTTTATGGGTTCTATTAGTGTTTTTGAAGAATCAGTATTTTTAACAGTCCGTTATCTGTCATTTGTAAAAGGTTTCGTTGTGTAGCATGCCTAATATTCGAAATGAGTCTTACCATTTAAAATTGTCCATTAATCTTGCAGTTTAGCTACATAGCCTGTCCGTTCCCATTTCTTCCAATCGTTGTGCAATGTTAGCTACTTTTGATAAACCACGTAACCATGTGCTGCTTTTTCTGTCTTTTATAACATTCATGAGTAACAGCTTAAAATTTTCAACTGGCTGTCTGCATTATTATTTTTCTTTTTATTTGAAGTGCATATGCAGTATAGTTTTTGTTGATTTTTAACTATATATTTTTTTGTTATATATATATATGTATAACCAATGTTTAAATTATGGGAATTCTTAGTAATTCTTTATAATGGCAATGATATTCAGCAAGTATTACGTTAAAATTGTTCATCATAGAATCTTAACGACGCGTTAATTTCGCATTCTGAAGCACGAATTCAAAATTGAGTAAGGAATGTTTATACCGACATATTAATAATTTCCGCATTGTGAATTTCATAAGGATTTTATTTGTTTATGCGGTTTGCAGAATTCATAATGCTCTAAGCTGCACATTTTACTTTACGCCACAGCCATTACAATTACCGCATCATTTTTATTGCGTATCAAGCGTTTGCTAGCCTACCAAGGAGGAATACCCGACTTTACAGCGGGAAATTTAACAGCTTTACATAAATTAAGCAGCATTAAATTTTTTATTGCACGTTTACGGTGCTCACTACAGGTGCCCTGTCTGCTCGCTGACGTCTTATTCATTATGCATTAATGAATTTTATAATTTTTAAGTTGCACCTAAGCACTCGGTGGCGCCGAGATTGGACGCGGATAGGACCGAGGAAAGTTGCGAAATGATGCTGGGTCGTAAAGTTATCGGAATGTCCCGTTAGCGAATATTTCCATGCAAGTGTGGATTTTATGCAAAGCGCCGAATAGTGCGCACCTATAAAATAAAGAATTAGCAACAGTTCGCTGGATTGTCTACCCGCGCAAAACCGCTTTTAAAGGTTCTTAACAACTTCATCTAGCAAATAGGCTGTGAAGCAATAAAAAATGTTTTGCAAGGAGCCGGTGTTAAGGAACTTTGCGCGATATGGCCAAATATGCGGTTTGTATGTTGATAAAATAAGTGGAATTGAAATTATTCGTAAACATAATTCACCTTCATGTTTTACATTACAGTGAGTTCAAAAATCGGTCTTGGTACTTTCAGTTACACTCAAATGGGCTTGTAAATGATATAAAATCTTTCAAAAACAGACCTTCAAATTGTAACAGGATTTGAATTTCCATTCTTACCCAATTTAATTGAAAGCCATTTTTATTAGGGTGAGTTCACTAACCGAGCTTCGATGCAAGAATTTGCTGATTTAGAAAGTTGCGTGTTTTGACAGGCGAAGCTCGCTTTCAGCTCTAAAACTGAGAAATCAAAGTATTGGGCCGATCGTTACTTTTTTAAATTCAGAAAAAATATTTGTAGCGAACGCGTTCTATGACAAAAAAGTAAATCCAGGAAACCCATACATTCAATAATACGACATAAACCCTGCAAAAGAGTATTATGTCTGTAATATACTGACGGCAAATTTTTTCCAAGTGCCGCTAATCGGGAATTATTTGAATTTTTTGTGACCACAAAATTATGATGTTTTTCAAATTAAGTAGAGAAATGTATATTTTTATAGGAAATAACTTTATTTATTAAAATATTCCTGTTTTCATTGAACAACCTTTTACCAACGAGTAGATGATTTATAAATTCAATTTTGATAGAATTGATTATTTTGATTTTCAACAAAATGTAGACACTTTTATTTTTAATTCTTTGTTAAATTGTTTATCAGGCATATGATTGTCCACATAAGAATGCGTGATAATCTGATAAAGATATGTTTCTGAATAAGGGAGATGAGAGAGGACCATTGTGAATGTTTAACGTGATGTTATATATTATAATTTCTTTTACTGTCCACCAAACAGAAAAGTTTTCGTGCAACTTTCCTTTCACCAGTGGTCAAAAATGATCCAAAAAGTAATCTAATGTACATATTGTATGATGCTGTGATTTGTTTTTGGAAGTTAGTACGATACGCATTTACTTAATGTCCAGCTCTTCCCTATTTTGTACGAATGCTTTCGTACTGCTTCATGACTTGCTTTGGACAATTCTGCCAGCTGTTGACAGGTTAAAGTGGAATTTGTTTCAATTTCCTCCAATTCGTCAATATTTAAATTTGATGGCCTGCCTGATCTAGTCTTATCTTCTAAAGGTCCATCCCATGCAAAAAATGTTTTGAGCCGTCTCTGGGTCGTTCTTGATGTAAATGTCTTTTTGCCAAACGCAGTACACAAAATTGTGTGTGGCTTCTGTAGCGCCTGCCCCAAGTTTAAATTCGTGAAGTATTAAGAGTTGGAAGAATATTTTAAATTAAAGTGAACAGTTTGAGATTCCTTGAACTACAAGGGATAAACAATACTTCGGGTTATTGTACACGCGCAAACAGAACTTGGTTACCTGGTATAAAAAAGTTCAATAATTTTATAATCATTAAAATGATAAAGACGACGACTTTTACCGGAAAATCTTTTGTAGGTAAAGTCTTAATATAATTCCTCTGTTCAATATCGTATTAAAAGGTTTACAACCATCGTTTGTTAGCATATTATAGATGGTTTCCCTTAACTACAATTTTAAATATTCTATTTGTAGTAGAATTACTAAAACATCCCCGTATGATTTACTGAACACAAAAGGTGCTCCCCCTTCGAAGTTTGAATTGCTTTCGGTTCTGTCGCAACGCTTTGCGCCACGGTGAAAGCTGCGCCTCCGCGAAAAGTGGAAACTATGTCCCGGCGCTAATTAGCAGTTGGTTACCTACCTGCCCGCTTTTGCAACCGGGCTGTTTGCGGTTAGCCGCAACGGGCGTGCATAACTATAAACTATCAGATTTTCATGTACCTAAATTGTCGGAAGCCTCAGTCGCGCCAGTTTGCTCGCCGGCAAACTGCATAATTGCCGCAGTTTATTAGGATTTATGGAGGCAGAATGCAAACGGACTGGTATCGGCCCATCGGGGTAAAGATACCGCGGCTTGTTTATTCGTATAAATATGCCTCGTTAAGTATTCTTAACGGATTCTTAAGTGGATTGCTGCATCGGAGCCGTTCAATGCGCGAAGTAATTTTAATTGTGGCTAAGTGGTTTGCAGGGGGAAGGTAAACGTCGCCGATAAAGTACACGCGATTGAGATAGCCGAACGGGGAGACACTGCATTCATTTCGCAATAAAACATGATTAAAATTGACGGAGTGGTGCTTCGCGCTGCTAATTAGGCAGTTGCGGAGCCATCGGTCGTTTCCATTCTTAGCGGATGAGATGCTGCGAAGAGGGCAATAGGCAATATTAATATAAAGTAAATATGGACAACAGGCATTCGCTTCTATAGGCCACCATGGCAGCAGAAATGAAGATAACGCCCCATTACTTCGCTAATACGACTAAATTGCGGCAGTTTGCATCGGGGATGGCTGCCCGGTCGAAAATGCCGTTTACGTGCCTCCCGAGATGGCGATGCACCTGCGAGAGGAAGACGCGAGCGGAGGACGTGGAGCGCGCTGCTGCAGTTCCTTGTTGGCTAAACTCTGTATGCAGCGACCATTGTATAGCTAAAATGGCACATCGCAGCCGACATAATTGGAATGTGCAGCAGCACTGCACCATTGCAGCAACGAACGGCGCTGTGCATGCGGCGAAAAATCAACGGCTCCAGCGCTGCACATTTCGCTGAAATGAAGTATGGCTGCAATTCCAAATACAACTGTGTATATTACTTGCATGCTGAAGTGCACTACACCCTGAAACGACTCAATCGGCTTTCAGTGGGAATCCGTTTGCATCTCGAGTGGTTACTTTTAACTTCACAAGCATGAACAAACCAACGTTTTGTAATAAATAATTTAATGTTCACACAATTGGACTAAACAAAAACACGATTGTGTAACCGTTTTCATATTTTAGAGATCGTCGTTTCTTTTCACTTTATCCAATTCGTCAACTCTGCAACAAAATAAATGTATCTGGTAAAACTAATTTCTGTGATTTTCTAAAAAAATGATATTTTACTAGAACTCTAAAATTCCATAACATTTTTAATTGCCTTGTGGAGAAATAGCAACTGCTAACTTCTCAGCTATCTTATAGGATATAACTTTGTTAGTGAATAAAGATAATACAAAATATTGTCACGTTATTTTCAAAGGGAATTAATTTCACAACTTTGATATACGTAATGCATATTTTTGAATACCAGAGTAATTTATCTCAAAAATAATAATATTGCATAAGTCTGAGAGCAGCATACAAATCACCATAATTTATCGTATTAAAGTTTTTGTTTTTTTAAGTTTGAATGCTTATCTTGCTTCTATTGGGGTATAATTTATGAGCAATTAGCATTCCCTGCTAGACAACTTTTATGTATTATAAATAACAGATTCGGTGAAGAAGTGGTCCACATCTTCAATTCGTAAACAGTGAGTATAGCTGACTTTTAGGTTATTTAGAGTCTAAATTTTGTTTGATAGCAATTGTTAAGGAATTTACAACTGGAAATTCTGCAATTATAATGTTAAAGATGAAATAATGGGATTGGTAGTTATGTTAGCTAAATTTTTGAGTTTGGTTCTGAAATGTTCGTTAAAGCTCATGGGTTCTGCAAAAAAAGAAAACGGCAAATTGATTACTTGAGACGTTCAAAAATAATTAATCAGAAAGAAGTGAGTTTACATTTCATTGGGGCTTTCTCCTTCTATGTCTGCACTGTCCGTAAAGCTGCTGCAAAACAATTCTGTAAATATAGCGCAGCGTCATTTGTGGATAGCCGCCGACTAAAACTCATCGTTGAAACAGTTTCGTTTGTTTCCTCGCTCTGTGCAAAATCGGACGAACATGAGGCTTGAGGGAGCACGGCGTATTCCAGAATCTGCAACGATATCGATGGTGCGGCGACCGACATGGTCGCGAATATTTGTTAAGCAACGCGCAGCGTTTCCACTTTCTGTAGTCGAGTCTTATTCGGTAACTCGTAGAATCGCTATTTGTTTTAATATATATTTTTGGGACAAGGGTTTCCCATGTGGTTTCATTCCATAGCCTAGAGTTTTTTTCCGGTATCTTGTGCCTGATTCATCGGCTATGAGTAAACACTAGAAGAACGTTTACGGGATCCACGTTGTACTGTTGCAGCAAATTCTGCTGAGTAGCGAGGCTATGGGGAACCTCTACCTCATAGGTAGTTCTCATAAATACTGGTGTTCATGTCTTGCGAGATGTCATCAAGTTGGACACGTGCTTTTACCGAATTTGAACCCTACATATCCAGCGAAACACGGTTTTGAGACCCAATGTTGCGTTTCTACAGACGACTTCGTGCAGGTGTCTGAAACAGTTGCATTACTACCCATGAATGTACGTTTTCGTGATTTTCTGCTTTGTTCTCAACTGCGCTAGCAAACACTTCACGACCTTTCTTCTGTGTGTTTCATCAACGTCATCCTTTGTGGCACTAGCTTATCCTCACACATGCACTGAACACTTCCTCCAATCTGCAATACAACCGAAGTGTTATGAGGAGTGAAATCCATTTTTGAACACCTTTAATAAATCTTGCTATTAACGCTTTGTCTCAAATTATTATTATCTCAAATTGATACTTTCAAGATATTTTAAACACCTTTTTGTTTGAAATTGTCACGAACAAATGTAATAACAGAAACGAATTATTCGTTGTATTTTTTGGAAATGCAACTGGGGAACTGCTCTGCCTTTTTTCTAATAAACGGTAAAATATTTTTTCAGCATTATAAGTCCATTTATCGATGAGCTTGAGTAAATTCAATAGGTAGAAACAACAATAGATCAGATTCGCCGATTTCTAGTCGATTCCAACTTTTCAACCTTTTCCATTCAAGGGCTAATAAAAGGGTAACACATTGGGTAGCAGTTCTTATTGAGTATTGAAGTGTTCTGTACATCATCATTACAGTGTAGGGAATGATTCGCCATTTATACCTTCAAATATAACCACTTCGCTGCAGGCTGACCTGTTTATCTACGCTCGTCTTCGTTAGATATAAATACCAAACCTAGGTGTGTACAGCAGTTGCGGTCCTATAGTATATTTAACCTTTAATTTTGAAACAATAAGGTCGTGTGTCGAATAGAATCGCAAGGGACACTTCAGTGGCGCAAAAACAAACCGGCTAATATAAAATTATAGATTTTCACAAAAATGACGTGTATTATCGGTCAGGAGATGAGAATAAATGTGTTCCTTTGTTATGGCAAATTGAAAACTCGTTATCTTTTGGACGCTCCTCACGAAAGTGTCTTGTTTGATAGTGAGAGAAAATTACATTCATAGATCCACAATAATATTCTGTAACATTTTGCTGCATCAAAGCAACGTTGTGAGTGACAATTTGTCATTGAATGTCTGTACTTGTTGACTTCGTTGATTTCACTGGCAAAGCTTGACGTTTCTGAGTCCAATCCCTAACCCCTGTTTTTGATCAGTTCTGATTGAGCACTGAAGGCAATCAATTTCTGGATTGTTGCAATTTCCTCATCTCCGTAGAGATCATGGTTCCACACAACCATGGGCAGTTGAAGATGGATTTTAATATTTGTTTATGAACGACCTGGAGTGAAGCCACATACATCATGATAGGGCGGATGATCGTTTTATAGATCGTTCCAGCTTGAATTAGGGAGCCGAGCTCCGATCTCGCCGATTTGGCTTTGGTGACCGTCCTATCTATGTGCAATATCAAGGTCAACTTGCGGACCAGAATCAACGTGACATATTTTGCCTCTTCTCTCCAGTATATCTTCTTTCCGAAAATCTTGAGTTTTTCTCAGGATTTATTCCCATTTTCTACCTGTCGCATCAGCCTTCCAGAAGATTCAGTTTCTCATGGTTGGTCACAAAGGAAGTTCTCAGCGAGATGGACATCATCATTGTGTCGTTTACATATTGGGCCAGTGTAGTGGAAAATACCCTTGGCATATCCCAGACGTATGTTTTATAGTGTCAAAACGGACGTCTCTCCAATGATCTCATGGCACCGAATTTGAAGGTTTTGGCACGTCTAGGAAGGCTACACCAGGGGTTTCCTTCTTGGTGTGGCCTTCCCTTATGTGTTCTAGTACCCTCTAGTTTTCCGGGTAGTGGAGTCGTCAGAGCGCAAGCCAATCTGATATAGTGTTCTGCTCTTATTTCGTATGCTCATGCCCGAGAAATCCCACGTATAAAGCTTTTAAAGCGGAGCATCTACGTAAAAACTGCAGCAGTACTCAGAATTGATAGATGATAAATTATTTTTTAGTCTTATCAAAACGTGATACAACCAATTCAATTAAGCTAAATTATTTAATGAAGATCTAAAATGAAAAGAAATAATTCTTTGTAAACAATTTGCTGTAGTTATTAAGGTGTTATGTTTGAACGTTGATTCGATGTTTTTGATCCGTTTCCTTTGTATTACCCACTCGCGCGCTACAGGCATTCAATTCTACCAACTTTATTGGCAATTTGTATCTTGTTTGTTGCTATCTTGTTGCAGTAGGTTTGGAGAACTCGCAATTTTTCAATTTAAATGCGATGTTATAACCTTTAACTTCGTTTTTGTTACGTTTGAATTCTTAATTTTTTATTGGTGTCAATTTCTTATTTCAAAATATTTTGGTCTCGTTCCACTTTACTAAGGATTTTGAGAATTTAATATTCGTTCTGTAAGTTTCGAAGGAATAATATTTGATTAATTTTTGATTTTGAATATATCGGAAGCATTTAAGTTAACTAGTTTACTTTGAATTTCGTATGTGATGCCACACATCAAGCACAGTCATATTAGTGATGCTGATAAAAGAAATCTGCTTTCCAGTAGGAAAGCTGTGGGTTCAATTTTTACAGTGCATTTAAAAGTGTCTACGTTTTATCAAATACTGGAAAAACATTCCCTACTATTGAATAGCACCAAGTCGTGAATTTTTGATTTTTTGTCTTTTAGTATTATTTTCTCCTCGCTATTTAGGTTTGCATCTTAATTGCATGGATTTATGAGCGCTTGGTTGATCGACTGGCCCGCTTCGCAACAGGTTCGCAGCGCTCCTCGGTGCGTTTATTTCGCTAAATTATATTTAGTGCCGCGCGCCCAAATCCTCGGGACGTTTATGTATGGCCCCAGCTTTTCTGCGCGGACGCGCCGCATAAATCTTAATTAGCGTGATAACTGAAGTTTAACCTGTCCGTAAAAGCAGACCCCGAGAAGATTAAGAACTGCGCGCCTTCATTGCGGCGGAACATGCGTAAACCCGTTTCGAATAAAGTAGGCAAGTGTACGTTCCAATTGTACCACTAAAATCACTATCACGACATCGCGAGTTGTCGCGCATTCCGGCTGTTGGCGCTGAAGGGAAATGTTAATTTTATGCGGCCGTTATTGTTTATGTAAACGCAGTTCCTTTTCGCTGATTTTAAAATGCCTTAACGGCCTTTTAATTGAACGGTCTCTATAAGCAGCCGGCTGCAGCGGCTGGCTGACGATCGCTGCTCACGTTTAATCGGATCATTTCGTTACTGCATCGCAATAAAATTTCTTCTGCTCAAGAATGCTCATTAGAACGTTGTTAAAATTGTAGAAGAATCTGTTAAATTGTGATATCAGTCAGTTTTGGAAGATCCTTCTTGATTCTTAATCTAAACTAAGATGCTTTAACACAAAAGAAGCAGACAATTACTTTTCAAGAAGTAATTTCAAGCGCGAGGTCAATTCTGGGCTTCATATGCTTGACGGGTGGTCTGCTCGGCCACAAAAGTAATTGGGTATCCGCGTTCACTTCAAACTCGGGGTAATAATTTGGTCGTCTAAGGCGAACATGCGAGAGTTTTGACGTCTCAGTTCGTAGGCCCTCTATTGAACGTAGAATTTCATCAAGAGGTAATTTCAAAATTTCAATGATTTCTGATATGATCAGAATTTAAAAGTAAAAAAAAACATCGACTTTTAACTTCATGGTAAATAAATTTATAAGCTTGAACAACTTCGTCTGTTTTCTGACTTTTAAGCATACTTAAAATATCTTAATAATACGATAGATTTACTTCTAGGATAGTTAGTGAAAAAGCCATTTTAAATGCTACAAAAATTATTACCCCACCTAGAACAAAAGTTACTATTGTTTTATTAATTTCGAAACTATTTATACATATTATAAGGTAAAAAATTATAAGCGCTGTATGTTGAGAATTGCTTCTGTGGCAAGTCTAGAGTTTTTCAAATTGTCGTCTTGCTTCAAAAATTCAATGCCATTTCGGTTCCAAAAGATGATCACTACATTTTTTTTCTGTTGGAGGGGGTTATGAGAACTAGTATATCTGTCCTCCACTGTCTCTTTCTTCGAGTCCTAAAGGTCTGCTCAGAATTCGTCACCAGTGAAATCTAGCAGAGAAAGACAGCGCCTCCCTGTTCATATCGAGCCAATCCTTCAGTTGTTCCATTTCAGTAGTCAACGTTCCTGTAGCCAAACAAAACCGGAATGATGTAGTGGATTTGTTTAAAAGAAATCCCAACAGTTCCAATGATACCCTTCTGCTTCAGCCGGCGATTACTACGACTTGGTTCCTTTACTAGTATTTGCTACTGTTCATTCGTTCATGCCTATTAACGACCAACCATGCTGATTTGTTGTGGCTAGGTTTTCCCGTTCATCCTTCTTGCCCACCGCCTAACTATTGACATTTGCACAGGCGTGCGATAATGCGTGGACCGAGAAATTTTTTTTACCGGTACTCCAAAATTGTTTTTTTATATTATTAAATAAAAATTTATTTTTTTTTGAAAATATAACTTCGAGCATTTTTTTAAGCTCCATTGTATTAGTTCCCTTGTTTATGCCTCTAATTACTGCACCGGAAAATTTAGATTTTGTGATCTTCGAAAGCACTTTAAGTTTTTTTTTTGGAACACTTACAGGCACTCCAGCCTCAAGGGCTTATTATGCCCACTAACATACACTAATAATAGGATAATCACATACACCAATGGGTTGAGCGAGACTCGAACTCGCTCGCGACGGCTAGAGGACAGAGTCGACTGGTTGAACCATCTGAGCCACCGCGTCCCCGCACTTTAAGTTAGTAATAGCTTTTTAATGGATTTTCCCTTTTATCCTTCTTGCCCACTGTCTAATACTGTTGACATTTACTTAGGCGTAGCCATAAATAGCACTTATTTATCGATGAACGTAAATAGGCGCACAACCAAGAGTAATAAGAGTTAGAAATGAAGAAGTCAGTACAAAGTTGCTATTCCTAAGTTTGTAATTCTTATAATAAAACCAATCTTGAATTGTTACTACTTTAATAAAGGCGAGACAAAACCTGACAATTTTCAAAATGAAACAAAAGCTAAAATCGTTACATTCGTCTAAGTAGTTTAAAGTCGTATAAAGATGCTTGCATGCAATTTTGTGTTTTAAAAAGAACGACATTGTTCATCACACATTACTGTAGTTTACTAGAACACTGTATTCTTCTGAGTACCCATTCAGAAACTGATTTTTTTTCATTTTTTGTTCTTTGTTATGTTGACGAGTCTAGGTGCAAACAGTTTGCTCTTTAGTAATCGGAACAAGTTCAATTGGGCAAAGGTAAAAACAAATGCCGAGAAAACATTTTTCGCACTCTTTTTAATTGTTGGTCTAAACTATCTATTGAAGGATGACTATTATGTATGGGTCTAAAATTGTACGAAGATTTCGAGTGAATATTAGTGAAGTTCTGACTCATCTCTTGGCTGTGTAATGTAGATTTGTTGTACTACTGTTATCACAGTTTTTGTTCTTCTCATTGTACGAATACGACCCGTTGGTTCCTGCTTTATTCTGCCAGAAATTTCAAACCCACAGCTTTATGGTGTTACAGTTAGCACCTTCATGTCGAGGAATTGTCTTGGTATCGCAATCACAATTATTGTTTTAAAAAACATTTTAATCATAAACACACAACATTGCTCAATGACAACAAATATGCTAACTTCCTGTTGTCAGTTTCAAGATAACTACGTAAAATTAGTCGGGTTCGTGTTTGTCTCGCCTTTTACTGTGTTGTGTACAATCACAATTTTTGCTTTCACGTAAATGTATTGGAGCTTCGCCGTTAAGCAACACGAACCAGGGAACTCCCCCCTTTCCCTCTTTATCTTGAGTGATTTGTGCATAACCGTGGGCCGTTAGGAACTTGATGACAGCGCGTTGTTTCAGCCGAGTATCCATCAACATTTTAGTTACCATAGTAGGGCTACCTGACATTGCAAAAATCTAAGGTGTCTTTAATAGTATTCGAATTAGAAAATATCAAAGTCTCGAAGCAGTTATTGGATATATTAGCTGAAAGTTTTCAAAACAATCTCGTTTTCTCTTTTGATTCTGCTCGTGCGGCAGGATGGTTTCATTTTTCCTTTTAGTAGCTAGAAGTCTACTTTTTCGTTTTTCATTTTGCACTTTTATAAATTTTCGTTAATCTTTGTCAAGAATTGCTAACCAAAGCATAACATTTGAATGGGAGTTAGTTAGATAAATCTCAATCGATGAAATATTTAACGTGATAGTTGGACATACATTTTAATGAAGTCTGTACTTTCGTCTGTGTTAGTAAAACATTGTTATTAAAAGCTTTGATTTCTATAAACGAAATGAAAGCTTAATATTTATAAACTTGAAACAAAAACTTGTGTTTGTATCTCGAAGTATGTGTTACGTGAAAGTGAAGCTGCATCTACACCAATAATGTAGTAGGTGGGTTTTGAAATCTCCCACGATTTATAATGTGTTCAGAACAAATATCTACCCTTGCTGCTCGGCAAGATCCCGATTCGTTTCGGGCGGCGAAAGCGGAAATCGCTGTGGCATGGCTGTTACCATTATTGTTACGTTATTTTCCTGCGGAATAGCGCCGAGCCGCCCAAGTAGAAGCGATCGAAGTATCCATGTGGTTCCTGGCGTCGCCGTAGGCAGTTTGGCACGGATCCGGGATAACGCCGAAAAAGTGCCAGCGCCACGGCCACTATTTAGGATTTAACGGTCCAATTTCGCCTCGTAAACGTATTGTTGCGCCGCTTTTAAATAAAACGCCGATGCAGTTAGGAGGCGGAATTAAGCCGGCGCTGCGGCGGAGCTGGAAATTCCGGCCGTGGAATTCGCCGGCTCGCAGCAGGATTTTTTGCCAACGGTTCTGCAAATTACTGCATCCTGCCTAAAGGTCCATTTCATCTTCCACCCCACCAATCTTGCCAACTCGTAAAGAGTGCGAACGGCTCGTCTAGATGGCGCGCACGACCTTGCTTCCTACCTTTCTTCGCACTTTTCATTTCCGTCCTCCCGTTACTTTTATAGTTATCACTTCCTTCGCCCGCATCACTCCATATCACTATTCCATTTCGAATTCCTTACACGAGTTTAATCCTACCCGGTATTGAATATTTTCGGAGCCGCGCTATCTTATATTGAATATCTGCCGGATCTCCGTGAGCTAATTAGAATTCATTTCTAATTCCGTTCTCATTCCCAATTATGCAGTAGCTTGCTCAGTGCAGATATCGAGAACTGCTGGCGCACCAGGGCACCTGCTGGACCTTCTGCAGGCGTCCCAGATTAAATGCTTTCTCAATCATTATGCGGCCACTTAATTTTAATCATAAATTAGCGCGGCGAGAAAGAAAGCTTCGCAAGTGGTTTATTGACATGAGGCGAGTAGGTTGTTGTGATTTGCAAATTGACGTCCATATATGGCAGCCCCGCAAATAAGCTCCGAATCTTCAGTAATTTAATCAATCCGAATGCAATGTTTGCTTTGCATGCAATGCGCGGCGAGTGCATAGCCGCTGCAGCAACGTCGGATCCGACAAATTATGCGCTTTCCGAGGTACCGACAAACAACTCGTTCACTCAGCTCTTATGCGCATACAGAACGTCCGGCCTTATTTACGGTTCGAAGATAATGCCAACAGCTTCGTGATATTTCCAAGTTGCATACAATTCCTTTTACTACAGCGCCGCGATTCTGCATGGCCAATGTAACATCAGAATTTTGCTTATCTCGAAGAGACGATGTTACCCAATTTGTTCTGAAGAAGTACGGAATCTTCCGAATAATTTTAAGGAGGCAATTGGTTTTTTAAAGAAAGATATCTTTCGTAGCAACTTTAAATTTATAATCAGTGCCAGCAGTTGTTTAATTTAGATAAGGTGTAAAATGCGTTTTATATTACACTAGAAGGGCTGATTAGGTTTCAGTAGTTCAGATAAGCAGCTTTCAGCGCCGTTTCCGATAAGAAAGTCCCGTTTCAGCTGTCAAGCCGCGCTCAAAGCCGCAAATCATTCCGGATATCTTGTGTTGCCGGGATTGCCGGCTTTATTCGCGGCGAACACTTGTACATCACTGTTTATAAGATTTACGGCAAAATTCAATTCGCATAGCTTTTATTACCGCCGCGCTCCTCCATTTATTTGGAAAGTTGGTGTGGAAATTCTATCCTGCAGACCTCCTACAGATGGCTCCGACTCCAATTGCTTCTCTTATAGGTTATGGCTGCATCTGTGAAAAGAAACCGTTCTGTAAAATTGAATTAGGTCGTTGAAAGGCAAATTTACGATTGCGAGTGCGCTCGCCTTATGTTTATTGAGAGTGTTTTGTGCATAAGGTTGCCTTAATGCTCATGTTTATTTTCATACTTAATGAAGTCGAACATCAGCATAACGCTTCTCTTAATAAATTGCGGCTAGCCGATGGGTTTCAAATTTTGTTGAATTTTTCCGGTTCGTTTCGTGAGAACTCATCAAATTGCACCGAACACCTCCTTGCATTACGGTAATCAGCCGCTCATAAAGCAAATCAGATTCATGTCGGCCCATAAAACCGCCAAATGGTGTACAAATGCAATCGTTTCCACATAATGTCCCCATTACTACCAAAAAACAAACAATTGGAACGCACAACAGCCTTATTATTCCCATTAGGAATTAACATTCTTCCGTGATTATGGGTGAACGACACGCCACGCTTAGCGCTGCTTTATTAATTCACATAGGCAATATATCGCGGTGAAAATCTTGCGGAGCCTAATATTTATGGCGTTTAATACTGCCGTTTAATTAGCGCATGCTGCAATTACCTCGCGATAATGCGCTCATTAACATTTAAATTTAATTGGAGTTTTGTTGGTGAATCTTAACGGCCCCCTGCGATGCACTCGCGTCAGAAACGGACGCCCATGTGTTTCGGTGATGAATTTGTCGGGCTTAGTATTCTAATCGGGAGCCAAATTAAGCGCCAGGTGCATTAATGACTAGATGAGCGGCGGTGCACGTTTTGTTTTGGCAGGTGTAACGCTCGAACGGGCGTGCGTGGGACGTGCAATCAGCGGGCTATTAAGTGATTTACTTATCAGATTTTAGATTGAGTTGGTACCAGTTTGAAACGGAGATCTGCGTCTGTTGCTGTGTTAAAGTTGAGTGAACTTCGTCGAACTGCTGTTAAATATAACTTACCAAGTTGTTGCTTGAATATTTATAAGTACGCTTTTAATTTTGTAGCGAAGAGCAACGTGAAATCTAATTTATATCATTAACATATTAGTTTTACGATTAATTTATGTTGAAGAATGAATGAAAAAGAAATATGTTGTGCAATTGTGACTTAATTTTTTTTAGCTTCAAGATTAAATCACTAGGTTAGATTCAATAGCTTTGTGGCAGTTAATTTATGTGAAAAGAAATGCTACCATCAATTATTTATACTTATTACGTGATAGACGTCTCTCTATTTTTCAATTATTTATACACTCTTTGGGAGGCATGGGAGGTTTTGAGATAAAATTATTGTTAAGATAATTGAGTACTTGCATTAATTTCCAACAAGAGATATTGTGGTTATCTAAAGCCATATCTGGGGTGACGCGCTACGGCCAACAGTGTGAGCGATCATATGAGACCTCTCAATTCACAAGCCATACTTCCACGCAGAAAGTAGTTACTATAATAAACCAAAAATAAATATCCTTGGTAGGAAACATAATTTCGAACTAATTTGCATTTCGAAGTTACCAGAATCTAACATAGAACAACGAAATGTTCTAGCTGTTGGCAATGATTTTAAATATTTACTACAAGAGGCAACTTCCAAGGTTACAAAGGTTCCCTGCATTTTTCTATTATGACATATTGTCATTTTTATCATGTAATAATGTGCATGACAGCCGCGAGGTAAAGGTCTCAACCTGCCAAACTGGCGCACGGCGGCTCCGGGTTCGAACCCCGGCAATGACAAAAACATTTATTGCTCTCCGGCCGTCATACAAACACTTTTGGCGGTCGTAAAAAGTACATTCACTATCCACTCGCCAACCCGCCCGGCAAGCGTGGCGTTTAATTGCCAAATCCCCCCCAAAAAGGGAGGCCTATGCTCAATACTGGACGCTACAAGGCTGAAGAAAAATAATGTGCATAACATTAGATTGCCTTGGAACAGGAAGATAAGTACTTTTAAGATACTTACATACATACATAATCCTTTCCTCTTCTACCTTACGGTGTGGAGGTGACTTTTAAGATGTATTGTTTAAAAAAGCGCATGTGTGGCCTAACGGTTGGGGTATTTGGATGCGATGCGGGCGTTAAATGCTTGCCTGATGGATAACCTATTTAGTGACTGAACAAAAATTGAGGCATATGGCCGTCCGAGACATCACATATCACAAAATGGTATGCGACTTTTCAGCAGTAATATATGGGAGCCTTAACCTTTCGATTTGCAGGTCATGCACCATTATTATTATTATTATTATTATTATTGTTCAAGAGAAGTATCTGCACTTGAGAGCAAAACAATCGACTCAGCACTCCGATAGCATTCCAAGTAAAGTTCAGTGTACTGTTTGAAAACTGTGGTTTAAAATGATACCACTTTGATTGGAATCGGACCTGTTCTGACAAAGTTATGTGCTTAAGAATATGTGTAACACAAAAGAGTTTAAAGGGAAAAGGTGATTATGAAAGGGAAAAAATGAAATCCTTAATAGAAATTAATTTTATGGTTTTTTCAATATATAGTGTCGCCACCTCCACTCTTAATTGCACTTTCCAAGCGATTATGCAATGATCGAATGACTTTTCCTATGCTGTTTTGAAGAATTGCTTCGCACTCTTCAGTCAACGCCGCTTTCAGTTCTATCACGCTCTCTGGTGCAAGGTTTCTAGCCCGGACTCTTCGCTTAAGCTCATCCCAATCATTCTCTATTTGATTCAAGTCTGAGCTACACGGAGATCAGTCCATTTTCGGTATAGATGGGTAGTGGTCACTCGCGAGGTGTGGCATCGCACATTGTCTTGCATTAGCACGAAATCCTGGCCCACAAATCCCGAAAAAGAAACAACATGTTCTTCCAGAATGTTCCTAATGTAGCGGTCCGCTGTTAAACCTCCTTCGCGCTCTCCATTAAGCACGAAAACCAACTTAGCTTTTCCGTGCATGCAAACGCCCGCCCAGAACATGCGAGACCCCCACCTTCATAAGTAACAGTTTTTTGAATACAGCAATGACCAAATTGCTTCCCTGGCCTTCTATAGACCCGACGTCTCCTGTCGTTGCCATGCAGGCACATCCCGAACTCCTCGGTGAATAATATCAGACTCCAATGGCCGTTGTCCCAATCGAGATGTTTGCGAGCAAATTCCAGTCGCCTTTGCTGTCGGACTGTGGTCAGCTGGGAACCCGTAGCTGTCTTTTTGGGGTCAGGTTGGCTGCCTTTAGTCTTCTTCTCATTGTCTATGCGCCGGCGACCACACATCTGACCACATTCAGCTGTTGTTTGAGATCAACGTCAGTCATATGTCGATTTCTGAGGATATTGAGACGAAAAATCGATCGCCTTTCTTGGTTGCCACGCTTGCAGCCGCCTCTTTACCGGCGGACGCAGCCACCGGTTTCCCAGTAGCGACGCCACATTCTCAACACAGCTGATTGGTTCAGATTTAGTTTACGTTACTTACTTACGTCAACTTCGGATAAGTGACCGAGTTGAATTACTGAATAGAAAGCATACTGCAGACCAATCACAGTCGTTGCGCACATGAGTTCCAATTAGCAAGATTCGTAAAGCCCCGTTTGGGTACATATTTTTTTGTATTCATCATTCGACAAAAATAGCAACAGTTTTTATAGCTCAATAATAAAGATTCTCCTTGCTCATCAATGTTTCTTTTCATTTTCCTTAGACTGAAACAGGAGACGAAAATGCGCGTGCAGCTAATGAGTCGATTGTTTTGCTCTCAAGTGTAGTATGAAAAAAATATTCTACATTTTCGACGAGGTTTTTGCATCAAATTTTGGTCATATTTTTGTTTGTACCAGAAATGTTTACTATTTTCTCTGTTAAAATCACTATTATTAACTGGATATTGTGGTTAGTTCTTTAAGCTAAAAATTTTATTCTCGTTTTATAATAATTACACTTTTTGATTGCACCAAACTATAACGTGGTTGGAAAACAAACGAGAAAAAGAAATTTAGAGAGTTCAAGGCTACATCTTTTATATATATATATAATGACGAAGTCACACATATGTGTGGTATAAGATTATTTCATAACATATTTTATGAAGTGAAAGTCTTATCAAGCCAACATTTCTTTTATTTTGGTACTCTAGAATATCGTCTCTTTATTGCTAGAAATTTATTGTATAAGTATAACGTTACAAAAAGTTTGTTGTGATATAGTAGTTTTTAATATTTTGTTAAATACTGCGTTTCCCGTTTGCATTATCTGTATTAATTTGATAACTGGTAATCCAATTAGAGAAAAGTAAAAGAAATCGATCATTTTTTAAAGAGTGAGTGGATTTATTGCTTGGGGCACCATGTATATTGCTTACAATAATGACTATTATAGTAAAAATCCCTTTAAAATAAATTTAATGTTTAGTATTACACATCCTGAAGTGTACACACTCTGAAGTAGACTGCGCGAATTTTCAGCAAATTTATCAAATATTTTTGAATCTGTTTCTCATTCGCATCTACATACAAATTCAAGGTGTGTATAGTTTATTTTCTTTTAAACATTTTAAATTTAAGAAATGATCAGTTAATTTCCGAACAAGAGAATATTTCTGTATATTGTAGTAACTCATTTTTCGAAGGGCACCTTGCGTATATAACTAGGTAATGTCTGGTATACGCAGTTTTACGTAAGAATATTTGTTTAAAATGTAAAGAATAACTTTACTTTGATCTAAGGGATGTTTTGCTAAGTTGGCCAAAAGCAATTTTGTTCCCCTAATAAGTGTCAACTTGATTTCAAACAGTTTGCGAACAGAATTCAAACTGTTTATGCGTTTGGTGAAGCAATTCGCCGATGTCTGCACTCCCTAGAAGTATTACTTATTATGACATTGGTTATTGCGGCAGAAAAGCAGAGATATTTGGTGCAAATTATCAGACGTATGGAGTGATGGAACAATTTCACACATAGCTACCAAGGAACTACCGATGTCCGGAAATGGAAAACAAAATGGTAACGATATGTGTGTGAACAAATAAACGTACCTCCTATTAAAGCGAAATGCTTCAGCATAAATTTTAGGCGCCAACAATTTGACGATTTTATATGTATAACTGGATGTACTCGACGATTTTGGAAGAGACTTAATATTGTTCAAGTTAAAACTGGTAACAAACCTACCAATGATTGTGGTCTAATTTGTGTAAAAGTTACAAAAACGAAGAAATATTTCAAGCGGACGAGACGGGATTGTTAAAAACATATTGGGGGCAAATTGCCACTCAAATTGTTGACTACTTCTATAACTACCAACATATCGCAACTAATTGTTGATCACTTAAAACGAACAAAATATTATTTGCAAATGGGGATTTATTTTCCCAGTGTTTTTCCCTTGGTTCTACAAGCACTGGACCAAGGCTCAATTTTTGTAGTTGCTGATGATGGAAATATGAATACTGCTAAAAACGGTGTTCTCCACCACTAAACTTAAACGCATCTAGAATTCGCATTTGTGTTTTACCAAAACATCAAATTCTACCCCTGTTGTAATATGCGACGAACAAAATAATTCAAAGTTAGAAAGACTGCCTATGACGGAATAGAGTGGCATACCTTTTGCGAAAAAATAATTATAGATAAGAATTAGAAAAATCTTATAATCGAAATTGAGAATAGTATAACGAAGCGGATATTCTAGAATTACGATGATAAAGAGTTGAGCGAATTTATAAAGTTTATGAAATTCAAATAATTCGTAATTATTTTACATTTTACTCAAATGTAAAAGTCATAGAATCGACACAATCAAATCTAGAAAAATTTTGAAGAAGAAAAATTTCGAACAATCCATGTTTATGGTTTTTATCAAAATAACTCTTATTTAAGGAAGTTTAATGTCAATATTCCATGCAAACCATTTGATAGTCAATGAAAATGTTTAGGTCGAAACGAAATGTAGAAATCACGTTCGCTTTCATCAAACGTACAAGACTTGCCCCTTTTGCGTGTTTGTCGCTATACTACCTACGAGGGTGAATCAAATATAAACGAGACTCTTGATCTCGGGCGCGCAATATTAACGCGCGAGAGTTCTCGCTTCGTCAGGTGTTGGGTAGGGGTGTCAGGAGTGGGGGAAACAGGCGGGCGATTTCGTTCGTTTCTGTCAGTACCCGTCGTGACAATGTCTAAGCAGGAGGTGCGGTCGTCAATTGCGCAGCATATTATCATTAAATTTTTCGCCACGGAAGGTGTAAAACCGGCTGAAATCCTGAGGAGATTGACTGCGCAGTTCAAGGAAGAAACACTGTCACGAGCCTAGAGTGTTGGCAGGGCACAAAAAGTTCGTAGATGGTCGTGAGAATGTTGAAAATGAGAGCCATGATCGCCCACCTCGCACCAGCATCACCAACGAAAACATCGTCCGCGTTCAACAATTTATTGAGGGTGACAGGCGTCTGACCATCGATGAGATTGCATCTGAGATTGGAATAAGTTATGGCAGCACTTTTTCGATCATCACAGAGGAGCTAGGGTTTCGTAAGGTGTGCGCAAGGTGGGTGCCTCGCCTTCTGATATCAGTTGAACACCCTTCCTACAGCCCTGACCTATCGTCCTGCGACTATCACCTATTCGGTCCTCCCAAGGAAGCCATGGGAGGGCATAGATTCGACAGCGATGAGGAGGTTGAGGTCTATGTGCGCAATTGGCTGAAAACACGACCAACTTCATTCTACGAGGAAGACATTTCAAAATTAGCTACACGTTGGGAAAAATGTGTTTCTAAATCAGGAGATTATGTAGAAAAATAATCTGCTATTCTTTTGTTTCAAGTTCAAATAAAATATTTTTTAAAAAATAAGTTTTTTATATATGTTTCACTCTCGTATGTTGCCGTAAGATGTCAACTAGGAACCCGTTCCGCGTACTACCGCCGCGGCTTGCTAGCTTTTCTATAGGGAAGTACCACGTACTCGTTTTCAACTTTCACCGCTGTCTTATCCAATCGTTTTGCAGTCGAGCCTAATAATCATTTCACACTTGTTAAAATTAAGCCTAGCCGAGTTTTTTCAGTCTATCCCGTTAACACATTGGTATAATGAAATAAATTTCGTTTCTGTTAGCCATATTATTTTATCACTGAATCGTTTTCAGTTTCTGCAATTCTCAATCACCTTTGTGGAAATTTTCAAATTAATTTTTCGTGAAAAGTTGGCGACGTGTCCCAGTGTGGCCACTTGGCTACGGTGCGGATGAATCCGGGTTCAATTCTGGGCCCAGGTGCTTGGCGAGTAGCATACTCAGTCACGAAAAACAATTGAGTACCCGCATTCATTTTGAACAAAGGGTAATAATGCGCTCGTCCGAGATGCGCTGTTTGCCACAGCGTATAAGATACGGTGATCACTGAGGGCTACTACTAACTCATAATGTGATACTCCAGTTCAGTGGCTATTTAAGCAGTTCATTTTCCTTGTACTTCTTGATCAAGAAATAATTTGCATGTTAAAAATTGACTTTACATAAAACTACTTTTAAATTGATTTTTATCAAGTTTTTAAGTGCCCAACTTCAAATTAGACGTGGTAAATTATGCCTGACAAATAGCCATCGCGGCTATCGGTAACTTGTCGGATTTCGTTCTTGGGCTCATCAACTATTTGTGGATTGGTGATGTAAACTTTGTGTTTCGGGTAACCTCACAAAAAGAAGCCGCACGTTGTTAAATCGGCATTCTGCAAAAGTACGCGACAAGAAAATTGCTGTTGCAGTAAATCGACTGTTGCTCAAGCTCAGACCTGCTGAAACCACATTTGCTTCAGATCCATGGTGTCCAGTTGATGCTGAAAAAACTAAGTTATCCTGTAACGCTAATGGTCGCCATTCACACTTACAGCAGAAAAGTATGGTTCTATTACACAACCTGCCCAAAGTCCACGCCAAACAATGGACTTATTGAGGGTATATTTGCTTTCACCGGGCCTCAAATGCGACAAGTTTATTTATGAACCCGTCCAGTTGAAAATGTGTCTCAACGCCAAATATGGTTTTTCGACTGAACTAAGAATCCACTTTAAGATGTTTTAAATGCCAATTAACAAATTTTCGACGGTGAGAAAAGCCAACAAACATCAGAATTTGTATGCGTGAAAGTATAGGACTTTAGTGAATATTCGCCGAAGGGGGCTTCTAATTGTTTTCATGTTGTTGAGTCACTATTTTCGGATCTGCTAACTATATCAATACTTCACGTGTCCTAACTCATGCCGACACTCACGAGGTCTTGTATCCATTACCGATCCAGTTTAATCAAATCTTGTAATCAGTCTTCGGACAGTTAATTTATTTGGTGTATTATTTTGACCTAAAATTTCATTGTATCCAAAATTCTTAGCCAATTTATAATGGGTTATAACAATAATAATCTCTGTTCTTTCGCATATTGAAGTATCTGAATTGAAGAAGTCAAAACGAAAAAAAAAAAGTGAAGTTCAAATTCGGTGTTCAATTTGGTAATTTACATTATGTTGTCTTGACTTACAAAAACATTTTTCGAAACGGATAAGTAGTTTTTAGAACATGCTATCGTAAAATCAAAGCACAAATGATTCGACAGCATCATCGTCATCTAATCTCTGTTCTTCATGTGACACTTTCAGTCGTCTGAAACAAATGATAATCGGGCAGTAAGTCCGTACAATAGAACAGGGTGTTTCAGTGTAGTCCAGAACAATCCTCAATTGTCGAATTTGGACAGGTATATGGGATTGGACCGTTAAGAAATTTGAAAACAATGTGAATATTCTTCTCAGTCACTTAGCTCCTTAGGTGACGTTGACAATACTTATTTTAACCACTTCTCGTTCGCACACAAATTGTCTTTACCATATGTACACTTCAGTTCTAAAAAATGTTCCCCACTGTGCCTTGAGACTTGTTGAAATTTGGGGCAGTTTTCGACGTTTGTCATGAGAAATTCGATATTCTATTTCGCAACGGGCGGAAGCATCTCTTGCTCTGATATCGTGATATTGACGATAATGCGAGGTGCCCTTCTGGCACCCCTGCTTAGAACGCTTACCCCTCTTCGTTTACACACAGCGCTTTAAAATCAGCACCAGTTTATATTTGATCCACCCGCGTATTTAAGTGAAATCATTGGATATGTATACTTTTAATATTTTATTAATTAGTATTTCCTTGCATACATTGTAAATTGAAATTATGAAACATTAAACAAGGTTATTTAACGTTAGAGCCAAATTTTAGTAGAAAACTTATTTTTTGTTGCAGATGTGATGGGCAAATACAATTCAGGTAAGCTTGGCTTACGATTACATCCTCCACGGTTTTCCTTTATTTCTTGTTGCCACGTGCTTATTTTTCTCTTATTAGTGTCCTTCGTAAGAGTACACGATTTCTCATGTTTATTTCATGCTTTATAACATTTCCATTTTGGCGTCTGCTTCGTTGCGTAACTTTGTTGCAGTTTATCCTACTTCAATTTTTTGCTTTGTTTTGCACTTCTCTAGCTTGTTGCTTTGTCTTTGTTAATTTTAAATTTAGCATTTGTAGATACTTCGTAAGTAATTAGAATTTTGCAAAAAACTAAAATTTTCCACATTACTATTAACTTGCATTAAGATTATTTGTCCAGATCGTTCTTTTTAGTCTTTTTTTACAATTGCTGTTGTCTAAGTTGTACTATAATTTGACCGGTGACTATTTTTCTCCCACATTATTTCATGTCCAACTACCACACTATTGTTCTTTGATGCTGGTAAACGTATTTTATCGTTGTGGTTCCTATACTTCTATGAAACCACTCCCGTCCCGTTTTGTATTATCTTTTCTGTGTCAATATTCAAATTAAAAAAATACATTTTTTAATCCCCCATCTTTACTTTCTAGAATTTTGCGTTTCTTGTATCTCATCAGAATATCTTTATGTAAGTCTCGAATTGTCGTTCATTTAAAAAGTCTTTGGTATTGGTTTATTTTAGTATATCTTTAACCTTTGATACATTTTCTTTGTATTTCACAACCTTGTCAGAAGTTAAATTTAAATATTTCGAGTATGGTTTTTATTTTTTTGGGGGGTTTTTAGTTTGTTATCTCTACAAATAAGACAAGTATACCTCTGAAAGAACGCGTCCTTCCCATAGATTCCTTTGACAGACGAATTAGCTCGTCCCAAGTTTTCTATAATGGGTGCAAAATAGATATACATTTCAATGTTTTACTGTTCTTTTTACTGCCTTTAGCAGTGTGTTAATAATTTGATCCACCGCCTGAATAACTGATGCAGTTCTGCAGCATTTTTTACTCTTCCGCTATCTGAGGATCGTATTCTATCAATCAGTCTGTAGTAACGCGGAAACGGCATGAACGTTTTCTTTTATTGCCCCGAAGATGATCTGGCAAAGACATGTTTGTCTTTTGTTAAAAGCTTTGGTCCACCTTGCACTATTCTGGAAGGCAATACAGACTTCGCACAAGATAATGATGCTTCTCTATCCAGAGTCGTTATTCTTATTTCTAAACATTTTTGTGGTCATTGAGCATGTGCGTGACGTAAAGTTTGAATTAATTGCGCTAAGATAAGGTAGATATGTAGCTAACGTGCGGTATAAGGGACAATTGTCTGGTTTTGTTGTACGACGGTGTTACAGCAGCACAATTAAAACTGCTTTTTCCCTAAAAGTTCATAATCTAAAAAAAATGGAAATTGAATTCCACTAAACATTTACTTGAAGTATTTTTAATGCTATTTGCTATATTTACACACCCGCGCACGTACTGATGGCCAAAATATGTCCGTCGTGCCGTGCTGAATTTTAATAAGAAGAAATACTGCAAAGCATGCAAATTAAATTGTGCGTTTTCTAACGCTAGTGTGGCGGTAATGAATATGTCGATATTGATTTTAATGGTTAAATAATACAATTCTGCCGTGGTCTTGTAGAGATCCTTGAATATAAATATATAATTTACATACATACTACAAGTTCTATGAGTTAATTTGGTCTTTATGCACATGACGTAAATTTTAATAAATAACAGAAACGGAACATATGGCAACTCGGTCTTAAAAAATTAGAAAAAAATGCAATTTTTTTTGTTTGTCAGTACAAAATTCATTGCAGTTTTCGTTATATTTGGTCAAGTTATGGGCTGAGGATACTAATGATGAATAAAAAAGTGATTTTGCCTTTATTTAATAGTACCCAAAGACTGAAAAAAATTGATTTGTGACGTTGTTCTTGTATGATTAATGTAAGTGCTATTTGTAAATAGAACTAAACCAAAGCTTCAATATATGTAGCCCCTTTTCTATGCAAACGTCGTTGATGAATGTTATCTAATAAAGGCCTGTACGTGATTGAACATATCTCGGGCTATAATTTTTTTGAAATGGTGTCTTGAGGTCCCATGTAGGATTCGACTTGATGCATACCATGGAGCATTACGACACGTGAAATTTTAGACTGCAACCTTGTAGAATGTCAACATTGGAGGAACTAGAGCACCCCCAGAGTTTAATCCCATATGTACAGATAGGTTTCATGATCGTTTTATAGGGTAGGATCTTATTTTCTATAAGACAATATAATCTTTCGACTTTCAGGTCCATTTCCTTTCATTTCGTAAGGATATGTGCTTTCCACGTAAGCGCGCTGGCCATGTGCACTCTCAGATATTTCGTTTTCTTGGTTTGTGATATTTCATTTATTAAAGTTGATGGACTGTGTTTCGTTCGCAAGGTAAACGTGATTTGAGTGGATTTAGTTAGATCTTTATTCAGTTGCTTATTGAGTATATGTTTTTTACGCAGTGCAGCTCTTTGTGGGTTTTTGTGGCAAGAGAAGATCGTCACGCAAAAGTTCCGTTGTCTGAAGTAGGCAAACCTGCAGTGTACACGAAATTGGGTGGAGGCTCAAGGACACTGCCTTGTGGAACACCAGAGTTTAGTTTTTATTTTTAGACACTTCACTGTTGGACTTACTTAAAATGGAAGAAATACTGGTGGCGTAAGAATTTTTTTGGTGGGATTCATACTTTATCAAATGCTTGCTGGAGATCCAGGAATATTGGCACAGCAATATTTTTGCCTTCCGTGGCCTTATTTATTACATCTGTTATGCAACGGTATTGTTGGATAGTGACGTGTTCGTGCCTAAAATCAAAATGATATTGGGGAAGCAATTCTTCGAAAAATGTATCTTTATAAATTCTTTTAACGATTAATGTTTCTAAGAGTTTAGATATTCTTCTTCTTCTACTCTTATGTAGGCTGTTAGTCTGTTTCTAAGCACCCATTTCGTGAAGTACTATGAGCCATGTTGGGCGTACCCCGGGCAGGTGGCTAGTCTAACCCGTTAGAAGAAGAAGAGAATATGACGATCGAAGTGTACTTGATGTTCGTCGTTGCTTTTGACCTGGGAGTCGAACCCAGGTTCGTCGCACGCTGGTGAGGCCTTTACCTCGCAGCTATCGTGCTCCGAGTGTAGATATTACGGAGAGTAAACTAATGAGTGTAAGAAATTATCTAATTCGGTGATGAAGCTACGAAGGCCAGGAGAAAGAATTGCGTTAAATAGTATAGTTAGAGAACGTTTGCCTTGTTTGGACAATTCTTTGTAGACTTTACCAGTTGCGATCAACCTGGAGTTTTCTGCTATTTAAGTATTTGGTATTTTTTTTACTTCTGATTATGATAAGTGTCGATTGGTAGTGATATCTGCAATGGGTCGTTAAGTATTCTTCACTTCTGGATCAGGTTTATTTGAATAAGGATTAAAATCTTTTGCTGAAAGTTGTTTAACATATTCTACAAAACATTATATTAACTACATTTTTATAGTAGCTGCACTGGCGTGAATGTCCAGGACAATGCAGAGTTGAGAAAACGAGTGTAGTACTAGTAGCTGAGACAAAAAGCTTGTCTACTATACATTTGAACAGAAAGCACACAAAGACAGCTGATATGAAATGTGGCGTGGCTGTGATGTGAGCGTACGCTTGGTTGCTTATCTTCAGGATCGTTTGCATATCTTACTTCCATAAGGTCACCGCTTCGACTTATCTTACTGTTTATCATTTGTAAATAAATTGTTCTACGTCCCCACCTTGCAAAAATTTGAGGGAAGGCCGGTGAAAAATAGTCAGCCTAGGGCGCCAAAAATACTTTTTTGCGGACAACCACTCGTTTATTACGTTTGAAATTAAGTAGTATCAGCAAAACGCTCCAAAACAGTCTCTCGTAACTCTTCATCGTTGTAAATTTTTTACCTCAAAAGCCTTTCTTCAGTTTTGAAAATACATGGTAGCCATTGGGAACTAGTAATATAAATTGAAAGTGGAGGTGGCATCTGATAGAGGATTGATGTGTGATATCTTTCGAGGCGTTCCCTAGTCCTCATTGCTCAGTTTTCCCTTCGTAACCGCCTGCGAAATATATTCATGCAAAACACGGTCTTGGTTTTTCAATTGATCCTTTCGTTTAAAATGTTGTCGAAAGTAGTTATTTATATTAAATTATCCATTTTTATATAAACAAATATTACAATATTGTATATGGATGTTATTTGTACGAACTCAATTAAAACATCGATTTTGAGGGTTCTTTATTAATTGAGACCTGAAAAACGATACCGAACTATCCTCTGCTTGTTGACAGAATGCCTTGAATAATATTTTTGGGCGATTCAGATCAAAAACATCCCCGTTGATAAAAGAAATAGTTCAATAATAGCTGCGACTTGCTCTTGCTTGTTGCATTATCCAAATATAAAGAATTTATAATGTAAGAGAAGACGAGAACGACTCATAATTTTTGATTATTCGCAACATAGTTGTTTTTAAGTTGTTACAGCGACCACTGGATGCTACAGAAAAGTGGCGAAGAGATAAGAGATGGGGTAGAGTTGTTTGTAAAGCGTTCTAATAAATTTCCGGGGTACGTTAAGAATGAAAATGGCAACGGCATTGCCTCAGAGATGGCTTTTTATCCCCTATTGCGGTCTTCATTGTTCATTTTGTATTGCCGGCAAAACAATCGACGGGGCTAATGTCGCTCCGCTACATTAGCCGCCTAGTCCTACACAATCCAGAAAAGCCGGTCAATTTAACAAATCACTTGATGACTATTAGAAGATTAGAAATTGCTTGTAAAATGGATGTCGTGGAGCCATTTGCCATCATCATTCCGACTACAACTGCCAGCAGGCGAAAGTTATGGGCGAGACAGAACGCGTAAGTTATGCCTGTAAACAGACACTTTACATAACGAGATGCTCACCCCGACTGCGTTAGGGAGTCGTAGGGACCGGCCGGCTAGGCCGAGCTATGCGGACAACCATCTCGGCTTGTCGGTCTCTCGACTGCCCTTCAAGGTAGTAATCTATGTGCATGCATGCACCCTGCATTCGGTCCAGCTCTTGCTCACCCCCGCTTAGGAGGGCGGCCGTTGCTTCCGAAAGGGCACCGTCCGATAAATGAGCGATTGCAGTGGGTGCCGGAATAAAGGTGGAATTGTCATTTATGGGGGAAACGCTCCGGGAAAGCTAAAGACAAATTCGCAATATAATGTAATATCCCTTTAGTCACGATTTCCGCGCCGGGTGTTCTTCGGACTGGGGCTGTGAACGAAAGGCACAAAATACGTGCGCCGAATGCGCGCTCCCTTCCGAGCAGTCACAGTCTTCTGCGGATTTAACTCTTTGATTTGCATAAAATTGGTCGCGCAGCAGATGCGCCCCGTCCGCGGTAATTAAACGATGACAACCGCGGTCGGCACGCAACGCCACCGACGCAGCGCGGGGTGAGTGCGGGAATGTTTTTCTAATTGAGGCCCCGCATGGCGCAGCAATTCCCGCGAACGTACATCCCCCACCTTAATTACTATTCCGGAATTCGCGCCCGAGGTATAAATCATCCGTCCTAGATCTTCCAGTCGCGTTCGCGGAGGTCTGTTCGTGATTTACGGCTCGTGCAGCGGAGGGGTGCAACCCCGCGGCGAAGGGCCCGTCGTCATGGTTACGGGGCCGCCATATTGCTTCCATGGCCATGCCGGAATCCCATTGTGTCGTGTCTCGGCTACATATCTTATCTGTAACGTGCATAGCGACAGGCGCAACACATTAATAACCTGATAGTGCCTATCTAATACTTTGTGCTTAATCATAAGTACCTGCTGGAATTCTCGGCTTCAAAAAGGAACGAATCCCTCGCGGCGCGCTGTACTTCCTTCTGCACGTTCTTTCCAATCGATATTATCCTCATCTGGCGCTGTAACAACTATCACCCTTTCGTGTTTTGCTCTATTTCTGTTCCGAACACGCCGGGGCGCCTTTTCTTAACAATTTCACACCTGCACCTCGAAGTATTCCGAACGTTTTTCTGATTGCAGCCATCGGAGGATATTTTGCGAACCATTTACCAGAATTCGCCCTATTATATATTTTTAAATGGGTCGTTAATAAATTATAGTTATTGATAATCGGAGCTGTATAACTTGAATATTATTCTTTTCAAATGTCCTCCAGATAATAATATCAAGTTGAAGAAAAAAGGGTTGAAAAAGTTTCTTATGCTTTCAAGTATTGTTCTTTTTTATTTCTGTTGATTAGTGTTTTAGAGATAAATCTCTACAACATCTTACCATCATTCCTCAATTCTCATACTTCTTTTTCGTAATGTCAAAATATTCTGGGCTTTTTAATCACATTGTAGCTGGCTTTTGTAGTACATGGTTTGGTATTGTACTCTATTATGACAAGATGACTCCGAGATTTTTTTTTTAGGCTAAAACAGCATTTTTTCTTAGAGTTATTGATAGACACTGTGGACACGATGTTAACAACATGAGATACGCAGATGACACAATCCTCTTAGCAAGCAACCTTACTGACATACAACATCTGCTTGAAAAAGTGAATGATCGCTGTAACCACTACGGCTTAAAAATAAATTTTAATAAAACCAAATGGATGGTAGTTACAAAAACTCCACACATTCAAGGAAACTTAAGAGTTGCAAACATATTAATAGAACGGGTAAGGAAATACAAATACCTCGGGACGTGGATAGAACAAACAGCTGATCAAACAACGGAGATAAGAACTCGTATAGAAATAGCTAGATCCTGCTTTGCAAAATTAAAGAAAGTACTTTGCAACCGAAACATAAACATTGGGCTCAGAATACGAATGCTTCGCTGTTATGTATTTAATATCATGCTCTATGGCGTAGAAGCTTGGACATTTAAGAAAGAGCAAACAAACAAAATACAAGCCTTTGAAATGTGGTGTTACCGCAGAATGTTGCGTATAGCCTGGATTGAGAGAATAACTAACAGAGTAGTTTTGACAAGGATGAACAAGGAATGTGAAATAATAAATACAATAAAAAAGAGGAAACTAGAGTACTTAGGCCATATAATGAGAAATCCCAAATACGCACTGCTCCAACTCATCATGCAAGGGAAGATAAAGGGTAAAAGAAATGTTGGTAGGCGTAAAATGTCTTGGCTAAAAAATCTCAGAGATTGGTTTAATTGCAGCAGCATTGAACTATTTCGATCGGCCGTCGACAAAATCCGTATAAGAATGATGATAACCAACCTCCGTGAAGGAGAAGGACCATAAGAAGAAGAAGAAGAAGTGGACACGATGGATTTATAACAAATTGCATCTTTCATGGTCTACCAAACACATAATGGGTTATAGGGAACGATCCAGTTCCGGTTTCGGTACTTATCGCAACCTTTGGTTGCTGTCATGGATACTGATATGTAAACCCACATTTTTTTCCGGTTACAATATGTTCAAACAATCGGCATAGGAAATGTTCAGCTTTTTCTTAACTGTTTCACTCTATTTGTAGCTTTTCTTATATTTTCCTGTAGTGATATACTAAACAACTTTTGGGGCCGTACTCCTTCGATCATTCCTTGTGCAAGTCTCTTTAGAGAGTCGTTATTTCTTTTGATAATGTAGCGAAAGTATTTTAGAATATGACGTTTTACTATTGTGAATTTCTCTGACCTGTTTCCTTTAACACTACATGTCGGAAGTCCAACTTGGTTCTGTTATCTGCCTTTAAAGTCCAAGCGTCCGCACTATGTAGCGCTTTTGAATAAAATTAATGTTATAATTATTCTCTTCTTAGTGACTATAGAAATATTTGCGATCTTTCCATATTTTATTCGGTTAAGTCAGCTTCTCGTCCTGGTAATAACAATTCATTTAGTATCTCGATTAAGCAGTTAGCTGGGGTCAGTTGTCGAAGGTATTACGCATAATGTACTCCCCATTGATGTTAAATAAAATGAGGAAAAATTTACAGCCGTGTCGTATTCACTTTAGTATTCTAAATTTAGGAAAGTATTCATAAGATTACTTATATTAATATTTCCGATTTTTTACTCTTAGTCTTTGGATCCTTTTAGTTTGTTTTATATGTCATAACTAATATGAGATAATAAACTATATAAAATATGTAAATATATAGGTACTGACTCATGAACTTATTATAAAAATGATCAAAAATAGATTTTTAACAAAAAACGTGATTAGACGTTCTGTAAAGGACAAGGATAATGAAGAAGAAGAAGAACAAGAAATGTGTGAACATTAAAATTTTAGGTCATGCAGTGAAGCATGCATTGATGCTACTAATTTTTTTCATACTAAATTCTGATATACTCGTTACAGAGTGATTTGTTCTTTAGCGACAACAAAATTATTACAGATAGAGCCTTGAATAGAAGTGAAGTAAAAGAAAATGAAATTAGAATAGGATAATCACGCGACAGTCGAACAAGTTGCCATCATTGTTGAAAACATCCGAAGTAATAGTTTTTCAACGTGTTTGTGGTGTTTGCGTCAATGTAAATTAGTCTTTAAAACACATTAATTTAGTTAGGCAAATCACCTTTTTTTTTATAAATATTTGATTACATTATCACAATTGGAAATTTTGATAGATGGTTTACTCTATGAGGACATTTATATCAAGAAAGCACAAAAAGAAGCTACGGGAAAAGGCATCTTATTAACAATTAATAATTTTTTAACACGGACAAAACTTCCATGGATAAGCATCTGCAAATTGAGCTAACGCGTCGAAAGAATACAGAGTACATTTTTCAATTCAGTTGAGATGCTAGATAAAGTTGATCATAAATCGATTTGAGTGTACCGTATTGAGTTATAGCAACAGTAACATAGCAAAATACAATAATGCAATTCAAAAATGTCAAAAGTTGTATGTAATATTCTATGATGTGTCCCTCAGACGATCGTTGCAACAATTTCAGATAGAAATCCTAGCTAAGTTACCTGATTGTCACAAGCCCTTGGTGTCGAATAACTTGTCAGTCTCTTAGAGAAGAGCGACTACCGAATGAACAAGCAATAATAGCAATGATATATATGGACAAAAGATTAATACCCCATATGTATTTCTCTTTTCACTACTACTAATTTTAACACCAGAGTGGTCCAAGAGGTTGAGGTGCTGACTTCGATGTGGAGGAATCCGGGTTTCATTCCCGGGCTCTCTAATGCCTGACGGGTGACCTACTCAATCATTAAAAATAATTGAGTACCTGTGTTCACTCGAACAAGGGGTAATAATGGCGGTCGTCTAAAGGCGCGGTGCTTGCCACATCGCACCGTATCAGAGATGGTGCACGACGACCGGACAGAGAGAGCATATGAAAGCCTTAACCTCTCAGTTTGCAGGCCATGCTCCCACGTTCGGCTCAGAGCCAAACTAAGAAAAATCACCGATTTGTATTTTTTATCAATACAAGTTTAGTTATTTAAAAACCTAATGGCACTATAAAAAGCGATGCAAGGTACCGATTCATTTTTAATAAAATATTTCGATATACATATTCAAATATTTCTTCGTTCGCAGTAGTATTATATCTCGCCATAGTGTAATACCATCACATAGCTTTATAATGTTATTTAGTAGTACGATGTCTACAACATTTAGATTTTATTGTGATAATCAAACCTTGTTATTTCTATTGCATTTGTTTTTGCACTACGTGATTTGTAGAAAGTACCTTAGAAAGGTATTGTGTATAGTTGGTTTTAAAGGTTGTATTTTCATCTCATCATTTATTAGTGAAAATCTCTTTAAATTCTTTATATCGAAAGAAATACTTTCCCATGTTTCACTACCTGTAGTCATGCTACTCTGTTCAGCATACTGATACCGTTTCTGTTTATATTCTTAGGTGAGAACTCATTATCTTCTCTAAGTATAGGATCATTCATATTCATAACCTTAATTAAATCTCATTAACGTTGATAAAGCACAATCTTTATACAACTCTCATTGTTAACGAAGAATGTTTTCGGTTTTACATTTTTAAGCTGCCGAATGTTTTTAAATATTTTAGACACAATTTGTTTTTCCCCATTTTTGAAGAGTTAAGAATGAGAAGATATTACACTATTTATCTATTAACTTATTCAGTCATTATAAGCTAAGTAGCTTTTCCACCATGTGTTTTCTATTCAAAACTTCTAATGAGTCGATTGTTCCTAAAACTGAATATTTCTATTGAATAAAGGCTTACCTCATCCACTTCACTATTAAGTCTGAAATGGTTTGTACTCTGTAAATACACATTGAGCTTAGGGATGTTGCGGTTCCCGGAAAATAACCCGGTCACTAATGTGACTTATTTTGTTGTAGTATCTCACCTTTTATTTTCTTATATTGAGTTCTTACTGGACTTGTAGTGGTTTTGATGAGATTTGTATATCCACTCATTCAACAAATGGCAAACTTCAGCTTCGGTTATTTCGACCATTGATCGAGGTCCAGCCAAATAATTTTTGATTGTGTGAGCCTGTTGTAGTTCCCAAGGATTATAAGGTTTTGCAGACATATCCAGAACAGATTAGAATCAATCTGTTGATTAGTTTGAACCTTTACAGCACTTTGATTGTTAGGATACGTCTGTATCATTTAGACCACAGCAGCATTCTTCTGCAGAGATGTATTCAACCGAGAAGATTTCTCGAATATTCCATCTCTGTTACCACTGTTGCCAGATTAATTTCCTGTCCGTCAGTGTCTATGTATGGAACAAGCATTTCATTCCAGTTTTTGCCTAGGTGACATATCGTGATGATTCATTTTTAGTAATAGGTTTATGACAATGTCCGTTATCCTTTTATGACCAGTTGACTTGTCAGTTTTCATTGTATTTCAACCTGTAAAAATTCATCATTGCCTCTACCAGGACCAAAATATCTAAAGGAGGGAAGCTCGGTATGGCAGTTGGGGTTTTGTCACATTGCGCCTGTATTATAGAGGCAAGCAAATAGAGAGTTTACTAAGCTTTATCTTGACTTGCCCCTGTTTTATTTTAGGGTACCATACTAATGTTCCATAAATATCGCCGCAGCAGTGTAGACGCAATGCATCATGCGTAGCATGAAGCTCCTCGTTTTACCCAGTGTTCGCTTGGTATCCTTCATTTGCAACTTTTTGTATATATGAGTTTCAGTTTTACTTTGAATCGAAGATTACTTCTAGGCACGTAGTCTGCTTGTGCATTCAAGATCTATATTTTATTTAAATGATGCCATTTTCTGAAGATTTACGTTTAGGTTATTTCAACATACCATCGCTAGGCAATATCCAGAGCTTTCTGTGTAAATTGTAATATTATATTGGGAGTTACTATATCATCGGCATGCCTCTGAATTCAATGGATTTTGCCGATTTAGTTCAACCAGGATCCTGTTCACTAGGATGTTTCACAGCAAAGCCTTTGTGGGCAACTACCTTAAATATTTTACTGGAAAGGGTTGACTGCGCTGTAAGATATTACCACCTACAGACAGTGCCTTCTATTTTTTTTTTCTTTCCACGATTGTCAATAAAACTGATTGTGCTAGTTCCTAACACTTTAAGAATTTTTAATTACACTCGTTCAGTTGGCGAAGAGTGATTTCAGGATTTTCCTGATCGCTAAACATGGTACTGTGGGTGAAATAAGCTCCCTCCATTGGTGAGTTTTCTCTAATATGTATCGATCACTGAAAAATTTCAGGGTCAGGAATAAATATTGTTTTAGGTTGCTTCCGAGCAAAAAGAACACTTTATATTGCTGGTCTTGCTCTATAAGACTACAAAGTTTTAGTATGATGACGGTCTTTAGTTCAGGGTTTAGATCAGGGCTAGGGGTGTTTCTTACATTTTCAAGAAGTACACAAGAGTCTATTCCAGGTTTCCTTTTTTGTATTTCTATTTGGTTTGTTATTGTTTTAACGGGTTCCACCGAGTTTTTAGCTGCAATCTATTTTGCATTCTTACTTCTTTTGACTTTCTATTTTCTTACTTTTTGTTATATGCCTATGTATATATAATTTTGATTCTTTACGATCCATTTATGTAATGTGGTATTAAATATGTGTTTGGGTAATGTCCTAACAGTTAATTAATTAAGGATGATCTAATTTGCTACTTACAAAGTATAATATCACGCATTTCTAAATTAACTGAATAATATATGGCGAGGGGAAGCCGTTTCTGCGATATTAAATACTAATGGTGTTGCAAAAGTTGCTGCAATGGTGGTCTAATTAATTAGATTTACCAACCAAAATATAATTATGTAATAAATAGCACCTATAAGTTTGCGAAAATGCATTTGCATTCTATTGTTAATGTGCCAATTTAAATTATCTGTTTTAAAAGATGTTTATATAATTAGCAGTGGATTATCTTATCAAGCTCTTAAGCACAATTAACCAAATTGTAAATGTGGGTGTAAATTAGTATTGATTAAAAATAGATATGGTGGTTCCTGTCTACTGACTAAAGATAATTCTATCCTATTATTATGAGCAATGACGTTAAAAGGTATATTTAGCAGCCCATTAAAAATTATTAGTTGCTTGAAAACTGGCCGAGAATAAGCTTTTATACCGTATTTAAGTTAATTGCTGTGGGTTTCTAAAGTTAAAAATAACAAGCGATTACGGGCAAAATCGCCCATTGTTAGCGGAACAATAAAGATTGGAGGATCTAATTATTCGACGTGTGCACAAAACGCCAAAGGAGCATTTCAGTGGGAAACTAGTTGGCATTTAGCTCGGATTAAGCGGCAGTTTTACTGGGCTGCGATATGCAAAATGCCATTCTGTCTTCAGCTGTATAGAATGCAAAATGACAAATGTTGGGAGCACGCATCTGGCTCGCGGTTCCCTTTCGATAGCTTCTCTCGTAAGTGCTTCGCGACCATATGTTAAGGAGCACCGCAGAGTATTAGGTTTATCTGTTACATAATGTTGCGCATTGAAAGGAGAGGTTTATAACCTTACAAGCTTTTTCTTTTTATTCATTTTTTAGTCAAACCTAAGCAGTAAAATTCCGTCGTATTACTTCAGCGGACATCAAATCTGTTACAATCTGAACTATTTTGTTGTTGAATGCGGTATCTAGTCGCATGTCTCTTATTTGATGACACAGTCGCCAGATTAGATTAAAGCTAATTGCCGCAAAAGGTAAACTACAACATGCACAGTTAGATGTAAGAGCTCGTATAATAAACAGTGCGTTGATGCCGAGCGGGATAGCAAAAGCCGTAGACATTTTCCTCTGGCATGTTTATTAGCATAGATAAGCGCGAGTTTTCTCGGCTGTAGTGTGGAGTTCCAATAAAAGTTGCCATCTGCAAAGCTGACGCGCATACAGAAACTTGCCGTTGCTGCCGAACAACCTGGCGGCGTGTGATGATGATGAGGAGGCGCACAGAAAATTCCTGAAACAAAGGCGATCTCGAAAAAGAGCGCGGCCAGATTTAAAAAGAGGCGCTTAATGTTTTTATTGGTTTTTTGCTTCATTCTGCAGAAGTGTTGTAAACGGTCGTAAGGAATGTTTTATTGCACTTTTTCTTACCAAATAAACCGAGCTTAAAAAGAACCTAACAGTTATATTTTATGATCCTGACAGCGTAAACCAAGTCGACGGCTTGCTGGCTGTCGTGTCCATTTATGTGCAGACATTTGCAGAAGGGAAAGCTTCACCCTTTTATATAGGTGGACGAGTTTTTAGAATTCCGGCTATTTTGTCTTCACAGCTTTTAAGGAGAAAGTCGCTTTTTGTGTGCACAAAGGGCGGCGTAACCCTTGCAGATATCTCGGCCGCAGGGTCGTGTATTATAGTTTAGTGCATTGCGGAATGTTTGGGATGACATTACAATTTGGGCTTTCTATTGTTGCAGGTCCGAACGGCTGTCCGCGTCGCAGGGGACGGCAGACTTACACGCGCTTCCAGACGCTAGAGCTAGAGAAAGAGTTCCATTTCAATCATTACTTGACGCGACGGCGACGCATTGAAATCGCGCACGCCCTGTGCCTGACGGAGCGCCAAATAAAAATTTGGTTCCAAAATCGGCGCATGAAGCTGAAAAAGGAGCTGCGGGCCGTGAAGGAGATAAACGAGCAGGCGAGGCGCGAGCGCGAGGAGCAGGACAGACTGAAGCAGCAGCAGCAGGAGAAGCAGCAGAAGCTGGAGCAGCACCACTCTTCGTCCCAGCACCAGCACCACCACGACCCGATGAAGATGGGGCTCGACAAATCCAGCAGTAACGATCTCCTAAAAGCCGTGTCCAAAATCCCCACATAAGCAGCTCGTGTCGGGGCCGCTTCAATGAAATCTAAATACGTACTAGTTTTAAGGTGTACAGACGCAGAGATGATATGGCGAAAGCCAGCGAACTGTGCTGCTGTTGTGTGAACCAAAACCCCGTGCATCGCGATGCATCCTATTGATTGCGAGCGCGCCTTGGTGACGCCTCTTCTTCATAGACATCTTAAGCACGAACTTTTGTTTTATACGCCGCATTCATAGATGAATATGTTTTGTTGACTTTTGTGTTGTGTTCGTTGTATATATTATACATTTGTTCATGTTATTATGCCCTATTTAAGACTAAGTGAGATTCCTTCTACGGTTGCGAAATGGCGCGAGCGCGTTTTCGTCAACTGTACGTAATAGTATTGTTGTGATCGCAATATGTATTTAAGTTTTCGAACGAGTTCTACACTCCGTGCAAGTCTCTCCGCACACCTGCTTATTACCTTAATCTTTATTTATTGTTTAGTTCGATTTGTATCACTTTGTTGAATGCCTGTTTTGTTTCGACTCGTTACGCATACTTGCGACAGATGAAGCTATAGATAATACTATCGAACCGTGTGCCAAGTACACTGAATAGAGTTGACCTTCCTGCTGGTTTCTGTAGAATATATAATTTGATAAAAATTCACACCTTAACGATGAACATGTCCGTGTCCAGAGATGAAAGTACGAATCCGTATCCATTACAAAGCAAAACGTGTCGTTCTCCTCTTAAGTACATAATACGTAATTTGGTGTCAGGGTAGCAAACGTAAAATTAACACTATAATAGATACAACACTATTTAACCTATTAACCTAAACATTCAATTGTACTCCAATTATTTATTCTTTCCTCTTCTGTCGTACCATCGTCCTTCTCTCTCGTGTAATATAATTCTACTAGGTCGTTGTCGTACGTGTACCATGTAAACTTAGTAAGATGTGTGTTATTGTTTGCCTATTCTGCAATTAGATACGTAAACTTGTACAATACTTCCCAGGACAGTTGTGTAGTTAAGTTTTACCGGCATCGATTCCTCGAGGTTGATCCGATCGGTTACTTATCGTTTGTCCCTGTAGAAAATCACTACGTATACGCCGAGGAAATCAAATCTGTACAGGTTATTTTACAACAGTTCTGTTTTACTTACCGTTGTTGTCTGTTGCGTCGGGATTTCTTTGGAAAAAGGATAAAAGTTACTTTTCGGTTACTTACGTGTTTAACATTTAACCCTATTTATTTGTTTATCGACTAAGTACTGTACAGCAACCTGTATATAGTTACATTTAAATCTAGAACAAGTAGTTTTAGAATTTCGTGTAACCCAGCAAAACTTGGACTGATATTACTAATGCTTTTTAAAGAGTAGGCTAAATCGGCTTGATAGCAGAACGTTATTTTAGGAGAACTGAATAATTTTATAGTACAAGGAATCCTGTAACTTGCCATAATTTTTATTTATTAGTAATAACGCAATAATGTGCAACTAGTGAAGGCTTGCAACACTCAAAATTTTACCTAGAAATGACGTTACCTACACCGTCATTAGTCAACGTCTGTCGGTGACTGTACTCACATGAGAATCACCCGTTTCAACAACGTAATACCGATTCTTTCGCGATTAAATTGTGTAGCTCTCTTTAGCCTGTGATAGAGTCTGTATGTTTTTGTCCGACCTACGCTTTATTTGCTCTGGTCTGTTACATGTATACGCGTCTGAACGTTTTGAACATTTGGAAGTAATTTAGTTTACACTGATTGCTTGTATAGTATTAAAGCTGCGTAGCCTATGAGTGCTTTACTAAGTAAGCATGATCGATCTTGTTTTTTGTTTAGTCGAAGTTGACTCTGTTAAATTTGTCGCGGTGCAATACTCGAATTAGTTATATACCTAGTAGTATCAAAATTGTTCGGTGGGTCGAGTCGGTTCTTGGTAGATGTGTAAAGGTGCGTGCAATTATTCGTTTCCCGGCCGGACGGAAGCGATCGGAGCAGAGTTTGGGTACAAGTTATGGTAGGTGTTAATGAATCAGTGTAAACTAACCGCCCTTAGTAGACTATGCTTTATGAAGTTGTTGAGCAATCCATTTCTGAAATGATTCATATCATCATCCAAACTACGTTAAGGCGGAGCGTGCAGCAAGAGAACCTTGTGGCGGTTCGTTGCAGCTAAGCGCGCATTTGTGTAGTGTAACTAATAAAAGTATTAGGTAGTCTAAGTGTTAGATATTTTATGACCTAGTTGTTTCATCATACGTGCTCTCGAGACCGAATTATGACATGCGATGTATCATAAAACAGTCGACAGTATCATGATTACAGTTGCTACCTACTGTTGCTTTTGATGCCATGTGTCTTATTACTTGTGTAACCCTATTATATGTAATGTACAGATTGTCTGAACTGAATAAACATTACTTTCAAAAAGAAACGCCCGAGTGCATGACATCGCGCGCAGTTCCTGGCCCGTAATGTTCGTTTCGCGAAAATTTTGCGTGTTTTTTAAAACGACTAATTTTTAAGATTTTGCAATGTCGATAAGAAAAGTTCACCTGCACTTTTTTGAGAAAATTTAAAAGTGAAAGTTTATGATTTTGATTTTCTAGGTCCACGTGAGTTGGAGTCGAAAGAAATGTGGTAAGTAGATCTTAGATATGATATGATGCAAGATAATATAGCAACATTGATGAATTCATCACCTTGTAGGTAAATTAGCTAGATATAAAGGAAACAATTAAATATTTACAGAATGCAAAAGTGATCAGCTACGTTTATTAGTATTGTATATTTAATGTCTCGAATATGTTGGCAATTATTTTCTTTTGGATCTTAGTTGTAAACAAAATTTCAGAAATATTAATTTTAAATTCAATTGCTTCAATTTAAAATGCAGTCTTTTGTTATTATAAATTGATGATTAGAGAGTTAAATATAAAAAGTAATTGTAATTAATTCATCTTTTTTAATCACCCTAAGAAACTTTTTCCCGCAGCCATCGAAGTCCACAGCAGGACGTAGGCCTTTCCCTGAATTTTGCAGTTTTTGCAATTTAATTGCGGAGTGGATAGGGTAGAATGTACTTCACGACCGTCAAAGTTGTTTGTATGACGGCCGGAGAGCATTAAATGTTTGCCATTGCCGGGATTAAGTAAAAAAAACTTCTTTATTAATTTATAAATTGCAGAAATTTTAAAAAATGTTTTGTGTTTTGTGGAATTTAAATTAATTGTACTTTGCAGTAGCTATTCCATTGCAGTAATTTTATGTTCCATTTTCTGTGAATGTCAACAACGTACAGTGTGATACAGTCGCATCTTGCCAAATTTTGTCCAACATAAAGTTTTGTAGTGGTTTTTTTTATTATTTCTGCTAAAATTATATTTTGAACAAGACAGGCATAACAGCAATTCAACGCTCTAGTTGCTTTATACTGCAGCTCTTATTTTTCCCCAAATCCTATATTTACAATTTATACACATTTATCTAAATTTTTTATTTGGAAATTGATTTTTTTGCCCTTTTTACACTGTTGATCAATCACATTTTTGAAAGGAGTTTGTGGTGCGAAGATTGATTTTGCAATAGCAAAACAGTGATATATTTTAATAATAATAAAATTGCGTTGAACAAAAATAAGAGCAATTTCCCATAATGTGAAAATTGCGGCGAAGGGTGTCCTATACATTTCGGGTGATGTATCTTAAGTTTCTTCAAATAATAGGTGTATAAAGAAGTTCTCAGCTTTTTTTCTGCAAAATTAAAGTTTTATTTAAAAACAAACCAAAAAAGCTCAAGTATCAAAGTATTCTCCGTTGGCATCGATGATCTTTTGCCATCTTTCGGGTAGCTTGCTAATTCCCTGCTGATGGAAGCTCAGCGGCTTCGAGACGATAAAGTTATTGATGCATTTTCGGACTTCTTCTTCTGTTTTGAAGTGCGTATCAGCCAAGTGATGCTGTAACGACCGGAATAAATGATAGTCGGAAGGGGCCATGTCTGGGCTATACGCCGCATGTGGGAGAAGTTCCCAGCCTAACGCGTCTGCAGCTCATCCGTGTTAAATGTTTGAGGGCATCCAGCGCGTGGTTGATCTTCAAGACTAAACTCTCCACCGCGAAATCTTTGGTACCACTTTTTGCACGTTGCATGACTTGCAGCATTTTCACCATATGCAGCACAAATCATTTCGGTGGCTTCAGCAGCGTTTTTCTTAAGATGAAACGCGAAGTGGACAGAAAATCGAATATGCTCTTTTGTGACTGCCATCGTGAACACAGCTGATTATTGAGGTTATGTGCATCAAACGCCAAATCGCATGATGTTTCGACAGACCAAATGTCGTTACTTTAAAACCGTAAGAGGGCGGACTAATACGTTACATGTAAACGGTGATTTGCGTCCTGTCAAATCTAAAGCTGAGAACATATTTATACACATATTACCTTTTCTCTTTTGAATTCTCTTTTCATTGTTATTTTTCCAATATATTCTGAATATTGTGGTTTTTTAGAAAGTTTACTCTATAGCACTTAATTTTTTTTGCACCCACAAATTAGAAAGACAGTACATGATATATACAACATATGCATGCAGTGTCATACACCGACCATTTTCATAAAATACCCAAAATAAAATTAACGACGTGTTTTGCTTCTAATAGTCCGGCCATTCAAGAAATCTACGTAAGAATATTTCAGATTGGAAGTTTACTATGCTCCTAAACATTGATCTGAAATTAACACAGAAGTTACAGATTTTAAAGTATTTTTTATATTGCAGGCTTACAACGTTTCAGGTTTATCTGCAGCACCATGCGTTCTCTAAATTTCCATTATCTTACGAAACGTACTTTATTATAGTCCCACATATTCATAATTACAATGCTCCATTTGCTACATGGTGATACAAATTCTATTAGATTAAGCCCTTTTTATTCCTCGAGATAAAAATTTTGCATCTTAACCTGTAGCGTTCTCCAGTTATTGTAGTGATATTTAAAAACAAGACCTATTCCTTCAAATTGTGCAACTAACTGTCGAAGTGTCATCGTTATGAAGCTTTGTATATATTTTTTGGTTTTGTTGAACCAGTAAAGAGAGTACGAACTTTTCGCGTTACAGATTTTATAATACCAACAGAGGAAAGAAAGGAAAAGATCAGGTAAGATTCAAATGGATGATCTATCCATCTGCAGTGCTCCAATTACACTAGGCTACCGGACCTGTTTCATGTCTCTTACAGCAATGCTACTAATACGGCGAGAATATTTCTCGAAAACGCTTGGAGGCGCATCGTCTCCGAAGAGTATTTCTAGACCAACACTTTAATATAAACTTTCGGCAATATCGGACCCGAAGACTTCCCTTGCAAGATAAGCCACAATTATTTTTGATGATTTTTTTTACCATGTCCACAGATTCTCGAGACGTATGTCGGTAGTTATAAATTTTTAAGATCCGTTTACTTTTTACACCGTGTAATTTTTATATGTTTAAAAAAACAAGAAACCTAAATCTGTGAAATTCCAACGTAATAATAAAATTGTAACAAATGCAGTATAAATTAAATTAATTCCCAATTGAGGTAAAAAACAAGCGAATTATGTATGTGCAAACGGCAGGGAAAATGATTGTAATGTGAGAGACACCGCCAAGTTGCGGCGATTTTTTTAGCGCCACTTCTGCAACGGTAATTTGTAATCTAAATTCATTGCTGCTTGCAGCATTCACAAAGCGGCCCGTAAATCCGGTTTTTGGCAAAATCGTAAAATCTGGTATGCCTGAATTGCTAGTTTACATGTGAAAAGAAATTTAATTACTGATGCGGCATCTACCGCATAGTAAACCTTTAAACGTGCGACGTTTACCAGATACGTGTAAAATGTTTTTGGCGTGGCATCTAAAAAATGAACTTTATCGCGGAGCCGCTTCACACGTGAAAAAAATTCCTGGTGATAAATATTCAACTCGAATAGTTTGTTTTTCGTTGCTATCAAATGTGTCGAATTTTATTTTTCAAATTCTATAAATTCCTCTGTAAATATCTGCACAAAATACCTTGAATAGGCATCAACACTAATTTTCTGGAGTAATTTTCCGTTTGCGTATTGGCATTTATTAGTAAGCGTTAAGCCGGATACTTCAAAGGAAAAAACAGGAACAAGAGGTCGAAAGGATTAAAGAAGGAAAAATTCACCATAGAAGACCATTGTTCTCTCTTAAAATAGTGGATTTAAATTCGTGATAATTGGTGTCAAAAATGACATAAGTAGTGTGGAAAATAAGAAGAACAATAAAACGCAATATAAATAAGTGCGTTTTAAACAAATTGTGTTGATCACAAGGAAAAGTAAAGGCTCCAACGTGAAAATTGTCTATAGAATAATGAAGAGAAAATTTATAAAGCAAATAACAACAAGAACGGTGTAATACCGCAAAGGAAACTTTCTACAGCGGTGCGATGAAATTAGGATAAAAACTTTTAAAAGGAATTAAGATGTTGATTGATGTCTCCATAATGATTAGCGTCAAAAATGCTGTCGATGATATGCTGCAGATGCGAGTTTAATGAATTTTCGAAATCGTAACTGTCACTTCCGGTTGCCGTTAACCGATTTGGCTGAAAATCAATTCCATGAAAGGTACTGACCTAAGATGTGTGTATCTGTTTGAAGTGAATCCGTTGGATAGAACGGAAGTTATAGTGTCTCCAGACAGACAGACAGGATGATAAGCTCCGCTCTAGAAAGTTAATAACGGATACTAAGAAAGACCTATTTGAGGACTACGTATTTTCTCGACCTTCTTTTGTCCACTTACAGACATCGATCCCTCCTTATTTTAATTCCAGTTTGATCTGTTTGGGGCTGTTATTCTTTTTCTTTTTACCGCGTATGATTGTTGTTGTTTGTTTTCATATCTGCCTATCTTCCCAATTTGTTTTCTGCAAACCTATTTCTTCAGTACCCATTTTTATATAGGTTTTCCTAAGATAGAGTCTCCCTGTCTCTTTTATTTGTCTTTCCCTTTAAGACTACTGCATCAATTTTTTTGACTGCCTTATGATCTGGTACCCGCCTTGCATGGCTATCTTATTGAAGAACATTTTCTAATGTTTTTTTGATTGTTGTCAGTTAGAACCGGATGTATGTTTTATATCAGCTTATCATATTTGGGGTCTTCTTGTTGGTTGTCTGTATCCTCGTGCTTTATGGCCTGCCAATTGTCTTTTTGTTTAGCCAGTCGTTGTGGGTTGTCTGCTTTTAATATAATATGTAACCATGTGTTGCTTTTGGTTGTTTTTTACTCTACATAGCGGGTTGATTGAGTCTCATCAATAATGGATTTGTGGAAGGATCAAGTTTTTATTCTTTACAGAAACACGAGAAGTATACGTTCATTAAATACATTTGTTTTTGGTATCTGTTGGTATGTTCATGAGTTTAATTCTGCTTTGAGATTTTGTTTTCCCATTTTTACTTTTTGTCCAAGGTGGATGTGTTTTTCTACTTTTTCTATTGTTGCAGTATTGAGCTTTTTTTGTTTTACTTATATTTAAATCCAAACGTCGTTCCAGAAACATTACTTAATTCAGATCTTCTGGGTTGTCTGCCATTAACAGGACATTATCAAAGTGCTAACACATATTCTCCAACTTTTTTAATCAAGATTCAAACAATTTATAGATCATTCATCATCACACAGCCATTGAAGTCCATTGCAGGACGTAGGCCTCCATTGAATTTTGCAGTTTTGCAATTCAATTTGGCAATTAAACGCCACGCTTGCCGGGCGGGTTGGCAGTGGATAGCATGGAGGATGAGTATGTAGATTATGGGTAGGATTAAGGTTGGGACAGACTTTTCCCCGGTGTTGGAGATGGAGAAGTCGAGGCTCGCGTATCGCCTCCTAGTAGATCTATCCTCTATTGGGTCAAGATTCAAACAATTTATAGATCATTATTACAACTAAAATCCCTCCTAATCCCGAGTTGCTTCTCCAGCTGATAATAAGTTCACTGATTACTTGCAAGTATGGGAAAGCAAGCTTTTTGGTGAATCCCCTTTTGTATATAAGCATTACTAAAACTATTCCAATTAACTAGGATCTCTCTTGTGTGAAAACGAATTAAACAATCTCTCTAACTCCTTTAGTATATAACCTCTACATTCTATACCCTCTACAAATAATTTATCCCTTTCTTTTTATGTTTTAAGGGCCAACTCTATTTTACCTTTTGTAATTTCAGGGCTCTCTTCAGAGTGTACGCTAATTTTTGTACGTGTTGATTCGGATTTGGAAGTTTCGTTTTATAATGTTCTCCATAATACATCACTATTATTTAAATAATTTCGTTTTTATTAGTAGTTTCAGTATTTTCGTGATCCATGAGCTTATAAATTTCCTGTTTACAAAAACAATCTACTAAGTGAAACTTAAATATTCGCTTTTTCTAGAACACCTACTACTGCTATTTTATATTTACAAATACCGTGTTTTGCTATTCTTTGACCTTTTCTATTTAGTGCTGATTTTCGCTTTTTTGTCTGTTTTCCAGTAACAACTTGGTTTCTCTGCTTAATTTTCCGTTCTCTTTTGTTTCTATACATATGTATGGTATTTACTATTTCTTTTAGTAATTTTGACGTACACACTGTTTACAGTTTGTTTTGTTCATATTTTCCTTTTCCTTTTTTTGGATCTTATCATTTATATATATTTTTTTATATTTTGTTTCTTTGGATACTAGAAACACTAACATCTTGTACTATTTTTATTTGTTGATTATATATAATCAATCTCGTTTCTGATATTGCCATTGAAAGCTAATACAACTTTATTTTCTATTTTGTTTCTTAAAGAAAATACCCATGTCATTTTCGTGTTTCTTTTGCTTTGCACCCAATTTACATCAAAATCACCGATTAATGATATTTCTGTTGTCTTATCTTCCTCCATACTTTTTGCTGTATCTTCGTGAAAAATTTTCAATTTCATCGTTATGAGGACTGATTGGTTCACACACTTGTTCTATTATTACGATGTATTGTGAAACACTATTAAGAATTATGTGTATGGTCCTTTCTGATATTTTTGTTTGTAGCACTCGTCTATCTAGACCCTTACTGATCATTATCCCCCTCATCTTTTGTTTTCGCTTTATGATGAAAAACATAAGCCCAGATTTCAGCTACCTGTATTGATCCTGCACATCCTCTCTCACAAATTTCTAAATCAACCTATTTTATTTTTCCCAACTCGTATTCCAATTATTCCATACTATCATTCTCCCAGAGCGTGCATTATACGTTGCAGTTTGTAATATATTACCGGCCTGATCTCATCAGTAGTTTTAGCCCACTGCTTTTTACTAGACCTTCCACTGCCCTGGAAGGCAATATCAAAACTGAGGACGAAGGGCAACTTTTGTTGAGGTAGTATTATATTTGTTCATGAATGTTGGTCAGCGTTGGTGACTAAGTAATTAGCTGCTTCTAACCTAGAATACCGATGCTGTCTGCAGTCGTTCAATCTGAGCACAGAGCCTGCAAGATTTTGCAATATCTGGGTTATATTCATTTAGTTTACCCGGGGTGTGGCACGTGGAGCCATAGATGAGAATTGAGTACCCCCCTCCCTCGAGAACGAGAAAACATCTTTCGCCCTAACGTTTGATGTGACTATTTTTAATAATACGCTGCTACACCGTAATCATATACCTAAAACGGTATAGAAGAGAAAAATGGAAGTACAAAATTTGAGCTTTCTAAAAGCGAAAGTACCGAATATACAAAAAACATGAGTATGAAACATAAACAAAATAGAGTGTACCTACTTTTCAGTAATGGAAATTCAATTTTAATATAATGAAAACAGTTTTCACAGCCGTAATGTAACCTGGCTGCCGATGACAGTATGTTGTAGTGCGCATGCGTGAATGAGTACTTTATTGGTCGGATCAGTTGGCAGTTCGATGCCGCTGAATGACCACAATTAGTACGTAACCGTCGCAGTTGCAATAATCAACCCAGTGGAGCAACGAATCTGCAATTTTGTGCTAAGCTGGAACATTCGTCTACAGAAACTATGCGCATGATTCAGAAAACTTTTGAAAATTGTGCATTAAGTCTACCAAGAATAAAAATAGCTCTATTGCAGCATTATTTTTTTTATGAAATATTAACTCGTGCAAGTGAATTAGCCACCGTACAGTTTAGATTTGTCGCCCCACGACTTCCGTTTCCAAATATTAAATTACCATTTGAAAGCGATTCCAGATTGTCGGCGAGGTTCAAGAAAATACGATGAGCAATTATTCGCGATTCAAACTCAGATTTTTTAGAATGTTTTAAACAATGAAAACGACGCTGCAAGAAGTATGCGAGATATCAAGGTGTTTATTTTGCAGGGAACTGAACAATATTTATCTTGCACCATCTTCATTAAATGTATAGATTTTGGGTATTGTAATTTCTGTTATGTTTTTGTTTTTCGGCGCAATCTACGTATGATGATCACCGTAGTAAGTTGCATGAATCAAATAAGATAATATGTTATAATAATGAATCCATATGAAGTAACAAAAATCGAGATTGGGCGAACTATCCTGTGGCATTTTGCGTAACATTTATAATATGAGGTTGTTTATAAAAGTTAACATACATACCTCAGTTATAAATAAACATTAATTGTAAATAACTAGTTAGTATTTGTAAAAAAAATAAACGAAATCAAAGAAGTCAAATTATGCTAGGTCTAGCAAAAACGGGATTTCATCAAAAACCTAAATAACCGCCCAACAGCCCTATCTATACTAATGATCTTATTGCATAGTACAATCTCTAGTTTTTTGAAATTTATTTATTTCCATGTATTCAAAAACAAAAGCTAAATTAAAAGATAGTGTGGGGTCAATATTTGAAAAATAAGAGCAATTATGGAGAAAACGTAAAAAAAACTGTAATGTACACTTGAAAGAGCAATAAAATGTTATACTGGCTTGAATTTTAAGAAATTAACTACGAAGATTAGCTAAAATAAAGATGGAAGAATGGGAAAACAACATGAAGAAATAGAAGACACACATAACCAGAGTAAAACGATTAAAATGACTTGATAGTTCCTATAATCAGTATAATTATAGGAACTATCGAGTCATTTAGGGACGACAGATTCTATTTACCTAAATCTCGGATCATCATTCTTAAGGGGCACAAACACCATGTAATGAAAAAGCGAGTGCCATCGGCAAATTTTTAATATTACCTGCAACGCCTTTATTTACGTGAACAGCTAACCCGGTGACGTCAACAACCGCTCCTTATTACCGTTACTACCACATGTGAGCGAGTATAAAAGCGAAAGCGTACAGGACAATAACTTAATTTTTAGAAAGTTTCCTTCTGAAAATGTCGGCCATAATTTTAGAAGAAACGTGAAGGGTTTTCTAACTCTGACCACGGCCATTCACATGAAATTCACAAGCATGAAGGTACTAGAGTTGCATGCATAGATTTCTATCCTAATTAAAATGGCGTTGGAAACTAAATATGGCACAAAAAATGGACAATACTTTAATTTTTTAAGATATCTCATCTCCATTGCCGTGATTTTACTCTCATTTCGTCTGTTGATTGTCGAAGAAGGTCTTACCACTTTTTTATATACTTCCGATTTTATTTGTTCCGGGATTTCCTTTTACCCGAAGAACGTGTTTTTAAGTGTATTATATATTTTCCCCTCTTTTCCTATTTTCCCCTTGTTTTCTATTGTTCTACCGCAATAGTTGAAATTTGTTACCTGATCTAGTGCTTACGTTTCTATATTGATATTGTGGTGTGAGTCTTTTCTTGCAATAATCATAGTTTTTTCTTTTTTCTATTTTTATTTCCATATTTATTTTCCTTAGTTTACGATGATAAATATTAATGACATTATCCATTTTTTTCTACTCCTCTTCTTTCCAAGCTTGCCCAGATATTCTTTCTCCTTACCCTGCCAAAGGCCTTTTTAAGGTCTATGAAGCAGATATGTATTTCCTTCTTTTTCCTTATAATTTTTCCTCCCAGTTATCTATTGTGAGAATTAGATCTTGTGTACTTCTGCCTTTTCGGAATCCGTGTTGCGACTCTTCTAACGAAGTTTCTCTCCAGTTTCTTTTATATTATTCTGGTTAATACTTTAACGGGTATACTCATTAATGTAATTCCTCTGTAGTTTGTACAATCTTTTGGATCTCCTTTTTTGTATAGTGGTAATATTATTTTTAAATTTCAGTCCGTGGGTATTACTTTATGAGTTATTTCATTTAACAAATCGCGAAACATTTTGGGCTTCATGAACTGTCCTTGTTTCCTCCATTCCTTGTTCGTCATCATTTGTTGCTTCTGTTAATTTTTTGAAGTATTCTTTCCAACCGTGGAGAGGAGTGACGAACCACTCCACTAATTTAAAAGTCAGAAGAGCTCGAAAGAGCGGCAACAATTCCACATAGGAATGTAGTGCCGGATATACATACATACATATATACATACATATATATATATTTCTTCCAACTATGCATGATTTCCTTCTTCTCGGATATCACTTTCTCGTTCATGTCTTTTATATTTATTAGTTTGGGCAATTTCTTTTGGTTTAACTTGCAACAGTTTTAACAATATATGTATATATGACGCCCTTAAATAATCGCGGTAAAGTTACATAAGAAAAATCTAAATGTAAAATTAGGCGAATAAAATGTTATCAGAAATTGTTAAAGTGAGAAACTTCTTCAAGGTGCTTCTAGAAAAATTAATGTAGAGATGTACTTGGGAGGTTTCCATTTGGATTATCTTTTATAATTGTAAAATTCAGAGATGATGAAATCTGAAATATTAAATCACGTTTCTGTTAGCCGTATATCTTTAAGCAGCCAGGGCAACTCAAATCTGGCACCGTTTTTCGATTCATAGATTTGAAAGGCCATCAAATTTAACTTGCTTTGCTCAGTGCTAACTTTACTGTTTTAGAAAGTTCGGTTACTATCGCAGAACGTGGAGAAGTCTTTAATGGTTTGTACTTTGAAACGGCAGTTTGCAAGTTTCGAAGCTGCTGCGCAAAATGTTATTTTATGTCGCTGGCTTGGATCGCAAACCAATCCTGTATTTGCCGCGCTTCGATTAAAAAATCGGGATAGTTGATTTCCGCACTGAATTTAGGGCTGCCGAGCGGTTGCACCTCCAGTGATCCACCGCACAGGAGATCCGACGTATCCTTCGCCTTATTGCGACTGCAGCTCGTGAACGATGTTTGCTACTCAATTTTCCGCTTTCAGTATGTCTTCATTAACCCACTTGGCACTTAAAGTCGAAAAACACATTTCACGACTGCTATAAGCTCAGTTTTATGGATTTTGAGCATTTGCAGTACATATGATGGCTTTATACCCGCATAAAAGAAATACTTGTAGAAGATTGGAAGATGTTAATGTTTTGTGAAGCTGCGAAATAAAATATGGATATGTAAATACCATTCAGTCGGTACGGACCACGGTTATGTCCAACCATAATTCAGTTTAGTACAAGAGCGGTTGCATAACAGCTTTTGTCACTTATTAATGATTCGTTGAATTGTTGTACTAATTCAAAGACGACGCCTTTTTTATTTTTCTAAATACATTAATTTTGTTTGTGTGTGTTTCTTAGAGAAACCTTTATTTCTGTCAGGTTATTAATTTGTTGCTAGTCCAGCCTTACCATCACTACAATATTAATTTGGTAATATTTAATCCTTTATTGCCAAACTCTATAAGACATTCAACGAACTATATAAATAGTTCTTGAAACAGTCTAGTTTTTGCTTAAATTTCTTATCGATCTTCTTACATTCAACAGTGATCAAGTGTATCTTATTGTTATTCAGACACTATTAAATTGAAAATTCAAGTATTGACACGTTAAGTTACGTAATAGTAATTGAGCCTAATTTTTTATCTTGATAATTTGTTGTTGACATATTTTAAGTAGTTGATTTAGTATTTCTTATATTACTGTTTGAAGTATGGAAGATAAATAAATTAATTGAGTTCATTTTTCATGAAATTGGGCTACAATTAAGAGTTTACTTACAATTATCGAAACAATCTCAATAGATAAAAGCTAAAAATTTTTAAATGTTAGTATTTTTTAGATTTTGTAAGTTATACTACATGTAAGGGGATGTAATATTTATAATTTTCTCCCGATATCTTCAATTTTAATGGTACTACCGAGTTTTAAACTGTTGCCCTTTGACCTTAACATAAAAATGAATTTCATTCATTGTTAGATCTCTCATACCGCTAGTAGAAACCATATTAACAACTCCAAACCTCTATGGGGATTTATACTAGCTCAGACCACCAAAATTGACCAGACACTATAATCTATGGAGTTTAGGTCAACTAAGTTCGGAGCCTATGCTAGTAAAATTAGAAAAAATTTTCCTGTATTATGATTGCGTCAATTTAGCTTTTTTTTTAACAGGAATAAAATCTTGGTAAAATGTTTAAGTTTGGGCGCCAAATGTTCTTGGTTCAAGATGACAACAGCTTCCCAAATATCATTACGATACACATTTTCACCCTGACCATGATAAATAAAAGGTCCTGACTATGCATAACTACATAGATGATCTTAGACGTATACGAGACCATTTTTTATTGTTTTGTTTGTTAAATTATAAAAACTTGCTTATTTGTAGAAAGGATTCACCAAATGACCAGCACTTACACGCTACGTTTCAGTTATCATCTTCCCAGATGTATACTCTTCGCAACTTATATAGGACTATTTGAAGATCCTTCTTTGCTACCAAGCTATGAATTTTTTTATTAATACCAACTCTTTTGCAATTTTTCCATTGAGCTCTTAGATTTTCCTATAATCTCTAATTCCGATGGCTCCTTTTCTTTCCCTTCCTTTTTCATTAAGCCCGGACTTCCCCGAAACCGCCTCAGGATTTGAAACCGACAGTGAAGATACCTTTCTACTTGTAAGAAGTTAGATAATAGTACTGTGAATTGCAGATTCGAATAAAATTAAAGGCTATCGCCTCAAGAAATCGAAGTTAATAACACAGTTCGTATAAGCTTGCCTCCGTATCGTTGCTTTCTAAGAATTTTCAGTAAACTTAATAAGGCATTACAGCAGAGTTTTAATGATTTGAGATTGTGAAATATTTTGATTATAAAATACTGGAAAGTTAAAATTTACTGAAAGTGTCTCAACATTAGCGTAAAACTTCTACAGGAAAATTATTATGAAATGAACCTTAAAGATATGTCCTGTTGTGTTTAACTAATTATAAATGGTTTGAAACGCGCACTTACGAAATATAAGGCAATGTAATTTAATATTTCCCAAAACAGGAAATCAATGTGAAATTTTAAATTACTGGTAGCGCTAATAGATTAGAAATTAATTTCTAAATAATTTCGTTGCGTACCATTTTGCTAAAAATTGTATGTATCATTTTTCAGTAGATTTGTACCAATGATGACATTTATTTATAATTTAAAGAACAAACAACTAAATGAATGAATTAAAAATAGGAGTTTAGTAATAGGAAAGCTGGGTATTTTGGAAAAAAGGTGCTCTATGTTTATGGAACAAAAGAAAAGACAGTTGCGTATATTTGTTGTGCAATTTGACTTTTAGTCTCTAATTTCAGCAGATAATAGTACTTTTGCAATTATACCACGCCCGTCATGTAGTTATAGTAAAGCGCTATCTATCAGTTTGACAAAGCATTAGAAAATGTGTCTGTTTCATCGGCATTTACGGCACTTATTCCCTTTCGTATTCCAACTAAGAAAAACTGCGTCTGAAACCGGGGAAATGACTTATAGATGCTGCTTCCTGTAACTCTTGCACAGTCTAAGAATGGAACGTCCCGAACAATCAAAGTCTACGATTAGGAACTGGAACTACTTTCGGAAGAAGATTACTGATGCATGCCTTCAGAGCTGGAAAAGGGAGCAGGACAAACACTTAGAGCTATTTCTAATCGTCTACACAAGTTGAGGATGATTCGAAGGTAATGTTGTTGGGTTTCTGACAAACTCACACAGAAGAATAGATGCAAAATATGATATTACCATGTAGTTGCTCATCGGGTTGAAAAAGAAGCATTTCTTGCATCTGATATAGCTTGCCATAAAATCGGGGATTTACAAAGGCACAATTGGATGTCCACCCTAGAAAGATATTGCTGCGTGTCTGGTTGACCAGCAGGGCATTATACATTACGACTTGCTTCCACCTGATAAAAAGGTAACTGCCGCGCGTTACCACCGGTTACTACTGGTTGTTACAGGCGCGTTGAAAGCAAAACGGCTTTATATTAGCAAAGAGAGAAGGAAAGTCATTTTGCTTTAGGATAACGTGACTGTAAACCATCAAAACGACTTTTAAAATGATCACCGACCTAGCTATTTTCCAACCTTTTCCGCTCTTTAGATCCCTGCAATGTTATCTCCCTGATACCCGCTTCAGTTCTGTCGAAAATGCCAAGAGAAGTCTGGTTCAATTTGGCAACTTCAAACCACTCTCTTTTTTCCGAAATGGAATTTAATTGCTTCCCGAAAAATTGCGCAAATGGATGTAAAGCACCTCCCTCGCTTTACATCCATTTGCGCAATTGAAAATTAGTCGATTTTTTATAAATTCATGCCGAAAATTAAGTTGTGCACTTGTAGTAAATTTAAGTATGAAAAGCTGCAGATGAAATGAAAATTAAAAAGTTCCTAAAGTGTGTTTTTCTAGATTTCGATTAAGAGGTAAAGCAATGCATTGTTTTCAAATTATAGACAAGATTTTCGTGTTAAATGACGTCGCGCACCATCTCTGATGCGGGGCAATGTGGCAACCACCGTGTCATTATTGGCCCTGTTCGAGTGAACGCAGGTACTCAATTATTTTTAGTGACTGAGTAGCCTACCCTCCAGGCATCAGAGAGCGCCGGGAATAAAACCTGGGTCCAATCAGCATCACAGCCCGCCCCTTAACTACGGGACCACGTTGTCTTAAACAATAAAAAAAGGTAACTAAAAAGATTAAGACAAAATATGGAATAAAAAGAAAAATTAGAAAACCGGAATATACGCCGTAAGCAATTCAGTTCCAGAAATCTCTATTGTGAGCTTGTATTATGATTGTTCTCAGGAGTCATGCAACCAAATGCAGTGCTGAATAAGCTGCAATGTCTGTGTACATTTGTATAAGAAGCTGATGTGATGCATATTATAGCACAAGCAATTCCCGAGCCTTCTATTCGTTACGTGGTAAATTTTATTTGAATTCTCGAAAACAAATATCAAATGGCAATACCTCCAATGGTTTGTCCTTTCGGGGAAAGTTTACAATGTGTTTATCCTCGCGGTAGACGTGTAAAATGCGATGTTAATGAGCCATATCAGATATCTCATTTTTTCTACTGTAAATTTATCGTGAAGAAAAAGCGCCGTTATGCACGTCCGTGGCCGCGCGTTTGTAGGTGAAAAAATAACGTTGGAACGAGTCGCGTTTCGGATTGTTTACAGCGCAATATCGCGCTTTGTTCATCCGCGAGCAAAAATACGCGGCCTAGAGCATGGCGCGCATCCAAACTGTTTAATTTTACAATTATGTTATCGCGCGGAGAAATTTCGAATAGGCAATGAAAAGAGAAACATAACAATATGTAGCGGGCATCAGCGGCATATTTTCCTGGCTTTCGTTTCCCTTTACTACATAATAAGACCCTTCCACTGAGCTCGATGGGTCGTGCAGATCGTGTCTCGATTGCACTCCGCATCAGCACCGGGATATGCCGAGCTCCGTTAGGCTGAATAGACAGACCATGCTGGGGCTAAATTGATCAATTCAATAACCTCAATGTGGTACTAAAGCCTCTGCCTCCGCTGTTATGTTTACATGCTTGTTTATTGCAGTTTTTGAACGCAAATGCAAAATGCCTCCATATCTGCTCCTGGCATCCGTTGCTGCCTCACCCTCATAGACCGCTCTATCCTATCTGCCTCTCATTATTGTTAATGCGCCCGTTTTATTCATCACGTGCCTAACGATAGCAATCGTAGATTACCGAGTTTTAACACAGCATTTTAAAAAACTTAACTATTTTGAGTAAAACATCACGTCGACGACTTAATTTTTTTTAACAACAAATATTTTTCTAGTACAATAATGTCCACACACAATAAAACAGCCATTTTAACTTATATAGATATGGTGAGGAATCACTTATATGCAACAAAAGGCGAAATTACGAAACTTAATATTTTTAATGTGTTTGGAACCCGCATAAAGTTCTTTTAGTAATCTTTCGATTGATCATCACCGAGGTTACCATTGCTAAAGAAGATTTTATCATATCTCTGTACTATTGATTCGTAATGTAATAGTTAGTATTGTTGTGCTTTTAGCAGATGCTTGGATTACTCTTCCATTTGCCCTCCCTCAGTCTACAGCCGTTTTTCATTGTATAAAGATTCCTTTTCTGAAGATATTAGTCGCAACTATAGACGAAAAAACGTGAAATAACTTTGTTCAAAGATTTGGGTGATAAAAGCCAGTATTGAATATAATCCAATGTCGACTTCAAATTATTATTTGTAAAGACAGACCGGTAATCTTTATTCAGCTTCATACTACCAAGCTGCTTTTAATTCAATTTTGTCACGTCGTCAATCTTGTTGAATACAAATGGCCTGATCGCTTCTTTAAATCAGCAATGCTTTTAGAACTAAGTCGATCATTTTAGTTTTCGATGGCCATTTTTCTAATCGTGGATTATTAAGCTAGAAACGGCCGCTTTTAAATATTTTGCCTTTTATCTCTTTCTAAAAATTGGTTTTTATGAAGCTAATAAAAATCTATTCTCAACATTCAAGTAGTTTTTAAAATGTTTATTTTACAATTTACGTGGAAGTGACATTAATTCTATTGTAATTCTGAAGATTTAATCGGGTTGTTGACATTTTACCTCTTGTTGCAAAAGCTATAAGAGTAGTAGACTCTAATAAACGAAAAAAAAAGATAGGAAAGGAGAAAATGATAATGTTAGCTTATGAGAAGCGGTTTGAGAGAAAGAAAATATAGTAAAAGTATGAAAATCTTGGCAAAATGGTCTATGAAGCTATTTTGTTGAAAGAAGATTAGATATTGAAAAACAGAGATCAAATCCAGCAATACAAATTTTAAAGTTTCTATTCTTAGATTCTTATAATAAACATATTTTTTGTTATGTTGACTTTACCTTCTATAGGTTCTACTTCTTTTAAATCTTGTTCTATTCCAGCACATCCTTCCATCGCCTTCTCGGTCTACCCGGTGGTCTTTTCTCTCTAGGTAACATGTCTCTAAGTTTCTTTCACCCTAAATATATATGATTCTGGTCTTCTCTTAGCCCACTTCTATATGGAGGTAGAATTAATACTGTCGTAGTTCTGAACATTTATTGGTTTATTTACCAATGTTTTATCACCTCTTCATTTGCAAAAGTTACAGAGCAGTAACTTGAGTAACAGTATGAAAATCTTGGCGCAAAAAGGGTCAACTGTACTCTTCTATTGAAAGAGGATTATTAAAGGAGATGGTCATGTAAAGAGTACAGTATGCCATGAAAAATTATTTATTTGGCCACTTCCAAGAAATGTTAATAATATCCATATTATTGTCAAATGAGAAAAAATCGTTTATTGCAAATTTAAATTTTTCTGTAATTTATAATGCTGTGGTAAGTAATAAATAGGACCAGAAGAACTGCAGTAAATAAAATGAAATGTTAAAGCACATTACGAACTTTATTCTTCGGAAGAGGGGTTTCATCCCCAAGAATTTTAAAAATGCATTTGTTTTATTCTTAAACCATTCTTTTACAAATGTTGGTAAATAAAATAACAAAGAATCGTAGTTAAGAGACATTATACTTTAAAAGTCAAGGGATAAATATAAAAAAATGTATACACTTGAGAGTAAAATAATCGACTCACTAGTTGCACGCGCATTTTCGTCTCCTGTTCCAGTCTAAAGAATGCCACAGCCGCCGAAGCAGTACAGGCGATTGTATTGTTGAGAGAGGACCTCGCTCAGAGGGCCGTGGCAAATCGACTAAATCTGAGTCAATCAGCTGTGTCGAGAGTGTGGCATCGGTACCGTGGAATTGGTGGCTACGACCGCCGGCAAGAAGGCAGCTGTAGGCACGTGAGAACGGAGAGAGACGATCGATTTCTTGTCTGTGGTGTGCAGTCAGATGTGTGGTCATCACCGCTTGGACTTAAGCTGACTACAGTCCAAAAGCAAAGGCGACTGACATTTTCTCGCGAACATCTCAATTGGAACCTCAGCCGTTAGAGTCAGATATTATTCACCGGCGAGTCCAGGATGTGTCTACATAGCAACGACAGGAGACGTCAGGTCTCTAGAAGGCCAGGAGAGCGATTTGTTCGTTGCTGTATTCAAGAAACTGTCGCATATGGAGGTGATTCTCGTATGTTCTGGGCGGGTATTTTCATGCACAGAAAAATTGAGTTGGTTTTTGTGCCTAGTGGGGGACGCGGGGAAGGTTTAACAGCGGACCGCTACATCAAGGACATTCTGGAGGAACACGTTATTCCGTTTGCCGGATTTGTTGGTGAGGACTTCATACTAATGCACGACAATGCGCGATGCCACACGACGCGACTGCCTACGTGACTGACGTCGGTATACCGAAAATGGATTGGCCTCCGTGTAGACCAGACTTGAATCCAATTGAGCATGTTTGGGATGAGCTTAAGCGAAGAGTCGGGGCCCGAAATATTGAATCAGGGAGAGTGATAGAACTGGGAGCGGCGTTGATTGAAGAGTGGGAAGCAACCCCTCAAGACAGCGTAGTAAAAGTCATCCGATCCATGCGTAATCGCTTGGAAAATGCAATTAGGAGTAGAGGTGGTAACACCTTGTATTGAAAAAATTATTAAGTTAATTTCATTTTTTCCTTCATTTTTGTGTTACACATATTCCTAGGCCCATAACTTGGTCAGAACAGGTCGGACTCCAATCCAAGTGGCATCATTTGAAACCACAGTACACTGAACTTTACTTAGAATGCTATTCTCTCAAAACTCGAGCATGTTGCTGAGTCGATTGTTTTACTCTCAGGTATATTGTAATGCAATAATTTTTATAAGACAATTGTAACAAAAATAGAAAGAAAGAGAAATTTTCATAGAAATAGTACATGAAATTTTTTTGTTCCCGTAGGTTTTTTTAAACTACGGAGGTGTAGTTTTATGTTATTTTCAATTATTATTTTTAAACTGTTCTGTTTATCTGTACAGACTCTTATGCAGATGGTACTTATTAGAATATGTGCTGACAAAGAGGTTATTCATGTTGCTGTGAAAGTGATAAATCACACTTCAGCGTGTGTTTTAATGAAGATCTAAACACCTCCTAAGCACATACTTGTAAATAATTCAGTCTGCGCCATTTCTTACAATTTATTCTCTAACAATCGTCGTCAAGAGTGGCTGCTGTTGGAATATAAAGCCGATTGAAGGTCGCAAGACGCAATTAGTTGCGCCCTTGGAAGCTTTTAAATCAATTAGCACTATCTGGAGCACCGGGGAGAGGTAAAAATAGCCGGGAAAGCCGCGCACGCCAACGGCAGAATTTTTAGAGCGATATAAATTAATGTAATGGAGCAGTTTTTCAGCGTTCTGCTGTTTTTGTATCGGATTTTTAACATGTTGTTCCAAACACATGCTAATTCACAAGAGATTTCGTTGATTTAATTATAAGGCTGTTGCTTCCAAATTTTGAGTCCGGCGTTCCGAGTCGTCAAACGCGCTGCGCCCTTTTTTAAGGGCGGACTAATTTAAAAACTTCATCCGAGCCAACTGAAAAACTATTTTCCCTGAAATAAATGTTAAGGAAGTTTCTTATTCGTTGATCTTTTTAGGTCATTGCAGAATTCGTATTTGATTTTTAATTTCCTTTTCAACTTGTTAAGTTGCTGAAATTTAGATATGTAATATTGCTTTTCTAGGGTTGCTTTATTATTTTTATTTTGTAGTGTAATATAATGTTGCTTTCCAATTTCAAACGAAATTAACAAAAAAGTAGAACAAAGGTGTCTTTTGAAACGAGCAGCTTCGCCCAGGTTCGAAGTACGCGGACTTAATTTTCGCCCATTTAATTAACTCCCAGCCCCACGCCCGCCGGCGTGTGTGTACATAACAAAAATTGTCGAGACATTCGAGGGACCGGATGCAAATTCTGATAATTGCGCGCGGTTCTTATGGAATTTGTACATCCTTAATTATGCAAATGGCCCTCGTTCGCCGCCAGCAACGGCATTTTTGGCACTGCCGCCTCTAATGCTGATATAATTTGATTATCTTTTTGTGTTTGTGCAGACGCGGACTGCGAGAAACAGTCAATTTAGTGCCGCCAGCACGAGCAGAAGTAATCACGGCAATATTATCCTCGAAACACTAAATACCATATGGCCTGTGAACGTAGTACACGCCCGTTTGGCGTGGATCTTAATTAGTTAGGCCTTAGAGCGGCTCCCTTTTTGCTCAGCCGGGAATTTTATATAAAACGCAATTAGATTTGGGACTCGAGCAACAATAGCTTTTTATCGCGTCTTCTATGCCTTTATAGGTGCGTTTATTCCACCTTCAGCAGCCCCGTTCCCAATATCCCGATGCTGCCGGCACCTGCGTAAAAGGAGAGTCAAGTCTACCCGATGCCGGGGGTACAACTGCCCTTTAATTGTTGCGGTATCTTAATCTGTAGTTGCTTTACCAAGCTGCATTTCTCTGCCTAATGATTTTTTAAGGTCCCATCATCTATGAAAGTTTTGTATGACAATTCTTTGTTTCTCGTAATTTATCTATTAGTGTTAGATCCATTAAATTCTTAAAAATTTTCCCCAAACTGAAAGTTATTGGTTTGAAAATGAAAACATATGCCACCTAAATAAATTTAAAAAAACTAAATCGCCCGACTAATGAACGTTAGTTTGATAATCTAAGCGAGCTATGTAAGATCAAAAAGAGTTTTAAGAAAAGTATTTCATTTAGTCATCTTTAAGTAATATTTGTCTTATCTTCCTAACTTTCTAAACTTATAATTCTACCTCCTCCTAGACGCTTCAACCGATTTCCTTGAAACTTCCACACCACATTGACAACTATATTTGCTAATTCGGCGCAAAAAATCAGCCTTCTAACTTTAACTGTTTTTGAATTATTTGAATATTTTGATTATTGTCGCAGAAACGTGGAATGTTCTACACGACTGCCTGGCGTCTAGATCAGGCTTCGCCGACAAAGCCTGCGGGGTTTTCTTGTTTTATTTAATTATGGACTCTATTATAACACGTGAAAAATCTGCTTATGGCGATTTTAAACCGTCCAAAGCTAAACTTGTAGGAAAGACCATTTTAGATCCTCCACTCAGGAAGCTTTTCTTAAGTTCGTGCTGCTACCGGCAAGCTAACATTTATTTATTCACTTTCAACGTCTAATGCTGCTATAATTGGCTCGTAAATCATTATCGCATTTCATTGCGGATGATGCCTTCTCTTTTATGCTTTGTTTCAAGCTGCAAGTTAAGAAATTATTCATTGCATAAAACACTAAAGCACAACATAAAATATTTGATGTTTTCATTATGCTTCACAAATTGTGTTGATTACAATAGGCATGAGCTCACTGCCGGTAACGTAAAAAATGCGAGAAAGCTGGGAAGAGCACGTATGTCAACCAGGAAGTATAAATCGAAAAAATATTTGCCAACGACTAAAAAACTGAAAGTAAGAAAATTATAGTCACACGGGAAACTTTAAGTACGAAATGTATTAAAAAATTGCTGATAATATGAGAGTATTAAATGTTTATACAACGCTACATGCAACATGAATACGATTCGCAGAATTTTTTAAACTTTCAACAAAACGTTGTGTATCAAATAATATACATTGCCGCGCAATATGAGCTTACGTTAGCATTGTGTGCATATAAAAACATCGCGCCATTTAGATACGACCATTGCGTAGTTTTAATGCAATTAACTCGTAACAGTCACAGGTGCATGCGAAAAACAAAACCGATTGTTGTGCTAATGGCAGGACAAAGTGTTAACAGGCGAGGCAATTAGAAAAACTGAGACATTCCCTAAAGAAGCACATTTCGAGAGCTGTTGCAAGAAAAATAGGTCGTCCGTATCATAAAGTGAACAATTTCATCAAAGATCCCAAAAATTATGGAAAAAGGAGATACAAATGAGAGAGAACGTCAAACTTTACTGCGCGAAGCATTGACTTGGCCAGTGGCAGTTGGACAAATCGTAAAGAATGTAGGAGCAGATACATCAATGAGAACTGTTCAGAGCTGTCCACTACTGAAATGTAGGCTTTAAAGGCGTTGCATTGCAACTACACGTCTCCGATTTGCTCATGCAAAAATGGGTTGGACACGATAGATGTTATTTTTAATGACAAAAAAATCCAATTTAGATTATAAATTATATATACATAAAAAGATTTTATCACGACGGCTAGGTGTGCGGAGCTATATCTTATGATGGACTCGTGGATTTGATAACACTGAAACTCATGTAGAACTAGGAAAGTACATATAGCTTCTAAAACAGGTGAAAGATAGATTTTCATAATCTTAATATTATGGAAAGCGATTAGGGATGGTTGTTACGCAAGCTTCCATTGCCAAATAATTCAATTGCTTTGAAGATCTGTAGCAGGCTTTTCAACAAAGTTGGTCTGAGCTTTCATCGACTATTTGAAGATGCTGTAATTTTATTCCACCCTGAATATTTATGGTTATAAGAAGCAATGGTAAAATAATCATTGCTGATAAATAAAGCGGACGATTGACCTTTTGTTTTCGAATCTTACTAGTTTTTTGAGAAAATTTAATTCATTAATAATAATCTGAAACAAAGTATGAGTAACTCCAATACGATGTTTCTTCTTATTCTTTTCCTTCAGTAACAGTAGCCGTGGAATAGTTACTGTGACATGTTTTATGCTAAGATTTTCTGTCAAAATTTCATACACTGTTTTTAGTTTTTAGAATCTTCAGGTTATTTTTTAATTCTTAGATCTTTGTGGAATGTAGAACTTTTGGTGTTCCACTCATTGCTGATGTAGAACGTGGATCACTTTCACCGTAATTCCGTCTATCTCTGAATTAATTGTTCCATACCTTTATTCGTGCTGCGCTCGATGCATAATTTTTGAAAGCCCTCTTTCTAAATCGGTCAAATAATTTCTGTAAACGAAGATTCCAATTTTGCTGATAAAATTTGATACAAACTCGTTGCTATATTTTTTTTCACTGAAAATGCAATTATCTTATATTATATATACTCAGTCACCGGTGTTTAACTCCTAAACGACCCAGGCAGTCGTCCTCATGCACGCATGCGCATTAGAGTCCACTCTTATATAATAGCAGATTACATCACAGTTGTGCAAATTGTTTTCATTATATTAATATTCAAGTTTCCACATGACTATCACCGAATAAGGGCGTACTAACATCGGAGAGGTTGAAGTGCGTGATGCGTCCGGCCGCAGGGCCGGGTGATTATAAGTGTAAAATTAGATCGATTTTTAATCTTAAGGCACTCAACCTTAGTAATCACAATGAGCTTTCCTTAAGGCTTTAATTTGTCTTGTAATAACCAGTAGGACCTAACGCAACATTCATTGCCTGTTCAAATTCCACATTATCAACAACAAAACCAATCATAGCCAAGACTCCTGATGCAATCTTACACAAAAATTCCAAGGAATTCCCAACCAACTTATGGTCAATTCAATCTTGGTTCTCAATTTGCTAATAATTCTCAGCAAATTCACTATACACAGTCAAGTAGCCAACAAAATACGATAAAGTCAATACTCACAATAAATACGCCCGATAACGATAATATGACAATCCGATATGACAATGACAATCAACTAAGCGAATATCAACAATACGAATTCAAGTAGAGCCATCTAAATGTGTTAAATGCGGAGGTCTACATAACTCACGAACATGTCAAAAACGTAATAATGCCCCCGCTAAGAGTGCACTCTGTGAAGGCAATCACACTTCCAACTTAAAGGGCGTCCAGTTTACAGAGACCTGCAAAATGCAAGAGCATGCCTGATGTCGTTAATCGCAAAATACACGGTAGTTCCACCTTTCTGAACATAAAAACCCCAACAAGGTGCAAACAACATTTCGACCTACTCTGAAGTTGCACGCGAAATAATCCCGCAAAACTAACAATTAAATGTAGAACTAAGCTTAGTACCTTCCTCATGTTCTCCCATCTAATCAATCAGAACTAGCATGATTCTTAACATGCTATCCTGTGTCATTAACTAAATAATTAATGGTCCTCTTTTCACTACGTATTGCTTCCTGGAATTCAAATGGACTGAATAAGGCTAAAGTAAGAATAACTAATTGTTTACAATACAATAAAATTTATTTGCTTTTAATCTGTGAGATATTTAATAACAGGATCATAAGTACCACTCTAGTGAAGGGGCCCATGACGGAGTTGCAGTTATCATTTGCAACACTATATCACACCATGTAGTACCTGCTCACCAAACCGATTAAATACAGATTACCATAGTTCACATATACTCGCGACCATTCTCATTTGATATAGTTCACCCGACTCTCTTTCAACGGCTTGGAAACAAATTTATAATTGCAGACGATTGTAACGCCAAACACACCGAGTAGGGATCTAGACTTACTCTACCAAAGGGCAGAAAGCTATTGCAAGCCATCAATAACCACAACTGTACCTATCTATTTATGGATGTACCAACATACTGGCCTACAGATCTAATTGACTTCTTTGCTGTCAAAGGAATATCACCACACTTGCTCAAGAGATCACTCTCCCATAATCGCAACACTTAATACTCAAATTATATCTCGACCAGAAGTTCCTAGGCTTACAAAACTTATAATAGACAGGAATACCTTTCGTGAGTTTATTGACAATAACCTAAAATGATCTTGATGTTGCAGTAGACTATCTACTTGCGTAATTCAAGAACCTGCCTGGCAATCTACTATCATTGAGCAAAACTCAAGTTATACAGCTAATACTCCTCTCTATATTTGTAAATTAATAGCAAAAAAGAGCCAAATACATGTGGCAGAGAAGGCGCAAACCTGTGAATAGAACTACATATAATAGATTAACAAAGCAACTTAAGTCGGAACCGAACGATATCAAAAATACCTCATTTGAACCTTACATTACAATCTTATCCAACCATTCCATTTGGAAAACTACAAAAAAAATCAAAAAACTAATCACGCACATTCCTCTAATAAGAAAGCCAGATAATAGCTGGGGTAAAGCTGAGCAATAAAAAGCAACTGCATTTGCCGAATACCTATCTACAGTGTTTCAACCCCCTCCTGCAAATAACCTTTATGAAGAACAAGAAATAATCAACTTCCTAGACATCCCTTGTCAGGTTTTTCTCTAACAGAACTAAAAGCAAGAAATATTCAACTGCAATAGTTATAAAGCCCCAAGATTTGATTTATCATAATCACCCCACAAGTATTTAAAGAATTACCTAGCAAAGCAATCGTATTGCTAACTATCATACACAGTGACATATTAAGACTTACATGTTTTCCAACAACATGAACATTCTAGCATATAATAATGATCCTTAAATCCGGAAAATCTCCACATGAAGTAGAATCATTTAGGCCCATTAGCTTATTCCCTTTTATGACTAAGATATTCGAACGACTTCTACTTAAAAGGCTCAGTAACGCTGTCAACATAAGCGAACTTATACCATCCCATCGGTTTGGTTTTCGCGCACAACATGCTTCTATTCATCAAAGAGATCTAAGGAACTAGAAGAAAATAAACTGTGCCCAGCAGCCTTCTTCGACATCAAACAGCCGTTCGACCATGTGTGGCGTGAGGGGCTATTACACAAACTGAAACTACATCTACCTACTTTCTATTACCATTTATTAAAACCCTATGTGTGCTACCGCTATTTCCAAACAAAATGCAACACTGAAACATCTACTCTTTACCCCATCCAGTCAGGTGTACCGCTAGGTAACACAAAAACTTCTTCAGCCTTAATATCCGTCATCAATAATCCAAATGTAGCCTCAGATAATCTCCAACAATACCTTAATCTCCTTAAAAACTGGTTTAATAAGTGGGAAATAAATGAGCTCATATTATCTTTTTACCACAGTGCCCAGAAGTAACAATAAAAAAATATACGCCACCTCGTAAAAAGTGAAACTAAACGTCTTGATTTAACTCTTGACTGGAGACTTACATGGAAAACTCATATCGATAATGTTATCAGTCAGTTTTCTTAAACGACCGGGAATGGAATGCAGTCTTTTTAAAGGAAGTCGTTTGATATATTACCGAGAACCTCCTGAATCCGTTCTTCCAAGTCCTCTAGTCTGCGAAGTTTTCGTCTTTTGCGCAACCCCACAGGTAAATAACATATGGAGTGAAATTTGGACTTCCTGGATGCCGACGTGCTGGAAAATATTGATCGAACCTCGTACACACAACAAGTGCGAATTGATATCTCAGCTAGCCTAGTCGACCACACGTAATTCACAAGCATCTGAATCTACCCTCATAATTTCAAGTATAAGATAATACGATGTACTGCTTTTCGTGACCTCTGCTTGTGTTATCGACGTGGGAAATATGAAATCCTATTTCCTGTCGTTTATTTAGAGATTGATTTCATGGCGATTTCAGTGATACTACAAGTTCTAAAACCATTATCTAAGAAATTCAAGAAATCTGGCTGAATTATGGTCGGTAGTGAACGGAATGCAGTCTATCAGCATAAATAAGGTATAAGTTTTTGTCATTAATTCTTACTCATTTTAGGTACACCGAGAATTGATTTTTTATACTGAATTTATGTTAAACGGTTTTATGTTTTAATTTATACGCTTATGTTTATTACAATTATCGCACCAAGAAGAAATGCAAATTAACAATTGAAGCTTTGCAGGTTTGTTTAATAGTATAAGATAAATAAATGATGGAATTTATAAAACATTTGTCCATTGACATTTACATTCATTCAAAAATGGGCCTGCCTCCGCCCTTCTTGGCATCCAGTCAAACAGTGAATGAAAGGTGTCCCAATGGACTGCATTCCGTTCACTAGTGGCACACTTCAATAATTTAGCCAGATTACTTGGATACCGCTGTAATCTTCGCGTAGTGATATTCCAGAAATTTTTGATCGTTGAATGGGTGGGAAGGTCATTTCTGTCTTGAAGGAAGTTTAATGTGTTACATTGCACAAACATACTCACAACGATATGGGCCTAAATAAAAAAGTTGCCTCTAACTTGACTAGAGGTGACCTATTATTATAACTAATAGCTCATAGTTGTAATTGTATGTCTTATACGAACTTTTTGCTCCGTTTTCCGTGTCTACAGCGAATTAATATCTGACCATCAGTTTAAACAAAATATGGATTCATTAGAAAAGGCGATTTTATACCACTTGTGCGTCCACAGCCGCTTTTTAGTTGTCCAAAAAAGGACGTCATGCTGTCAGCCCGAAGAATTGACGCTAAACAGAGGGTAACGTATAATGGTCCACTATTATTACGCTAGGATACTTGTAGTCGTACTGCGGTCTGTAGTTGTAAGCTCCTGAAGATAATGATCCTTCCGGTTAGTTCTCCTGCATATTGCTCCAGGTGCCGGCTTTCGCGAATGATTACATATTTCCATATTTGCGTCACACTACTGCTACCAATCGTAAAGAAACTTCCCTTGCCTCCTCTCTAAAATTTCCTAATTTGTTTATGGTGTACCCTTTGTCGGTGACGACGCATTTCTACTTCATATAAATTACAGGTGCCAAATATAAGTGACCGGGGACACTTTTATGTAACTTCTCTAAGAACCGATATAAGCTAATCTCGGACAAACATGTACACATGGTTGTCAGGCTTTAATCGTTTGCTGCTTATAGTACGCTTAATTTAATATCAACGTCCCAATGCAATAGAATTTGTATTTAATGGTGCTGCTATTTCAATAAACAGCAATGTATCTTAAAGGTCATATCGTTTATTGTAATTCTGTTATGCTTATTTGGTGCAATAATGATAGAGCTTAAAGAGGAAATGATGTAGTAAAGAAGTGTACACAGCGGTTCACCTTATCCAACTGTGGACTGATATTTTTAAAAAAAAATGTAGTCAATGGATAACAGAATTTCTTGGTAATATACAGAACGACTAGTACGCTAAAAAAATAATATAGAGATATGTCTGGGATATATGCTTACATCAAATGCACTAACATCTTTTGTGGGTGTAATCAAAGGCAGTAAATATCCTGTCGACCTTTGAACTAGTAAAAGATGGATGAAAAATCAGGAGACATCCTTATTAAGATTCATTTAATTGATTTACTGAATGATAACTTCTGTACGAGCAGCAATAGTACAGAAAATTATTTAAATAATACTTTTTTGAATTGCGCCTTTTTAATAATTTTTGGGCATACAAAACTGTTTATTGATTCTTGAAAGATTGTATACAATCGTTTTTGGAATGATGAACACTTTTGTCACTTCATTTTCAGTTACATGCCTGTCTATCGTCATAAAAGGTTTTTTTTCGATATTGTTACTGTATTCGTTTTGATTGAGAAACTTAAATGAATATTTTGTAAGATTGAAGACTGACCTGTATCACATTAAAAAAAATCAGAATTGTAAATTAGCAAAGCTTTCTATTACGAATCTTTTGAGCAGACTAAAGTAAAAGAGAAAGCTCGATTTAAAATGACACAAAATATCTGTAATACAAACTTTCGTTGAACGTGAGCTGAACATTTTTAATTTTTTTAAAATAAACATTCAATTGTTAATAAATATTGTTTTAAGGAGATTTTGATAATGTTAGTCATTTTAAATTGAAGTAAAAATTATTCTTCCTTTAGTAGTAAAAGTATTCAAAATTGCCAAATAGAATTTCGCTTTAATTACAATTAAATGAATGTAGAAAAAATAACCAAGAAACAAAGCCGGCATGCAATTAGCTATTGATATACCTATATAGTCTATGTTACAACAGCGAACAGACCACCACTAAGTATATTTCATAAATGCGGCCACACATTTTGAAATAATAATAATAAGTCCCATTATACCCTTACGGGTCATAGGGTTTATTTTTCTTAATAATAAATAAAAAATATTTGTCTGTTCTTATGAACTGCGGTGAAAAGATCGACGTTTAAACATTGAAACATTAAAAATTTTCCAAAACAATACAGTTTTTCCTCAGATGTGTTAATTAGAGTTTCGAGTACCAGATTCAGCTCCTGTTGTTTCTATAAGGTAACAATAAATTACGGAGACAATGGTTTTTAATTGTAATGTTATTATTAAATGTAATTACACTACTAAGCCGTAATATACAGCGGTGACTGATGTGGGAAAGAATTGAGTATGCGCCGCAGCTAGACCGCTTCAGCGACTCCAAACTTCTACGAGCTTTTGCATGCGCTCAGATTTCCAAATTAACCACACGCTATAGCTCACAAACTTCAAGTCAGACGAGATTGGTAACTATTTTCTAGCACTAACTCTGGACAGCTTTCCTTGCTATATGTTTATGTCAATCTTTCTTTTTGGGTAGAATCAATATCTAAATCTCGCCCCCTGAATGTTTCTGGGCCCAAGCCAACATAGGAGCTTTCAAAATGTCATTGCAGTACACTTTTGATTTATTTTAAGCCTTTTGGCTACCAAAATAAGAGGAAGTTTCTTTTTATATCGTAACAGAAACTATGTAGAAACATATCAGATGGTCTTCCAAGTTCAGGAGACTACATTAGTCATTATGAATTTGTTCGACTGTAAAAATGTTCTTGCCTGTGAGCAAGTTATTCTACAAATAGGTAGCAGCGACACTTTAGTTGTCGAAATTTTTCCAGCCGCACGCTTTGGTTAGTACTTATCTGTAAGATTCTGCCCCCTTCACAACTTGTATGGGTTCAGTTCAAGATTCCAATAAGTTGTAAGTTCTTCAATTAACACTTTTGTAATATTTTTCAAGAAGTCTTGGTTTTGCTGAATTATTTTTCTGATAATGTTGCAAAACGCTTGGATTCCAATGTCAGAGCTCATGAAGTCGTTTCGGTTTAAGAAACTGTGTGACGGGGAATTCTGAGAACTTGACTGGCGCTTTCCATTTTAAAAAAGTTCCACGGCGACTCTACGACGACCTAATGGTTTTCCCATTGCGAATAAGTGAGTAACACAACAAAATGCAATAACCGCAGATTCAATCGAAACTAGAAACTATCGTGTCAAGTTATTTAAACTAATAATACAACTTGTATAAATTTGTCTCCGTGTAGAATGGTGGATGCGACTCGATTTCTGTTATACCTAAATTGAAACTCTTTTTAACTTGACGAAAATTTCTTTTCAAGAAATTATTGAAAATTTTAGATGATTTGATCAGAAAATTCAATTTATCTAATCTGGCATTTATATTTAGGTCTCTTACCTCGGTCTGTATATATATACATCGAAACTTTCTGATACTTTACAACTATTATTATATTACTAATAGTGAAGCTACAATGAACCCTATTACTACTAGCAATTCAATTCTAAGTCTTAATTTTAAGACGCTACAAACAGGTTAACTACACCGTGACCTGTAGTGAAGAGCCGAATCCTGTTGCCCGAGGAAATAGTTTTATATACTTGTAACTTCTATTTATACAGAATGTGGTCAAACATTATGGTTTGCTAAATTTGGATGATCACTTTAATTTCGAATGATCTTTATGACGAAGAAAAAAACATTGTTTTAAGGGGATATAGTTTTTCTTGATCCATTTACTAAATAGGTGGCCAAAAATTGTTTCTTTGTTTAAAAGCCAGAATATGCAGTTAATTATGTTTGTTATCTGATAAACGTGTTTAAAAAGCTGTTCACGTAGACGCAACAAAACGCGCCCGCCACCTGCAAATTTTACTGCTGAACGCTATCGCGTTTCGTTTTCGTCGCTGCCGCCCGAAATGTGATATTTTTGCGCGTTGGCGTGCAAGCAAAGTAATAACCGAAATACCATTAATAGCCGTACATGACCGGGCACTTTTTGCCAGCACGCATTTCGAGAAAAGTGAAATCAGTGCCATAATGTCGCGGCAACAAAGTTATTCGAGTGCCGTCCCGGCCCGCACGCCAAGGATAAATCTTGCAGCGACAGCTTTATGAAAAAACGAAGCTCGTTTTTCAGCCGAATATCCTTTAACGAATTCAGCAATAATTTCCCAATCGGTTGGTAAGTGGCTGGGCCGGCCGTTTCTTCCTCCCGCGGGGAGCGATAGCTTAAGCAAGTCAAAAACAGACCGAAGTATTTTATGCCGTTTGCATTCCTCATTAGCACATAAAAGATCTAAAAACGTCATAAAAGCCATAACCAAGTGGCGTCTCGTGTTATATCGACTATTTCGAGACGCTCTCCAATAAATATTCGTATTTTCTATTGCAGGCAGCGCCGGCTCCTCGGGGAGCTCCTAATTTCATGGTCCGACACTGGCAGTTCTTTACCCCTCTTTCCAATTTTCGAACCCCTGTATCTAATTACAGTATTTCTCGTTGAAGCCGGGGCCATCCCGAGAAAAAAAGCGCCCGGCCGGCGAGGCGGGCCGTCCTCCTCGGGCCGGGAAGCCGCGCGCCCGTCTTGCTTCGGGCGCCCCACGACTTTTCGCTTTAATTAGCGAATACCTAGCGAACTTTACGTTATCTGACGTTACAGCGCCGTCCCTCCCACCTTTGAGCTGGAAGTATATTTTACCGAAACGGCCACACACATTGTACGAGTTTTTGTTGTTTCGCGCGATATCTCAGCAATTGCTGCTTAAGTTATTGCCGCCGTTTAATTAGTGAGCTTTTTGTGTCAACGAGTTTTAAAGAGCAGTTGCTCCGTTATTTTCCAGACTAATTGCGTGCCCGTTTTCGGGCACTCGCTCGGGGCTCGTAGTTATTTTCGATTCGGTACCGGCGAACGAATGGCTTGAAATAGCCGATTGCCCGGCAAACAGCCTGGTGAATATGAAGGATGAGGTTAGATTGCCTTGTCCAGGCAAACAATTTGTTAGTGATTTAACGCATCATCTATTACGGATTTTGATCAATTTGATCTCGTGAGAATGTAATTGTTTCCTTAGAATTATTTAATACAGGGTTACTACAAAAGAATCGTCGGGTTTTAAAAAGATATGTGAACGTCAGCGAGCAGTAAAGCAGTCTTGGAAGTTTACCTAACCAGATCTTTAATGTACCCCCAAATGAAAACCGTAAGATCAGAAAATTTGGGGAGGGGGGTGCAGCCGAATAGTACCAAATTTAATGCCAAAGGAATTGCTCATTTAGATAATCACTTCACTATACCAAAGAGGTGGAGCTCCATCTTGTTGGACTATGAAGTTGTTGGAATCCTTTAATCTGCAACATATCTAGGTATGTTGTACCCATAACAGTTTTTACTGAAGAAAAAGGATTCGTACACTTTTATTTAAAAACTGCACAAAATGCATTAAGTGTAATTGCCGTATTTCCGAAGGTTATGACGTTTTCCTTCTCATTTACACCAAATATCGCCTCGTCGCTGAACATCGCATTACCAAATAACAACGATTCGCTCTACATGGTCGTCGGGCTGCAAACTTTGCAGTCGCTGTCGTAAAATCTTCCATATAATTTGCTATAGAATACCAAATTCACGATTATTGTAGGCTGTGTTTCTTCTAACTGCTTCCCCTGTGATCTTCCGGTGTTTTTATGTGTATTTTCAGAAGCTGTCTTGGAATGGCAGATACCATCGAATAATTCTCTAATGACCTGGCGGTTCTCATTCCTACCATCATCTAATGCTGCACCATAGTAACTACTGCTCGTACACTCCAGAGCACAAAACGCTTTCTGCTGCACTGCCGCCGTTTTGGGTCCGCCCTGTGCGATCTGGACGTTTGAAACAAAATTTGTAAGCCCACAATTAAACTTTCCCCCTCATTTTCATATACTATTTAATATTATACCTGTAACACTTTGCGAAATATATATTTTTAAAACTCTATGATTCTTTTGTAGTAACCCCCTAGTGTGATTTCAATTATATTTTGCTCAGCATTGAAATTTCATTCGCCTTAAATGTTTCGGTGGTTTTGACGGAATGTTTAAAGTAATCGCAAACTAACGGAAAACTTTTGAAGTTTAAGTGATATCAAATGTCATAAAAATGAAAAATTGGGAAAAACTATACGCTGCTAATATTAACTTGTTACTTTGACGTTTGAACACTTGCTATAATTTTTGACCGCCCAATTATCCAGATTTGAGAATAGGAGCATGGGAAGTCGATCCCAAAACATGGTGATGTTCTTGTTGTCACGAGTACGAAACAGTATAACTCTTTTTCATGTTTTTGTTATACCGAGTACTAAAAACAGAGGATAAAGCACGTAAAATATGAAAATAAAAGGAAGTAAAACTTACAATCTGAAAAAGTATTGTGGGAATTTCTCAAAAATTATATGGGGGTATTTTAACAACCATTAAAATTAAATATGAAGAAGGTTTTGGCTTGTGATAATGTTTTGGTTGGCTCAGTGAGTAGAATTTCGGAAATTATTTGTCATTGGAGGCAATAGAAAAAGGTTTTAAACCGAATCTAAAAATCATTCATTAGATCTTAAACGATCTACTTCGAAAAGACCTGGGGTGAACATCGAAGCTTGAAATATTATACTGGAAAAACTTTCTGACAGTGCACCAATGGACTAAGTTATAATGAATATGATGATGAACACTAAAAAGAACAGGCATGTGACTTTTGGGAGAACTGTTTGATGCCTGGCGATCGGTCACCAAAAATAATTGAGCACCTGCGTTCGCTCGACAAGAGGTAATAATGGCGGTCGTCTAAGGTGAGGTGCTTGCCATTACGCTCCGCATCACAGATGGTGCGCAACGACCGGGTAAAGAGAGGGAACCTCAATCTCTCAATTCGCAAATCGTTCTTCCACCATTATTATTATTATTACTAAATTGCCAGTTTAGACTGTAATACTATAAAAAAATTGAAAACATTGATTTTGTTTGTTAGCCCCATAACAAACAGAAAATACATAAACTGAAGCCAAAATCTATATTATTAAACAATATCTAAATTTTACGTTGATTATGGTTATAAATGACAGTGTTAAATTCTTGTAGTTAGAGAGCGCTAATCTACAATTTCATATGATATATGTATAAAGCTTATATTCAGCAGTTTTCATTGGTTTTCATAAAAAAATTGGAGGGATGAATTTACCTGTTCGGCTTGCTGTTATTACTTATTTTTGCTTATTATAATTACATAATATGTTCCTCGTCCTACCAAACTCGACATGTAATCATTTTAACACCAATTTAACTGTTGCAACGCAGTTTGAAGCGGACTTACCTTATCGTGTGAGAAATGTGATATCATCACGAATTACGCTAGAAGTGACCATCGTTTGCGTCTAGATAGGGTGAACTCACCAGGATGTCCTCTGAATTTTTTCGGTGATGTTTGCTTTGAAAACCTCCTCCTTTCAGAAATCCTTACGGAAAATAATGAAGCGGCATCAGATTTGGTGAACTGCCCAAAGTTGCTTTGAAGTGATGTGGTTGCTGAAAAATTAATTATTTCCAGTAAAATGCGTGGAATATTGTTGCATCTTACTATAAATTTCTTCAAAGTCCAACTGACTTCTACTCTCCATAACTGACATGCAACTATCCAACCAGCAAGTTTTTCCAATTTTCATTTTCTGATTTTTCTGCTTTTTATGTTATATGATAAAGACTACAACTTTTTTTATCCATAATTTGGAAGGTTTCAATTTTAAATCTTTTAAATTGAGCATTACAATGTGTATTCCGATGTCTTATTATATCTCCATTAATCATGTTTTAAGGTGTTCTTAAATTTTTAGCTGCAATATTTCTTTGTTTCAAATTATTAACTTATTTATTTATTGTCGTCCACCCGTTTCTGCTTTGATCAACAATTAGTATTAATCTTCTGATTTTATAGGTAACTTTTTACAAGGGTGAATCAAATATAAATCATAATTTCTTTTTTACGTGCTGTGAGGTGAAGGAAGAGGGCACCGGGTTCTGAGTGTTCTATGTAGGGGTGCCTAAAGGGGCTTTCTCCCCTATCACATCATGACACAAGGTATTCTTATCCGTTAAGCAACGGATTAAGTTTTTCATGTGAGATAGCGTAAAATCGTCCGGAATAATAAAGAAAACTGAACCACAGTTCGGAAACAACGCCTTTAAGACGACTCAAATCTACTCGTGCCATAAACCATTTTTTGCGAGGACGAGACGCAGTGGAAAATGAGTTACCGGCGTCGCCCTAAGGCCAGTGTGAGTGACGAGGAGATTTACATTTTTCACCGCCTCACGCTACTAAAATTTCTTCTGAGGTCGAAATAATCTACGGTAATGGCCAGGCAATCATAACAAAGCAATCTTGGATTTTGATAATGCCCGGCTCAATACAACTGCAAAAAATTTGACAAAAAATTGAGAATTTGTTCTGAGATATTAATACACCCTCCCTACAATTCGGACCTATCGCTCTGCGATTATCATTTGTTTCGGCTACTAAAAGATGCGTTTGATGGCGATGCTGCAGTCGAAGCGTTTATGCTCCATTGGCTGGTATCACAATCACCTTCATTTGACGATGGTTGAAATAAAAATCTACCTGTGATCGAAAAAATGATTGTATTTTTTGAAATGTCGTAAATTAAAAAAAATTTCTCCTGTTTGTATTTGATTATATTTGATATAAGTACATTTATTAGCTTTCTTATTGAATATTTAAGTTTTTTATAATTTTAATGTGAAATTGCAATGTGAAGTGATTATTTATAAGAGAATTTTAACACTTCAGGTTTTTCTGTTTTATATTTCACATTTACGTAAAATAAAAACATCATATATATCATAAATTAATAGATTAAGCTCTTTTTACAAATTGGGAAATTAAGGAGTTAAAAATGATTAACTGTCACAATTATGGAGTGCAATCTTTATTTTCGCATTTTATGGTAATTGGTACACGGATGAATTTCGTCCCACCAATTAAATTTGCTGCTATATCTACCACGAGATGATGTAGTGGCCTAGCGACTACTTCTATAATTTTCGTTTTTCAACAACTTGGGTTTTTATTCAAAAGTCAATATTTTTGCTAGGTTGGGTTTTAATTTAATATCTTGCCCATTTTAATGGGGAGGTCAGTTTTTAAAAACATCGCGACATCATTATGGTCATGTACGACAATTAATGAACTTTGGAATACAAAATGAGGCAGTAGGTGCTAATTATTAGCAGACTTTGCACTCATTAATTGAATATACTATTGGCTATTTAATTGAATTGTTATTCGAATCGTTGGTCGATTGGTCTGATGTATTTATGTAATTTATGCAATAAAAAACTCAGTTGCTACCAGCATGAACAGCAGATCATATCTGCAGACGCCAAAGGACGTATAAATATGCATAAAGCAAAATTAAAATCCAATGCCGCCGCTGGCGAAGCCATACACTTGCTAATATAGCCATTTATAAAGCAAACTTGTTTTATATATTAGCCAATAACATTCAGCATCGTAATTGGCACGATAATTATAATACTTTTAACAATTTTCTCATCGTTACGAATGCTAAAGGAGCTCATTCAGCCAATTTATGCGGCTTACGTTAGTTTATATTTTCATAGAAATTATTATTCGCTACTATTAATTAAGCTTCTGCTGCGTACCGTTTCCGATTTACCGTTCTATGGTGTTCTATGGTACTGGGTTAGCACGGGCAGTTATGGAAACGGCGATTTTGGGTTTGTCACTTTTATGTATTAGATATATAGGCACGTATTTACTCATAGGCTGCAAATAGAGGAACCTTAAAACAAACACCGTCAAGGGGGGCCGCGTTTGACAGCAAAACCCTGATTTGTGGGTCCCTGCAGCCGAGGGGCAATCTGAAAGTTTCGGGATTTGGGAATATGAAAATCAGAATTTATTGCCGGAATAAAGTACGCCAGAAACAAAGCGTGCATTTTATTCGAGTGAAAGTGTTGCATGGACGCTGATACTGCAGTAGATTTGCTCTCTGTTGGCGAGATCGTAAGAACGCCGTTTAATGACGGCTTGCGCAGAAACTAATGTGGGCGTGTAGGCGTGCATCCGCGGCTCAATAATTAGAAAAATATTCAGATTTGTTGCTGTGTGTTGGTGAGAGGGAATTTACGGCGCCGATAATTAATTAACGGTAGAGCGTTAATTAGGCGTCAGTTGAAGATGTTGAGGTAAAAAACGGTAATTTATCGCCATTGTTGCGCACGGAATGATGCCATGTTAAATAAACTGTTTTCTTAATGAGCTTGCGTTTTTCATGGTTATGATAAGATGTAATCATTACCTTTTCCGTTTTCTGATTTATCAAACCAAAGAAAGCGTCCAATGCGTACTGTAATTTAGTGTTTGGTGATAATTAGTTTGAATTATAAAATCCCATTTCCTGTTACCTTATAATTAGGACCTATATAAAGTAACTTTTTCATTTTTGTTTTTTCTCAATTATCAAATTTTTTATATCAACAAAAATAATACTTTCAACATCCAAAAAGGTAAGTCAAATACAGCAATAAAAAGAATAACATAGATTCTGTTCAACGTTCTATTGTACCATCACGCAGAATAATGCTTGCCATTTAGTCATCAACCAGTTGTTGAAGATGATATCGTCTAAATGTTTGTCCTGACGAGCGACACTCCTGCAACTCCACCTTAAAGTTTCCCGTATTGTTGCCTAGTCATTTCTATTGGTACTGCTACGATCGCATTGCAAATAACATTCTTTAATTTTTCAATAGCCCGCAACCTGAGTTGAAAGACCTTAGCCTTCAGATGGCCCCACATAAATAAATCCCAAGGAGACGAGTCTGGTGACCTAGCCGGCCATGGGATTTTGTCCCATTTTTCAAAAAATTATCACCCTGGGTGCGGTAGCAGCATCTTGTTGGAACCACAGTAGTGCATTTTCATGTTTATTGGGTCTGGGATTTAGGAAATTGTGTAACATCGCAATATAACGAGTAGATATGAAAGTCATCGCGCGTCTTACTTCCTCAAAAAATATGCCAAATTCTGTACCAGTACACCAAACAGATACACACTGATCTTAGAAAGGTCGCTCACTGAGTTATCGAGAAGTTTGTGGGACCTGATACCGAAAATTCTGTTTATTGAGCCTTCCGTGGGTACCAGTCACCTTCTTTAAGTTTCTGAACCACCATCAGCTTGCATGGACGAAACATGAGGTTGCAGTGTACTCCCAAGGCGAGAGGATGCTTAGGGGTGGAACGTTATAGTAATGTGACACAATCTGTCTCACTGCTACGAATGCTAGAAGATCTACTAGGTGATTTCGGTTTTAATTCTGAACCAATCTATCGGAAATTGTGCACTTCCTGCATTATGTTTTTCTTGGTAGGATTTCTTTCGTGACGATTTACTTCGAAATGCTTATGAAATACCTACCCTCTGCGGCACACTTACCGACTCGCTTTAAAAAGGTTTCGAATACAAATGCACGGTCTACTAAAACATTGTACGCAGCAGTCAATTCAAAAAGAGGAAATCATTTAGACAAACCCTGCATTTGACATTTTTTGTCGATGCATTTGATTTATTCTCGTATGAAAGAAAAAGAATGAGTTTAAAAAATACAAAAATCAGTGAATAGCATAATTGAAGCAAATAAAAATAATGATATAGTAATAGCACTAGATAATAATCAATTCAAGGTCCAACTAAAGGCCGGAGAAGCTTACATTAACATGATAAAAGCTTTATCGAAAAAGTACACCATTTTATGTTTATAAATCAAAACGCGAACGAAGTTTCTAATTAGTTCTAGAGAACCTCTACTACGTCATCAATATTACGGAAACAAAGCAGAATATTGACTTTTTGGGTTGTGAGGTATACAATATATAGAATGTCAAACAAAATAAAACGAAGAAAGCTCTATACACTAGTACAATTTAAATCACTACATGATATCATGGAAATTTCTCAATGTTTCAAATGCCGTAGAATGGTTTGGTCGCCTAAAGAACTTTTGTCAGAAGAATCTATGGTGTGTTTAGTATGCAAAACATTATGTTACGGCAACATGTCCAAGATAAACTAAATACAACGATGTAAAAATGTGTCAATTGTGGTGAAAATCACTCAGCTACTTATAGAGAATCTGTAGTACACAAACATGTACGGCAAAAACTACATCCACTTAGAGGAATACGACAATGATAATAGAACTTCTTCTTCTCTTCTTCTACTCTTATATAGGCTATTAGCCTGTTTCTAACTACACATTTCGTGTAGTACTATGAGCCATGTTGGGCGTACCCCGGGCAGGTGGCTAGTCTGACCCGTTAGAAGGAGAATGTACTTTACGACCGCCAAAGGTGTTTGTATGATGGCCGAAGGGCACTCGATGTTTGTCGTTGTTTTTCACCTGGAAGTCGAACCCAGGCTCTCCTCGCGTTAGTCTGGCAGGCCGAAGTCTTTCCGTCGCGGCTGTCGTGCTCTCGATAATAGAACTTATACTAGAATTTGTGCAAAAAAGTACAAGCCGATTAGAACATTCCTAATGAGGAAAACATAATCCAACAACCAAGTGATATCAACGAATTAAAAGAAATTATACAACACGCGAAAGGGTATAGTGATATACCTTATCACTACTTTGAAAAGTAAAATTAAATGTTAGCACAATTATTAAAAATATATAAATACCTAGTTTAAACACGTACATGAGATTAAATATTTCTTATACAGATTTTGGAAACACTTGTCAAAAATGGGACATATTTTCACTGTGCCTGGTAATAGTGGGCACTGCATAAATCAGTCGTCTCTTGTTTGTGGCAGATAGTATGTACTGTGCACGAGTAGTGGAGTAAGGCAGTGTAATTGTGGAGGTTGTGCAGATATGGCGAGTGGCGACTGACCAGTAGGTCTGACCTGACAGAGTTTCAAAGAGGCCTAATTGTTGGTTCCTGGCTGGCTGGAGCATCTGTAAACAAAACAACGACATTGTGCGGTCTAACACAAGGCACGCTCTCGAAAGTCATAACCGCATAAACAGTGCACGGTAAAACAGGGTCGGTGAAGCATAAAAGTGGTCGAAAAACGAAGCTGCAGGATAGGGACCACCGGGCTTTCTAGCATATTGTGATGTCGCAGAAGAAAACAACGTCCAAGAAAGTGACTACAGAGCATCCCAACATCATCCTAAACTAGAGATGGGCAAAGTGACTCATTTCTGGGATCAGATCCAGATCGCTCACTCACCAAAAAGAGCCAGCTCTTTTTTATAACTCATAATTCATAACTAATTTTCTGCTACATTTGTGCCTACTGACTATATCAGTTAGGCTATTACTGCTACCACTATAAAATCAATTATAACGAACTGTTTAATTCAACAACGTTTTATTTAAATTTTATTTTCCCTGGCAATAGCGGAATTTTTCTTTTCCTTCTTTGGTAAAATGGTACTAAATATCACTCGACAACCTACTAGCTCTCACCGACATTTCATTCTAAAATAACAACAAAATATTATAAATAACGTAAATCGTTTAAATATTATATTATAGATGTTATAGATAAATATTACATACCAAGGTGTATAAAGGCGAAGACTGATAAAATAAGCAAAGTCGCAAAAAGCTGAGGGGTTATCGGAATCAGAAACAAGTCGAGATCAAGTTTCGGGAGTTTCAGATCGAGACGGGAGAACCAATAGCTACTCGCATATACGCAGACCGCACGACAGCGAAAGAACGAGAATCGAGAGTGAGATCCGTCCGAGCAATAACTCGAGAACGGCTGGGAATTTCCAAATTCTGTTTTCACCAATCGACAGGTGACCAAAAAGGCTTGTTTGCTAGTGATTTTGAAACTGATTGGTCAAAGGTCAGAGTCTGCTTCGCCACTTCGCTGTGCATTGCAAGCTTTGCAGGTTTATTCCTTTAAGCTTCTGCCATGGTTGCTCAGCTGTCTTCTGTTTTGTATTTACTGTTTCTTCCTAGTATTTGTCTTTCTTGTCACTTCTTTTTCTCTTAGTTTGTATGTTCTTGTTATTTTTTGCTTTCCAGTTTGTTAGTTCTTGATGTTCTATCTTTTTACCTTTGCTTCTACTAGGAAGTGGTCACTGTATATTTCTGCCCTTATTTTAAGTCATCTTGTTTTTTTCTACTAGGACGTAATCTATTATAGATTTCTACTCCGTCGTTGGTGTTTGTCTGGTGTATTTGTGGATTTCTTTGTGTTTGTTGTTTGTGTTTGTTACTATTAAGTTGTGTATTGTGTAAAAGTCTATTAACCTTTCTCCATTGATACTTCTTTTGCACTTTTCGTGTTTGCCTATTACCTTCTCTCTTTCATTAAAATCGCCTGCATGTATTTGCTACTCTGTAGCTCTTCCTGAATCTTCCTAGAACTTCTTTCTTTTGTGTCGTCGTTACTAGGTCCGTATATCCCTATTAATAATAATAATTCCCCGTAACAGGCCTTGAAGGCCCTTTGGGGTCGTAACAGGATAGGTCTGCTACAATCTAGAGCCTACGGTACACAAGGGTAGTAACGTGGCTAGCGCTACGTACCGACCGCCTATTATTACCCCAGAGTTTGACCTGCAGGCACTCATTTATTGCAGCCTGAGTCGAGCTGGGCCGTAAAAATGCCAGTGATCAAATTGGCGAGAGCGGGATTCGAACCCGCAACTCTTGGTTTCGTAGTCTAGATACCTATCCACTAAGCCACCGCGACTCTGTATATCCCTATTACCGTTATTTATTCTTTTTTGTCAAGCATGATATTTAGTGTTATTATTTTTTCTGACCACCCCCTCTAATTTACAACTTTATTTACTTACTCTTTCTGCCCTGTCGTTTCCTCTGCTATTAAATATAACATTTCCGTCCTCCAGTACTATTTTCCCTTTCCTTTTTTCTTAGTCTCTGGTAGTAGTAGTATATTTAGTTCGCCCCGTTTGAATTCATAATTCACCTCCTGTTCCTTGCCTCTTAAGCTTCTTGTATTCCATGTTCCTATTTGCCATATGTTCTGTCCTGTATTTTTTTGTGTCTTTCTCCATGCTAGTAATCGTTTAACTCTTGTCCATGCTCATTGCCAGTTTCGCCATCATCGTCTCCCAACATGTCTTATTAGTTTTTTTCGCGTGGTGCATGTTATTTTTCTTATCTGTTCTTAGAAACTGTTTCTTTTAGAGGAATTGTCCGCTACTGTTCTTTTTTGTGCATTGCTTTCACTACTCACGTCGTTTTCCGGTTCTTACTTTCTTTTTACATCATTTTTCTTGTATACTATGTCGTTTTCTATTAGTTTATTATATTTATGTATATATTATATTTATTGCGCGCTTCTTTGAGATGTGGCATTAGTACTTTTCTGGCCTCCTGCACGTTCTTACTGAAGTCTTTTGTCTATCGATATGCCCGTTCCTTTGAGTTTTCTCGTATTTTGTAGCATTGCTAATTTCGTGCTCTTTCTTTAAATTGAGTATTGTAGGTCTTTTCTTACCGTTTGCGTATCTCCCCATTCTTCTTATTTGGTCAATATCTCTCCTATCTACGTTCGTGCCTATTTTCTGCATTATTTTAAATATTTCTTCCGTTGTTTCGTTTTCATTTTCATTTTCCTCATTTACTACTCCTTTTATTTTAGTGCATAATTCTGCCGTTTTATTTGTTTTATTTCTAGTACTAGCGTGTCTAATTTTTTGTTGTCATGCATCAAGTTCTCATCTATTTGTTTGAACATTCTTTCAACTTAATCCATATTGTTCATTTTTAGTTAGCTTCCGGTAGTGCATAAATTTCGGATAGTATTCGGGCTTTTTGTTTACGTAGATGTACACCGCCAGATAAGTAGCTCTCTGTCTATGTGTTGCCCATTCAATTTGACCGAAAATCCCAGCTTTTTGTAAGTCACTCTCTTAACGCTTATCAAAATTATAGGTTATAATTCAAATCAATTAATATCTAGTCTAACCTGGTTATCTCGGCCTTGTTTTATAGTACGACCCTTCAATTGTACTCTTATTTATTCTTACTCTTGATTATGGTAAAATAATTTCCTCGAAAGGACCGAATATTTGGTTTTGTTTATTACCACGTTTACACCATTACCACGTTTATGTAGGAATTCTGATGCAAATTACATTTGATTATATACACCTTGAAGTTTATAAATGTTCAATGTGCCCCGTTCCGGCTGCACGAATAACTTCTACACGGTAGTTGAATCTATCCCACACTCCAAGAAGAAGATTATAGTTAAGACACGGTTTCTTAAATTATCCAAACTTGTTGGTAGAGATGGTAGATAAACTGTTTTTTACGAACATTTTTCTTTACGAGAAATTGTCACAAGGTGCGAGATCGGGAGATCTCGGGAGTCAGATCTACCGATTGTTAACGTAAAGACATTTAGAAAACGTCAATATTCCGGTCTATTGAAAATGTTTTTTAATCTTTATTTGACCTAGGAAGAAGTAAATTTTCCAACATCGCGAAGTAGGTTTCCACTGAGTTTTTATCAAAAAGGAAGGACCGTAAACATTTATTGTCGATACGGGACAAAACACGTTGGTTTTAGAGCTTCTCAGCGTTCAATGTCGCACTGGGATTTTGTGGTTTTTATGTACGCAAGTTGTATTGGTTTACTTTTTGATGTGAGTGAAACGTTGTTTTATTATTAAAAAATAAATGCGACAGAAAAGTGTCATCTTCCATATTTTGAAGTATTTCCTGTTTAGTGTTAGACGCTGTAGTATGAACAGCAAATGACGCTCCAACACACGTAAGTAATGGTATACGTGGTAATGGTTGCGATGTCTGAAGTTCTTTGTTTTTTCTACGAATTGATTTATTTGAACTTGATCTTTTACTTTTGTGCATACAGTCAGTTTTTTCAAATTTATAATAAATCTTCTTTTTTGTTGGAGGTTCAAGGTTGAAACAACTACGAAATGCATGCTGCGCTACAGTCGCTGACTCGATTTTAATGAACTCAAGAAAAAAACCTTTTTCTTATACTAATAATTCTCTTACTTACAACTGATGCTCCTGCACGGCTGTGCACTAAACGAGCATTATAGAGACAATATTTGAAATTTTAGGATCTCCTCTGTCAAGTGGTATATAGATCATTTACATTTGATATATAGTTCAGGAAATATAGCCTTACAAAATTGAGTCTATTATTTTGAATCGCCCTGTAGAATAATAGCACTTTTATTTTTACTGTAGCGTTTCCAAAGTCGTGCTTTACAGTGATATGATGTAATGTCATTAATATTTTATTTACAATATTTAATTCAGTTGGAGTCATGTGTAATTAAATACTCTTGAAAGTGTGTGCCATATTTTTTTTAATATTATTATTTTATGTATTTTTGTTTTATTAAGAGAGTAATTTTAAATATCAGGGGAATTTTTAATATGCAATAATTTGTTTGTTAACTCTTTTTTGTAGTTTACTAGCAATTAATTCACAGTTTCTAAAAGTAAAATGTTGGATTTGATATTGCATATACCAAGATATATCATGGATCCAAAAAGTTCGATGAATGGTATCAGAAAAGAAGCAAAATATAAGGTATATAAAGTAACAAATAAACTTTACTATCCTCCAAAATAATCTCTATTTTTTGTAATACACTTTTGTCAATGTTTATAAAGCTTTTGGACACTGCTAATAAAGTGCTTTTTAGGGTTTTTACCCAATTTGCTCTTTGGTTGTCTGTCATCTTATATGCCCGGGAACATATTTTTCAACTACCAAAATCTTAGCGAAAAATGGTGCATACCATGTCTTTGCTAATACCCAGTTCTTCTTCCATCAGTTGTAGATTCAGTCGCCGATTTTGTGCCAACATTTGTTCCACACGCTCTATTATATCTACATGTAGACAGTCAACCTGAGCGTAGTTCATCCTCAGGCGTTTTCTTCTCGTCGTAAAAATATTTGCTGCTTACTGCTTCTTCCCGTACAGTTGCAGCAAATTCTCATACGTCTCCAAATTGTAGAAGTTAATGTTTATTCTTTACCTACTGCACCCTATTTACTTCTCATACTGACGGTCACGTGTACTTCATACTAGGTGGCTTCTCGAAGGCTCTGGATAGTCATGTACATGCGCGCGCAACTGGGCCAGATCATTCATCGAGCTTTTTAGACATGTCTTGTACAACAGTTTTTTGAACTCTCATTATTGGTAGTTTTGTTTGCTATAATACCATGTAACTAACATCAATAACATTACGTATACTGACATTGATTATATACATACATAAAGCCAACTAATTTCTTTGGCGGAAGTGAGAGAACGTTTGTGTTTACTTTCCATAATTAAACATAGAGATTACAAATATAGTTTAATTATTGCAGCACTTGTTAAGGTAGGAATATCTGCAAAAAACTTGTAGGTTCTCAAGATGATTCAAATCCTGCTGGAAGTTTATTAATATCAGAATTATTAATGGACGGATTGTGCAGAGATGCATCTTATATGTGAAAATTTCACACTAAAACAAGTATTGGCAGTTTCCAAAATAATATTTTAATAAAAATTCGGCTCACTAAAAGTTGGTTCTTGAAAAGGGTTATGTATTAAAAAACCACAAGAATAATGATTGAAAAGATGTTATGAAGTTCTAAAAAAGGCATTAATTTTTTATTGAGATGTGGTAGGGAATGAATTGTGACGGCATCACTGAGATGAAGACAAATCCCAAAACAAAAAAATAGTTGTCTAGAATTTTACTGGCGTTCTCTTTTAAAGTTATAATTACAAATTCACTAGAATTCATCCTAAATTTCCGATTAGAAATGAATGGGTCAGTTTTCATTTCTGTTTTTGAATGGTCATCTAGCAATTCTGATTTCAACTATCTGAGCCCAGAAGTAACGGAGGGATTGGGAAAAGTTGTAACTTTTATGTAAATGTAGTATTATTTTAATGTGCTTTTCGTAAATTGTGAATTATAATTGGGGGCTTCAGTATGCAACACTATATCATTATGTCTAAATTATAGCTTAATTATCGCTTAATAATAGACTCAATGAACATATAGCCGTCATGTCAATGCACCCATTGGATTGACCCAATGCTTGGTGAAACATGTTTAGGCAGCAAAGTGCTATACAAAATCTTTTAATATCTGAAAGACCACATCAGACCTGAAATGACGTGAATATTCAACACGTTCTGCTGACTAGGAATACCTCAAAGATCACTACAAAAAAATTTAAGGAAATATTGGTGTCTGTTTTTGTACAAGATGCATTTAGTGCAAAAATCGAAACCAAGTGATAACCAACAATATCTGATGTTTGTTATTCATTTAGAAGAATTGGTCCGAAACTAAAACGATCTTATAGATCATGTGATAATGAGAGATAAAGATCATTTTAATTTGAATAGTTTTGTGAATGTTTTTGTAAAACTTTAGAATATGAATGATATCCCACTATGGACCAATTCACTGTGAAAGTATTATGTTGTTACCATATCTGGTGAACTTATAAATTAATTATTACTGTTAATCCAGAAATGTGATTCTAAAAGAATGTCCTGCACACGCTACTTAAGTGATGACAGAACTGTTAAGGAAGATTTTTGATGAAAACTTTTCAGGACAAATTGTATATGGATAAGTCCAAAACTATAAAGGAGAACATTCAAGCCACATTATGGAACTAACCTCAGATGCTTTAAATGAGTAAATTAATGTTTTCAAAAGAATCCAACTTTCTAAATTTGTAAATAGTGATTACTTACAGAGATAAGTATGTGTATAATACATATATAACTCATAAAATTCTTCATAAATTGTATGTTATTGTTTTAAAAGAAATGAATTTAAAATAACAAGTTGAAGAGTTATTGGTGTTGTATACCCCTTCGTTACTTTTGGACTACCCTGTACCTATTTTACATATTCCTTTGTTGATTTATTAACTAAATAGCAATAACTTAATTGGAAAATAAGCCTGGTTTTGATACTGTTAGACGGTTGCAGTTATTAATAGATGCTATAATGAGATAACACTGTGCTGGGCTGATCTTAGAAGATGTTTTTTAAATATCAAATGTGATATTCGAGTTTAATTTATTATAGTATATTTAATAAAAGATAATTTTAACTTAAAAAACTAATAAAGGCTAATTGCTATAATTAGTAGTAAAATAAATAGGGGGTGTATTGAAAGAAACATATAGTTCAAGGAAAAGTGTAGCTATGACGAATTATTATTTTTTCTCCCTTTGTCTTTATGTGTTTAAATCTTATTTTTTGGATCTTCTTTTCACTATTTTTTGTCATATGTAGAATTTATTTCTAAACTTCTAATTTTTGTCTTTCTACCGCAAATACTGCAATTTTCTTGTTTGTCTTCTACAATTTAGGATCCACTCTTGAACGTGTTTAACAGTTTTAACTTTGTATGGCCATACTTACATATAAATTATTACAAAGTATATATTTAGAGGTAATATATACAATTGAGTATAGTGATCAATTGTACAATTAGGTCGAAACTTCTGACCACCTTTTTTGAACTCCCCATTAAAAAGTAGAATAGGAATGTCTCATAAACCCGACTGATTGAAACACTAAGTTTTCCTGCTTTTTATTTTAAAGTGACATATCTCATGAACGATAATATATAGAGTGCTGAGACCTTCATAGTTGATTGGTTGGTCTAAGTTTGAGTTTCCAAGGTGTTTATGAGTTTCAACATTTGTATATATTACCATTTCGCCCCCTGATCTTGTTACAATTTAGTAGCAAGGAAAGTGTTGTAACGTGTTTTATTTTTGATTATAAAAGTTAGCAATTGGTGAATGCTTTAATGTCGTAGTAATTGGATAATACTTTTGTACTATCCTACTGTCAGCTATTCAAATATGCAAACCTTTGAATCCACTTAAAACTTCATAAGTATGTAATAAGACAATTACGTCGTGACAATTATTGAGAGTTAATAAAAAAGGCTTTTGTTTATTGTCTACTTCAACTCTTCAGTCTATGCTTTTGTTTTGTATTATTAAGTACATATATAATTTCTATAAATAATTACTTGCAACTTTTGAGCATGTTTTTGAATTATAATTATTTTTTGTTTTAAGTACGGTATAATTGTAGGTATGAGATGATATAAATTGGACTTTAAGGTGTTTTTCCTGTATAAAATTGTACTAATCCAAATTTTATTGCTGTTAGTATAAAGTACAGACTTAGCAGTTACCTACGACGTATGATGTCGACTTTGTCGACATGCGACCGTTTATCTAGCAAAGTTTTCCATAATCCTTTCCCATAAATGCGGCTCTCTTTCAGCAGTTACAAGTTTGATGCTCTTTTTAGCCCCGGAATCGCAGCAGGATTGTTGACATAAATCCTACCCGTCAAATAGCTCCAGAAGGAAAAGTCTAATGGGGTTACATCGCAAGACCGCGGTGGCTAATAAATGTCACCCCTCTGCGAGATAACACGACCAGGAAATTTGGTTTTGGAAACTGAGTGTTTCGCGTGCTGTATGATGTGTCTCCGCCTTGTTAAAACCACATGTCATTCGAATTCAAAACGTTGATTTTATTGGAAAAAATTGATTAGCATCTCCGGATAGCGTACACCATTGACAATAACAGCGTTTGCAGCTTCGTCCTTAAAATAATGTGGACCGATGATTCCTCTAGTCCATAATGTACACCAAACAGTGCTTTTTTGCGTAGGAAATGGGTTTTCGCGAGCAGCACTTGGATGCCATTTAAAGAACAATAAGCTTGATCGCTCAATATAAGAGTTTTTTTGCAAAAATCAGCGTCGACTGTTATGTTCTTTAAAATCCACTTTATGAATATGTCTGGTGTTTTTGGTGTGTTTGCCGTGTGTTTAGATATCAACAGTACAAATGAAAATTCTCAACGTTGACAAAACAAGTCCTAAAGTTCAATTTGGATCACCTTGTGTGAACCGTATAATTGTTTTCTTCCTTTATTCTTCTTTTACATTCGGTTTTGGAATATGTATATAACTACTAATTTTATTGAACGTACGTGTACCAACAAACGGAGAAAATTTTTTATTGACGATTTATCTGAATAGATTAATATTAATGTGGCTATCCAAATGAAAATAAGAAACGAAATAAGGTTCTGGCCTCATCGTATAACCGTTGATAATCCAGCAGCAGTTCAACAAGGCTAAAAGAGAGCCCGTTTATGCAGATTATTATAGACATCACTTGTGTTTTAATGTTTTTTCATTAACTAGTATTATCGTGATTAGCAAGTTTGATCATATTTTACATTATTACAACAATAAAAGAGCATCTTGTGCTCAAATAGTAAACGCATATTTCTCTAAAAAATTATTTATTTTTGGTGAAACTGCTAATGTTTAATGATGATCTTAACCCAGAAATATAAATTTTTTGTGTACGAAGTACTCAGAATGGCCTTAATATTTAAATGGACTAGTAAAGAAGTGTTTCACCTGTTACATCTTAAGCTCGTTTTTATCTTTAACGTTTTTACAAGTTTTTACGACGAATGCAAACGATAGGCCACATAATGAGAAGAGAAGGACTGCTAAAATAATAAAAAAAAAAATAAAACGCCTAGAATATATTAAACAATTAATAATAGACTAGGGCAGTGGCAGTTACATAGAAATGAAAAACAAGTCTTTAGAACGATAAACATGGAAAGCTGTGACAAACCAATCGTTAGACTGACGACCTTGGAAGAGGTAGTCAATCTGATATCTTTTAACATCTCACAGCATCTTCCAGTTGTATCTTATTTTGAGATGATGTTGGAATATTCTATTGGTTAGTTAGTTTATGCCTAACACAGAACTCTATAAGCCTTTCTCCCCTTGAGTTTCTTTTTCCTAGTACTTGCCTTCTATTCTGTCTTCTTTTTCTTCTCCTTCTCCTACTATTACATTCCAGTCTTCCATGAGTATAAGATTTAGTTGTTCTATATCTTCATACATCTCTTCAATATCTTCATCTTCATGGCTTGTTGTTGACATGCACTCCTGTATTATTATCATGCCTTTGAGCTTTGTTCTAAGTCTACTATTCTCTGTCCTAAGTATTTGTTTAAAACTATTCCAACTCCTCCGTTACCGGCTCCTGTTGCTTGATGTAAATTATTCTGTATTCATCGGACCACATGTAACCTTGCTGGACCACTCATTTCACTTACCCCATTACATCGATCTTGTTTCTTCGCATTTGATGTTTGAGATTCTCTAGTTTTCCACACTGGAGGATCTTTTTACGTTCATCATGCAATTTTCTTTGTGTTTCTATTCCTTGTTTTGCCTTCATACATTGTCCCCTCCTAGAAATCCGTATGGGGAGGACTATTTTACTTCCGGATATGAATTTAACTTTAGAAGACACCATTATAACATTGCTTTTCTTGAGAAAGGGTTACTTATTGGACGAAGACTGTTAGATGGTGTTATTGCTGAGAGCTTCGACCACTGTTTGAAAAAATATTGAAAATCAATTATTTGTATGAAGATCTAATAGTAAAAGTACCATCCGACTGCAGTCCAAAAATTTAAAAATAGAACTCGGAAAGGTACTGGATGCAAAAGAGCGCACCATATTCTTTTTACTTTAATGACCAACAAGAGTGTAATACCTAATATTAAAGCTTGGGCGTGCAATCTACACCCTTGCCTATCGTTCTGTACCAATTTTTTGTTAAGATTAATTCGTAAAATACACCTCTACATTAACGTTAGCACTGCTCAGCAAAGAAGTTAGGTTTGGCTGTAGTGACAGGGACTGCTTCTTAAACTTTTGATTATTATCTGAAGAGAACCTAAGGACTACGTTGAGGATGCCCAGTGTGTTTTCTCATATTCTTCCAATAATAATCTCGACTTTGGTGCTAGTGTTTTATAAATTTGAAAAGCTTTTTGAAAATAATAACCTAACTGTCCTCTATATTCTAGTTTTGGTCCATTTTTGATAAAAAGTGGTTAATATCGAGCCTCTGATGGTAAAATGCGTACCATCTGAAAAATTACCTTAATTGCATTATTTTATTCTAATTCTTCTAGTCATCGCGTTTCGAAGATTGCATTTGAAAAATTCATCTGCACAAATTTTGATGGACACTAATGAACAAACAGAACGAGATTTATCGATTTGCATATGGAAGAGATTTCATTGTACTGTTGAATGATCCGGTAACAAATTTAGTTCAAAGTTAGTTAAAATAAGTAGAGTACAATATTCTTTCAAACATCACTTTATAATTAACGGATAATTTAAAAAGTTTTTATAATGTTGTAGACATCAAATAAAGCGGTACTAATAATCTTCAAACTTCTTAGAATTTCTTTAAGAAGGTTGAGGAAGTGGTTGATTACGCATACAAACGTGTTCCTGTCCTTATGTCGTTGACTAATTGACATTTCTGAGTTGAATAACGTTTGTGACATTTTGTTTTCCCCGAAAGCTGTGCGCCATAATTTCCGCGAAGGACTGCATCGGCATTAATGGGGCGGAAATTTTCACCGGGAAAGTCAAAAATACCCCCGGCCGCCCATCGCCGATGCCATAAAGCTGGAAACGTCTGCCTGTAAAACAATGTAATAAGCGCTTACAATATGAAGACTGCCAACAAAGGCAACGTAAATACTTCCTTATGGTTTGTTATTTGCGCCGGATTTTTATTCAGTTATGCAAGATCACAAAGCTGCAGGCAAGTGCATGTGCGCATCAGAGAAACATTGTTGATTAATGGCCACTTCGCCGCGACTGATTTACAATTTTATGAATTAGTGCATCGTAAATAACGAGAGGCCTTATTTATGGCCCTCCTTATTACGAGAGTATTTGCATTGTTATTAAAATTTAAAAAATACGCGCTTAAACATGTTGTTTACGGACGGTAAAAGTTTACGGCCGTTACATTTCCGAATTGTTCATACCCGGCGTGGCGTGTTACGTAAATTGCTGACATTTATTGACTTGGGGAAGTTCGGTGCTCAAATTGCAGCCACTAAAAGTAATAATCGCCAGTGAGACTGAGAATAAGGATACGTTCGAGACGGTGTAGTTTACGGTTTTCCTTTTACGTATCCTGACTGTTTCGAATTTGTCAATTCGCTATTCGCATATCAATTCTTTCCAATAAACTGTGAATATAACTGAAGTTCAAATCATCAAAGTTTTAATTGTTTCCAAATGATGCTTTTTAATTTTATGATAGTAGAACGAAAACAATCTTTTGGAAAATTTAGAAAACGTACACCAAGAAAATATAATTGAAAGTAGTTCTCTAGAACACTCTGTCGTAGCTATGTACTTGACAATTAGAACTAGGTCAACAAATATATCTTTGATCAAGTCTTAGTACAAATAATGTGGATACTAGAGACCAAAAGTATTGTGTGACCTCCATCATATTGCATTCTGAAAAAAGACTGAGCCGCTGCCCCCAACAGATTCTTATAAGTTTCGGTGTTTATAAAAAATATACTTTTAGAACTCAACTGTAAGAAAATTGCAATAAACCTTTCAGATCGCAAATCTGGCCAAGAAACCTTTACGGCCCCCAGAAAAGGAGAAATGTTTGTAGTAGCACCAAAACGCAACGTGAAACAGTCATATTAAACCTTTTTGTGGACGAAACAGAAGTTCAGTTTGAGACTTCTGAAAAAACCTACTTCATGGGAATTAAAGGTTATTCGTGATCTTAAGAACGACGATAGCTTCTGGCTGATAACGGTAAAGCAACAGTAAAACTTTCATATGAGTACTGCATGTAAGAAATGGACAATTCCTCGATTCAGAAACTTACCCTGTTTTCATATGATACGAATAAACTCATTAAAAATTCCATATTAAATGACACTATTAAAAAAAAGGCAACGACATCAGAGGTGCTGCCTCGAAAAATACACAAGTTTACCCAAAACCCACAAAAACGGTTAACAACTATGTCTTATTATTAGTACCGCTGACGGCCTTACAAACCGGTAAAATGCTATTCAGCCTATTATAGTCCAGGGCCGGATTTAGGATCTGCAGACCTTAGGCTGAACCTGCTGCGGGTCTTACCGCAGTGGAGGAAAGTATGGAATACATAACAAATGTAACTGCAAGATGAAAAGAGGAATGTATCAAACAAGCAGTTTATTCAAAATAAAATTTGTGTCAATTTGTGGTGCGGCCTTTATGCTGCAGTCTAGCCAACCTGTGTATAAATCCGGCTCTGTTATAGCAGTCAAATACTTCGCGACATGCAATTGCAGGGGGAATATTTAATGATCAGTTTTAATGTAGAGTCGTTGTTTACCGATTATTTATTCAGACACTTCAGTGTCTTACATTCAGCATTTTTGTTTACCAAGGCGTGTATTATGAACAATGTAATCGCTAACTACTGCATGGAGAGCTTTAATGACGTCACCATGAATACGCGATGTAACTATGATAAAACGTTATTAATATGGAGACACGAAAATATACTACCACCGTCTCTAGAACATCTTAATTCAATATATCCAAATATGCAGTTTAGCATGGAAGTGGAATCAAATAATGATTTTTTAAACTTACAGGTACGTAGATCGAAGAATGAACATCTGCAACACACCGTGTACAAAAAACTGCGTATACAGATGAATACTTTCACAAGTCATCGAATCACTACCCAAAAATATTTGTGTTTAGATACGGCAAACGTATGAACCTCACTACTTACATGAGGAATTGAAACATCTGGAAAAAGCTTTACAAGCGAACAGTTACTGGAGAACGCAGATAAGAAGGCCAATAAAATCCAACAAATTTTAAATTAGCCTTCATAGCCTTCATAGAAAAAGCTTTTAACGTTATATCAACAAAGTTACAGTGTGATTAGGGAGAATTCTAAACAAAACCATCTACATCATCACAATCATTTGGCAAAAAACCCAGATCATCGTCAGCCGTTTCTGAACTTGTCTCAAAGCATTTTTATCTCGAGGTTGACTTTGGAAGAAATTTTGCCTAAATTTAGGAACTCTTATGTTATCCAGAAACGCGGTTGAAATTTATAAATTTAAAAATAATTTTAACAGAAGCGACGCATTCTACTTACCATATTGACTTGCCTCTCTTAAAGGTCAAAAACGGGCCGCAATCCAAAAAAGAGCCTGAACAACTTCCGACGTCAACTGTCTAGAGGACCTTACTCGCAGTGAGTCGATTGCCATCGCAGCTAGATCGCAACTGTCAATAGCGGTCCTCCATGCATGATTTCCTTCTGAAAGTTGAGGACGAAACACCAAGAGTTGCGAAACCCCGGACTGATCGGGTACACGGAAGACAGACTCTTTGGGTCACAGATTTTGCAAGAACAAAATATTGGTATAGAAATAACAAATGCTATTCGGAGACGATGCATCTCTCAAGCGTCTGAGAGAAATCGCGAGTTAAAATTATGTAGCTTTATTAGCATATCATCAATTAGGCCCGGTAGCCAAGTGGAGCAGGAGCAGTGCCACGGACGGAGAGATAACTAGTTCTTCGTATCTTACCTTACCTTTTGATTGATTTTACTTTTTCTGTTATTATTATAAATAAAGGCTTGTAATAAATATAGAAGATATCAAAAACTCAAATATTTTAAGATATAGAAGACATTTTAAATTTAAAAAGACGCACTGAAATGGTAGACTCGATAATAATAAAATTTATTACAATTATAAGAGAATATTGAACAAGAACAAATAATCAAGACTACTGAAATACAAATTGCAAAATATGCCCCAAAATATGGCGAACAAAAATTATAAGAATTTAAAATCTGTGAATGCATGACATTCTAGATAACACTAGACACAATGAAAATAGAGAAAACAAGTTTATGTCCATAACAAATGATTAACTGATATGAAACATTTAGAGAGTTGAGTAATATTTTAGTGTCAGAGAAGAGCAAGACAATTAAAATTATACAAACCACAATAAAAAAATATATAAAAAGCAATAAGGGCGTTAAAATGACGGAGGACATAAAACGAACCAAAACCCTGAACTGGATGAGCCAAAACCACGTAAAGAATTAAATCACACAATCAGACGGGGAACAAATCAGTTTTTCCACTTCGTTGTATTTTAAAACAAAGGACCTATACAGTGCTCGCGCAGAATTTAAAACGACTTTCGTCTACCGGAATTTAAATTTCCGATCACGAGCGAAATTTTAAAGGATGCAACGGTAATAATTGAAAAAAAACCAAAGGCTAAAAAATGATAAACATCTCCTGAACGTCCGTCCGTTCATCGAAATATAAATTATCCAGTTGTCTTATACGGGTAGTTGAAGCCTTGGCAATTTTTACTTTATTTAGTTCTTCCACTGAAAATTAACTTCTTTCGTATAACAAATAAAAAAAATTAATATAAAGTAAACGAATAAGAGTTTTGGCAAATATTACAAATTTATAAAATAACAAACCAACTTTTGAAAGTTGCAGAATATTGTCTTCATTAACAATAAAAGTTCCTATAAAACATGAGATGAAATTAATTTGTTGGTGGAACTGCATATTAATAATGATACTTAGTATCAACAAATTGACTTGATTAAAAGGCAATTAATTTTGTTGAAATTTTTGTGTAATTTTTGTCGTTTAGATTTGCTCACTTTTCACATATATGGGACCTTTATCTTTCATCTTTTTTATACAGTTAATTTATTTGGCTGCTATTCAACTGTTTTATTGTATTGCTCGGGTACATCCATATAATTAACGTTATTTTTCCTTAAAACCAGTTTTTTAGAAAACCTTTAGCCACACAGATTTTTTAAGGGTGATCTAATTCTTTTCCAAATCATTCACGTTTTTCTGCAGAAAACACGCAGTACTTATCGAAAATGCTAAACGATTGATGAGTGGCCGATCTTAAAACGGTGCAAATTCGCCGTTTGTTTGAAGAATCGAAAAGTGTATGCATGCCTGGTTATGCTAAAATGTGCGTAGTTAACCTCGAAACTCGATGATTTGCAGCCTTTTTCTTCTGGCTGGCGGCGCGTCGTCCGCCAACGGCCAGTCGTTTCGTTCATTGGCGAGTTCATATTTCACTGCACTAAAACGGCCTGTCGATAAATAACACTCGAAAATCTGGCATATGCGTGTCTCCTAAATTACGTGCTAGTTTGGGTAATGAATGGCCGAAAAAGTCGCCTTATGACCTTTAAACTTTCTGGAAACGGGGGAGATCACAACAAAAAGTGCATTCGTAAAGCGCGCGGGCAGTTGAGCCGACACGTACGTAAAATGCTAGGAAAAATCGCCCTTCGCTTCAGCCAATTTGGTTTCTGTAGACGCGTTCCTTTCAGCTGCTAATACTCGGAGTGATCATAAAAGTGCAGCAGTCGGGAAAGCCACCGAAACGTCTTAATTCTGTTTTCCTTCGACGTATAGATTACTAACTTCGAAGTAGCGTCCCATGGAAAAGTTTTACGACTCGGTTATTATGAAGTATATGGAGCCATCGGCTGCAGAACTTTGTTGACAAAGGGCATTCGTTTAAGTGCAGCGAGTAATGGGGATGTGCTCGATGGTGATTATCGAAGCCTTACATACTCATTTATTGGTGAACATACACGCAAAGGAAATAAATAATAATCCTGTTAATGCGGTTCCCACTACAAAAAAAATTGTTATATGGCCCATCTTTGCGCAGATAATTCTTATATAATAGGTTAATATACGCTATTAGCATAATAATAATAAAAAAGTTATCTTAAAAAGGACTGAATCAAAGAAGAGTGTGATTATTACACAAATTTCTGCCATACCATTGCAAAAATGTTTAACAGTAATAAGGAAGTACAAATAAGTCTCCGCCGATTTTTATCAAAAATTGGGCATTTATTGTGAAACTATTGTCTATCGCTAACCACTACTTTTTCCCATCTTTCTGGCAGCATACGGATACCGCATCGGAAGAACGCTTCATCTTTTGGGGCTACCCACGAATCGACCTAATTTTTGGTATCTTCATATGTTGTGAAGTGCTGCTCAGACAGACCATGTGCCATCGATCGGAACAAATGATAATCGGAAGGGACAATGCCTGGTAAATACGGCGGGTGAGGTAAGACTTCCCAATTGAGTGTTTCCAAGTAGGTTTTGACCGGCGCCCCACATGTGGACGAGCACTATCATGCAGGAGAATAATTTTGTCGTGTCTGGAGTGGTAGTGGGTGGTTTTCCTTGAGTACTCGGCTCAATCTCATTAATTGTGTTCGGTAGAGAGCCCCAGTAATGGTTTCGTTCGGTTGACCAACTCATAATACACGACACCAAGCTGATCCCACCAAATACACAACATGAGTTTTTGCCATGAATATTCGGCTTGGTAGTCGATGTTGAAGCATGGCCACGTGGCACCCATGATTTCCTCTTCTTTGGGTTATCGTAGTGGATACGAAGCAAAAAAGCCTTTCGTTTATGCTTGGCAAGCAGAATTTCACATGTGCGAAATCGGCGTTTAACGTTTCTCGGCTTCAGTTCATATGGAACCCAATTTCCTTGCTTTCGAATAATTTCCAACGATTCTAAACAATGTGAAATTGATTGTTGAGTCACTCCTAATGTAAGTGCAAGTTTTTTTGCGTTTGGCAGGAATCTTCTTCCAATAATGCTTCCAATTCCGCGTCTTCGTATACTTTCCGCTACGTTCTTTGTTTACGATATCAAACTTACCGTTCTTAAACTTATGAAACCACTCACGACAACTTCTCTCACTTAAAGCAGTCTCATCATATGCTTCTACAAGCAATCGATGCGCCTCAGCTGCAGATTTCTTCAAATTAAAGAAGTAAATCAAAAGTTCCCGCAAATGACGCTTATTCGGCTCAAAACTCGACATTTTCACACGAAAAAAATTGTGTGATGCTGATACAAAATCGCTGATATTTTATGGTTATGGTGTTGCCAGATGTCCAACCTTACAATATGACGTTTTACATCTAATTTCTAGCATAACTTACTGGTGGGGCTATTCTTTGTCAAAGGGCGGAGACTTTAGTTATACTTAAAATCATATAAAATCAAAAAGTGTTATTAACTCAAAATTACTATGAATACAAACAAATTATATAAAAAGAAGCAAATGTAAATATAAGACCTCATCGTTGAATTTTGTGCGTTCTTTAACTTCAAATACTAATTTGTGTAATCGAGATTTGTATGATTTTCTATATTTATCATTAGTGTCAGATATGTGATACCGTTTAGACATTTTGTATATGTAGGATGTTATCATAATTAACTTTCATTTTTGTATTTATCGCTTTTACCAGTTACATATCCAAATATACGTTTACTGATATTTAGAATCCCTTTTCAGTGTTCATCTTCAAATCTTCAAATATCCGGGGATTGCAGAATTTTTTAGATGAACCTAAAAGTTGTATCGGTCCAGTGTTTTATTAACCAAGGAAGATGTTACTGGTCCTTTGCAAATTTAAGCCACATAGAAATTTGCTTATTCTTACATTAAGATGATGTTTCTCTTTTTTACTGCAACTATCTTGCAACTAATTAATCAAGATACGATGTATCGAGCACTTCAAAAAGAACACATCAGAAAAATAAGACGAAAAAACATTATTTCCTCAATAAAACATTTTTTACCTTTAAATCAGCAAAGGTTATCGAACAAAGTTCTGAATAAAACTGTAATAATTCAAATCGTACTGCTGAACCTTCAAAAGGCCAGCGATTTATTAATCCTGCTCGTCACAGATGCCACATCAAAAAATGCGAAAAGTTTTATAAAATTTTTTGAACATTACAAATGCAATGGTTGGGGATACTCCCCATTATTGCTGTAGAAACGGGAGAGGGGGTGGGAAAGCCAGAAACACATACTCATAGACATTTGCTAAAATTTCTAGAATAAATTATTCATTGTTCTCCTAATTTTTTTAAATTACTGCCATAAATTTTTTAAAAGTTGCTCTACATTTGCAGATGATCTTTATCATCTTTATCATCTTTATGAAGGTTTCTTTTTAGCTTTACTTTGTGTTAGTTGGCAGTGGTAAGGCTTTGCGAACAGATATGTTAAGGTTCTCATGTGTTCGCTCTCTCTACCCGGTCGTCGCGCACTATCTCTGATGCAGGGCGATGTGGCAAACACCGAGCTTCAGACGACCGCCATTATTACCCTTTGTTCGAGTGAACGCGGGTACTCAATTGTTTTTAGTGACTTAGTAGGCCACCCGCCAAGCATCAGAGAGCTCTAGGAATAGAACCCGGGTCTTAAATGGAGTTTTCTTCATTTGCAGTGGCTTTTGTGTTCTTTTTTCTTCTAAATATACCATAGAAAAATATTTTAAAATATTCTATTTAATTTATATCAATAGTTTCCAAAGGGTTTTCTATGGCATTTCTAAAAGCCCCATAAAGATTTCAAGAACATGCTATGCTAAAATTGATTCAAAAACTTTGTTGTGGGTTTACAATTGCTAATGAAAATGTTGAGTTTAAGTTCCAGGAAGCGCAGGTTTTAATATCTAAGGGGTTTGCTCAATGATAGCATGAATGTAAAATGAAACAAATATTAGTGAGTATAATACGTAGAGTGGGAGTTATTCCTTATAAGCTAAAAAGTAAGGTACTTTCAAGTTTTTTGAAAGATGGAATAGTAAACTACAAGCGAGAACTTCAGCTCCAATTTTGTAATATCATAAGGTACGTAATCAATGAGCTTTGGTAATATACCGTTAAGTTGAACTGAATGGTACACAGAATTAATTATAAATATACAGATATATACAATTTCGACACTGAAACAGGTGAGGTCAAAGAGGCCAAGAAGAAGAAGAAGAAGAAAAAGATATATCACCAGTAAAGCAACTTGAAGAAATTTTAAGAAAGGGGTGCAAGAGGAAAAATGCAAAACTAAAATTAACAATAACATAAACAAAAGTGTCGTTTTGTTGTCACTATTGATATTAAGATATTAATGTAGAGCTTGGTGTCTAGTGGTTGTAATTTATAAAGGACCTGTCATGTGTGCACTGTTTGAAATACGCGGCAATGCGCGGTGTCCGAAATTATTTTGGACGAGTTTATTTACCTAAGAGGGTCTTGTCTCATCGTTTTTGAATATTTATTTTAGTATTTAAGAGCTCAAAAATATCAACCAGTGAAAATCCACATTTTTAAAGACAACGTTGCATATTTTTTCTTGTATTGTTTTAATAAGTTAGTAATACAATAGGGAGTGGCATGGGAGATGTAATTTTGAGTTACGGGACAGGTACAACGCGCCAAGTATAGTTAGTGAAATTAAAAGTAGTACGTTAGAGTGGCTGGGTCACTTACAGAGGAAGAAGAAAGAAGAACTAGGAAGATTTTCGCGGAAAATCTGGAAGGAAAGCGATCAAGAGCGAGATAGCTAGACATGGTAGAAAGGGATCTGAAGGAAGCAGGGGTCAAAAACTGGAAAACGCTGGCAAGAGACCGGTCCAAATGGAGAAGTATAAGAGAAAGTATGAAAGAAGTGCAAGACCAGACTCAGGCCTAACTAGCCTGTCTAGGTATCAAAAGTTGGGAAGTTTGGAAGAGAGGCTGTGGTCCTAGAAGGGCCGTCAGGGCCAAGAAGTAAAGTAAAGTTAGTAATGTGCATTTTGCTAAAGTTAATTTTTAACCTCAAAATCAGATGTTATTGGGTGTAGTTAGCTAAACAGGTTTGGTTGGCGATGTTAACTGCAAGTTGTCAACAAAAAACATAAAAATCAACATTGAACTACTTGCAGAATCAACCGATTTTCTTATTTGGTCAGTTTAATTTATAATTTAAAATCCAAATGGTACGTCACTGGTTTACACGTTACGACACTGCTCGTTGTAACTAAATTCATAGCTTTGCCCACAGGTTCTTTACAAATTACGACCACTACTAGATCTAGAGCGACTAGGCGTATACGTGGTAATTTTTGGATGTTTGTAACACGCTTTTTGTCAATGTTATGTTTAGATAAATCACCGATGGAGGAGCTTTCCCAGCCTCTAATTTTCGAAAGGTGATGTACTGGAAAATATTCGCGTGTATGGTCAAGATGTGAATACGGAGGCCTTTGCAAAGCACATGTTTCTTTATAAACCAAAGGGTACTAAGGTTGATTTGTTCTAGATAATCTGAAATTTGTTAACGAAGCTTCTGCGATCCAACGCACAATTGAAACCGAATACTTTTTTTGAAACTTTTGGATCGACTGCCGTTTCTTTTCAAGCTTGTTTAGGATCCAGTAACTGTAATCACTTTTATCCACAACATATATGATGTTTCCCATCAAATAGTCTTGCAACAAGTATCGGTAAAAGTAGGAGCTGACCTTCAAAGAAAATGTTTATAAAAATTTTGTATGTGTAGTATGAGGAGACAAGAAGATCTTCAACAAGTAATTCAGACACATCTAATTATAGGCAACAAAGCGGTTGAACATACAAAGGAGGAATTCTGTCAAGGTTTGAGATTGAAAAACTGCAAACAGTTCAGGACATTTAATTAATTTTAAGAGTGTGATTGGTCAAATGCTACGTATTAAATTTAAAAAAAATTGAAAATACTTGACATCTTTAAGAAGTAGATGTACTGGGTGGACAACGTTACAAAAGTAACAGGAGTTGACAAAGAACTGTTAATTGTAAGAAAAGAAAGTTTGTAATTCGTTAGGCACACCTCGTGCAATGCAAAATACGAAACCCTACACCTCGTAATACAAGGAGAAACAGTTGAATTTCTTTGTTGCGTGACTTGCGTAATTGGTTTGATCCTTCATCAGTCATTATTTCGTATGGTCACTTCTAAAGCTAGAATAATCATGTTGATCGATTACTTTCAAGAGGTGGAATCAAGAAGACAACCTACATTTCATTAAAATTAAGTTGCTTCTGTACTAATGTACGACAGAAAATTTCTTTTATCTTGAATCGTGATCAAAAATCTTATATTTGTTTTTATTACAGAAAAGTGAGATGAAAATACATAGAGATAAAGTATCTTTCTCCGAAATAAACAAGACTGAAGTAAGAAACACAAGGCTACGTTTCGCAAAACTTTCTGTTTGCGCCTCGTAGCTATGCACACGAAAGGGGTCAAGCCGAACCACGCCAGAAACCAAAAAAGTACAGGCAAGCAACCGGTTCCTTAAGCAGGTGTCTAATCCTCGTGAATATCGACTTTTCCCTCACGTTAAGTTTAGATTATTCCCATAGCCCGGCCTGATACCAAAAATAAATGGTCGCGTCAAATACCAAATTAAACCCTAGGAACTCAATATCGTCAAGTTGTTTATGTCTCGCTTTAAGTGTTTTGATTAGGAACGGAGATAATTCATTTATCAGCCTCCAGAACCGAATTCGAAATGAATATCGAGATCTGTAGTTCGCTGGGTTGCCTTGATATTTAACTCATTTTTAATCCTACATAGCTGTCTATTAGCACATGTCAGGCTGATTTTATTGATTGCGGCATTAATAGACTCACATGATGTCATCGATTATTCATTTAACCTACTGCAAGCGGCTCAATGGAGGCAGATGGTCTCGTTTTAAGGCTGGAATGCAGTAGTCGAGAATAAAAAAGTATGTAGCAAAGAGCACGCTTTTGTTTTTACTGAAGTCTGGAGCATCTGAATATTGTCGGACGTTTTCTGCATGTGAAGCAACCACACCAAGCGGCACAATGCAATCTAACAGCCCGCATGGCGTCCTTCGGCGCACGTTTTTGAAATTCTTGTCCCAGTAATCTTTACATCGAGTGGCTATTTATTTACTTTTCGCGTAATGAACGGCCCGTGTTGATTTGTGAACATCTGCAGTTGCGGTGTAATTAAGCGTATTTTTAGAATAGGTGCGCTGACGGGCTGGCTGCGTACTGGATGATTTACGCAGCTTCTGATTAAAATTCACGTCCTGGACATCGTTTACGCGGTATTTATGCCTCGGAAATGCAAATACGAGTATTAGCAACTAATTAAGTCGTGGAGAAGAAAGGGTATCTGTGCAGCCGTTGAATTATGTTCGAATTACCATGATTCGTTGTAGTCTTCGACCGGTGTGGCTTATGAATAGCCGCTCTATCGGCGATTAGCCAAAAAGCAAACAGAGATTTCGAGGAGTTTGTTTTTGTCAGCATTCTGCTTTGTAACGAAACGTGCATTAATCTTCCAGCAGCGCTTATCCTGTTGAGCCTTATAAATGGCAGTTAATTGCAGTTGTCTACGGTTATACTGGTAGAGCGCGAGCACGGCGAAAAAACGCCGTTCAAAGAAAACAGAATGTTGTCGGGATAAACAAGCCGAACGACACAGTTGGCCTGAAATGGGGAAATCATTGACAGATATTTATTGCCCTCGCCATTAACTGCGAGGAAAAAGGAACAATAGGAGATAAATATCCCCTTGTCAGTCCACAAATTAGATGAAATTTAAAATTGCGGGAAAACACATTGCCGCCTCGGTCATGCTGTTGTTTCTGCCCTTTTGCCTTATTCGCCGGAGATCAGTAATTATTAAACAAAAGCTGCGCGAATAAATCATTTCGGCCATGTTTTTCCCCAACGCGGTTACCGGGTTTTCAAATTGAATTTTAAGGCGGAATGGTGAAACATTGTAATTTTTCAGAAATTACTGTACTTTGGTCGATAGTTAAATAGCAAATATTTCTTAAATATACTTTCTGTACCTTACTTTGGATATAAAGTAGCTTTTAAAGTGGCTTTTTGGAAACGCTTATTTGCTGCCCATGTGCGTGCGAATTAAACATCCGATCTATTTGCCGGCCTTAATATAAAGCTACTTTGATGTCGGTCTTACGTTTCGAATTGCAATGGAGTCTATTTTCAAATGCTCATAAATTATCCGCAGCTAATTCGTGAAGGCCAAACGCGATTTATGTGTTTTTCTATTAAGCTAATGTTATAATGCTAAAACGTGGCATTTATTCGTTTTTTAATTGAATACCTCTGATTATCAATTAGGCCGCTTCTTAATTAAGAGAAGTTTTCTCTGCAACCTTCTTAAAGTCGCATTTGACTCGAATCTTTTTATGCCAATGTCGGGCCATAACAAATTAGAATTTCTCTTGCAGCAGGTCCTTGGGTGGCGTCCTCTAATTTGAGCGGGTTTCTGCGTGCGGCGTAAAGGCGCGCAATTTAATTTTTTTAATTAAGGGCTGCAAGTTTCCGTTTTCGGCTTAACGGCCCATTTCACTGGTGGGGCCTGCCTTGAAAGTTGCTTTCACTCGCACTTGATATGGGAAAGAAATTTCTTGAAATGTTGCGCAGAAGTTAATTGAGTGATTCGCACGACTGTGGCAGAATTGAAGTTTTCCTTCTCAATTATTTATTTTTCTTAATTACAAATGCTTGTTTATGCTAATACCTTATCTGATTAGGAATTATGTGGCTGCCGAATCAAATGAACTTGAGGGGTCATTGCCATCTCTAGTTAAAATTATTTTAGGTGGACGAAGGCGTTCAATTTCAATTGTAGTCCGTAGGCCACTTCGTTTTTAGGTCCTGTATTGCTTTTTGGTTTGCGGGTGTAGGTGACTGTTGTGAAAAAGGCTCAATTATTTCATCTAGCTAAAATAAAACGTTTTATTCAAATTAATTTACTTTCCGTTTTTTAAGTCGTTGAGCTAATAAAAATGATTTTTAAAATTTTTTCTATGATACGTCAGTTTATGTATAAAGCGGTCAGAAAATATAGTGGATCAAAAATATTTTTGAAAACTTGGATGATTCGACCATAAACGATTTATGTTGTCTAGTGTGAGTCATGCTAGCGCATAACTGGTAAGAAATAGAATTTTCGATATTTTTCGGAGGAGGGAATATTACATATGTAAGAAGATGAAGTCCATCTGATGTTACCTTCTCTATGTTTTAAATTAAAAAATTATCTTCAACTTTTCTCCCTGCGTTAGCGCCAGCTTTCTGAAGTAATATAATTTTTTAGCAATAGTTGTTAGTGGCTGGCCTAAAGAAATTTTTAAGCGTTTCAACTAATCCCATGGAATACAACGTGGGACAATCTGATTTTTAAAGGGAGAGGGGAAACTTGAGAATGAGTTAGTAACAATTAGTGGCCTGTTAGGGTACCTCTGCATGAGTTCATCCACTTTTAGAATAATAAGAATTATATGTTACAGGTGGAATCAGGATTTTAGAGATGTTTGGTTTGGGCATGGCCAGAAAAATGTTGAGCATCATCTAATCCAAATTCATTGATTAAACAATCTTCCATTTCGCATTTTTGGTGCTGATTATGGCCGTAATTACAAAGCGGATTATAATTTCTTAATCACGCCAGCTTGTAATCAAAAAAGGTTTTGGACAATTTTTTTTCGAAGAATTAGGTTGAGGGGTTCACTCGTACATCATTTATGTAAAAGCAAATAAACTTTCAACTCAATTATTTTTAAACCCAGCGACGCACTTTTAGATTTTTTACTGGACAAGTTTCCAAGTCCATCTCTAAAGCTTTTATGATCACTTGTAACGTTGACTTTATTCCTGGGATTAGAGCGCGTTCGATTCTTTTCTGACGATGTCTGCTGTGGGGAAAACGTTATCAGACACTCGGTTTAATATTTTTGGATTATTTACCTTTTCCTTTTGTATACAGAATTTTATAAACCCAAAATGGTGTATCTTTACTTAAAATTTTTTCGACCAGTTGGAATTATACATTTCAATTCGCCCCAATTTTACAACCGCATGTTTTAGGGAGCAAACATTTTTTATCTAAAAGTATATGGGGCACGATTTCAGTTACTTTAAAGTTGTAAGTTGCATTTATTTTTCGTTTTAATCAATTTTACTGAGGGTCTGTTTATGTTCAAGGCCATCATTTGGTTGAAACGCTGAGTTTTGCAGTAAAGCGCACTTTATAGAGTGAGTGACTTCATGTGAACTCAGGTTCCGTTCTCTGGCAAATGACGCAGGCTCTTCGATTAAATCCGATGTTGGGAGGGAATTCCTTTGAAAAGTTGTTGCACCCATCTTTAAACTACGATTTTTCTAGTTAAACAGAGACTTGCTATTTGATTTTTTTGATTAGACCTTTTTAATCTTATTAAGTGCTTTATGGCTTTTGATTTTAAGACAAATCACTATATTTTCATTACAAAAATATTTAGAACTATTTTGTGTGGCCAAATTAAGATTAAAATAATAAAATTAATTCTAGGACTTTTGACCAAAAATTGTATAGTTATAATTCAATTTTAACTAGAGTATTTCTATTCATAGACATTTTAAAAACATTTTTAGCGTCTGACTATTTTGATTTGATTGACCCATGTTTCTGAAACTTTTTCAGGACCAGCTAAATCCACGAATACAATTTTTCAGGCAGTTTCTTTTGATTTTCAAATTACTTTGTTTATCGTTAATAAGGAAAACGAAATAAGAACGAGAAGAGTGCTCATTCATGATTGTGACAGCGATGTGTCAAAATTCTCTTCTATTGCGTAAACATAGTTGAATATGCCATCGACAATACGAGGAACGATACCCTGTTTGGCAAGATTGTCAGCGACAGCTTCTATGGTTTGCGCCTTTCCAGAAAAAGTCTGCCCGTCAAACGTATCGCGTTGTCTGCTAATTTTTGCCCGTAATATTTTGATCTCTCTCTCTTATATATTTTACTAATTCTTTTTTGTTTGGCCTTTGTTTTTTCGCCCATTTCCCTATATTTACTGTCTTTGCTATTGTTATTTCTTGAAGCTCGTTTGTTTTCCTTGTGGTAAGCGAATACTTTCATTTTTTTTGTGAGAAATATATGATGGAAATTAGACCTAAACATGTGCACAGTTAAGATAATATTTAAATATTTTTACTCATTTTTCTAAACCCATTTGCATTATTGAGCTGCAAAGCTTAGTTTGAAAAATTTCTACTTATATAATAAAGCAGTTTAAGTCTTAAAATTTGTTTTATCAAATATGCGAGGAATTTTTACAACAGAAAATTTTCGTGGCTCAAGACCCTTAATTGGCGTAGACGTTTGAAACGATTAAGTAACTAAAAACTGCAAGCACATTCGACCTCAGTTTCCTTATACTCTATCTAGAGCTTCGAGGATGTATAAAAGGTGAGCTTTGGTCCAAGCTTTTTAAATTTGCGATCATTGATTGGTGTTGCAAACTAATGTAGGTTGTTACGCCAGCACAAAAATTGTAAGTCGCTCAAAAAAGGCACAGGGTTCTTAAAACTTGTCCTTAGGCAGGAACGGCAGCGCTAAATCATGTCGAACTGAACGAGAAAATGCTGAAGTACTGCAAAATTCATTTGCTTTTGGCCCCTCAATTAATTTGAAATTATTTTCGGGTCTTCTAATTTTTTCTTCGCAACTTAGGGGATTCGCAGAATTCAGACTAAATTATCAGGAGCAGGAAACGTATCTGTTGTAAGAAAAACTAAAACTTCCAGTTGCACAAGCTAATATTATATGGGGTTCATATTAATTTGCAGTTTGTGGGTAACTGTAAGGTGTTAAGGGAAATTTTGTGTCTTGGGTGGTTGTGAAAAAAAATTATTGTTGCTTATTATTGTAAAACAAGTAATGAACTCTTAAATTTTAAATGCTTTCATCGTTAATTCTCGGTAGCAAGTTTCTTCTAACCTCTTCTTTCAATAACTTTGCTACTGATTGCTTCGCTAATTATATTTGTTATTTCTTCTACGAGTCTTATTTTTCAATTAGAGAAAATTCGTTGTTACCTTTTTGTTAATCACTTGTATGGTGAATTCCAAATTGGAGGTCAAATAATTACAAAAATAATTCAAGTTATACAATAATAAAAACGTTAGATACACTAAATTTTATTTTTCTGCAACTGAAACCTTAAATAGTATAGAAAATGAGATAAATTACGTGTATAGTTCGTGTTTTGTTCTTCATGGGTCTACCAGCATCAATTAAAGGTCAATATAAGCTGCTTTTGAACATCAAAAGTTTTAAGCTCGAGTATAATTGGCGAAAATAGTACACATCATTCAATTATCCAAGTCCTTAAACTCCCAAAGGTGCAAACGCAGCGAGGGGGGCCACCCCCTGCTGAAATACGGTGATCTGGAGCAGACTATCGGTGCTTCCATAGATCTGTATCGCCCCGGCGACATCCGCGAGCATTTTCATGGTAATTCGATGCAAATTAAAGAAAAGCTGCCGAGATTTGCGCGGCGGCGATCTTATTTCGCGCTCTGCTGCCCCCATTAAAACATTTTTACGCGCGCCTTCCCGGGCGCCCCCGGCGCCGCCGATCGAATTCGAGCCGCGCCATAATAGCGCCGGCCGTAAAATTACGGTAGGTAAGCGATTTATAACTCGCAGGAGCCGATGTTTGTAGTACACACACGGCGCGCAAAATAAAAATAAATTTAATAACTTCGCGGCCTCGTAAATCACGGCGGCTGTAAAAATGTTCCTTTGGCAGCGCGGCGGAATTTACGGCCCCTTTTGCATATTAGAACTGTGCCGGCCGCTGGCGGGACGCGCGCCGCGCGTTTTTCGCCGCGCTCCGGTTTAAAATTAAGCCCCGTCCATTCCCTGGACCGGAGCTGCGCTAACGCCGCCGAAGATAATTAAGAAAATGCTAACTGTTATCTGTGCATTAGCGCGAAAATTCGCCGCTTAGGCAAAACAACCGCCGCAAGTGGCTACGAACAATATCATCTGATAGTTCGGAAAATAAAAACGCAACTACTGGGCAAATACGAAGGGGCAGGTCATGAATGACGTCACCAAGCTAGAACCGCCTTTCCAGGGGCAATGGGCGGGAAATAAATAAAATTTACGACGTGCTATTTAACTGCTATCTGGCGGCAGAGTAACGAAGCGTGCGGAGGCCATTACGACTTTACTATTGGCTGGAGTGCGTGAGCGACACACGTGACGCGGGCACGATCGCGGCGCGCGTCGGCGAGAGCAGCGTGAACGGCCGCGGCACGTCGGGTCTAGCAGCGGGAATCGTCCTCCGCATACTTGTGCGGCTAGAGTTACGACATCCAACGATAAATTTAGTGCTTTTATGTTTGCGTAAAGGAAAGTGACACGGCTATAAAACTTGATCTGCTTTTGAGCTTTACGCTTCTCCGCTGCACTTCGCGGGCTATTCAAGACGCCGTATATTTTTCTCATAGTTTCTAAATTGATCTTTTGTAGTTATCCGGGAGCTTCGCGCCCGGCCGTTATGTCATTATGCTAATGAAGGCAGTTCCAAATCTAACCGGAATGTTTTAATTCAATATTGTAACATCTTCCCGTTTGATATTTGAATTCCAGTGTTGCCAATTCACTGTTTTTGGCGCTGCCGCGAAATTTAGTTCGTCTAGACGAAAAAAATATCAATTATGTAAAGGCTGAAGGATCGGCAGGCCCCAGTGGCTCCCCAGGTGTCCGTAATTTATGTCCAATTTATAAAATGGCGATAAAACTGATTTTATGCCCGACAATAGGCGTATCCAGTTTTTACGGGTGTAGTATCTGAAAGTCAAATGCGGCCGCCGCCGCCGCCTTTTTCTATTATGCCGGCCGGCCGGTCGGTTTTAATCGGCTAGCAAATAGGTATAAATCTTGGGGAATAGAAAACGGTTGTTTTCCTTGACAGGGCGTTTTCGAGTGGCTCGTAAAATCTCCGGCCAGCCGGGGTAGGTAGTTGCAATAAAAGCGGCGTTAAAGCGACTTTTACTGCAGTTAAAACTGTAAAAGTGCGTCCGAACGGCCGGATAAAATACGAGCTTCTCTAGGCACGCGCCTCTATCATCAGCCACTGTTTATGAGATAACAGCAATCATAAAGGCCAGATTAAAGCGCTCGTTAAAATAAGTTTAGAGCCGTATAAACGCCACGCTTTATACTTGCCGTGTTTTACGATTCAATCCATCGATGATGTACCTGCGCCGGGGCGCTTTTTATTCGGCAATGACTTTATTGCGGCTTCCGGTCGCTAATGGTGATCTGTCATTGCTTTACGGCGCCGTAAATTCGAAGCGTTCGCGCCTTTTCTCGGCCCCCTCTATACACCGGAGGCTGCACCGATTGGCGACGTGCTTTATCCCAGGGCCGGTAGAGGTAGCGTGTAAACGCAGATATCCGTCGAACGGATGCAATATTCAGTGTCATTTCGCGTCCAGAGATGTCTCGAGGGCCGATATCGGGCGCTTAATAGCAAGCGCGGCGCCGCTGCACCGCGGCGGCGCTTACTCGTGACTAATGCCGGATTCGTCTCCGAACTTATATAACGGGCTAAGTAATGCAATGCAATTAAGGAATTTTTGCGCGGATTAACTGGCGTTCAATGTTAATTTGGCCGATTCTCATGTTTTGAGGGAGCCCGTAATGGCGCCATAAATCTTAATTGTGTTCCGCGGACCGTACATTTTTGCAATGCATTAGCATAGAACGACTGTTATGTTCTGCTGATTAAATTAGCTAAATAGTCGCAACGTTGTCTGCACCTGGCTTTTATTATTCAAGATAACAGCACGTTGAAATTTAAATTAGCTCGCTGTTTTTGCGGGCTGAAAATTTTTATTGCGGCGAAAAAACTGCCCAAAATAGGTGTAACTTATCCGGAGAGCCTTAGCATTACTGTGGTGTTCAGGAATGAAGTGGCGCATTATTAGAATTTCGCAATTATTAGCGAAAAATATGTAGCCTGTTAAGATAAATTACTTATGTATTGAAAGGTTTGCTTGTGACGTGTTTTTGCAATGTGACCACGGTTGCAATTCAATTAAATATTTTTTAATTATCAGGTTTATCTAGTACAGCTAGTGAATTGGGTTTAGAGTTTTCTATAATTATCATCGTCGGAAATATTGAGATTTTCGGGGTTTCTTTAATTAAAATTTGCTGAATTTTGCGGAAATACATAAAATGGCTGTTGTAGCATGGTCTAAGTATAAGCACAAGGTGGGTTAAGCACGTTTCTTGGAATTTAGAATTTGTTCTACCGATCCATGAAAGGTTTATTACAAATTTTGCAAGAACGGGAGCTTTGCATAATGCCATTTATTTATTAGTGGTTAATGAATCGGCCAGTTATGCAGATAAAGTTGTAGATGTTTTCTACTAGTTCCACCAGCGTTATAGTTAGGGGATGATAAATCATATACAAAAATTTCAGAAATTGTGCCTATTTTGCTGAATTTAACATTATTATTTTTGAAATAAATATTTTTTAATCTTCTTAGTTATAAATTAAGAACAATAAGATACAATAGAAAGTAATATTAATTATTATATTAAAAGTAATCGTGAGTTTTCTATTAAATGATGATTAATTTTCTTTTTGGCTAAATTTATAATTACATTATATTTGATAGCTAAAAAAATCTGAACGATAGAAGAGATGCTATTGGATCTCGGGACGTAAAATAAGCAACTGCATATTGAAATTTTCCTAAAACAATATTTAGTAGTTGATGCAAAAGTATTTTGTTTTAGGTAGATTTTGTAGAAATACTACTATTGCAGATGCCCTCATATCACAATTTTAACTGTAGTTTTTTGTTTTGTGACCCCCCTCCCCTCTATATATCGCTCAATTGTAAATGGGAAAGATTAGTGAAGGGGTGGGGAAGAAGACACCTTCAAATGTTTTTGAGCTTTTTGAAATATTTGGATCAAATCGGGCATGTATGTTCTTTACGTGTGTAGATAGGCGCAATAGGCAGATGTGGCGATATGTGACTACAAATAATTTTAATTCATGGGCTTGATTCACTTGAAATTCTGGTTAGATTTATATGAAACCGTTACATTACGAAATCGACCTACCTCTCGGAAGCTTTGGCGCAACGGATATTTTAATATGAAAATTATTTATTTTATATTTTAAAGAAGATACAAAATTAAAGATCCAAATATATGCCGTTGCGTTTTACCATTTCATCTACGAGTCGCGTTTTCTATGCCTTTTTTCTTCCATTAGGAATATCGAGGGCTTACAGCTGGCACCGGGCCCCAAAATATTTTTATATCTGCGTGTTACTAATATTAAAACCAGCGCTAACTAATATTATACTAAATATTAAAATCATTTTTTCAAGTTTTGCAACTCACAAAATTAACATGCGAATGCCCAGGTGACAAATATACGAGGTCTGTCTAGAAAATAACAAGCGTATGTTAGTATAATGAAATGCGCATGCGTGAATGAGGGGAACTCGAATCAGCGAAGGACAAGATTTGATGCAGATTTGCTGAAAGCATGGTACAAATGATTCAGAGACAGACGGGAATCTGTTAAATGTTATTCAGGTTTTGGAAGATAAAGAGAACATCAGAAAATGTTGAACTTATAAGAATTAGCAGCTAATACCTCAAGAACTATATGAGCTGGGGATCCTTAAAGTAAAGCTTGTAAAATTTTGACAGAAAGCTTTGGAGCGAAACGTGTTACAAGAAAATTTTTTCCGCGACCATTCTTACAAAAGCAAGAGGAGCATCATGCTAATCAATTGCTTCAGATTTTTACTATTCAAATTCTCCCAAAAAGATCATAACCGGAGGAGAATGGAAGTTGCGAAGTTTGTTATGCTTACTTTAAAGGTGATCGAGGCTCCTTATCATTTCTACTAAATATGTAGGTTTCTGTTATCTTAATTATAATTTTTTGTATTGCGCGATTCTATACTGTCCGAACGAACGGCGTATTTTGCCTCGAGACGTTTTTTGCAAGTGCAAGAAAGAGGACGTAACTTTGTTTTAATACGAACCAGCTCTTTGAACTTACCCAGGATGTAATTGCAGACTCGTGAGACATTTTTTAAAAAAAATTGTTAACATAAAGAGCAATATATTGGAGCTTGCCCGGGTCGTCCGGGGAATTCTACCCCTTCTTTTTCACCTTTTCGGCAGACTTGAGTACCACTTCTGTGGTCTAGAATCAAAGAACTGACGACACCTTTCTTCTACAACCTGACAGTTGGAAAAGAGGGGTTCGGCCAAGAAGTCAGCTATCGATGGTAATTCATTGATAACAAATTAAACGGGGTTTGGTAACAGTTGGATTCTATTAAGTTCCCCCAATTTCTGCCGGGTTTTTGGACTTGCATGTAGCCTAGCGTTATCTATCTGTAACTACTAACATGATTTGTATTCATTTGTACTTACTTCCTGAATTTCTAGTTTCCTGTTTAGATCTTTTGTTGCCTCAACATTTTAGCTGACTTCTGTTACTTATGTCAAAAAATGCTCACTAAATATGAGGTCTTAGAAAATTATTTTTACACCAAATAATTTCTAGCAAGCATGACCAGGGCTGTAGCTATTAATATCGTTTCGATTTGGTTTTAATTCGACTTTAGAGTCAAGGTTAGTCTGGCATAAACTCTGCTCTAAAGAATTATTCAGCTTTGTTAATTTTATCTAAAATTTCAATTAAAATGCAGCTAACTTAAAGTATGCCAGCAATACTTGTCTTCGAATGACCATACTAGCGCATCGTTTTTCCAAAATAGCATACATTCTGTCAAGTTGTTCACAATAAAGTTCGCCGGTGATAACGCAACCTTCAGGAGTAAATCGCACCAGATGCAAAGCGTAAGGCTGATTTCAAAGTTATTCCGTTTGAACTATTTGGATTATGATAAACTGATTTTGGTCGTTGCTAATAATTTAAAAGAAAAGATCTTGAGGATTGTCAGGTAATTCTTTGCGCACAATATTAATTCGGCGTTCAGCTAGCTATTTCAGTAAAGCGTGAGGCACTCCTTTTCTGTTTGTTGTTTGTAGAATGCTTATTTGTAGCTGGTGATGTTCGGACGGCTTCTCGAGGCATTATTCGAGGACCGGTGTTATTGGGACTGAATTTTTTTGAACCAATTTTCACTCATAATGGCTGGTATCGCATATTGATCTTCAGTCTTGTGAATTATTCGAGCCGCATAGCAGCGCATTGCTCTAAACTTCATTGATGCGGAAACACGGTCAAAATTTTAATTTTGATCGGGCATGTAGCCTACTTTTTTAAATTTACGTATTAGGAAATGAAATGAAATACACCACGGAGTAATTTAAAAACTATACCTTCTAACATGTCATCAATTATTATAAAATAACGTTTATCAATTTGCTTTAAATAGTTGCTGTTATACAACTTTTATTCTTCGGTTAAAGTGAAAAGATTTTTTCAAATGAGTAGTTGAAATATTATGTCTTTTTGGAATTCCCGAAAAGGTAACATAACACATAATTTGATTTCGACCAGCATTTAAAAAAATTTGTAGGAATACCTTAGTGAATGTCAGCAATCCCTTAATTAGAGCAATTCTCTGTCAAGTTTTATTTTCATCATTACAAAAATGTACAGGTAATTTATTGAGGCTTCTAAGCGGTACTTGTTCAATTTAACGTAGAATTTCTCTTATTTATCCAACGTAAAATGCTGATTTGTGAAGAATCTTATTGTATCTAAATAGGTGAAATTTGGTTAGAGCAAGACTGAAGCTGTAGAAACAAAAGCCAAAAAATGACAAAGGGAAGAACGGCGGTTATGTGAAGCGAGTGCTTGCTTTAGTTAGCTGCTTTACCTTTTTATAAATAAAATTCTTTGTTTTCTTTTGGAATTCCAAGATAATTTTGTTGAGAAAGAGCTGTAAAGCTAATTTGCTCTAGGTCGAGCGTTCAAATATTTTTCCAAGCGTACGGGAACTTTTGATGTGTAAAATATTGAACCAAGATTTAAGGCATACCTGCAAACAATTAAAATAACCGACGTAACGGCTAATTCTAATGTATGTCACATATAAAGGGTATTAATGCTAATGCGTCGGAATTTTTAGGCCAAGTCTCTGCACATCTGCCAGAAATATGTTCGTTTTAAAATTGCCTCGCATTTTTATTAAAAATTTAAAACTCGTGTTTTATATTGTTATTCATTCCTGAAGAATCATGGAAGGGTAACGTAAGTATTAAACGTAGGTACATTTTAATGGATTAAGGAAATTTTGAAGAAATATAAAACGAACATTAGAAATCTACAGAGAACCGGAACGATCAAATACAAGAACAGAGGAGAATCTTCAGGACCGATAGGCACCAAAAAGGTTATGAAACCTTCAAAAAGTTAACAGAAAAAAATGAGGCAATTTATGGAAATTGATTTGAGTTCCAAATCTTACAAAGAGAAAAACCGCATGGATTTATTACCATAAGTAAGGGAAAGATGGAGAAAAGTAATTTTGATATAGCCTTCCCTGATATAAAGCTTTTTATTTTGCAAGGTTCACTTAGGATAAGACTGTCGATCGATATTAGAATCGCAAGAAGGGGCGAATTTCCGCTTGTTTTTATAAAAAGCGTCTTGCAGAAACTAAAAGCTGCTTGGAAATGATCATTTGTTTTCAGCAAGATTTTTAGTACATACAACTAAGGATAATTTTCAAAGTCTTATTTCATCCAGTGAGATCGGAATCTTCACCAAATTCAATCCCATATTTCAGAAAAAAATTTAATATTTTATCTATCAATTTAGGTTGCTCTTCAGCGCTTCTCATAGGAACCCTCTGCTTTGTCTGTTTTCATACAGCTCTCGGACGTCCCAGAATAAATACTGGACATGTCGGTAGCAGTAAGATGCGAGTGCAAAACTTTTTGGCTGTCTTATCTTCAAATTTATAATCAGAATTTTTGTGGCAGCTTTTGGTTTGGAATTAAAGGATGACGTATGCAACCTTAAATTTTTCTTGCAGGTACCACTTGTAAGCAGTAAGTAGCAACTGTCTGGAACATATTTTAACTGGAATAGTTTTAACCAACATTTTTAAAGAGATTCTGTACGCGTGTTAAAATAAATTTTGCTTGATTTTTTCATTGGGTGCTGCAAAAATATGTTAATATGCAGTTTGATATACTTGGATCAGTTATAAAGGGATGAGTAGGTTTGCATTGGTTTTGTATATGTTTGCACTTCAATATCTGTAATAATCAATATGAATTTGCAGCTTACAAGCAATAACTGTCCTGCTGGACTGAAAAGTTAAAGTACTTTCACAGATCACATTTCTGAACTGCTCGGTTCGCTGAGTTTCACCAGCTTTACTATTTGGTATGCGCATAAAACTCCGTTTTAGTATTTTTTTGCGCAGAGAGTACTGTTTTTATAGTATCAGCAGGGTTATCTATCGGGAAACTCAAGCTACACTCACGAATTCGTGGCGCCTTAGATAGGAATAGATATAAGAATAGACGATTAAAGATCTACCCTATAAAATACGTTTACTTTTATATATGTTGTTTGCCGTCTACCAATTTCTTATTTGATATTTTTTGCACTTTACAGTCATAGGTTTGGAAACTAACGATTTGACACGACGTAAGTGGTATTATCTGTGCTAACCACGCCAAACATGCTTATGCTCTTGTTTTCCAGGAGGAGCATATAAATTGGTTGCACTTTAGATGTTACGTAATCAAAATAATAAATAATATTTATGTTTTTAACTAAATTCGAGAGCAGTTTTTGTTGTAAAGTGAATGATTTTTACTTTTCTTGTTAAGTATAATTTAATTTGTGTATTTTACATTCCTGTAAGGTATAGTTTGTCATTTTTCTCATTATGTAGTTCCATAATTTAAGTATTGTTTCTTGGTTCACTTAAAGGTTGAAGAATTCCGCTTTATTCTTTTAATAATTCCATTACCAGTCTACTTCGGGTTTTTTACCCTATGACAGTTGATTCTAAATTTAGCATTTTACCATCAGTTTCTTGGTTTTCCTCACTTTTGTGACGCACACTTTGTGTAAGTGTTCTTGCATCTAAGTAATTTTAATTTAAACGGACATATATATTTACCTTATTATTTATATTAATTAACTGGTGGTTATACCAATATTTGTCCTTATTTTGCTTATATTTTCTTACACTGTTTAATTAATTTTTTTTGTAACTTACAAAATGTGGTAAAGTTAATTTTAAGTGGAATTTTTATGATAGAATGAAGTAAAAGAAAAAGAGAGAATAACTAAAATTGTTTTATTTTACTGTATTTGATCATTTGTTTCAAGTTGGGGAGTATTCCTGGTTTTTCTTATTTTCCTATTTTTGATTTACCTTTAGATATTTAAAAATTGTTTGATCTTTCGCTTACGGTATTGCAACATCTATTATGTCTTACCTTTTTAGTACTCTACCAGTATTTATAACTTAACCATATTTTCATTAAACTTGTTTATCTACTAGGTTTTTTATTGTTAAATAAATTATTTTGCAATTTTTGTTATTTATTACTTTTAAATGTGTCCAAATGTTAAATATTTTATTGTACTACTTAAACAAAACTGAAGTTAACTCTTTTGTCCAGTTTTATTTTGTTTTTGTTGTTTACTTTTGATGTATTTAATTTTTATTTTTGTTTAGCAATATCTATCACAAATAAACAAAATAACTGTTTAGAAACAAAGGGAATTGGTTACAACTTTCGCTTATTGTGTTTTCCTTTTACAGCTTTGTTTATTATTTTTATATTAACAAAGATGTCAAATGCGTGCACGAGACATCTTAAATTGCACTAAACTAAATTGTTAAGATTATTACGACTCTTTGTTTAAATTTGTTGTTAGTATAAAATTAAAAATGGAATTCTTGTACTTAGTCGGCAGAAAGCTCTTTATAGCAATTTTGTTGAAGTAATTTGCAGCAAAGAGAGAACAAAATTACTAAAATACGACAGCTTTTGTTCAGGTGGGATGACGATCATTTGATGTCACTGTTTATTATTAGTTTTATTCCTAAAAGGCACAAAATAAATAAATAAAGTGAAACACGTTATTTCGACTGAAATTTCCAATGCAGCTTTAACGCCTGCCTTTATTGACGAAGGGAATTTATACTTCTGTCTGCACTAATGTTTTGCTTTCACTCACCTAATTATATTCGCTTTGAGTATCCTTTTCCGCAACTCTTTCGGGCCACGTCGGGCAGCATATCAGTTATCTGCTCCGATTGCACTTTCAGCACTTTCCGTACTTGCATTAGCCGGCCGATTTGCGCGGAGGTGCAGCTCCAGGATCCGGTTAGAGACTAAACCCAAAGGGTTTCTCTTTTTGCTATTGCAGCAAATAGCTGCGAAGGATTATAAATAAGCAAGAACGTGAACTTTCTCCTTTTTGAGTTTTATTGGCGTTTTACGGCTGTACCTCAGCCGTCGATTTCTAGATTCCGCCGCTTTTTATAGATGGGCCCGCAGCGAACCCTTTGTATTTATACAGCCTGCACAACTTTCGAATTTATTGCTTTATAGGCACCGCGTGGCCGAAAAGTCGCCGGGTTCCCTGCCCCTGCGAAAACGTGCCGTGCGAAAGGTGCGCCGAGACAAAGGCGGTCGCGAATCGCGACGCAGGCTGCGCTCTTTGAAGGTCGCCGGCTGGTTAAGGCCTGCCAATTTAGCAGATAATGTGCAATTAACGATTAATAACACGTTCGGCAATTAGCATTTGCACACAATGAATTTTGGCAATAATTAGGACCTACCTAATTGGCACTTTTTAACAGAAAAATTCTGTAAAGTGCGGCTCTGTGGGAATTTATTTGTGACGCTGTATATAAATTGTAAATATGACATTGTGTTTTAATAAACCCAAAGACGCAATTTGGAGTCTCAGTGACAGAATTCCTTGAATTATTACGGTAACATGGCCGTTATTTTTAAAATTCTACCTCAGATAATTTTTCTTTAGCGTAGAAAATTTTGGAGCTGTATTTGAGTCATCACTTTACAGCCAACATCATACGTGGGCAGTCTGAAAAGTTTTCAGCCTCGATATGAATCCATTCTGCTACTACATTCGTACATGCTTTGAAAGATACTTGTAAAAATTTTAGCCATTTTGGATGCTTAGTTACTGTTTGACAGTCGTTTGTATCAGTCGATGTCAGTATTTTTGTAAAAATGGAAAAAATCGAATACCGTGGCGTAATTAAGTACTTGCACTTGAAAGGCAATACGCCTATGCAAATTAAAGCCGACTTAGACGCCGTTTACGGGGATTTTGCCCCCATAATTTACCACAGTGAAAAATAGGCAAATGAATTTAAACGTGGTAGTACCAGCTTGGCTGATGATGAGCGTTCGGGACGGCTAACAACTGCGACCTCCACCGATAACATCGAAGAAGTTTATCAAATGGTACTCGACGACCATCACATCAAGGTTATAGAGATATCAGAAGCTATGGGCATATTAAAAAAACGCGTTTGTCATATATTGACTGCAGCATTAGGCACGGAAAGCTGTCTGTGCGTTGGGTCCTACACTTGCTCACTTTGAACCAAAAATACATTCGAATGAACATTTTCAAGGCCCTGCTTAAGCGGTTTCAGTAAAAGGAGAGGATCTATTTGCGTCGATTTATTACTGTCGATGAAACTTTGGGCCACCATTGTATTCCTGAGGCAAAGGAGCAGTCAAAACAGTGGACTGTGAAGGGTGAACCTGTTCCAAAAAAGACAAAGACGGTTTTACCGGCCGGGATGGAGACTGTTTTTTGAGATAGCCGGGGAATTTTGTTTGTTAACTACTTAGACAAAGGAAAAACAATAACGAAGTCGTACTACGCATCGTTATTGGACCTGTTGAAAGTAGCAGTTGCTGCAAAACGGTCCCATTTGGAACGGAAAAAGTGCTCTTCCATCAAGACAATACACCATCTCACATTTCAGCGGTCACCTGGGCCAAAATTTACGAATTGCAGTTTAAATTTATTAACCACCAAGCATATTCACTAGATCTGCCCCCTCCCCCCAAGGACTATTTGCTTTTTCCTAAGCTCAATGTTTGTCTCAGAGGACAGAAATGTTTATCAAACCAGGGCATCGTAACCGTAAACGCCTATTTTGCAGAACAAGAGTATCTACTATTTAGACGGGTTAAACAGGGTGGATCATCGCTGAAAAAGGTTTATCGATTAAAAGGAGACTATGTTGAAAAATAACATTGAATGTTAGAAAAAATACTTGTTTCTATGTTAAGCATCAAACTTTTCAGACTGTCCACGTAAATTGGTTTCTGTTTGTTAATATCCGTAGGTGCAATAAATTGTATTATTCGCTGCACTGTTGTTTTCTAATTATTGTTTGTTTTTTTAGATTTATGGTAAATCATTGGGAATCTATCACTATGTATGTTACTTCTTTGCATTTGCCAAATTACGCCAGAGTGATCGAGCGGTTGAGGCGCGGGCTGCGGTGCGGACGGACCCGGGTTCCATTCTTGGAACCATCTGATGCCTGGCGAGTGGCCTACTCAGTCACTAAAAATAATTGAGTACGCGCGTTATATTTAACAAGGGGTCGCCATTATTACCTCTTGTAAATTATGGTCGTCTAAGGCGCGGTGTTTGCCACATCGTCTCTCATCAAAGATGGTGCTGGCAGAGAGCCTTAACCTCTCAGTTCGCAAGCTGTGCTCCTGAGGCTTTTAAAGTCTTTCCGTTATTATTATTTTCCAAATGATCGTAGTGATTATTAAATTTAATTTTGATTTTTCCTATTTTTTCTTTTTATCTACTTACTGTGTTCCCTAGTTTGAGGTGGATACAAAATAATTATTTATAGAAAAATCATATTGGTCATCAAATATTTAGAAAAAGAGCGTCAGTAGACATTTTTTAAATTCATATTTCTTTTTAATTTTCTTCTGGTATGTTCATGTTCAAATGGTTGAGTTTCTCTTAGTTGTTTTATGTTTTACTCATTCTGTTTCCGGTTTTCTGTTTTTTATTTTATCGTCCTTATTGAATACACTTTATTTTATAGCATGGTATTGTTTTTAAACTGTTTTTAAATAAACAAATTACCTTTTTATCTTATCTTTGTTTTTAGTTTATTTGTTATTAGAGTTTATTTTTAGTTTTACCAGTTTTTGCTAGTTACCTGGACCATTGCTCGAATTTATTTGTTACTATAGGATTTTTCATTTACTTGAGTTTGTGTGTCTTCAGAAGTTAATTCTACTTTTGTCCAATTAGTCCTGTTACAGTTAATTTTTGTATATTCTGAACTAAGTTAGATTTGATGATAAAGGGTATTTCATAAAAAGCGCCGAATTTGAAATTTCAATAAATCAGTCAAATTTTCACAAAAGCAGTTATATATCACAAGTATGTTACTTGTGATTAGCAACTCATTTACGTGTGAAACACGACATCAAGCACTTCTACATCTGCAATGAGTCTGAAAGCATATAGGTACGCGTTGTTTAAAATTCATGGTAACTCTCTCGCAGATATCTGGCCCAATGCCTCCAATAATGCGTATAATTTCCGCTTTCAGTTCCAGAATTGTGCGTGGTTTGTTAGCGTATACTTGTGATTTCACAATCCGTCATAAGAATAAATCACATGGTGTAAGATCGTAGGACCTTGCCGGCCATTTTTGGCCATCGTGCAAAGAAATTACTCGTTCCAGAAATTTTTCGTGGAGTAAGGCAACCGCCTCGCGCGAAGTGTGGCAGGTCGTTCCATCCTGCTGAAACCAGAGATCGTCAATCGGCATATCTTTAAAGGTAGGCCACAACCGATTCGATTACGGTAACGTCCCCATTACTCCATCTACCCAAAAACCACACCACACACAGTCGTTTTTAGTGGATCCATTACATAGTCCTGGATTATACGGGGATTTTCATTTAAACCCGGCAGTTCTCTTACTTGACGAACCGACTCAAGTGAAAGTGGGCTTCGTCATTGAAAATTATTTTTCTTGTAAAATTTTTCGTCCACTGCCAGTTTCTCCAGTTTCTTCTGCCAGGAAATCGCCCCAGTTTCCCATAAATAGCAAACTTAAGTTGTTGCGTCAGCGTATTTTATAATATATGCGTACCAGTGGAGATCTTCATGAAAAATTCGATCTAACGAAGTTGTGGGAATGTTCAACTGCTGTGAATGTTGGTGAATCCATTTTTCAGGACATGTAAGAACACTGTCTTGCATAACAGCGATTTGTTGTTCTATCCGACGAGACCGATTCCGCCTAGGCGATTTCACCGGTCCCACTGAACCAGTCGACTCAAGCTTCTTAATTAGTCTTCGAACTGTAAATTTCTTGGGTGTTTCACTTCTGCCAAGAATGGTACAAAGTTTTCGCACTGTCTGCGTGGCACTTTCAACTCTTGGTAAAATGTTTTAACCACAAGAATCTGTTGTAAACCATGACGAAAATGAACCAAAATAAACTGATATACTGGAAAAACAACGGGTGCTAAATTAATCGAGGTAATGATTAATTAAAAAAAATTATAAAAACAAACTTGCGAATTTTTGTATATTTTCGGATTCTTCAATTTTATTTGTTAAATTAAACCTTTCTATTAGATGGCGTAATCGACTATTCCGTCAAAAAATAAAAATTTTTAGTAATAACAACTGTTTAGAAGATGTAAGTAATTAAGTAAATTGGTATTATTTATTTAACTTAAATTTATAATTCGTATTTTGTCAGTGATGTAATAGGATCAGGGGATGTATTATTTGTTACAACTGTTAGCCTATCTTTTTATTAGTATTGCTTTCCTTTTTTCACTTTTGGGGCGTACAGCTCTTAATCCTATTACGCTACTTTAGGCGGGAAACCTCTTTTATTCGAATACCGTCTTATTTATAACATTATTTCAGTGTGTATCCTTCAATCATCTTGTTGTGGTTGTGGACTGTTATTGCTTACTATTGTTTATTTCTCCTTTATCGTGTTTTTTCTACTCAGTTACTTAATTTTACGTGTTAATTGCATTTTTCGAGAATCCTTTAAACTGGAAATAGGTTACTACTAGTGACTTAATGTGAAACGGTATATTCTATAAACAATTCTAACTTCTAGATGTCTGTTTTATATTTATTTTTATTTGTGAACCTGCCGAACTGTAAAAAAACAATTTAAATAGGTCTATTTCGAAGGTAGTCACACAGAAACAAATTCACAATTAAGCGGCCAAGCCGTTCCGTAAAATACATGAGCATGCCCGTTCCTCAAGGCTGTAGCCGACTATGACAAAGGCAATATTAATTCCTTCATCGCATGTCCGCTTGAGATTAGCGGGCTGCAGAAAAAGCACTCCCAAGATTTATTTTTCCTTGATGGGGCTTTAAACACCTCGGCGATGGTGTGATACTAAACTGCAGGCGTAATTGCGCCTCATTTTAGTTTATGGTGAAATAAAATTATGTAAAGCTGCTGAAACATGCGCTAAAGTGGTTGAACATTAATTAAACGAGTTAATTGTGGGTAATGCGTTGTTAAAGCTGCCACTTCCTACGAAAGGTTGCAGCGGGCCCGCGGTGCATTCTTCGCAGTTCTGCAGTTTTTCGCGGCCGCGTTGCGTAACGATCTCAAAGGGGTAATTACCCGACACGCAGTATATCATATTGTTCCCTGAAAGCTATGCTTTTTGGAAATGCGAACTCTGAAATGTGCGCATAATGCAGCGCGCCATCTTACCCTGACCGTGTCATTTACTGGCAGGGGTTTGCAGGGATGGTTTCTGCTGATTTGAGAAAGAGGGCTGCTGTTCACGAATTAGGCCGGCTCGGTGGTCGAATAAGTATGGGAACTGTGCGCTGTTGTAATATTAGGCGTTTACTATATTTAAACAAATATTTAATTCCTAATTTGCTTAGAGCCAGCAGTCAAACCACCCTTTTATAAATATATTACAAATAAATAATTGATGATAATTTGAAAAGTTTTATTAAGAATAATTAAATATTTATTTTAAATGTCCTTATTGTAACAAATATTTTAGCATTTATTCTTTGTTGTTCGTGTCAATGCTGTGTTTGAGTTTCTTATTTTTACATTATTGTTTACGAAACTTGGATAAGTGGTTGGAATTATTCTTATTAAAATACAAACAAATATATTTTTCTCTTCCTAAAACCGAAAATTAGTACAGCATATCTGTAATTAAGATTCCGCATAATTAATTATGTAAAGAGTACTTGCTTGCAAGGAATGTGCCGTAAAACTATTTTTATCTAGGAATTACCCAGCTGAATCGTAAATATACATGTTCTATGTTAATTTGAACGCCATCCAAATATGGATGGAAACGGATAAATAAAAATACTATTGGCTACAAAGCAACACTAAAACGAATTTTTCAAATATTTTTTTATGTAGGTCAAGAGTCTATATATATATTTAACTATAGAATCATGGGCTAATTAATTTTTGCTTAGAAGTATGGGCCAATTCTAATTCACTTTGGGATCTAGGGACAAAAATTCCAAAGCAATTTAAATACCAGGTATTTATTTTAAGCCAGTCTGTTCATACTGAAAAATGTATTATGTTTTTAGATGTAGTTTTGTCAACTCTAAATAAATTGAAAGAACGATGCAGATTTTCATTGAACTATTCTGCTGGACCTGAGCATTAATGTTAGTATTTTAATCGTTAAAGATGAATATCTCTAATATTGTTCTTGGTTGGATTGCTTCAGAGCTGTTACAGCGACTGTCCTTTAATCGTCTATTTGGTACATTTGGTTTTTTTAATGTGTGTAATTAGAGAAAATACCTCGAATATATGATAAATGTAACTGCAAATTTCTGTAAAACTTTTAGAGTATTAGTTAGGTCAGTTTCTTTTAGCGAACAATTTACATAGAATGATTATGTAAATTATGAGTGAGCGTTAAATTGGTTATTTTCATCTAGTTTAGTTTAGTCGTTTTATTGGATGAGAAAAATCCTCTTTGAACTTAATATAAACCTATGTTGTCCCGAGTGTAGGCAAAAATACATATTATTTGATAGAAAGAATGCACTAATTATTAAACTTGTTAGTATAAAGAAGATAGGCTCATATCTTTTATATTATTTACAGTTTATTGCTATTTTGTCATTTACATCATTTATACAAGGTACATGATCATAATCACCATTATTTTAATATTTACATCTTGATTTATTGCAATGGTATCCTTTATCGACTCTCGCATCTATGTGTTTCTATAAGAAAATCTTTGATCGATACGTTTTTTAAGCAAGTTCTGGTTTCCCTGCTAGCCACAATACACTATGGCGTCCAGCAGGAAGGTGTTACGTTCTTAAAAAACCGTCTAACACAGACATTTTTTACAAAATTTTAATTTTAATTTTTTCCAGAGTTACACATAGAATGCCTTTCAAGAGACATGAAGAATAATCGAAAAGAATGTAATTCAGGTGTAAGAAATGGCGCCATCCAAGTGGCGGGTGTTCTTGACCGGGCATTGTTGCAGGCGGGTGGAAAAATTTTCTATCAAGCATAGCGTGTGGAATTGCTCGAATTTCTCGAGTTATGGCTTCCGAAAGAGCTTCAGGAGTCCGTGGTTTCTCAATGTGAACTTGAGCTTTCAGGCAACCCCGTAAAAAGTAATCACATGGCGAAAGATCCGGTGATCGAGAGGGCCACTTCCTATCCCCGTTCAATGAAATGAGGCGCCCTAGAAAATGTTCCCTCAAAAAGCCATAGATTTTTTGAGGTATGGCAAGTAGTCCCATTCTGTTGAAACCAAACCCTATAGAGGGCAATCCGATGTCTACTCAATTTCAGTTACTCTCTCTCTATTAGGGGCCTTTTTGTAGATTAGTTTCTGACCACTACAGGCAATTTTGTTTGTTTACAGCGTCCGATAAGTGAAAAGCTTCATCTCTTGTTATCAGAATATCAACGTTTCCAGCATCGCTTCTATAAATGTAAAGCGCCGTACAGTCATTTTTCCTTAGTTCTTAAACTACCATGATCTTGTAAGTATAAAAATGGAGGCCAAAGTGCAAAATTTGGCGAGCTGACCTGTCTAATATGCGTAAAGCCCGAGGGTGTTATACCGCTGAACTCTTTTGATGTTTTCTGGTGTTTTAACGGTCCTATCATCTCCCCGAATTGTTTCGAGCTCCTCTCGTTCTGAATCTGTTAAACCATTGTAGTACTGTTGGGTGAGATGGGACGGTACCGTGACAACAAACATTGAAGTGAGTTCGAATGACCGGTTGCAACAAAGGTGTCGTATCGATGCATTGTTTAATCGTTCATGGCTACTAACGAGTATATAGCAACGGTTGCGCATGCGCCAATTTTTCTATCTTCCTAAAAAACGTAACAGCCCTCTGCCCAACCCCGTACCTATAATTTATTGCTAAGTGTGTAGCATATGGTTCAAACGTTTTTGGCCTGATAAACAAACGCACTAGAGTTCGATTGGAGATTCTAGTTGGGTTTTCGTAATGTCATAGAACCTAAAGAGCAAGTACTGGTTTTGGTAGAGCACCTCGATTAGACTTTCGCTTTGATGAGGAGAGGAATTGTGATTTGGAGTCACGAGATGCTCTAACTACTAGTTTATTTATCTACTTTTTCAATTTGGGGAACAGTACAGATGGACTATTTTAGATGATCTGAAAATTTTGTTTGGTGATTAAAATTAGATTATTGGTACCACTTAAAATGATTCATCCATCATTGGTACCTGTTTAAATTTGTTAGCTTTAGGCGTGCGGAATTGTTTTGCTTAGAATATCTGCTTGGAATTCCCTGTTCTTTAAATGTCTAACATTATCTCGGAATTTTAGATCTGTACTACTGCTTTTAAAATTGTAGCACCAAGAAGAAATGCAGATTAACAACTAAAACTGTGCAGATTAATTTTATAGTGTAAGACAAGTAAATGCTTAAATTTACAAAATATTTGTATGTATATATAAATTTTGTATGGCCCCTTCTTGGGCTTTTGTGAGCCATTCTTTTATTCTTCTTGCCATCGAATGTTCCAATTCCTAACTCATTTACTTTTTTAGTTTAGGGAGCGCCGAGTAAATTTGTGTGCTGTACAGATGGAGCATTCACCAAACGATTTAAAAATTTCTTTGTGATTAAAATTAGATGATTGACAACAGCATCCACTTAAAATGATTTATTTGAATTTGACATAGAATTAGAAACCCAAGAATATTTGCTTAGAAGTCATATTGCGGTTTTTAAAGTTTATTAAAATTGCAACAAGAAAAAATGCAAATTAACAACTAAAATTTTGCAGATGTATTTATTAGGATAAGACAAATAAATGACAATTTACATTTATCCATTTACGTATGGCTCCAATCATCTCTATTCTTTTTGGCATCTGAATCAAACAATACGTTCCCACAATTCAGCTAGATTCATAGGAGTTCATGAATAACGTAGTATCTTTTGCACAACGGTATTCACACGTGGTCTTGTTGGAAGATAGCTTGGTACACCTTCTGAAGCAAAGGAAATACTACGGACTGTAAAACCGCGTCATTATAGGTCTGACTAGTAATTTTGCATCTAACTGACAGCTCCAGATATCGAAATATCCATAGTTGGCGTTCTACGCCTTTCTTCACGTCTACGTGTTAATGTCTGACCATCGTTTCGGTTTAAATTTATCAGGAAAGACAACTCTATATCACTCGCGTGTCTATAGACGCCTTTCTGGTGCCCATTTTAACCTTCATCAGTGGTAATCGCGTGAAAGGCTGTTGTGTTGTTAGTTCCATTGCAAGTAATGACTCGAATAGAAAGACAGTATAATGGTTCATCATTATTGAGTAAGGATGCTTGAAGTCGCACTATGGTCTGTAATCGTCACAGTACTGCCATGGTGACCAATTCTTCGGGCTATTTTCTGTAAAGAAACATCCACCTCATGTAGGCCAAAAGTGCGTTTCCTTTTAAATTCGCTAACTTGATAAATTACTCTTTATCAATGACGTGGCATTCTTCCTAATTATAACCAAGTTTTGGATAGATAATGGTTTTCTAGTAAAGTATGTCTAATTGAATATAAAAGTTTCAATGCAATTTAATTTGTTTTTAATTATGCTGCAATGTCAATAGACAGTAGTATGGAACGAAGACATCACGAGGCTTGACGATTGCTTTGGACAGTTTTGCTTCGTGATAACACCATCGTTATTCTGATTAGGACACTAGTTACCAGCTTATGTTTATAAAGAGGATGGTTATGGTGATCGTAACTATTAGTTGATGAGTATACATCTTTATACATACTGTAAGTCATCCACGATAATGACCATTTTGAAGTACAGTTTCTTTGCATTTTCACTAGTCTCCTTCACTATGGAATTTCTAAATGTTTAGAGATTCAAAACTATAAACGAATAGAGAACTCCCCTAACTTTGGAGGTATTTTAAAAAACTCAATTTGCAGATACTCTAATAAATAAGTCAGGCAGGTATTATCAGTATGCGCTCTAATTACATTATCTTTTATTCGTGGACATATTTTTAATAGCTTTGGGAGATCTTTTGATAGGCGGAGGATGCTTTACATAGTTCATGTCGAACTTATTCTAATTGATTGCAGGTTTTAATTGTGAATCTTTCTTATTAAGAATTCAAGATGACGACACTAAACTGTTAAACGGAAAATTAAACAATACTGCATTTGTTCAATTTATTCATCGTTGACATCACATACTACATACATATTGTAGCTTATAAATATACCTATATGTTCAAATTGTTTTTGAATGTCAGACGTGGTGGAGCCGATTTTTAAATGGCTGTATGAGATTTAATCAAAGAAATTAAGTAGTAGATTTGCCAAATATAAAATGTTTGCTAATGTTGTATGGTTTTATCTCTTATGATTTTGGGTGTAATGGTTTAAAGTTATAATATATTATACTTATATGGCTGCTTGTGGAAACGTCGGCCGGTAGGATATGGTTCTTTTAAATAATGGTGAAATGCATTTTGACTAGCTTAGTAATTAGGACATTTATAAATCAAGAAGGGTAGTCGAATCTTCCATTTGCAGCATGCCGTTCATTAGCGGGGCCTCATTAAAGTAACACCCAGCACACTGTTGTTGCGGAATCACTTCCTTGACGAAAGCGAAGCTCGCCGGAGCCGTGAACAACCGGGCCATAAATACGTTGGCCGTCCACCAAATGCTCCCTAATTATACAGTGCAGCTTTTCTAATCAAGGAATTGTTGGAGTCGCACGGATTCCAGGTTCGGCGCGGCGCGGAACGGAGCCTCCGACCGGCAGATAATTAAAAGTTCGAAAACGAGACTTATTATTAAGATTCTTTGAAGAATACATAATGTAGCCTTTTTACTCGCTCGCCGCCCCGCCTTGACGCGGCGCACTAATTTATGGGTGGAAATAATGAGATTCTAACAGCAAGCCGGGCCGGCGAGCGCCCATCTGATTCATCAGTCGCTGTCAGGGCCGCCATTTTGAATAATATACACGTAATTTTATTGCGTTATGAATAAATTCATTCGAATTGCTTGTTTGTAATTTTCGGCTTTAATAGCGTTCCTATCCTAAATTTGGCGGGACATATTTTACGGCGGCTTGTCTAATATCCACTTCATTATTGGGCCACAAATCCTCCGTTTTATGGCCGCCTGCAACCCGATACCGCCAATGACGGATTGATAACGAAGGCTTCCGACATGCAATTCCAAGCCAGATTTCACGGATAATTCATCGAGTGCATGGCATACAGAGCTAAATTGACTTTTGCCGTACATCGGAAAAGGTACAAAAAGCGCTAGTTATTTAGTTCTGTTGCCGGCAAAAAGGCTGCGGAATCTTTAATTGGCGCCCATATTTCGTAAATTACTGAAATATTTCTGCTGAGACGGAATTCTCGGAATCGGAGTTACAGATTAGAATCAATTAAAAATTCCCATGCTTGACAGACATTCAGAACGGACATGCCATTTTGCCCGCTGCACCCAGTAATCAAATTGCTAATTAATTAACGTTAATTAAGGCGCACGGTTTCAATTAGATTAATTGTTTCATTTCTAATGCAGATCTTCAAGCTTTATGGTTCTTACAGAAATGTGTCACGTACGGGGAAGGTTCCATAATTTTTAAGAATTGTCCTCAGTTATATTTTAGCTTTATTAGATTTGTTAGTGCTCTGATAACATTCTCATGTAGATTAATTAAATTATAGGAGTTACGTAAGCGTTACGCAAAGGAAAATACTGTTTTTTTATTCATTAAAAACTCAGTTGGGGATTTTTCCTCGTTTTTATATTCGGATTGCCGTAAATTCATCTAAAGTACGTACTGCTGCATCTAAGCGTCAATTCATTTTTGAAATCCTTTTTTGCTAATTAACTCGCTCTCTGAGTTCCGATCGCTGTTGAAAAACTACTAATTTGCAGAATCGTTCTGTGGGTTACATATTAAGCGCGATTTTTATGTGAATTTGTAGTTTCTGCTTGACACAAATGGGGAACGCTGGTGTTATATAAATATTAATGGGATTTATAAAAGGGTAACGAATTATGTGGGTTTAATTGGAACCGTGATTTCAAATTAGCTACTCGCCGCACACCAGCACACGCGTGTTTTGTAAATTGTAAAATATCTACTTGAATTGAACATTGTGTTTACACTTGCTACGGTTTAAGAGGTAAATGGATTATTTATTTATTCTGCTATTCGCTCTCAACAACAGCAAGGCGTTTGTATTTAGTATGTTTTTTTAATTTAAGCAGTAAAAAATACATATAATCTTTGCTAGTCAGTACTGAAGTTGGCGTTTAGGTGATGACATAGCAATGGCTTCACTGGCTTAGAAAATGGTTAATCGAAAAGCTGCCCGTCTTATACACTTGAGAGCAAAACAATCTACTCACTAGCTGCACCTGCATTTTTCTCTCCTGTTTCAGTCTAAGGAAAATGAAAATAAAAATATTAACATTGTAGGAGTATCTTTATTATTGAGCTTTAAAAAACTGTGGCTATTGCAGTAATCGAATGCATCACGAATGGGGTTTTACGAATCTTGCTAACTGGAACGCACGCGTATGACGACGGTGAACGGCCTACAGTACGCTTGCAATCTGATAATTCATTTCAGTCACTTATCCGAAATTGACGTAAGTAAGTGATGTAAGTGCTCGAGTGATTCGCAAGAAAATGGATAGCACAGCCGTCGAAGCAGCCAGGCAGTTGGATTGTTGAGAGAAGGCGTCAGTCAGAGGGCCGTGGCCAATCGACTAAATCAGCTGTGTCGAGAGTGTGCCGTCGGTACCGGAAAACCGGTGGCCACATCCGCCGGCAAGAAGGGGCCGTAGGCGCGTGACAACGGAAAGAGATGATTGATTTCTCTTCTCATTATCCTCATAAATTGACATATGACTGGCGTTGACCTCAAGCAAAAGCAGAGGTATGGTCACCAGCGCTTGGTCAGTGAGAAGAAGACTTAAGGCAGCCAACCTGACTCCAAAAAAGGCAGCTACGGGTCTCAAGCTAATTGCAGTCTAAAAGTAAAGGCCACTAGAATTTGCTCGCGAATATCTCGATTGGAACATCGCCCATTGGAATCAGATATTATTCACCGATGTGTCAAGGATGTGCCTACATAGCAACTACAGGAGACGTCGGGTCTATAGAAGTCCAGGGGAGGGGCGATTTGCTCATTCCTGTATTCAAGAAACTGTTGCATATGTAGGTAGTTTTTACATGTTCTGAGGGGGCATTTTTATGCCAGGAAAAACTGAATAGGTTTTTATGCCTAGTGGAAGACGCAGAGGAGGTTTTACAGCGGACCGCTATATCGGGGACATTCTGGAGGAACATGTTGTTCCACTTGCGGGATTTGTTGGTGAGGACTTTATGCGAATGCACGACAATCCGCAATGCTACACCGTGCAAGTGACACTCTCTACCTGGCTGACGTCGGTATACCAAAAATGGATTGGCCTCCGTGTAGCCCAGACTTGAATCAAATAGAGAATGATTGGGATGAGTTTAAGCGAAGAATCAGGGTCAGAAATATTGCACCAGGAAGCGTGATGGAACTGAGAGCGGCGTTGATTGAAGAGTAGGAAGCAATCCTTCAAGACACCATAGGAAAAGTCATTCGATCCATGTGTAATCGCTTAGAAAGTTCAATTAGGAGTAGAGGTGGCATCACCGTATATTGAAAAAGTTATTAAATTAATTTCAACTGAAGATTTCATTTTTTCCCTTTCACCTCTTTTGTGTTACACATATTCTTAGGCCCATAACTTTGTCAGAACAGGTTCGATTTCATTCAAAGTAGTATAATTTAAAACCACAGTTTTTCAGCTTTCAAACAGTACACTGAACTTTACTTGCAATGCTATCGGAGTGGATACACATTCTCTCAAATCTTGAGCATGTTGCTGAGTCGATTGTTTTACTCTTAAGTGTTTGTGACAGAAGATTTTATTGTAGAAGTTACATTATCGCACAGAGCCTGATTGTAGTAGAAGTTGAACTTCTGGTTTTTTAAAAGATCTTTAACTCAATGGAGGACATAGTTTCTTACAAACTACAGAAAATGAGTTTGTTCTGTACGAACAATCAACTTCTATGATGGAATATAGAGTAGCTAACCCGTTGTCTTTGCCTTGTAGGCTTTTCAGCTGGATGATTGGTAATGGGGAGGGAATTGAGTGTACAAGATGTGTAGAAGGACTTGATTGTGTCAAGTTTACTTTTGATGGGTTAGTTAGTGGAAAAATTTGAGATCTAAATTGCCGTCTTCAGGCTCATTTTCATCACGTGTTTGTAGAGTTTCTCATAATTTACAACATATGTGGTTGAACGTCTTATCAAAAAGCTTTATCAGTCACCTTTTAGAAGGTCGTGGAGTGGCCGAGATGAAAGTAATTTAGGCAATGACGGTGGAAGATTAGATAATATTTTGGTTTGGAAGCTAAGGTTTTATTAATGTCTATTAATGAATATGTTGACTGTTTACAAAATCTTTAACACGTTAGTCCAACATCACATTCAATATAAAATTGCTGGAGCGTGACAAAGGGAGATGGTGCCAGGAAAACAAGCGTTCGCATAACTAAAAAATTATTGCTATTATAAATTTAATATTAAAATTGGAACCAAATAGTTGATTACTGTAAATCTGAGTAATAATAATTAAAAAACGTTTAAATAATGGTGTTCTCTACACCTAACTGTAGGAGAGGTACAGATTATATTCATCATCATCATCATCATTAGCCATCTTCGGTCCATTTCTGAACATAGGCCTCTTTCATAAAAGGTAGCGAATAGGTACTTCTTTGCGACCCCGGTAAAGGACAGACCTATTTCAGGGGGTGGCGACCCTGCCTACGTGAGCTCTTGATTATCCTCCGCCTCCTATAACAGGAGGAAATCAAGTCCCTACCCAAAGTCCTATCATACCTAACAAAATTTACCGTAACTTATCCTAAACCAACTCACCAACCCGCATGGCAAGCGTGGTGTTTTAATACCAAAATACCTTTCATGATGATATTAAACCCTAAGGAAAACGGCCGGGTTAGCATGGTTGAGAAAGGCTCAAAATCCTGAACACAGATTATATTATTATCTATTAAATAATGGTTAAAGTAATTTTTTTTTCAATGGCAACTGCATATTACGCTATCAACGTTTTTGAGAAGCAGATTTATTTACAATGATTTTAAGTGCTTTATTACAAGAAATGGACATAATTTATATGTAAAGCATACAATATTAAAGACAGTATGTTAATAATCAAAAATCCGTTATGCAGAAACGTAATCGTTTATTATAACACTGCTAAATAACAATTGCAAATGTTTCAAATATTACATGCGTTTCCTTATTTTATTATAAAAATGAGAAAGGTTTTATACAATTATAATATATATATATATTAATATTGTATTGATTTAATAAATACTATTTAGTATGTTTTAAATTGCGAAGTGCCTTATTTTGCGATTAATTGTACAAGGAAATAAACAAAAAATATGAATACAACAAAATATTTTTCCCGTCTAGTGTATTATTGAGTAACTGATAAATTTGCTATATTACCTATTACTTACAGTGATATAGAGCAAGCGAAAATTTAATTCCATGGTAACAGTTTTGCATGCAAGTGCAGACTTACGGAGAAAAACACAGATGGCGCAGTAAGCACTGCTTTAATAATAAAAAAAATACACAAGGTCTGCATTGATACGTTAAATATATATATACTTTGCCTTTTTTTATTATTTATGAAATTAAACGACTCCAATTAGAATGAATTTTAATCGATGTACTTATAAACTTATAACAGTGCATAGGAACTGTTTAATGTTTTTCTTAAATTCTAAATCTGATATAGAACTATTAGGTTTGTAATTTATATATATTAACAAATAATAATCAATTAAGTATGATAACTGAAAAACAAGAAATAAATGAAAACAATGCAGAAAAGTGTAGCCAGAGCAGAACAACTAAACGTCACAGCTGTTTCAGATTTATTGTTTAAGTAAACTAGTAATCGACTTTGTATGCCCCCCACTCGCTATACACCTAACAAATTCCACAGGATATGCCGCAAAATGGCCCATAGTGCTGTATGTTTTGTTTAGTTAAAGCAGAACAGTTTTGTATTAGCTTTCTATTTCTATAATATCAATAGTGGAGTAATAAAAGGCACAAAGTTACAAAAATTCCATTTATGTATGTTGACTAAAAAAGCAAATCATACGCAATGCAGTTTATGAGGTTTAAAAAAGGATGAAACGAACGAAATAAGAATAATTCTTCTTACAAAAATAAAATTTAACAGGGAGTACGAGTTAATTTCTCCAACTTGAGTACTGTAGAATTATCTCTCATTGTCAGATTATTCTTGTTATATTTATTTTACGAAACGAAATGTATTATAAGATAATTAGTATATAGCATAAAGATTTCCTCAAAGAATATTGGTATTATATGTATTTTATATTTTTAAATAGCTAAAAATGACGATGCAAAGAGGGCGAAAAGAAGATTATATACATAAATGGAGAACAGCAACATGAATTAGAACGAAAAACTTTTGAAAAAGAGTGGAGAGTTTTAAAAAACATAGTGGAAGAAAGCGCTAATGCAGTTGTAATGAAGAAAAGGGAGGAAATAATGGTATAATTGTAAGTGCAAAGTGTAAAGCAGTCATAGTTTAGGATAAAGGAGCTACAGAAATAATACAGGCAAAAGAGGCATTCAGCAATAGCAGTGAATAAAAAATAAAAGGAAAACACAATAATAGAATGAAAAAAATAATAAGAGAAGGGTGAGGAGTTTTAGAAGCTTATACAGAAACAATAGCTGGTATAAATAAGGAACAAGCAAGGAAATATATGCTTGATACACAGAGAAGCAATAGATATATAAATTCAGTACTAATTGGTATATTCTAAAGCCTAATTTCAACACAAATTAAGTATGAAAGAGGAGGAAAAAGGAAATTAGATAAACATCATGGAGCAATTTACCAGAATTGTACAAAAAATGAAAAGCAGTAAGAAGTGAACGTGTAAAAATGCCAATAAAGTGTTATGTGAAATAATTTTTATATTAATTTAAAGAGTGTAGAATGTGTTCAGTATGCAAAAAAAACAATTAACAAAAAACTATACACCAACATCAATTATTCGCGTGGGGTGCAAAATTTTAGCAAACTCAATAAACAGTCGAGTCCAGGAAGAATTTATCTACAAAACAGAGGAGTGCTAAGCAGATTTTAGAAAAGATAAATCAGTCTTAAAACAGATCGAGGAAATATCAAAAGAAGGATATTCGAGTGTCTGCAGATTTCAAACGAGCTTATGACATAGAAAAGAGGAAAGAAATAATATAAGCAATGAAAGATTTACAATATAAGAGAATGCTATTACAGAACCAAAATAACATGGTCAAATTTAGAGAACAAATTGTTGGGAATAATGTGGGATTTAATCAAGGTAATCAAGACTTTTAGATGGACTTTGCAGAAATACCACTTAATTTCAGATATCTTTATGGTGCAAGTAAAAAATGTCCCCGTACTTTTTCATTTCGTGCCCCCAAACCACAAAACCACCTCATGTTCAAAATTTATTAAAGGAGTGGTGGAAACAATCAAAATTTGGGCTTACTATTATAAACTTCAGCATGGTGGTATGGCTTTCCTGGGATAATTGTCAAACACCTTGTATGCTTAGGTACAGTCCAAAATTGGAGACAATCGGATCTATGTTCAACTCACATCATATTACGATTAGATACTGCAAGAGATCTTTTAATATAGCTATAAAAGATGTTGAAGTAAAAGTGGCATAAATACAGAAGATGAATCTATGATCTCATTATTTTTTATCAATTTTTACGTAGATGATGTAACACTTTTAATATGAGGTTAACAAGAGCTGACAACATTTAAAAAAGGGATGATTCAAATGTAAGATAGGTAGATTTGATAAAAAATATGGCAAAATAAAACTATGTGCTAATCAGGAGTACGATGGAGGAAGAAATACAAAAATATTTCAGCGTAGATAACAAGTGATGAAAAGCAGGCCATTGAATTAGGTATAATTATGACAGCAGGTTCAAAGTGTGCAGTGTTATGCGACAAAACTACGCGATAAGACTAATATTTGTTTTTGGGGGTGAGACATGGAGATGTAGAAGAATTACACACATGGGGAAGATAGAGGAAGTTACGGAGGACTAAAGGAAATTAAACTTGGAAGAAAAGGACAAACAAGGCACTAGAAGAAATGTATGAGAAAAATCACATAAAAAAGCAATAAAATGCTTAGAACATGTTTGGAGAAGACAGGAAGGTAACATTACTTGCAACTTTTTTTTTACTAAAACCAGCAGGATGATAAAGAAAAGGATTTTAAAAATTATGGTCAAATGAACTTAAGGAAGCTTTAGAGGAATTAGACTTTCAAAATGGAAAACACTTTATAATAAATAAAAAGATATTTAAAGAAAACAATAGGCAAAATATGATATCTGTTGAAATAGGAACCCTAAGAATTACAACAAACCATAACAAAAATTAAAAAACCTACAAGTACACATTACAAATAAAATATAAAATGAGTTTATTAAAAAGGAAATAGTAAACCGCTAAAGAAGAATTCCAAACTAAACCATATTAGAAAAGATCCTAGGGAAGATACTTTTTAACGTGATGGAAAGATAAGATGCTTTAAATACTGTAGAAAAGAAGAATGATAAGGTGTAGAAATAGAAAAAAGGTAAAAGTAAAAAAAATACATGAACGCCGAGTAAAGATTGTAATAATTATATATTAATAGCTTATAATATCTATAAATTTAATAAGTATCGTTAACAGTAAATGCTTTATTGAATAATACAGAAGATGAAAAAATGGAAATATAAAGAAAATGGATAACTAAAACGAAAATAAAGAATAATAAAATTAATAGCAGTTCTATTACTCCTGTGGATTATTTTGTTGCTCCTTATTTTAATATTTATTGGTTTATATTACAGTGAGTTCTCGAAGAGTCAAATAACTTTTTTTACACTATTATCTTCAAGCTTTTTTATTGCCTTTCATATTTGTTTATCAGGAACGCTAAAGTATTCTTTATTTTTTGCTTTGACTTTTGTTTCGTATTTGTTATTTCGGTTATCATTCTATTTAAATTTATTATATTGCTCGGAGGCATTTATTTTTCTAGATATTTATCGAATTTATTTATGCCTCTAAGCATCATTAGTTATTTTCTCCTTAATGTTTGTTAGCTACCATACTCGATCGAAGATATCAAACTTAGCGAGCTTATTTTGTTGTGTATTCGGAGAATACCGCTCAGTTTGAGTTTGCCGAAATAAAAAGTTTTTTATCTCTTCCAATCTCTTTCTGCTGTAGTTTTATTTTCTTTTGGTTGCAACTTTGTTTTCCTAGGTTTTGCTGATATTTACGCTTTTTAATATGCCAGTTTTAATTTTTCTTATATATGTTTTCATTAGTTAGCGAATTTCAGAAAACTTATCAGTCGATAGGATTTGTTTTGTTTTAATTTTTTATTTTCTATTTTACATGTATTAACTTTTTTTTTAATATTTTATGTTTCACCCTTTTGTAGTGTTTTTATTGATCTTTATATTTACCTTATATTTTTAACGGTTTCTGTATTTGCTATTTGAATTTGGAACGTCGCTTCCAAGATGACATTGTTTTGGCTGCCTTTTCAATGCGACTTTCTGAGTAGATACATGGACTGTTAAATTTTAATTATGGTTTTATAGAAATGCACCTTGTCCTTCCGTGAATATTGGAAAGATTCATACTTTTTATGTATCAGTCCAACCTAATTTTTTGCAATTTTTTATATGTATTGGATATTTCTGCATATATCAGTATGTACATTTGCACATTTCCTCTGTACCTTTGTTGATGGTTTCGGCATCCTAATCGCCACCTTGTTGTCTCACCAATCATTTTTATAAAAATTATTTCCTGTCTAGCTATCGTTAGTCAGCCTTCCTTATGCCATAGTTTCTTTTCACATTTGTTTAGCATATTCATACCACGTTAATATTTCTGCTGATACAACTACAATAATTTTCATGTTCACTTCTGGTCGTCTTATATCTTCGCTACTAATTCTGTTACTTTATAGCTTTGTTTTTCTGCCATAGTTTGCTTTATATTGTGGGGTAAAGCTGTCGCGTGGCTCGTTTACAGTGTGTAAATTCTACTTTTTATTTTACATTCGATATCTTCATTTTCACTTAGCTGTAGCTAGGTGTTTATAGGTTTCTTTTTCTTAATTCTACCTCCATAAATTTCTAAATAATCCTCTATATACATCTGTTATATTTTTGGCACATTTATATTTTAATTTTTTAGCATATATTGAGCATTTAACTAGTGTGCATAGAAGCTAATTGTTAATGAAATGGATTTTCGATACTGTAGACCTCAATTTAAGTAAATTTCGAATAGAATAAATACTACTCTCTTTGTTTTGATATTTCAATTTTTTCTTTAATTTTGATTCGGCTTCTTGTGTCGCCATATATTTCTTAATTTGTATAATTTTTACTTATAGTTGCCCATAATTTTACCTAGGGTACGTTGTATTCTTCTTCTTCTTTGACACGACAGCCCTTTAAAGGGCCTTGGCCCGTTCCACAACAGTTCGCCATTCCTGCCTATTCTGTGTAATCAGGCGCCACCTTTTGATCTTCAAGGCTCTAATATCTTCTTCGACGTCGTCGCACCATCTCTTCCTAGGTCGTCCCCTTAAACTCCTTTCCTGTGGCTTGTTGTCAAAAGCCCTTTTGGGAGACCTTTCCTTCCCCATCCTCTGCACGTATCCCAGCCATCCAAGTCGTTGACTTTTGATAGTGGCCACTATATCGGGTTCGTTATACAGCTCTTTGATTTCGTGGTTTGTTCTTATTCTCCACTCGCCTCTATCGTTTATTGGACTGAAAATTCTCCTCAAGATTTTCCTCTCAAAAGTTCTTAATCTGTTCTGAGTTGTAGCTGTTAATACTCAGGTTTGTGATGCATAAGTAGCTGTTGGTCTTATAATTGCCTCATGTATTCTTAATTTTGCCTTGTGCGATAGGTTACGTGATTTGAAGACGTGTTGTAGTGAGAAATAGCATTTGTTTCCTGCACAAATTCTGGCTTCTATTTCTATATTTGTATTATTAGTGTTTGTTAATATTCTCCCTAAATATTTAAAATTCTGCACCTCTTCTAGGGTTATGTCACCTATTTGTAAAATTTGTTGCTGTTGTTGTTGCCTTCTTCTTTCCTCTCTTGTTTGTATCATTTTTGTTTTTTCAACATTTATCTCTAAGCCTGCTAACCTCGATTCCTTTTTTAGTTCCTGAAAGGCAACTTTTACTGCATCTGATGTTCTTGCAAGGATCACTACATCATCCGCGTAAGCCAGATATTGAATTGATCTATTGTATAGACTACCCCTGGGTTCCAATTAATCACTTTTATGCATTTCTCCAGTACGATGTTGAAAAGGAGAGTTGAGATTGGGTCTCCCTGTCTCAAACCTCTCCTGACCTCAAAGCTCTGCGATACTCCCACTGTGGTTTTCACCTTACTACTGGTATTCTTTAGGGTCATTAGAGTAAGCTTAACTAGTTTTTGTGGTACCCCTATTTCATACACTGCTGCTTCTAAATAGCTTTGATTTATACTGTCATATGCTTTATGGTAATCTATATAGAGTTGGTGAACGTCAATATTATATTCATAGGTTTTTTCCAAGATCTGTCTAATAGTGAAAATATGATCTATGTTCGATTCTGTTTGCTATGATGGCTGTCATTATCTTGTACCCTGCACTTAGTAGTGATATACCTCTATAATTCTCACAGTCCAGCCTATCCCCCTTCTTATAAATTGGGCATATTAATGCGCAACTCCATTCTTTTGGCATCTCTTCCGTGGTCCATACCATATTTATCAGCTTATATAGTTTTAATGGTTTTAATAGCTTTATGGTTCTTAAGCCCTTGTATTCTTCTTCTAATATAATCCAGGGTCTGGCGTTCTATATTTAGCTGTGGGGCAAAGGGCTGTGTATCTATTGTGACTTCTCCTTCTTCGTTTTCTCTGTTGTCTAATTCCTCTTTGAAGTATTCCGCCCATCGTTGTAGTATTTTATATTCCTCTCCCACTAGCTCTCCTTCTTCGTTTCTTACGCATGTTGTACTAGCTTGAAGCTGTTTCTTACTTTTCTTCAGTTCTTCATAAAACTTTCTACTACGTTGTGTTTTCCGCATATCAGCAAATATGATGTGTGTCGTCGTCTCATATTAAGTGTTTTTAGGAGCTGCCGAAGGCAAAATATGTTATAGAGATGCAAACGTTTTGCTTTGCATTTTTATTTTAATCGATTGTTTTGTCTCTAGTTTTGTGTGCAGCTTTTATAGACCCGTTTTTTCAGCCTCCTGGTTAGGAACACTCTTTACAACTTTTATGGGAATGCCACGTACTTTTTGCTTAGTTTCATTACTTGTAATTGTTTCTGTAGTTATTACTGTTTGCAATTAGTTTATTTTCGATTCCTTCTTTAAAGTGTTTGATAGCAATCTTACACTTTTATAAACTTGTTGGGTATATTTTGCATTTTTTTTTGTTGTTTTAAAGTTTTTAATTGTTACTATACTATACTTGACATGGTATCTGTGCAAACTAATCTAATCGTATTTTTTCAGAAATTTTGTGGCAACATTACATTGTTATTGGCTTTTTTCCTAATCCTTACATATTCTTTTTTGGCATCTTTTTATCTATCAGTGACCGAATTTTCATCGGCAGAAGCCTTAAGGAATAATGCCGGGTCCGGGGAAAAAGATTTTTAGCGGCCCCTCAATACTTTAGTTGTATCTTTACGATTAATAATGTTAAACAGTTGTTAAATAATATTATACTAAAAGTCAAGATCACTTTTACAGCTCATATAATAAACCAATTTAAACTGTTACTGCCTTATACTATCCTACATGTGAATGTACAGGTAATGCGAAGTGTGCCCCAAAAATAACACGCCAATGTCAACATAATGAAAACAGTTTCGTGAAACTGCAATGAGAGTGAAGTGTAATAAGCATGTATGAATGGGAGCAACTTGGATTGGTAAATCTGCATCCAATTTTATGCGAATCTGTAACATTTGCTTACAGAACGGACAAGGGCCTGGTACAAACGATTCAGAGATGGATGAGAATCTGTTATAAGTAATTCACGTTTTAAAAGACTACTAACATGGAGATCACCAAAAAATCTTTAACTTGTGCGGTCTACAATCGGCAAGGGTTAGCAATTGATAGTCCAAGAACTAGAAGATGAGTCGGAAGTTCCAAACATTTTGACGGAATATCTTGATATGAAATGTGTTGCGGAATAATTAGTTCCCTAACGCGATGGTTAAGACTACTACAAATGAACCAAATTTCTCAAAAAGATCATAACCGGATCATGAATATCTACAATTCTAAAATAATAGCTCAGTTGCCCAATAGAACTCCCTTGATTTGCCACCCCGAAAAAGCATGCTTACTTTGAAGGTGGCTGAGACTACGTACGATGTTTCTTGTATCTATATTTACTAAGCTTGTAGGTATTTTGTTATCATAGTTGTAATTTATTTTAAGGGTTTATTAAATAGATGCGAAAGCTTCACGGTCAGTGTTATGGTTCTTCGTGTGGTTGGTTCTCGGGTTACAAGGCCGTGGTCGGAGTTCAGAAACTCTTGGCGTGTCGTCCTCAACTGCGGCGGACAAAAATGTCTGGAAGATTTCTTCTGAAGATGTCCGCCGCAGTTGAGGGCGAAACGTCAAGAGTTTCTGAAACTCCAATCACAGCCTTATAACCCGAGAACCAACCAAACGATGCACCAATGGCTTATTCTTTATTTGCACAGAACCAAATTGCGCACCCATGGAACACTTCTTAAAAAATTAACTTTTTAATGTAAAGAACAATATATTGGAGGAATTCTACCCCTTTTCCCCCTCCCTCTGCATGGGCCTTAGTTTTTTGTTTCACCGATCTGGTTTATTCTTTTATTTGTGTTTTTTTTTCAACATTATGTACAGCTTTTGTTGAATTATTGTATTTTGTTTTGGTTGAGCCTTTTTTGTGACAAATCTGGATCTTGGAATTGTTTAAGAAAAATAGTCAAAATTGATTGAAATATAGTATTGATATTCATGTGCTTTTTGTTGTATAAGTTAGGAGTCATTTTAATTTCTATGTATTTCAGGTGTCTGTTGTTGTATAGCAAAATGTCTTAATTAATTTTGCTTTCCTGTAACTTGCATGCAGAATTGTTATTACAAATCTGCTAATCACATAACGAGAGCATATTGGACTGCGCGGTTTTGCCCTTTAGAGCATGTTATGCAGTATATTTTTATAATTTTTATTGCACATTTGCATTTTGGTTATAATCGTCTAATTTCCATATTTGGATGAGTTTTTCTTTTATGATCTGTTGACATTTTATTTTGAAGAATTTGAAAAGTTTAAACTAGTAACTGTTTAACAGTTTGATATTTCTTTATCAAGCACTGGTCATTATAAGATTCTTTATTTTTATGAATGAAATTTTATTAATATTTTATTTTTATGCTCCTTTACTGTCCTCTTTTTCAATTTTTCTATAGTTTCTTTATGTTTTTTGTTTGTTTTTACCAGATTTACAAATTATTTCCTTTATTATATTTTTTTACTGCGATTTTGTGATCAACTGTTTTGTATATAATTTCAAATTTTTTATGATTCTCTTTTCTAAACTGTTCCTCATTAATTTGCTTTTTCTGTTGATCTCTTGTATCATATTTTTAATTTATTCTTTCTTCTCCACTATCTTGTTCGCTATTGTTAGTTGACGTAGTTTACATTTAAGTTTAATTGTAATTATTGTTACTTCTTTGAGCGTGTTCTTTATATGTTGCGTTTGCAGGTTATATAGTATTTTTATATGAGTGTGTGCTTTTAATTTTTTGAATTCATTGCATTTATTTGGTACCATCTAATTATGTTTGCACTTAATTCTTACTATGTTTGTTGATAAAAGCTTATGACTTGTACTATAGCTTAATTTTTTTGGAGTGTCTGAGAGATAAAACAAAGTACAATCAATAAAATATTTAAAATACATTGTTAATTCTTGACTTAGTGAGGCGTACAGTCACCACTATTATCTAGAATTGCATGGCAATAATAATATCTCCCGAATTTGTTGGGATAATTGGTGTAGGAAGATAGTGACGGCCAATCAATCTATTCATTCCATGTTTTTCTTTTCAAGTCGTGCACACTCAGTTTTAAAGCATGGACAGTTATTTTCTTGTGACAACCAAAATTCATTATCATCTGCAAACTATTTTTGAGCAAGCCAAACATTTTATTCCAACCATTCAGTGAAGCGACGCGAAAAATGCAACTTTACGGGGTCTTTAATAGAGCTTCTTTCCACGTACAGATCAAACTTGTTTTAAGTGAGATACAACTTAAAATGACGCTTCGTAAGTAAATATGACATTTCGATCCTTCTCTAAATTTTATTTTTCCCATTTTTCTACCTGATTTTTGGCAAAGAACGATTTTACAGTTATGCTTTGTGCTTTTTTGTTTCTAAATGTTAGATTTAACACTCTTTTGGCACGTTTTAGACAAGCTTCACAAAGTGTTGTTTAGATGTTCTTATCGTACTAACGTGTGACGTCCTTTTCTGGGAGAGATTGTTTCTGTAATTGGGAAATTTATTCATAGCTTTATCTATTTTTGCAGAAAATCAGGAAACTTAGTTGTAGGTTTTTGGTGTGGTAACACAGGAACACCACTTCAAAGCTCTTTGCAAAAAACAGCACTTGTAAAACAGATGCATTTCAAAGAACTTTACTTGTTATTACATACGTATATACCATCCCATGCATCTGAAACATTTAGCGAACGCTTTTGTGACTAACTGTACATGCATACCTATGTTGTTTAATGAATATTTTGTGGACAAAAATATACATGATTTTATTAGGTTGTTTGTTGTACAAAAACTTCCACCCGATATTGATTATAATTCTTCAATTTATATTTTACGTTTTTGTTACGGACATTGCTTATATCTTAATTTGGTAATAACATGTTGTATTTCTCCATAATAACCTTTTTTCTTCGTTTAAAATTAAATGTGTGCGTTCTTAGCAATGGTTATATTGTTTTTAGTATTATATTTGTTATTATTTTGTTTATTGGCTGATAAAATTGAACAAAATCAAATGTATTTTGTTAAAATTAGAGTTATTGTTCTTTAAGCTTCCTTATTTATTCTATTATTGCCTATTACGTAAAAAATAAATAACATTTAAGCAACATGGGAAGACACTCCTTGGATAACAACGACAACATAGACTCAAGATGGCATACCATAAAAGATGCGATAACGAAACCAGCGAAAGAAATACTCACCGAAAGAAAACCAACAAAAAAAAAAATGTGGATGACAGACGAAATCTTAGAGCTGATGGAAGAGAGAAGAAAAAGTAAGATAAAAGAGAACGGCAAATACAGTGAAATCCACAAATTGACAAGGAAAAAAAATTAAAACGGAAAAAGAAAATTGCATGGAACAAGAATGTGAAGAAATAGAAAAGGCACAACAGAAACACGATATGTTTAACGTACACAGAAAGATCAAAGATGTCACAGGTACACACAAGAAGAGACAATCAAACATTTTAAAAGAGAAACAAGGAATAATTATACTAGATGTAAAACAAAAAATAGAAAGATGGAAAGAATATATTGAAGAACTATTCGCCGATGACAGAAAGGAAGACTATAAATAATATATTGAAGGAGAACATGGCCCCAAAATAGCAAAAGAAGAAGTCATTAAAGCATTTGAAACATCAAAATGCGGTAAAGCAACTGGACCAGACGAAGTTCCAATTGAACTAATTAAACTAATAGACGACGACCAAGTAAATATTTTTGTAGATTTATACAACACCATATACTCAACTGGTATAATACCGAAAGAATGGCTGAATTCAACGTTTATTACAATACCAAAGAAAAACAACGCAAAGGAATGCTGTGAACATAGAACGATAAGCTTAATGAGCCACACGCTTAAAGCCTTTCTAAAGATCATACACGCAAGAATATATAAAAAACTAGAAGTAGATATTAGTGAGACACAGTTTGGCTTTAGAAATGGTTTTGGAACAAGAGAAGCATTGTTCACACTAAACATACTAATACAGAGATGCAGAGATATTAATAAAGAAATACGCATGCTTCATAGACTACGAAAAGCGTTCGATAAAGTTAGACACGATAAACTAATAAACTCCTAAAACAAAAGAACATAGACGTAGAAGACATGCGGATAATTGCAAACTTATATTGGCAACAAAAACAACAGTAAAGTAGAAAATCAGCTGACAGAAGAAATAAAAATACAGAGAGGAGTTCGGCAAGGTTGTATTCTTTCGCCCATGCTGTTCAACCTATACTGGAAGCAATATTTCAAGAAGCACTAATGGAAGAAAACGGTGGTATAGTAGTAAACGGAAAGATAATTAACAACATACGTTATGCTGATGATACTGTACTTTTAGCAGATAATATTCCAGATTTACAGAGACTTATTGAACGGACAAATGACATCAGCAGAAAATATGGTCTCCGAATGAATTTAAATAAAACTAAATACATGGCAATCACAAAAACACCAGGAACATTCCTGACATTAGAATAGATAATGTGAGTATAAGAGAGTAAACAAATATAAATACCTGGGAACATGGGTGAATGATAATTGGGAATACACAAATGAAATAAGGACACGTATTGAAATGGCTAGAGCCACGTTTGTAAAAATGAAACAAATTCTAACCAACAGGGATTTAAGCTTGGAAATACGGATGAGGACAACCAGATGCTATGTTTTCAGTGTTCTCTTATATGGAATGGAGGCATGGACCCTAAATAAAGAAATTAGCAGAAAAATAGAAGCATTCGAACTCTGGATATACCGGCGAATATTGAAAATATCATGGATGGATAGAGTGACAAACGAGGAGGTGCTACGACGAATGAACAAGAACAAAGAATCCTGTATACAATAAAAAAAGAAAGCTGGAATATTTAGGCCACGTAATGAGAGGAACAAATACCAAATTCTACAACTGGTTAAGGAAAGATACATGGAAAACGAGACGTGGGAAGAAGAAGAATATCCCTTAAAACCTACGCCAGTGGTACGACTGCACGTCAAGAGAATTGTTTAGAGCACAATGTCCAAAGTTAGAATAGCAATGATGATTGCCAACATCCGATAGGATACGGCACCAAAGAAGAAGAAGACGTAAAAATATAAATAATTTATGAGGTCTTCAGTATTGTGTATATGGAGCACTTTACCAATGCAAAATATCCAAATTTTGTTGAATTATTGTATTTTGTTTTGGTTGAGCCTTTTTGTGACAAATCTGGATCTTGGAGTTTAAGAAAAATAGTCAAAATTGATTGAAATATAGTATTGATATTCATGTGCTTTTTGTTGTATAAATTAGAGTCATTTTAATTTCTATGTATTTCAGGTGTCTGTTGTTGTATAGCAAAATGTCGTAATTAATTTTGCTTTCCTGTAACTTGCATGCAGAATTTTTATTACAAATCTGCTAATCACATAACGAGACATATTGACTCATGGTTTTGCCCTTTAGAGCATGTTATGCAGTATATTTTATAATTTTTATTGCACATTTGCATTTTGGTTATAATCGTCTAATTTCCATATTTGGATGAGTTTTTCTTTTATGATCTGTTGACATTTTATTTTGAAGAATTTGAAAAGTTTAAACTAGTAACCGTTTAACAGTTTGATATTTCTTTATCAAGCATTGGTCATTATAAGATTCTTTATTTTTATGAATGAAATTTTATTAATATTTTATTTTTATGCTCCTTTACTGTCCTCTTTTTCAATTTTCCTATAGTTTCTTTATGTTTTTTGTTTGTTTTTACCAGATTTACAAATTATTTCCTTTATTATATTTTTTTTATACTGCGATATTGTGATCAACTTTTTTGTATATAATTTCAAATTTTTTATGATTCTTTTTTCTAAACTGTTCTTCATTAATTTGCTTTTTCTGTTGATCTATTGTATCATACTTTTAATTTAGTCTTTCTTCTCCACTATCTTGTTCGCTATTGGTAGTTGACGTAGTTTACATTTAAGTTTAATTGTAATTATTGTTACTTCTTTGAGCGTGTTCTTTATATGTTGCGTTTGCAGGTTATAGTATTTTTATATGAGTGTGTGCTTTTAATTTCTTGAATTCATTGCATTTATTTGGTACCATCTAATTACGTTTACACTTAATTCTTACTATGTTTGTTGATAAAAGCTTATGACTTGTACTATTAGCTTAATTTTTTTGGAGTGTCTGAGAGATAAAACAAAGTACAATCAATAAAATATTTAAAATACATTGTTAATTCTTGACCTAGTGAGGCGTACAGTCACCACTATTATCTAGAATTGCATGGCAATAATAATATCTCCCGAATTTGTTGGGATAATTGGTGTAGGAAGATAGTGACGGCCAATCCAATCTATTGATTCCATGTTTTTTTTTAAGTCGTGCACACTCAGTTTTAAAGCATGGACAGTTATTTTCTTGTGACAACCAAAATTCATTATTATCTGCAAACTATTTTTGAGCAAGCCAAACATTTTATTCCAACCATTCAGTGAAGCGACGCGAAAAATGCAACTTTACGGGGTCTTTGATAGAGCTTTTTTCCACGTGCAGATCAAACTTGTTTGAAGTGAGAGACAACTTAAAACGACACTTCGTAAGTAAATATGACATTTCGATCCTTCTCTAAATTTTATTTTTCCCATTTTTCTACCTGATTTTTGGCAAAGAACGATTTTACGGTTGCGCTTTGTGCTTTATTGTGAGTTTCTAAATGTTAGATTTAACACTCTTTTGGCACGTTTTAGACAAGCTTCACAAAGTGTTGTTTAGATGTTCTAATCGTACTAACGTGTGACGTCCTTCTCTGGGATAGATTGTTTCTGTAATTGGGAAATTTATTCATAGCTTTATCTATTTTTGCAGAAAATCAGGAAACTTAGTTGTAGGTTTTTGGTGTGGTAACACAGGGACACCACTTCAAAGCTCTTTGCAAAAAACAGCACTTGTATAACAGATGCATTTCAAAGAACTTTACTTGTTATTACATACGTATATACCATCCCATGCATTTGAAACATTTAGCGAACGCTTTTGTGTGACTAACTGTACATGCATACCTATGTTGTTTAATGAATATTTTGTGGACAAAAATATACATGATTTTATTAGGTTGTTTGTTGTACAAAAACTTCCACCCGTTTTTGATTATAATCCTTCAATTTGTATTTTACGTTTTTGTTACGGACATTGCATATATCTTAATTTGGTAATAACATGATGTATTTCTTCATAATAACCTTTTTTCTTCGTTTAAAATTAAATGTGTGCGTTCTTAGCGATGATTAGATTGTTTTTAGTATTATATTTGTTATTATTTTGTTTATTGGCTGATAAAATTAAAAGAACAAAATCAAGTTTATTTTGTTAAAATTAGAGTTATTGTTCTTTAAGCTTCCTTATTTATTCTATTATTGCCTATTACGTAAAAAATATAAATAATTTATGAGGTCTTCAGTATTGTGTATATGAGAGCAGCTTTACCAATGCAAAAATATCCAGAATTAGTTTTCAACAAGGACGTTTCTTAACAAAATTCGCATCATATTATCGTAAAGTTTTTATCGCCAGTATTTACTATTTTATTTTAACTATAAATTAAGAAATTTGCTTGCGTCATTTCTCAAAATTGTGTACCTAACTAAGTTTAGACAGGCATCCGTGGTTTAATCGTATCATCAATTACCACCGTTGTTACTAAAAATATACTGATATTCCCTCTTACAAAAGAAATTGCAAAATTAATTTTAAAAGTGTACTATAAATAATCTAATATTAGGAACAGAACATTATAGCAGCTGTTTGAAAAAAGATTCAAGTTCAATTCTTAAAAGGTAATTAAATAATTATTTGCAGGCTGCGCTATTATATCGTTTTTATGGGTTTTCTTCGACAGCAATTTTTTGTATTGTAGGCCTTCTTTTCAATTTTTTGCAGGTTGTCTAGTATCGGTGCCCATTGTTGAACATTCAACTAAAACATAAGGTAACGTAAATAAAATGTTAAACACGAAGGAAATGCCGATGATCGGATATCATCTTTTCGTTTTTATAACTAAAAACTGGCCGTTTTAAACGTCACATAAAGCGGAAACAATATTTTCCTGCGTGTTACAGCGTGCATGTGTGATTTTTATTTCCAAAAAGTGATCTCACCTCTATTTATCTGTCTCCATTTCCTTGTAGCACAGCTTGCGCCGTGTTGCATAATAGACCGATGTTATCTTAGTTTCTAAATATGTTGGCGTATAATTACGCCTACTCCATTGTTTTATTTTACTATCGAGAATAACTTCTGGTCTTATCTATTTTTGGTACGGAGAGCATGTTTTTGATTCTTTATAGTGCTATGTATAACAAGCGCTATATGAAGAGCACGACATGGAGGAATAGCCTATCTATTATTATGACGATTAAGTTGTATGTTACGGTACCAGCGATATTTATGCGTTGAGGGTACCGCGTGGGCCAAGTTACCTTTTGTTTTTCGTCCTACCTAACGTTAATTTAATCCAACGCCGAAGCTCTCTAGAACTGAATTCGTTGCACCTCGCTGCGCTCTCTGCAGTTGATGGAAATTAATTTGGACTCCCCCACGTTAATCGTTCTTGTTGTTCAGCGCGCTTTGGTAATCGCGCCGGAGTTGGATCCTGCGGGTGCAGCGCAGAGCGCTTGGGAAGCGCCACCAGCGGGTCGATCGGCGTCACTGCAGAAGCGCGGCCTGCGGTGTTGGCCGATTCACCCATCGCTTGATGGACGCCTTAAATCCGCCATCGATTGGCAGCCCGGATCAAGAGCGCGGGCCTTAATTGCGGCGGCTGCCGCGGGCCGCGGCCGCATAAATCGCGGCGCCGCTCCTCAAAAGGCCGGCCCGACGTCCCCGAAGATAGCCAAGCGGCCGGAACCGTTAATTTGAATAAAAGCAACATTAAAGCATCTCAAGGTGGCAATGAATCAGTTCGGTGCAGCTGAAGGATTCAGCGCGTTCCTCCTCGTTGCCGTGGAAACCGGCGGCCCTCCGCCAATCCGCGAGCTGCAGGAGGCGGCCGCGGATGCTTTAAGGCCCAGATACGCATTCTTCTTATTTCCAGCATTCCCATTACCGCGGAATCCCCTGCGATGCATCGCTCGGGCCCGAGATATTGTTCTTGTTTCCTTAACGGCCTTTCGGACAGTGACGTATGTCCGCTTCCACGGCGAGCGCCGCAGCCGCGGCCACTTGCTGGTCTTATTTTCTCGTCTTTCCGTTATCTCGCATCGCCGCCACCTAACGCTCCCCGCGAGCTAAAACAAACGAGAATCGTCATTGGTATAACCTTACGACGTCATACGGGAAGTTATCGGCACTTCGGGCTGGGTGCTGCACAAGACCGACTGCATTTCGCTGCAAGCGCCTCGGGCCCACACTCCACTCGGGTTTTATAAAAAAGGATAAATTCAAGGGTGAACATTTGATATCGCTGTACTTACTCGGTTTTAGATGTTAAATCTATGAATTCTATAGAACTGCAAAAGCGCCGGGCAAGTGATGATGGCGATCGAAGATTCAAACTTTAATTTCTGTTTGTAGTTTACAGTTCAACTAAAAAACAACGTGCTTTTATTAACATAAAATTGTTTATTACAGTTGTAGTTTGAAGAACTTACCCAGCCGGTTGATTAGTTTGTTCATAAAGATTTAGTGTGTACAATAAATTAAAATGAGCGCGTATAGTTGTGCACAATCATATCTCCATTGCAACCCTCTGTAAAGGATGGTTCTCAAATTGCTGAAACATTAAATTTAATGAGTTCGCTTCACGCAGTTATTGTTAGAATATACCGTATAACCTGCGCTGAAAATGATAGGATGTTGCCTGATCACTTCTAAGCAGCCGTATCGCTTTCCAGAGGAGATTCTGTAAAAATAAATGTTAATGCGATTTTTAAATAAAGATATTAAGGGTTATTATTATGATTCCAGTGTCTTGCTAAAGCGACGAGCCAACAACATCAAAGCTAATTTCTTTTTTATATGTTACTTGTTTTTAGCAACAGTTTGATCGGTTACCTGTTGTTCTAGACCAAATGTATAAAAAAATATGTCTTGAGATGTCCTGAATAAATTAAATAAATAAAACCTCATTTCAGCCCACAAAGCTCTGACATCCAATTCATAAACCGCAAACGTTAATTAAATTAAAACTAAAAGAAGTGATTTGTGTAACGGATTACTGAAATTTCGCTCGAGAAAAAAGATGGCGATAGAAGTAAGCATAAATGTGCCGCGAAAAATTAATTCATTATTTTTATTTTTATTATTTGTTATTATGTACAAACCTGGTGAGTCACCAAAAAAAAGATTAACTCGAACGCAAAAAATAAAGATTCTGAAGGTTAGTAACTTGTCAAATTCAGTAAAAGCAAAATATAGCAAGTTTAGCATTGGGCGGTTAGGAACTAATGATAAATAATTAGCAATATTATTTTTTCTATTTAATTTCTATGGGTTTGCCTCTATCAATATTCACGATCGTCCACCCTCTTAATTTTCAATTTTTACGGTTCTTTATTGTTATATTCTGTACACACGATTTTAAAATTATTTTCTTCGGATAACCAGATGGTACTGCTATTTATTATTTATATTATTTATCTCTTGAACACGGAATGTTTCTCAACGTTCCAATATTAAAATGATCTAGAATTCTTACAAGGTACACAACATTTTATTATGATTTCTACGTATTCATCTGCAGTGTCTGATTTGGGATGGAATGAATAACAACCGAAATACTTCGCCGATGAATAAAATGACTTCTGTAATCCACTAATATTAACAAAGGAAATAAGAACTATGTCAAAATTACAGATACATCCAATGTATTACTAAGTTATTAGCAAAAGCAGCAACACATTGATTTTAGCAAAACGTGATTTCAACTATGAAGAGTGTGTTTATTAGAAACTGAATCCGAAGAGTGTTTTAACAAAATGTGAATTTCTTGATTTTGTCTTATTTTGCTGTCTTATAAAGTAACTATCTAATTTTATATATAAGTGGCGAAAGAAGTTTTGCATTACTTTAAAAATGACGAAAAATTGTACATATAATGTAATATTTTTGAATATTTTTCAACCCGTTGTTCTTTACATTATAAAAGTATTAATCACAACAATTTTATAAAAAAGACACATCGGCTTTTGTTTAAAAACGAAATGCAATTGAAAAGTTACAGTTACAATATTATATAAAGTAGAATAGAAAGGACAGAGCAAAATTCGTACTTAGATTTAAATTAATATTAATATGATTGGCCATTTTGTTCTCGCTAACCATTCGCATCTTTCAGGCATGAAATGTACCAGTTTATGTAACTTCTTCGAAATGGGATAATACCAAGCTAGAATTAGAGATTTGGTTAATTTCCTCTTTTTTGTAAGTTTCTTTCTAGATAACACGCGTGTTATCCTTCGTAAAACATTTTCTACAGGAACGAGATGCGGCGATTGCACTGGCCAATTCATTCTGTTAATTCTGTTGGTATTTATCCAGGATTGAATTACTTTTGGCCTACGGCAAGGTGCATTATTGTTTTAAAAATAAAATGTCTCTTTACTACTAGGAAACAATACTTTCAGGTACGTTACAGAATTTATTATTCCAATTACGATATACAGTTGACCCATACCGTAACAGAACTAGAAACAAGAAACAATAAACCTTTTAACAAGCGCATTTCCGGAACGATTATTGAAGTTAAAAGTTAGATAAGTCATCAATTAGCACCTTTTATTAAATCCTCTGTGCATCTTTACTTATCAGAGGCAAGTGGCTTTTTCTATAGTCTACAACCACTTAATCTACAAGTACGCAAACTTTGCTGTACATTGGCAGTTTAGTGGAATTAAGATTTTGTTCTTAGGGCAGTATTGAACTGACGTCACCGTATCAAAAGCAGTGGCATAAGAATTATTATTATAATGCAAGAAATGAAATCAATTTTTTCTTAATATTAATTAAATCATATTTGGTAACAGTGGAAATTCGGGTAAACTGCTCAAATCTCATTATCTTTTATTTTTCGTAGCTTCTTCCGAACCCATTTCATCATATGTTGGATCACGTTAACGCCAACTTTCTTAAAACAAGACATGGTTATCATAAACCAATTGAGATGATAATAATAATAAATTAGCAAAAAACTCTTAATTGGACGAGCTTGAGGCGCCTTAGGCGAATTTGCACACTTGGAATATTTTTAACTTTAGCCAATTAAACGTTTTTTGGCTACAATGGCGTAATACCAGATCCGACCACAAAATGATGTCATTTTTGCGATACAAATTTGACAACTTCCTGCAAATATTTTGAAATATATACATCATCGTGTTTACTGATTCTCCTTTACGAGTTTCAATAAAAAAGTAAGAAATACCTTGAACGAATTCGTGCACCATGCCAAAATCTCTGTCTTATAGGCAAATTTTACGTTAGTAGATGCAGTTGATTCTACAAGCTGCTTATTGACATGTCTTGGCTTTATATTACGTTGACATCGCATGAGACCAATATTCTTTAAATTGAGGCTGTATCCTTAGAATCCAAAATAACGTGCGTTTTTTACTCATCTAAATTTGGTTTTTACTACTTTTTTTTTGGTTTCAGGAGCTTATAAGCATCCAAAGTGGGCTTGCTACAGATTCAATATTATTTCGGTATTTTTTAAAATTATTATTATTGTTCAACTAACACATTTATCAAAAAAATTATGTAAAACGTATTTTTGATTGTATGTTCCAAGTATCGCGTAAACCGTTGTTATAAAACCTTCTGATTATAATAACATAAAACAATAATGACAACACAAACTACAATATTACTGAGAAGACATATTGTATATAAATAAAAAGCTACAATGCGCTTTTAATAATATTTCTGACCAATTAGATTTTGTGCCGTTACTTCTGATACATACCTTAAATAGATAGCGACCAAAAACACTACTCTTATCATAATAAATTCCAAATGATTAAGGCTAATTAGGGAAAATATGCAAAAAAGTGTATTACAACTGAAAACATTGTGTGAATGTAATTTATGACTTTTCACACTGATGTAAACTTTAATATATTTACTAATTTTTATTTAAAAATTATAATTTTAAAAATATATATGTTCAACTCGTACGGGGAATAATCGTTTAGTTTATAAAAGAAGTACAAATTTCATAGCTCTATAGGCCGTTATTTCCAAGCCTCTCGTTTATTTCTCTTCAAATCAGTAGCTGTATTTTTTGTTTCGTTTTTTAAAGTTAGAAATCTGAGTCTGAAAGATTTATATCGATAAAAAATTCTAATCTTTTTAGCCTTTTTAAATATTTTAGAAAAAATTAAACTTTGTAGTTCTTTTTTACTTCGTTTAATTTGAAGGCTTGGGGCTATCAAAGCATTCGATTTTTCTTGAGTTCGTCTGCAGACAGGCCTGGGTCATTTCATACTAAAAGAATTGCAAAGACGTCACTTTGCGTTCGAGACTTCGTTTCGTCAAAGTTTCCCAAATGCTTCTTGTCGGAAATTGGTCTTTGTAAGAAATCGATATAACGTTCTAAATTATTTACCTAGCAGTACTAGACTGTGTAGGTTCTATCAAGAAAACTACTCTACTTTATGTAGTATCATATTAGTTTACCAAATGGGATTGTCGAGTTTTTGAATTAATTTATTATTATTAAAAATTGATTAATGATTTTGTACGGCGTGCTTCACTTAAAGATAATGCGACAAGCATGACTCAGAATTAAAAAAAACTTACAAACGATTTAAAGATGATTGTAACATAACACAAATACGACAGTCTAAAGTTTAATATACAAAAGATTCAATTCAAAACAACAAATTTTTAATTAGAATGTTGCAATTTTTTATTAGTCTAATTTACTCCGATTTTCTTTGTTAAAAATCAATTGAGGATATGTTTGTTGTATCAAATCTTCCTTGCATCTCTCGTTAATGGGAAGAAGGCAACAACAGTAGAATGGTAACTACAAAAATTGATGTAGTCATTAAAGTGTTGTACCCAAATGCAGACCTTCACATTAGAATAGGTAATAAAATGAATAGAAAATGTTAAAACGTTAGAGTAAGGCTGCATGGCGTTACTTTCGTTGATCCATATATGTGTTAAACAAGCAAGGCAGAAAAATTGGAATGCCAACCAGATATAATATATGTGTTATGCAAATTGAAGGAAAGAGGTCACAAGTGTTCCTACAAAAATTTATATGTATTGAAAGAATAACACGTAACATACTTTTTGTATAATAATTTATAAACAACTAGGCATAATATTTATTATTAAGGCTCTACAATATCAACTACAGAGTTAGATGTAGAAGACAATATGATGGTGGGAAAATCTGGAATATTTCTAACAGAATTGTGCACAAAATGTGGACGTCTTACATATAAAAGATAAGATAATGATAGTGGCATCAGATTGAATCAGTACGGCTCTAACGCCCCGCGTGGGAGACGGCCTGCGAACTGAGAGGTTGAGGCTCTCGTATGTCCGACTTTACTGCCTAGTCGTGGCGCATCATCTCTAATAAGGGGCGATGTAGCCATTATTACCCCTTGTTCGAAGTGAACGCAGGTTCTCAACTATTTTTAGTGAGTGAGTAGGTCACCTGCCAGGCATCAGAGAGCTCCGGGAATGGAACCTGGGTCTGTCCGCATCGCAGTCCGCTCCTGAACCGCTTAGACCACTCTAGCGGTGAAATTTTATGGATAAAGCTACTAAAATGTAGCACATATATAAATTAATATATGCTTTATAATAAATTGTTGATTTTGCAATAGAGGTAATATGCACTGGAGTTTGGTAATTCAAATTTTGAGAACAATAGAACGTTTAAAAATAGAGCTTGACGTGAAATCAAAAAAGAGTACTTTATTAGTAGACTTGCAATGGAAAGTCTTCCAACAGCTAGCCTAGTGACTAGAAATTTTCCTTCTGGTTACCATTGTTAATATCGTGTTTTTAAATACTGCGAATGTACGATAATTGGTTGATATTGATATGGATTTCTTTAAAAGGTGTTCATTATTTCAGAGAGAAATGTGCGGGTTGTCCAAATATGACAAAAAATCAAAATAATTAAATCTAATATTAGACTAAAAATATTACTAGACCATGAATGAGGGCGAAAATTTGTATTCCTGCAAATTAATTGCATATAGTAAATATGCAAACCCATCTGTTCTTATTGTAAACTGGTAAAATTCAGACATTGTGAAGTTTCAGTCTTAAGATTTTTGATTTTTTTATAACATTTTTAATTACAACAATAAATCAGAAGTGGATTATGTATTCTTTTAAATGCGAGCCCTTTTCCAAACTAAAAATTTTTATTTTTACTCAAAACTATTAAAAAGCTAGACAGTTGTTCAACTGCATTTTATGAAGTATGATTTTTTACAAAAAATCCAATTGGTAGTTATGTACTTTTTCTTTGAAAGTACTTCTATGAAGGACCGCCACTTAGGTACAAGTTGTTGGAATACAGTTGGAATCACCATTGATGATATTATTATTCGAAAAAAAAAGTTTAGTTCAATATGCTTGCACTTGGACATGAACCTCTTTGTGCTCATTGATACCATTTCAACTATTAATTTTCATAAATTTGGTTTATATCTTTTTAGAGACTAAGATTTTTATCTAAAAATTCATCCATCTAGAGAATTTTATGTTAAATGTAATGTTATCCTAATTGTCGGATTATTTGTTAAAACTTTATATATATATTCAAGGCTTGGGAACTGAACAGATCATTTTTTTAAACATTTTTACATGTATTGTTCCATACAGTCGTGTTTAAATGTATTCCAAATCTTAATGTTTTACTGTTATTTGAAAAGCTATCCAAACAATCTACTCTACAGTGAAACTTATATTTTTGTCTCAAATTCAAACATCTTGTACAACTATAATACCAATATAACACACCTGATAGGCATACTTTGGGAAATGGTAATTATGTAAAAATTTCTTTCGGTCTATTAGCGCTACTTGTAGTAAAGACGTTACCGCCACTACCGTGATTGATTTAGGAGATATTAATATATTCACTGTTGATATTGTCTAAAAAGACTGAACTGCGAAGTATTCGAGGTGTGCCTTAAAAACAATCCAAGGGGACCGGCTCACGTGTTAATAAATAACGAAGAAGCAGATAACTATGCAACGTGGAACAATTTCACCTACAATCTAAACTCCACTCCCTGGAAGCAAACCAAATGGCCGAGGTAGATATGTTTTTTGGATTCGGCAATGTAGCGGCCCTGTAGCCGCGCCGCCCGGCCATTCGACAAGTAGCGAGAGCGACTCCAACGTGCGTCCACGAACGCGCGGACTATCTCGTGTAAATTAAACGCTTAGAGCGCGGCACGCCAGATTTCATACCAGTCGTCTTTGTTTACTTTTCGGTTCAAACGTACATGTTGTCTTTGTTTACTATGCACGGACCTCCTCGCGTAAATCAAGGGCCGAGGACCACAAAAAGAATTTCTGTAGTTATAAAGGTGAAAAGCAGATTAATAAAATACCAATACACATACATCGAGTATTATTATTTTCGATTAAGTATGGAAAATATGTCTGACAAATAGTCACCTGTTGCAAATTTTGGTTTATTCACAAAATTTTAGATTACAATTTCGTACACGGTTTGATCAGTTTCATCGATAATACGTCGTACTTTGATCATGAGGTGGCCAATTGTTTGTGAATTGCTGACGTAGATCTAGAATTTCAGGTAACCTCATAAACAAGTCGCACGATGTTTAATCATAAGATCTTATTGGTCAGTTGATGTCAAAATTTTGTGGATTACGTGAACAGGAAATTGTTGGTGCAGTAAATCGACTTTAGTTTGAATTGTATGGTAAGTGGCGTCGTCTTGTTGGAACCACATTTCGTTCAGATCAATGTTGTCTAATTGGTGCAAAAATTGAGTTATATAGAGTATCTCATAAAGGAGTTTAAAATTTCATAACTCTAAAAATAAAAATATGATTTTTCTAAGTCACAAAAACATTACTGAAGATCTATTGTTGAAGATGTTTAAAATGTCCTCCATTGGTAGAAATGCATCGTCAGGAATGCTGTGGAACAACTGTGGATCGACAAACATGTGAAATGGTTTTCATAGGAATGGATTCACATGCAGTCATGGCATCCAGCGTACGTGGTTTTGTGGCGTAGACAGTGTTATTTAGAGTTCCTGGAGAAAGAAGTCTAACGGCGTTAGATCTGAAGATTTGGGTCGATACTCGACACTTCCTCGTCTGCCTATCCACCTCAACAAATGTTTCATCTAGAATTGCCCCACATCTCGATGGTTATGTGACGGAGCGCCGTCTTGTTGAAAAAACAATCTCTGTTTGGGTAAAGCTGGGGAACAGCTGGCATAATTTCTTCCCGTAACATATTAGGGTACACAGCACCTGCCACTGTTTTTTCAAAAAAGAACGGCCCCACAAGTCTCTGAGAGACCACATCACACTGATAACCCAGGAAGATTAACAGTTCGCCCCTTCATAATATTGAGATTTTCTCTTGCCAAGTACACACAGTTGTGGCGATTGATGGTTTCATTTAATTTAGAAGTCGCTGTATCAGACAAAGCAATCAAATCAGTAAAGTGTTCATTATCGCAAATCTAATTACAAAATTGAAGGTGCTTATCCATATTGTTCTCATTTACCACGAGAAGCAACCTAGGAATGTAAGGTTTCCACTTTGTTTGCTTTAAAATGCGGTGGACACTTAATTGATTGCATCTGACTCACGCGAAGCTTGCTGTATGGACTTCTTGAGGGATCCTGTGAAATTTTGTATCACTGCTTCCATTCCTCTGTCGTCCGATGCTGATTTCTTCCTGTCACACCGTCCGTTCTTCAGATCACGCACAGTTCCTTTCTTCTCAAACTTGTCGCGTAATTTCGTAATTGTTACACGTGAAGGTGGCGCGGTATTAAATTCTACCCGTTATTGTCTCTGCACTTCTTACATGTTCTCACATTTCCAAAAACATTTTAAAGTCTATTTCCGTTGCTTAGAGAAAAGGTTCCCAGCCATTTGGTCAATTATTTGTCACTACTGAACTGAAAATAAAAGAAAAACAAATGAATCGCAATAAGCACTAATCATGACGGATCCGGATACAATAAGTTTCATTAGATTATGTGATGTTTTCTCAATTTTAACATTCAAACAGTGTAACGCCCTTTGCGGAACACACTGTATGTAATAAAATCCACACCAAACAATGACTCGTTGGGAATGCATTTGTGTTTCATGAGTTACGCGAAAGTTTTACGAACATAAAGTGAGTCTTTTTCGATTGTTTAGGAACCCGCGGAGTTGAAAATGCGTTTCATCGTCATGATGTTTATGGCGTTTTAAAAAGTAATAGACGAATTATCAAAGGTCAGAATGGTCAGCAAGCTTAAGGTCTTGCGCGAGTTGAATTTTCTGCGTATGAAAATGTAAGTTTTTAGTCAGTGCTGACGAGAGTTACTCGAAATATTCAATTATTGTGCATGATATCAAGTTGATGTGTTTAGATTTGTAGTGATTCTGATTAAATAAGGCAATATTTTATGAGACCTTACTCTGTGCTGATAATTACGAGGTTTTGCACCCGTTACCGATCCAATTTTATCCGATTTTAAAAACAATTTTCGGTTGGTCTGTTTCGACCAAAAATTCTCCGTAACAACTATCAAAGTATCAAACAAAAGGCGCATAGTTTAAACCCCGGCGTTCTATTTAGCCTACCTTTATATTAGCTTTTAGTGTCGATGTTCGATTTTTCTATAGATTTTTTTAAATTATTCTAGGTTAGAAACTTCCTTTTAGTTCTATTCATTTGTTTTACATTTAAAATTCTTTTACGTTTATTACATATTAGCCTTTATAAAATAACTTTCACTCAGCGCTATTAAATAAACCACGTTAGTACAGTGCTAACTTAAGGCACATCCTTAATTAATTAAAATTAATATAAAGCTATTCACATTCGAACCGATTGTTGTATTTCAAAATTATAAACATTTTCCGGAGTTTATTTAATGCGTTGCCATTTAACGCCACTATTAGCGGAATGTGGCTTAATTGCACAATAAATATCAACCGTTGTGTTATGAATGCGCGCTGTTGTGCTGCTGCCCTTTCATAGAGGCTGAAATAGCGCCGCACTTGCCTTAACCGTGTAGTTTGTGATTTGTGTCTATAAAATTGTGTTTACCTTTCGTTTTTTTTTGGCTTGCGATTGCTTGCTAATTTGGTTTAGTTAATGATCTATGCCCTACCTTGACCTAAGCAAGTTGCCTTTGGATGCTCCATTTATTTAATGCTGCCTCTGGCCACGCATATGTTTACTTATCTTTATAGAAAACGGTTGTTGTGTAACTGCTGCGTAAAGAGTGTTATGCAATAAGAAATGTAAGGCCTCCTGCATTTGTAATGCAACTGTTTACATCCATTTTTTTGTTGGAAGTCGTAAGTAATAAATGTTGGAGCTTCCGGCTGAAACACAATTTAGTAATAGTTTTTGCTAAAAATTACCTCATTTGTGTGTTTTATTTATGATAGCATTGAATATTTATAAGATTAAGTGAAATAAGGCAAAAGTACAATTACAATTATCTAATGCTGAATATTCATACGCGAAGTTATTTAATGTCCCTGTTATTTACGTGAATAACAAATGAAAGAAAAAGGCTCGCTTAGGTGGACCTATGAAGTTGAGCAATATTTTAGATTTATTTTAAACTTGCGTTTTCTATTTTTTCCAGGTGCAGATGAACCGTAGCAGAAATATAGGGACATCTACAGAAAACAGGTATTTAATCAGTAAATGTTTTTTTAGCAAATAATATCTTATAATATAATTGTCTTATCTTCCTAACTTTCTTTCTTTCTTTCTTTCTTTCTTTCTTTCTTTCTAAACTTATAATTCTATCTCCTCCTAGACGCTTCAACCGATTTCCTTGAAACTTGCACACCACATTCACAACTGTATTTGCTAATTCGGCGCAAAAAATCAGCCTTCTAACTTTAACCGTTTTTGGATTATTTAAATATTTTGATTATTGTATTGTATAGATATCACACCTGTGACAGATAAAACCATTTTTTTTTTGAAAACCGGCGCCATCTGTTGGACGTAAAAGCAAAGCCACAACGACGCGTGGCCGGGTACAGCTATTTTAGAATAAAAACAAACATTCTGTTACTGTTGCCAACATTAATCTAGAGAAAAATTAAAAATTACTGCAAATGAACGTAAAACGTAAAAATTACGGGAGTGCATTATGAACGAGCGCATAAGTTTTGCATTAATTCAACTTTACGTATTACGTATTTCCCATGGGCGGCTTATGCTTACGTCCACCATGAATGGGCGTTAAATTATGCCATGTTTCTGATCCAGAGAAAAAGCCGGTCTAATTAAAAATTTATACGTTCGCACATCGCAAAAATTTGAGAGAAGGCGGGTGAAAAATTGTCAGTCTAGGACGCCAACTCCTAGTATTATATATACCTATGTATACTTACAGATTAAATTGATAGAAAATTTGAAAGAGATTGTTTTATAAGAGATTTATAATGAATATTTCACTTAGAGCTTTACAACACTTTGTCTTGTTATCTATATATTTGTTCTAATGTGATCTTGGTTAAATGGAATGCTGTTTTAACTCGTATGCTGAATTTTATTTTATTAGTCTATTTTAATTTAGACTAGCGTTTATTCGCATATTGAGAGACTATGGCAGCTTTGTGCGGATGGTTGTTATACAGGGAGGGTGAAAAATTTAGTAGACATTAAAAATTAGTAATAAAGAAATATGCATAATATAAGTCGTTTGAATTGTACTTTATTACATAGGAAAATGAAGGCAAATCTTTAATTTTTTACTTATGTACTGATAACGTCAACCAGTTTTTTCAAACGGCCGAAACTGGGGGAAGGAAAGTTTGGGATATTGCTAAAAACATCCAGAATCTGCAGGAAGCTTTGTCTTGTACATTTATTTTTTGTGTAATCCCACAGATAAAAATTACATGAAGTGAGATCTGGGCAGTTTGGAGGTCACTCATCAGGTCGGCGGCGTAATAAGGAATGTTCTGCTAAATGTTGGTTTAACCACTTACGCACAATAAAAGCAAAATGGGGTGGTGCACCATCTTACATAAAAATAAGATTGTCAATGTTACCCCATTGTGTGTCACATGTAGTCTTCAAGCATTTGAATGCTGTTATGTGTAGCATAAGTGTACGTTGCTTGTATTGATCCTCGTGGCCGACGCTATAGTTCTGTAACCAATTGTTAATGCTTAGTTAATTTTCACCCTTCTTTTAGTAAATAAAAATAATATTAAAGCTAATAAAGAACACAAAAGTAACACACGAACTACTCAGACACTTGTTGTTCAAGTAAGCCTGCGTAGTAGTAAAAAATTATACCAACACAGATCGTAACAGTAAGTGTTTTCTACATTATTTTTTATGTTGCTTTCTACATTGTTTTTTTTCACCTCTGCCCTTCTAAGGGTTGTTTTGAAATATCACATTACATCCCAATTTATCTCTAAGCAGAATGTTTATTCATTTTGGCAAACTCAGTTAGGATGTATCATATTCTACAGCAGGTCGTGGAGCTTGTGTGAGTTTTCTTCCGATTAAGTTAGCCCCCTTCACTCTTTACTAAACTATCCACTTATTGATTTGTCTATATGTTATTTGAGGAAGAAAGAACTGCAGCCCTGTTAGTATAATTATATTTATGGAATAAAAGAGAAAGACTCGTAGTTTGACTGAATTGAGATGTCTTCTACAGCGATCAATTTTATAACATGAGATTGATTTAAGTGGCGTAATTGAAGTTTTCTGGGTCTAGCCTCTAACTCCATCCTCTTCGGTGATCTGTCACCGATAGTGGTTGACCTGTGTTAGGCCGCTTTCTTACTGTCCTATGGGGAAATCAAGATTTTCATGCGTTTATAACAGACGTCTCTATCAACTTTGTATCACAGGTACAGATGGATTTCCGTGACTTAAAGGCTGAGGTAGAGCTGTTTAGAGCTCTGGGAGATGAACAACTAGATTGTTGGCTAATCTGTTTCTAAATGCATTACAGTTGACTATAAGGATTTGATATGGAACTTAGAGCTTGTTCTTTTTTTTTTTTGCTTGCACCCGTTTTCATGTGGGATTTCTAAGTGAGTTTATTATTCAAAGTCATTTTGAGGTACTTTCGCTTTGCTCTCTGTTAAGATGTAAGGCATCTACTCGGCACGTCTACGAAGATTTATCCTGGTGGAAAATAAGACCGCTGAGCACTTATCGGCATTAAATAATGTGTTTCACTGGTAATACCATTTATCACTGAAGGTTAAAACCTGGAGTCGTCACACTCTCGCATGTAGATGCAGCGAACTGCTACGCACTGGTCCATCATATTCCTAGCATAGATATTAAACTGAACTTCGGGGAACATTACCTCAAAGACTTCACGCCGCCGAATTTTCCCCGGAATTTGCAGCCGGACAGGAAAAAACGGATCGATCGTACTAAAAAAGCAATCTTAAAGATACATATTGGTTGTAGTATTTGTAATTAATGTTTATATAAATTGGTACTAGATCAATGTATGGCCACATTGATTTGACATGGAAAATTTTTATTTTAGTTATTATTTAGTTTACTTTTTAAAATTGCACAGAGACAATTTTTGGCAAAATATTAGAACTAATAGAAAAAGTATTTTACAATAATAAATAATTAAATTGCCTTTCTACCCCATCACAATAAATTATATGGTCTTCTTGTAAGTTATTTCAGATAATTAAATTGTTTGTCGTACTTCGTTAATTTTGTCTGTATATTTTTTGGAAATTATTCTGATTGCTACTTGTTTTAACATAATTCTTTGTTAGTTTTTATATACCGCTATTTATATTTTATTGTTTGGCTTTCTTTCAGTGTTTTTGGGTGAATGTTATATTGTTTTTTTAGCCTTATAATCAGAGGCCATGAGGGTTCTCTAACTAAAATTATACGCAACCCTTTGTTCATAATTATTTTTTTTTCTTTAGCAGCGTCGGCGAGAGCCAGTATCTGACCTGGAGAAAAGATTTTTACTGGGGCTTCAATATCATGAATTTTTTTAATATTACGTTTTATTAGTCGTATATAATTCTGGAAATAAAATTATTAATTATATATACTAATTCTTATAATAATAGAATTGTTTATAAATACTTCTACAAATGCTTCTTTATTTTTTATTAGTCATAATTTTTATTTTTTACAACAAAAGTATGAAATTAACATGTTTACGGCAGAATTTTACCTACAGTTTCTTATATCTTTTTTCGACAATTTTTGTAGTTTATCTTATTTTTCTAGTTCTTTCATCTATAATTTTTTTCTCTTGAAAGCTGGTGAACATTGTTCTATGTTTTACTTCTTAATTTAAAACGTTCTGGCTTTATGCATCAAATTATTCAACCTGACTAATTTTAACCTGTGGGTATTTTTATTATTATTTCTTGTTTATTTCACCTCAAAATGACGACATTCTTGTTTTTAGAAATGAATGACATCACATTTATATGAACACCGTTCTAAAAAATTTTTTTTTTAATTATAATTTTTTTTCAAATGTATGTTTACGGGAAATAAAGTCTTAGCCATATACTTTTTGCAAAATAAATGAATGTGATTCGAGACTTTTTTGTAGCCTAGCTAATGGCAATAAAATGTATCTCTTGCACGAGTACTGCAGTGTACAACATAAACATGTTATACTGATTTGAATGATGAAAATTATTTAAATTGAAAATCTATTTGGTCAAAAAGTAGAAGAGTCCAAAACGAGTGTGGTACTTGGTATTGCACAATAGGATGTTTAAGTGGCCCAATGTGCCGGGCCATTTTAAATTTTTGAAAACTGGCGTAACAGAAAATTTCAATTTTTTTTATTGCCTTGGTTTAACCAATGTGTATTAAGACTATACAGATCTGCAATATAGTCAATTCGTATGCCATACTACTAGTCATTGTAGAGAAATTAAATATTTAATTTTTCATAAAGTTGTGAATATTTTGACCAATTTATGGTGTATGTGAAGATCTAAAACAAAATGTGGTAGATATTCTATGTCCTAACCTAATTATAGCATGTTAAATATTCAACTTACGTCACTAGGTATAGTCAGAAAAAATTTAATAATTTCGTACTTTTTAACATTCAAAATTCAAAAATTTTCATATTTGATCCGCACGCTAACCACAAGAAATTGGTCGAAATTGCGAACAATTATCCCAAATTTGGTTGATTTCTCCTAGACATTTTGAATGGTACCAAAAAACCTTCCACAGCGTGTACTGACAAAGATTAATGGCGAAAATGTTTTTCAAAATAAAACATGAACACATTACAAAGAACCCTTAACGTTTCGTCCACAACTGTGGCGGACATCTTCAGAAGAAAATCTTTTAAAAATTATGTGACTGTCCCGTGCGTTTTCGCTTTTATACTCGTGCGAGTATGCTAGGGATGGTAGATAACGTGATCTGGCTAGCTGCTAACGTCAATCGGGACGTCACTCGCTCTTTCTCCGTATCACAGTCTGTTTTTTTACCCTTGAGAGCGATAAACCAATATTTAGCTAGATTGAATCCGTCGTCCCGGTTAAAATTATTTTTATTTTTATAAATCTCCACCGCCTCTCTATATAATCTCGGGTAATATTTAGTTCCTACAATTGGATAAAACTTGTGTTTGTCTGAATTCTATCTCGTGATTAGGATTTTCCAAAGCATGTTCAGCAACCGTTGATTTATTAATGTACGCTTGCTCACACAAACAAGGTATGCAGTATACCCCTGGTGTATCCTGTAAGTTTCTTGTATCTATGGCTGGTCTAAGCAAATCCTTTACCTTGGTCGTATAGTGGTATTATAGATGGAAACCACCTTGTGTTTATTGAGAATTTTTCCTATCCGGTCCGTAACCCTGTTGATGTAAGGTAAAAAAGCTTTGCCTGCTGTAGCTGATTTTGGTTGTGTTTTTCTTGCACAATTGTTAGGTTTAATGCGAAAACACACGGGACAGTCACTTAATTTTTAGAATATTTTTTTCTGAAGATGTCAGCCGCAGTTGTGGAAGAAAGATCAAGACCACGGCCTTATAATCCTAGAACCAACCACACGATGCTCCTTAATATTGGTCCCGTTGTCGCGGCAACTGACGATGTAGATTTTGTGTTTTTCAAAAGTACTTAAAACGAAGTTGACAATCGCTTCTCATGTTAAAAAAAATCAAATGTGTATTGATACTCTTTAGTCGAATTGCGGACATTGGGAACATTCTTTAAAGAAAATAAAAATTGATTAAAGTAAATAGTAATATATTGAAGCTTTCTTAAACCTCTAAGAACTACGGGCTCGGTGGATTTTATGCCGTCTTCCTCTCCCTTTCGATGGTCTTTAGCAAAGTTTTTTTCTTTATAACTGCCATTGATTTTTCTGTTACAATTTAACACTACTTTTATCTTTGTTAGTGATATAAATTATATTTAATTTTTCTTTATAGAAATATCCATGACTTTTTAGTTAGATTTGATTTTGGTTTATTCCAGTTTTCCGTTTTTAATTTAGAATCCACATAGAATTTTGTAATTGCGTAATGAAACTTTTAGAATACCAGTGAGCATCTAAATCTATTTGTGGACTATAAATTTTTTCTGTATTCAGATGCAATTGGATGGATTTACCTTATCATTCTACATAATCAAAGTATTAGTTTTCACGACAATAATCGGATTTGTAAATTCAATATTGTTGCCACTGTTACATTTATTTTTGTTTATTATGATATTCAATTTTAATTGCTTTTAATTTTTGCTCTTAGGAACTTAAATTATGTAATAACTAAAAACGCATGGACTTTTGTTTTGTTTAACCCTTTACCACCTTCTTAGGCAATATTGTTTTGAATAAAAACAATTAGTCACTTGGAGATTTTTTTATAAGCATTTGGTTGGCCGAAAACTAGAATAATAAAAATTATAATGTTTTTATCTCATTGAACTGTTTGCTCAACACTTCGAATTTTTTTTCTGTCTCTTTCCCTTGATTTAAAAATTTGGTTATATTAAAAAAACTATGCGCCGTTCGGAGCTCCGACTTTCGAGCTGTCCAGTTGATCATCAGACTTTGTGCTGTTTAGTTGGCCTTTTCAAGAGTTTATGCTTCTTTGTGAACCTTAAATTACAACGCTATACAGAGACAGAAAGTCTTAGGGATCATTACGAGTAATATCCGATGCAAAACTTTAGTTCATCAGACTGATGAGTAAGCGACATATAAGATTAACCGCCCGAAATATTGCTGCGGAGTTTAACCATGGACGTGACAAAATGAAGGAGGGTAAACTTCATGGTACTGCGATCGAAAGACCATTGTTACCGCGTGCTAATAAGGTTAAACGGTTTTAGTGCGCGCAAAAGCATCGTTTTTGGACAATTGAACAGTGACAATACGTATTATGCACCAACGAATTAAAATTTGAAATTTGCAGTCAGAAACGGAGAATCTTTGTGCGTCGGTCTAAGGCTGCAAAGATGATCCAGGACTGTATTGTTCCGGCTGTTAAGCACGAAGGTGCGTTTGTTTTAGTATAAAAAAAAACCGAAAACACCATACGATATGGGTTGCGATTAATCAGGAAGAGATTCGCGATGATACAAAACAACGATCCTAAACATACTTCAAGCTTTGTAAGGATGATCTAGCAACCAAAAAGAAGGAAAAAATGCTCAAAATGATGTCATGGCCACCACATAGTTCAGACTTTATTCCTATAGAGTTGTTATGGGATGAGCTGGACAAAACAGTAAGAAAAAAGTGTCCTAAGTTAAAAAATGATATTTCATGTTTTTCTCAAGGTGCCTCTTCAGCCACTCGAGGAATGAAAAAAAATTGTCAAAAGAATGCCTACAAAACGTAAAAGCAGTATTAAATGCTAAGGGCAGTTTTTGATGAAGAAATTTTTAATATTCAAATTAAATTTTCTAATATTCATGATTATTTTTGTTTGTTTTCTTACATTAAAATGTAAATTTATTTTTTATTTATTGTCCATATTTCTATGAGTGGTAGTTATAAGGAAACAAATGCAAACAAAGAGAAAGAGAAGCAGGACATGGTTAAGATCATTTATTATATACAGGTGACGACACAAAATGAAAACGGACGGGTAATGGAAGAATTCCATGAAATAATGTGAGCTTTATGCGAAGAAAGTCAACATTAAGTTTACGTTCCGTCATAAATGGTCACTGCGATGGTTATTTAATCTTACCATAAAGCAGACGAAATGTTCTTAAACGAGCAAATGTTTGTTCGTGAAGCAACTTTAAATAAGTAGAATATGTATGTATAGGCATTCGTATTGTAAATTTATTCATACGCTGCCCCATAAACTGCGTTGACGCGTATATCTTCAATCTTAAGTAATGCATATATTAGGCATACATTATGCGGCGTTGTAAATCGCAGAATGCACACATCAACTATACATAAAATTTGTCATGGTTACAGTTATGTTCCCCCGGCGTCATACCTTAACCACTTATAACTCGCGGGGCGCAGGGACGCCGAAACGCAGGTACGTGTTGTGTAATTTACATTGTGCGTACGCCATAAATAGATCGTTACACGTCGGACGAGGCTTTATCTGCCGCCATCCGCCGAAAGTCAAGTGGTAGGTACTTCGCGTGAGAATCACGCGGCGGCCGGGCAAAAAGCCCCATTGTCATATCAATCGGCAAATTCGGCTCGTTCTCCATTGGCGCGGCCGCGGCCGCGGATGTCGGCGGCTCGAACCAGGCCGGGCCATCCATTCCCATGGGGCAGAGGAGGGCCGGCTGAAAAATTTGTTAATAGAAACATTAATCTATCAAACCAGTTCGCTGTAAACAAAGCGGACCTCCTCTCGGCGGCTGTGGCTGCGGCTGCGGCACATAATTCCAGTCTTGGATATCTTCATCTCGAGCTTTGTTAGCGCGTCCGGCCAGGTCGTCCGTCATTTGAGGGGCTCAAGGAGACGGCGAACAAAAATTCCAAACCTGAAACGGCCGTCCGTCATCTTAGAACGTCTCTTTTACCCTGCCGGAGGTGGGGCCCGGGGCTCGCGGAGCGGTCCGCTCGCGTTCTTGGAAAAGTCGCGGCGAAAATAAGTGAAATTTTTGGTCGCCCCGAGATGCTATCGGCTGCTGTGCTGGCTCGCGGCTTGAAAATTAAAGAGGCCGGGGAAGGCAGAAGAGATGCGGAGAGATAGCCGCCGATGATGCGTATGGATGTGTCGAACGGCGGACGCACATAATTAAGAGGAACGGGGGAGGAGGGCGCGATCTGCGCCTAACGCAGAGTTTAATATCGAAAATAAACGAGTCGGTTGGCCGTTTCGTCGTTTCGCCGTTTTGTCTACGCAGGTTTAGGCGGGAATTTATTGGCGCCGTTAGTCTCCGAAAAAGTAATATTAAATTTTCCCCTCAGCTCATTTAAACTATAATCCATCGCAAATGCGTAATATCCTCCAGACGCCCAAGATTGCTTTAAACGGCCCATAACAATAGACCTAATTTAAAAAGGCCGCATAAAACTTAAGTGTAGCTTTCGGCGCGCACACGTAGCGCGGGTGCCGCTCGCCGAACTGCAGAGAAATTCCATTAAAATCAGAAATTTAGTGGCGAGATAAGCGGCAGGATAAAACGAAAAGAAACGCCCTAACTCACACATATAACTGTCTGCCGAAATGAGCTTACTTGCTCGTTTACGGAAAATATTCGTAACGCGGGTATTATATGGCACTTCTCGCAGTTTTTCCCGGCGCCCGACGACTTGCGCGCACTGCAACGAGAAACGAAAACAAAACGATAAAGCATTCGCCGCACAGTTTCCAGTTCATAGTCGGGGCTTTTATTTGCGACTTGACAAACAAATCGTCCAGCAGTTATTATTCCCGCATAAAATATGGGTTATGCCGAACCGAAGGAAAGACCAATATTTACAAAGCCGCGGGCTGAATTGCCCCGGCGACTTCGGCTTTTGTTTTTGTCTGGAAAACTGCGAAAACAAGAGGCTGCGCTTGCCAATTTTCGGCGAGCGGAGCTTAGTTTTTGCGTCATTCGCCTCGTTCTTAATATTGTGTCCCAGAACTGCTCTGCGATAATGACTTTTGGTTCTAATTGCAGTAGGTTTTTCGTAGATCCAGAGTGCTTTGCATGAGCATAATTTCCAATAGATTTGAATATCTTATAGATTATCTATAAATGATAAAGTTTTGTTTGCAGGAATTGAAATTCATTAAGTTCATTATGAATATTTGCTTTACGTATTGTTTTTAATATACTGTTTAGTTGTCAAAAGTAAAAAAATTCACCAATTGTTATTAAAAGCTTTTGTAAGAATATGTTTCAGGTAATTTGGGTTAAACGTAAAGTTTTTTAAGTTGACCAGTAACAATTATGAAGGTTACGTGTTTTTTGATGTAATGTAAAATGGAACCAAAAAATATAGATTTGCTTTGAAATTATATAGCAACTAATTAAAGTCAAAGCTATAACATATATATATGTAGAACGATTAGAGTAGATATTTGATAAAATGTTTGTAAAGAGCATCGAACCTGCGTTATCTTTAAACATCAAATTACAAATGTCCTTATCATTGCTTCATTCACAGAGGTGACAGTCAGATTATTTTATTATACTCTCTGCCGATTGGCAAGATTCTCACCTTCTGAAAAAGTTACTATTGCCGTCGGAATGGAACCAGATAGGCAAGTCAGAACAGGTGGGTTATCTATTAAAATCAAGTTTGGTGGGTTTCGAGTGTATAAATTCATTCACCTTCTTTTTCTTTTTAGTATTCTCAATAAATTATGAAGCTCGGGTTGATCTAGTCATTCCCGATAAGCGAATCAAGCTTTTCGAATTATCTTCTAAATTAAGCACAAAACTATTTGAATTCCTATACTGTTTTGAATAATTTCGTCACATGAATGTTTCGGCTCAAATAATTTAGATTCTCCTACCCATTAAGATACTGTCCATCGATTTAGTAACTTCATGTAAAATTATTTGAATTATAAGATCATAAAGTTCATTTTTTTTCCTTAATATTTCACCATGTTTAAGCAAGGTTGATCTTTCATTTTTAACTTTTTGATAAGCCTTATTTGAAGATGTTTGTTAGTTTGTTTTAGTCACATTAATGCTACTCATAGAACAAAGAAATGTTTATCAGTTTTTGGGTGTAAGAACGCTCCCTTCTTTAAGCAGTAGTTCTAATTATTGCGTGGTGGTATAAACATTGTTTTTCTACTAGACTGCGTTATTTTTATCATCATTTATCATGGGAGTCATGGTTCTGGCTACGTGCACAACGATTCTGGCGATCTAATTTCAGATCTCCACATTTACTTTTTTCTCACTTGTGCATTTTGTATGCAAATGAGTTGCTTTATCAGATCAGTGTTCTGAACGAATATAATTAATTTCGACACAAGGTTGCCAGAGTTACGAAAACAAATTTTGACCTTGAGGCTAATTTGGGAAATTATTTAATAGAAATAATCCTTTTTGTTACTACGCTGAACGGTTTTCCAAAAGTTATAGGTGTCCGAAATGTTTGTTGGGCTTCTCTTGGTCATATTTAGTCTAAAATAGTAAAATCCTTTGGTTCAATGTTAGACATAACCCTTTTCTAATTTGTGTTCATCTATTAGATTATCCTCTACGTTGTTTGTCTATTTTTATTTTGATAATTAATTTAAAAACATTTTGGTTGTAGGTAGTAACTATTTAGATGCTATAAAAATTATGATTAAAAAACCAAGTAGGTGAACCATCTTTCTTTTTATAATTTTTATTTAGTAAATTATTGTTTATAGCATTATTTGTCAGACTTTTTTGATTATGTTCACACAAGGGCGTCGAGGGTCAACGTCTAGCACTCAGAGTCAAATATATTTTTATAGCTTTATTTAGCGTGTTTTGGAACTACAACTGCTTTTTATCGGCAATGTTCCGTTAGAAGGAGTTAGTTCACATTTCATTAGACGTCTATGCAATTTTCATTAACTTATTTTCTGGGTGTGGCACGGCATCACTGAAGCTCGTTTTTGTGAAAGAAATTTTTTATATATATATATATAGTACACTGTCTGTTTTATTGCACCAAACAAGCATAGTCTCTTGGCGAAAGATTTGACGAATATGAAGCGTGAGACAATATGTATAGCCGAGAGCCTGTAGTAACGAAATTGCGGTGATCGGAATATGTTTGCGCGTTGTTATGTTGAGGTGATATGCTCGGTCTCCATTTTGCTTTAGTGACTCGCAGTACCGTTCTTATGAAAGCTGATCAATCAACAGAATCCTCTCCTGATTCCAAACGACGACCTCTATTTTTTTTAAATAAATATTCCCGGCCTTCCGATGTGCTGCTATTGTATAGACCAAAGTTTTCTTCCGGCGTCTCGTGCCAGAACCACTGTAAGCAAACACTAAAACAACATCTTCGAATCCAAGTTTCTTTTTGTGTTGAGCGGTAAGATTTTAGGAAACACATGGTACACAAACCTTTGTTGTCTTTCTGTTGATCCAAAAAAACGTGTGGCGGCACTAAAGATTAAATAAGTGATATACATAGGAATCATGAACCTTTGCGTGCCTTTATAGCGTCCTTTTCTGCTAGCTCCGTTTTATACCTCTAGTCACAGGAAACGACGATTTAAATTTTGTTTCTGTGGGGGCACTTTTAATTAAGTTGACAATCGCACACTGTTAATAAGAAAAAGTCAAGAACATCGGAAGATTCTCCAAGACCCTACTGGTCATACCTGAGAGTGAAACGATGTAAATTACAAACATGCAATTATTCTTGGCTGCTAAAAAACACTATAGCCAATTAATAAAAATTATTAAACGAGATGAAGAACCACAAAGTTACTTCCCAAGTTTGCAACTTACATAAAAAAAAATTAATTTTTTCCCTTACGCCGTGCTCCAAATCAACGCAGACTGTTACCTCGTGAGTGCAATGTTATGCAATTTTTGCTTCTGAATAAATGTAAGGAAAAGATGCAGCTGTGTGTCAACACCAGGTCTTTGAATTTGCACATGATCGAATTGCAGACTTTTGAGGTATTAAAAAAATTATTAAAATAAAGTGTAATATACATATTAGAGCCTTTCCGGAGACTCAACAACGGCGGGTCCAAGGAATTCTACTTTCACACCCTCATCTCTTAAGGGGCCTATGTCTACACACCACACACAAATTTTGCGCATGATTTTTATCATTAGAAAGCGTTATAGAATGTTTAGTTACATAAAATAATGATAACAAAAATTTTGCTGTTATAGGATTCCAACGAATTTTGTTTTCATTGTACTGGGTCTTCCACAGTACGTTTTTTAACTGTTTGTCCTTTTTGTTAATTTTGACAATTATTCTTATTATGCTGATCTGTATATGCAATTGATTATACTTTCATGAAAGCACTGGGGTTAGCTTTAATATTCCTAAAATGGTATAAGCATTACTGTTTCCTATTTTATATTTAAAGAGGACTGTTGTTAAAGAATCTCTTTTAGGTACGTGAAGGGGAAGAAGAATCACTAGCATTATAGCATTAGGGCTTATCGTACTACTCATGTATTTACTTTTTGAATCATCTTTATTGGGTTAAGTGATTTTTTGACCGTATCCTCTGTAGCTAGAATCTCTTTAGAGCTGGTTTCTTCTAGAATTAAACGTTTTCATCTAGAAGTTAAAAGTAATGCGTAGGAGGTTCCTTTCTTATAAATAAATGATTAAATTCGCTTTTTCTAACACAAAAAAACACGGGCATATGCTTACAGAGGTTACTAGCCTAACTTACTGTATTTTTAATTGCAGCATATAATTTATTACTTTCTCAGATGAAGTTTTTTTTTATCTTTTCGAACACTTTCAATTGTTTTGCTTAATTCAAAAATTGGTTCAGATTCAGTATAGGCGATTTTTGATCTCTTGTTTGCTGGTACAAAAACAGCCTTTTTATTTCCTGTTACATCTCTCTGGTTGCAAAGCTTATAGGCTTTTGCATGTAACCTCAAATAAGTTTTACATAGATTTAATAATTATCTAAGACTTTTAAATGTATAATAGCCTGATCATTTGTTAAAATAACTTTTGACACAGACAAACAAATTTCCGTTTAGCTGCAGCATTGGAGAAATTTTATGTGTATTTGAACTCTATCGTAACTGTTGCCTTTAAACTTAGCTGTATTTTTATATATTACTTTACACTAGTTTTTCTACTACATTTAGTCTAGGTACGAACCTTTCATTCCAGTCTACCTTGCCATAGTGACACTGCTTCTTTTCAGTCATTACCGACCATTTTGATGTGATCTGGAATCAGACTGGTTTTCCAGTTGCAATTGTATTTATTTCAATCTGAAAACTGCCATCTTTGTTTTCGTCTAGGAGATAAACCTAATAGGGCTTCTGTAGCTTTAGTGGATGTGGTTTTCCTTGCGCCTTAATCCTTTTGCAGGTACGTTTCTGAAATGTAAGAATATTTTTGTATACATATATGTGTTCCAGGCTAGCTTCCTATTTATAAATATTTCTAACTCTCTAGACATTCTACTCACTTTTAGTTGTTTATTTAAGAAATATACTAGTTTTACCTTATCCAATATTTTCATTCTGGTAAATGTGATCAATGTCGTTTTAAGAGTTTTTAAAGGACGCGTCCTCCACAATACCCAAAATTTTCTATATGAAGTGTAAGATTTAATTAAATATTTCCAGAATGAGTGAACTCGACTGTAATAGTCTTCACTAGCAGATTCGATAGCATGAGTAATAAGACTCTTTCCTGTGTCTTCCTTATTTACAGATACAACTGTACACATTCTCTTCTGTTCCACGATTCTTACGGTGGCTAACATTGAATAACAGGAAGTACGGACTAAAGCTTTTGTAATGTTAAGTGACGAGGGGTTGCCCGCAAAAAGGTATTTTTGGCTTCCTAGGCTGATAATTTTTCACTCGCCTTCCCCAGATTTTTGCAAGGTGGGAACGTGAAACAATTTATTTACAAATGATAACAGTGTGATAAGCCGGTGCGAAGATAGGCAACCAACGTACGCTTAGCGCTCAGCCACGCTACATTTTATATTAACTGCTTTTGTTTACTTTCTGTTCAAATGCATAGTAGAAGTTCAATGCTAGTTCTGATACTTAGTTTTTAATCCTCTTTATCAAACGATGAAGGGCGGTTTCAAATGCAAGATTTCTTTAATTGATGGTTATGATATTTGTACTAATTAGTTTTTCGTTCAACTTCATCGTAAGAGATGATAGATTGGTAATCTATTTATGATTTTTCTTGGAGAAATTCCTTTGAGGTTGAGAAATAAAGGTTGCAGTAGCTACTGACATTTTAAATGCTTGATTATATGTAATTAACCTTGCACTTAAGATATTTGAGTGGTTCTATTTTGGAGTTAATTGTTTCTTTAGTTACCAGTTTTATAAATATTTTTGCAACAGCTAAGGGTTTTTAAATATCGTAACTTAAGAACCTCTTAGGTGTGTTATGTAATTTTTTAACAACCAGCAATTCCTGTCTTTTCTTGTTCATTTTAAACGTCTATCTTCATATATTCTTGAAACTTCTCTCTCATTAAAGCGTGCTAAAAATAATTCAGTTAGAGATTGATTTGAGAACAAATGTTAAAACATTATTCGCTTAATTGAACTTTGTTGAATGCCTATAGATGAAAAATATGTTTGCAATATTAAAAAATAGTGATTATTGTTTTGATACTGTAATATGCTGAGAAAATGTGATTTTATTTTAACTCATAATTATATTACCAAACAATTTTTTAAGGAAATAATACTTTTGTTTGTTTTTTACTGTTTAAAAAAATTGTAACTGCATATCAATCGGGTGTCACATAAATTGTGATTAGAATTCTTAGACAATACTTCTTCAACCAAATGTTAACATAAGTGGATTACATATTTTATCATTAAAATAAGATATTCAAATGTAGTTTGTGTAACATTGTAAGTGAAGTGAATATGAAATTTACAAAAGCACCTTTGCCGAATTTATCTATCGCAAATTCAGCGAAATGAAAGTATTAACCATTAATAATTTGAATAATATAGAACTAATACAATTATATGTGCACTAAGGAGTCAAATTAAAATAAACACTAAATGAAATAGTAATTCAAAATGGTATTCTACAGAAAGAAAGAACTACCTGCAACTAAATCACATTCTTAAACATCGGTTGACAATTTAGAATTATTGGAACTAGGACATGCATTAATTTATATAATTTCAACCGTAAACGTATCATAGAATAGGTTTATTGTGGTAGATAGCAATAGGAAATAAGTGCATGTCCAAAAATATTTTTGTCAATAGTGAGTCGGGTTATTACTCGACGATTGGCACTGCCAATCTTCAAGTATCTTCGGAACGAACAAAACGAGAAATGCTAAAAGCTGTTAAAAACTCTCCGAAAACACTGGTCGAACCTGGTTAATATATCATAAAAGCAGAAACATCATTTAACGCTATTTACATAGGGTGGGCTTGTACAAACGTATGGCTAACAAGAAACCTTTGACGAATCGTTTAAAAAATAGCGTCGGTACAAATGAGCTATAAAGATGCGTTCTCGACCAATTTAGTGACAATGGTTGAATCTGGCTGTGAAGGCGTTTGTTTAAACAGTTGGATGATAAATTTCTTTACCAGGATGTAAAATATGAGCGACCTAGCAAAATAGTGTGATATGGCGACAGATTTTGTGTGGAGGTACCGTTTATTTCTCTTTTCAATCCCTGTGGGAACATAGCACCTTGATAACCTTTTTCCATGTTTGAATGGATTGTGCGATGGCTCTTATCTCATTTCATGTTTTTCCTGTTTATTCTGCTTTTTTCTTTATTGTTCTTTCCCATGTGATTATCTTCTTACTGATTCCATACTAGTGTAGTTTCATCAATATTCTCGTTTCTACGTCGTAATATATGTCTTATCCACTCCCATCTTTTTTTTAAATTTGTATACTCAATTCTTCTTGTCACAGAACACATTTTATACATTAAAACTTGCTTATAAACACTTGTATTGCGTTTATTTTAGTACTTGTTAGTACCCACGATTTTGAGCCGTATAAGACTACTGCCTATAGGTTTATGTTTTAAATTTTAAGTTGTAGAGTTTGAGTTCCAGATTTGTTTGCGGATACCAAAGGTTCTTGTAGCTCTACCAATTTTAGTAGTGATGTTAAGCTTTATACTGGCATATGCTGCATTGTGTGCTTAAGTATGTAAAGTTGTTAATATCTTTTATTAATTCTTCTCCTATTGAACACATATTTGCAAGACAGTGTCCCCATTTCTGCTGATAGTTACGTGATCTTCTACTGTTGTTTAAGTTACTAGTCTGCTTCTAACCGCATAGTTATGCGGTACTATGAGCCATGTTCGGCATACCGGGTATGCGCCTAGTCTAACCCATTAGAAGAAGGAGAATGTACTTTACGATCTCCAAAGGTGTTCGTATGACGGCCGGAGAGCATTTGATGTTTGCAATTGCTTTTGACTTGGGAGTCGAACCCAGGCTCGCCGCGCGCTATCCTGGCAGGCTAAGGCCTTTACCTCGCGACTGTCGTGCTTTCAGTTACATGATCAATTTGATTTTTTGTTTTCTGATCAGGGAATACCCAAGTAGTATTATGGATTCTTTTGTGTAGAAATAGTGTTTCTCCAAGTATTAAATTGTTTCTCAAACAAAACTCAATAAACATCTCCCAGCACAAATTTACATGTTTTCCCATAGTTTCTTCTATATTTTGGTTGCTCCTTTTAATTGCGCATTTGGGCAGCCACAGATGATAGTTATATTTTCTTTGATAGTTTATTCATTATTTCTTGTTTGTTGTAAAGAGGTTTTCTTGTTTCTTATTAGCTGATTTTATTCGTCTTACTTTAGTTTTGAAATCCTCGACTTATGATTCTGTCCGAGACTGAGTTTTGTTTCAGGAGATTTTGGATTTGAATTGTGCGCCGTGCAGTTGGTAACTAAACACATGGCAGAGTCGGTATGGCACCGTATGGTGTATAGCAACGTATCCCCGTCGTTCAAGTTAATTATGAAAACAGGTTATTGAGCGATGAAGTTTATTTTTCTTTAAATGACTTTTCTAAATGGTCAAAATTGTCGCATCTGGGGTGGCGAAAATCACGTGCTACGAAAAACTAATGCATCTCAAAAAATGCACTGCTTGGTGTGCGTCATGGTCTAGATGAATCACTGATCCGTACTTTTTTGGAAGCGAAACTGGCAACGCTTTTACTGTCAATATTGTGTACGCTAGCGGGAAATGCTAAACATTTTTTTTCAATAAAACCAAGGATTTGAACTTGACTGACTTTGGTTTTAACAAGATGAAGCTATATATCACACAGTACATGCAACACTCACTTTACTTCAAAGAAAATTTCTCAGTCGTGTTATCTCTCCGAGGAGTGATAATGAATGGTCACGGTCGTTTTGCTATATAACCTTATTAGACTTTTCTCTGGGGTTATTTGAACGAAACTTGCTGATTCTAGAGCTAAAAGGGAATCTCAAACTGTAATTGCTGAAACAGAGCCACATTTATGGAAAAATGGTCGCATGTCAGTAGAGTAGCAGACATAGAGGACCAAGTCTATACTTTACACTGATAGGAATAAAATTCGGTTTGTTTCAATAGTTTGAGGTTCGGCTCTTCTTAACCCAAATACAGCAATGTTTTCGGGCATTTTGGTTGAAATTCACCTTGCCCTGGCCATCTTATTTGGCTTAACGCCATGGTGTATATTTTATATAAATCTATTTTTTGCATAACTTGTGCTAGACGTGAGAATTTGAGTATTCCAGATGCCAATGTATGTATCATTTAAGTTTAATGATTTTTTTACATTACTTTTTCTGTAGTGGTTCTTTAGAGATTTCTTCATTGATTTTCATTTATCTGTTGGTTTAGAGAGCGTAGGTGATAAGCCCGTCGCTTTGTTACATTGTCAACATTTACGTTTTTTTTCAGTTTGCTAAAATGTTATTCGGTCGTTATCAGTACCATCCGTCATGTTTTTGTTAGAAAATCTCTTCAGGATTCTTCCTCTGTAGAGTTTTTTTGTGTGATTTTTCTGTTGATGATGAAATCCCGCCAGTAGTGTTGTTAGCAAGGTTTTGGTTTGTTGTTACTTGCTTTTCTTTTAATTGTACTTCTATTTTTTGACTTCTTTCTTTTTTTCTTGTACTCAGTTGTGTTACTTTTAGGTCTTTTGATGTAAGTGTTTTATGGTTGACAATTCAAATTCATATTTCAAGTGTTTACTGTTGTGCCACCATTCCTTTACACTATTGATTTTCTTGTTTTAGAACTTTAATACTGTCATTAGAAATATCTAATTTGTTTTCAGTTCTTCCTAGGTTTTCATTTATTTTTATGAGCATCTGTATTCTTGGGTTATTTGTCAATTCTTGTGTATTACTCGTAGTTGTTACACTATAATGTGGTTTTTCTTATATATCAATTAGTTTGTCTGTATATCTAATTGCTCTTCTTGGTTGCATGAGAAGTGAGCTTCTGATAAATGTCCGCTTGAGAATTGTCTACGTCTAACTTCAGTTTAGTTTTATTTTTATTGCGAGATTTTCGCTTTTTACTAACAAGTCCCGAAAACTTTAAAGTTTGCGCCCATTTTTAAATTTCAATTAGCCATTTCTACTATAAGTTCAGTTTTATAACTTCAATTTAATTTAAATTTGTTAAACAGCCAATTTCACACATTAATGTACATTATTTAGATGGTAACGTAATATAACTAAATATATTAGAACTTTAATTAACGAATTGCTCCCCGTCTTCAATAATAATTATGAAAATTATTGTTTTTGTTGAGAGTCGTATCTCTTGTTATCGAGCGCGTGCAACTACTGCGTGGAAAGAGGAGTCACATTTGACATGGTCCGTGTAATCTCCAAACAAGTCCGATTGAAAGCCTGTAGTACGTTATCCAATGGCCAAAAAGATCACGAAAATTTAGTTATAAAGCTGAGACAGTTGTGACAGATGGCAGCAAATAATGTAGAAAACGATTTAAGGTTAAAAGCATTGTGAGAGTAAAGGAGGTTCAATCAAGTATTAACTGTAGGTTTTAGTTAAAAAATTGACCAAGTTTTGTATTAATAAAATTTATCTATTTTATTCTGACATCCCAATGTACAATAGTAGTCCGGATGCTCATATTCTTACTAGTAAGTAGATTTAAGTAATTTAATAATTGCATTTGAAATGTGCTTAGTCTTTGGGTAAGACATTACATAATAACTGTGCAGCCAAAAAATGTTTTAGGAAAATTTATTTCTACTTAGTGTAGTCATTGTAAATGACTACTGACTTCATGTAATCATGTAAAAGAAAAATTATTATAAGTGAGCGTCTTCAGATGTTGATATAGTTCCTCTTCCGTCTTGTAAAATTGAAATATCGATTAGTAAGAACGATTTCTTGGGTTCTTCTTTTTCGCACAATTTTATTTTGCTGGTTTAGTGAGTCCTTCCAGTAGTATTTTTACATGTCTTTCGGTAAAGGTCATTATATTTTACAAACTTATAATGCTACACACTGAGTATTACACTGTTGCCTGAACCTTATTACAGTAATATTTAAGTTAACCTTTTTTTTGTTTACTATTTGTATTACAAATTACTGTTATTAATAGCATTTTAGTTACATGAGAAGGTTTGAGTTCTTTTGGCTTACTTGTTTTACTATTTCTATTAGAGTTGTAAGCATAGTATCCCATCTTATTTTTTATCCCCTAGTTTTCACTACATTTGAGTTTTGGACAGTACGGAGGATAGGTATCTTTGGACACGACTTTAACCTTATAAATTAGTGCGATAAAACCATGCCAGACTAAAATACTGACTCATGGGGATTATTTAAAGGCTTCAAACGTTTTGCCAAACAGTTCTCCATGTATTTATTTTTTTTTGTTATATGGGCAAATATTTAGTAGGAAATACAGTTTTTTCTCTTATCATATATTAATTTCATTGTCCATTAGAGTGCTTTACATATGTTATCTTTCGCATTGCTTTTTTGTAATGCAAGATCTGTAACATCTTCAACTTGGAGATTCGACTTCATTAAAACAGTTCAATTACCTTTTCTGTTGTTTTCTGTTAATGTTGCTTTTTTACAAACCCTTTTTTTCTATTGTATTATAAGAGTTTTACGTAATTAAGCAACATTTTATCAAGCGTCTATCTAAAGGGGACTTTCTGCTATTTATATAAATTTTTTTTACTGTTTTTACAACGTGACAAACTGTTAAAAAGGAATGCAGCTGTGATTTGTTTTAAATTACTAGATCCATGGACAAGTTGACTGTTTTCTGTGGGAAGAGTTCATAGCAAAGTATTTATTATACTTGTGGTAATGTGTCCATTTTAGTATATTAATACTGCATAAATATTTAGTTCTATAAACAACAATAAACTGTTGTATGTACAATAAATTGGTTTCTATCTGCAAAAATTAAATATTTAATTATTTTTTAATTTTATACTTATTTGGTAGTTTAAATTTTTACAGAATGCGACAACGAATATAAGTTGGCTGAATATATGTGTTGCAAACCGATATTTATAAACAGTACGTAATATTTTATATGCAAATTCACCATCTGCTGCATTCCACGGCATGCAGCCTACATCTGAAGACCAGCAGGTGTGTAAGATACTTCAAACGGTTTCGCTTTTACAGCATTTTATTCTTAATATTCAGATATTTAAATGTAAGCATACATTTGTTTTAACTTAATTTTAATTTATGTTTAAAATTAAAATTTTGCTACCTTATTTTTAATGCCCTGTCAACATACCTGGATTTCCTTTAATTCATTTTTTAAAATGTAACCAATATCGAATTTGTCAATTTAAAATAATAAATATTTATTTAAATAGGTTTGTTAGCTTTTCTATGGAACATTAAAACAAAAAACTAATTTCAGATAACGGTTATATTTTGTTGCATTTACTAGTTTTTCTGGATTGTAATTTAAACAGTGTAATTTAGACAGATGAATAATTTATTTATTGTATGTTTCTGCTCAGTAGAAGGTTTAAAATGGGTAATTTTGTTTAAAGATATTTTGGCTCTGCTTGTTTAATCGTACGGTTTTTGTGTAATAATTATGAATTCAGATATATTAGCAAAGCGTAATGGATTCTAAGCTATAATATGTTAATACAATTATTAAAATGGAATTTTATTAAAAAAATCATTTAAAGAAACAAAATCTAGAAGAACTAATTTAAAGCACTTAAAATATTATTAACAAACCTTAGATTAGGGATTTTTTTATTATAGTTTAATCAGCTCAGCATTGATTTTGCTAGACATGATTCGGTTGTGAGTCTTAATTATTAACTTATACTAACATTGTGAGGGTTACATTCCTCATATATTACATTGTACCTTTATTTGATTTAATACATATATTGCTTGTTTGTGAATGTTATGTATTTATTGACATAAGTCCTGTGGGGGTCTTCTTTTTAGTCTTTTATGTTTACCTTTTTGACTAAGGTTATACGTCACTGCACTGCCGCATTCACTTATATTATCAAAGAATTGTTGCTCTGTTTATTTATGTGATCGAGTAGAGGCGGTAAATTTAGTTCTTTGTGAATTTGGTTATTTCGCATTCACTGAAATTCGAGCAACTTTGTTTTTGCAGAACTTGTTATTTTCTGTGGTGTGTATTAGATGCATTTCTCCATACAAGGCACGCATATGTTAAAATAGGTCTTAGATTAGGGATTGTTTATGGTACAATTCATACATGTAAATAGTTTCCTAAGTTAATACACAATTTATTAAAAAGTTTTCACCTGTGGATATGAGGTACGTTCATTCTGTTATTTACAATTTGACATTTGAAAATCTTTTAATTTGTGGGCCACACTGCAGCTATGCCTGATAAAGGACATATTTGAAAATTAATTTGTTTTTGCACGTAGAAAACGAAGAAATCGAATTGAAACTGTAATACAATTAAGATTGAAAATGTTTTAAGTCGGTTTTGTATTATCAATAGAAATAAACGAGAAAGTGAGCTGATGTTTAAAAAAAGAGATAAAATTGAGGTTGTCACATGAGAAAGAATCTCAATCTTGCTGTTTGGAATATTGCAAGCAAGATTAAAAAATTTCAATATCTCCTATGCAAACAGTGAAAAAATCTGCATCAAACTTCAGACGTTATCATATAAAATACCTCTAAGCGCGATAAAAAACCTGTGCTTGCTAGCTCTAAAATTGTGAATGTATGATAATTGATGATAAAACGCATACGACAACAGATTTTTTACAAATACAGTATTTAAGAAAAAAATTAGGTTCAAATGTCCAAAAAGGTAATTGTTAATCTGATCCTGTGGGCTCAAAAATTAAGTTTTATCTCAATTGGTCTTCATGCACGTCTTTCCTCTTTTAAGACACTATCAAATTTCGGCGGTTTTTGGGCTGGGTCTTGCTACACTTTTTTAGAAAAAAGGTATCTTAGCAACAAATTCAATATCTAACCTAGTGAACAAGGTTTGATGTGCCATAACAACCCAGAAGTGGGCCAACTTATGTTTTAATAACAACTAATGTAACTTGCAAAAATTAGGAACAAGAAAATGGAATATAGCCAACATTAACAATTTGAGCTTTTTTCTTTTTGTCGTGATTTTATTGTCCGTAATCTTTACGATATCACACTTTTTTTGTGTTTTCAACGAACTTAAAAAGTTTGTTACTGAATTCTATATGTCCGTCTGTCGGTCCGTCACAAAATTTGGAAATGGATTCTTATAGGAAATTTTACGCTGAATTCGAAAATGAAGTCGAAAAAATTCTATGTCAAATAATTTTCGGGAAAATTCTAAATCGAAATCGAAAGGTCTTTTTAAGTTCGTTCGCCGGCCCCATGTTTATTGTTGATTTTTAAAAGCATTGTTTTATAATTAGTTTTTTTTAGCGAAGCTAAATTAAAACGATTTCACCAAATTGCTTTGAACTGGACCGACTTCATTTTCTACTTCTGCAAATGGCCAACAAATTGGACCGCCAGCTAGTCGCTCGAAACTTTCCCACTGCAGTTTCCGACTTCGTTATGATAAAAACCGTTCGGCATGACGAATGGCCGCGTTTAGCCGTTTTAATGGTCCTTGCGGGCGCACGCTCCTTTTGCGCGCATGTAAGCAGCGTATTCGGGGGCGGCGAAAGGGTTAATGCGGGCATTTTTGTAAGCGGTTTACGGCCGGAAAATGCGGCCGGCGTATCTGTACAAGATCGAGCGGCCGCGCACGGGCACGGGAAAGTTGCAGGGGACAAAGCAAATACCACCGCAAGCGGCACCCATAAACGATCATCAACAAAACCCCGACTTTTACTGATCGTAAAATGGTCGTAACTATTAATAACTATCTGTCGTAAAATTGATTGCTGTTGACACATTTTTAAAAGACAGAAGGCGCGATGTTTCACACAGGCCGTAACGTGCATTTTATTACGCAAAATTAGTTTTAGTGGTCGTAATTTTTAATATCTATACTACTACACTACTACAAAGTGGTTTCGGTAGCTCCGGAGTTTTATTATAGTAGTAGTATCATTTTACTGCTGCAGTAAACATAAATATGAAGAGCGGTTCAACTTGACACGTTATATTTGTTGTATTTGTGTACTTTACACGCTTTTTAGGGCTACGGATTTCATTCTCCCGTTTTGGCTTGAAACTTTTGCATAACTTTATTATTTAGGAGTTAACTAACTTCATCATTTAATGAACTGAATTGCGAGATGCAGTTAAGCGTTATATAAGGGCATTTTTAAATACGTAAGAGGTGTGTGTTTTCACGTTTCAAATAGAGCTATTTGTATTTGAGGAATTGTTATTTTATACGTTAGATTGGAGATTCATATAAATATATACATACATTTACATAATTTCGATTTCTTCTAGCGATATTAGTGACAACACCATTATTTTCACCATTTCACTTTTGTGCTACTTTTATTTGGTTTTAGCTCAAGGTTTCTCTTACATATATTTTCACTCCCATTTCTTATGTTTTATTAAAATACATTATATATTTTATGGGGTCGTCTTTTCCAACTTTTACCTATTAATAGGAAACCGATCTGGTACTTTCAATAATTTCAATCCAATTTTTTTGTTTTTATTTTGCTTACATTGCCGGTATTTAATAAAAGCATTCAACTACTGATGGGTGTAATAACAGGTAAAAAATTAGAGCTTTGTCGAATTGAGTTAAACAATTGGACATTTAAAGTACAGTTTATACAATGGAACCAGCAAACAACGCCATCAAATGCAGTTCCGATCCACTTATCACCACCTATGGTGCAAATGCAACATCCTCAATATCAACAACTGCCATTCTCACTGATGATGGCCCAGATGTCAATAAATTTCCAACCTCATATGTCAGCAGCAAACTATTCCACATATTCAAAATTATCAGCAATCACCATACACTCAATTCAGTGGAAAAGAACTAAAATAATCTCAAAAATTTCCGTAGCTTTACGCATACGGAAGATCAAAGTGAAGACAACGATTCAACGGAAAACTCCCACTCATGGCAAATAAAGAAGAGAAAACGAAACCAGGCAAACAATACAATAAATATTACTATACCTATGATGCTACATTTAATTGATTCTAATCCTTGTCTAATATTCAAGCTAAAGTAAACTCAAAACCAAATCCAACCGATTTCTCTCACGTCCCAAAACTAGCACCAAGCGCTGACTACCAAAAATTGATTTAAATTTCGCGCAAGCGGCAGAAGAAGAAAGATTTTATTACAGAGCATTGTTGAAGTCATAAAAATAAATACAATTTTCCAGACACACAGGAAACTGAATTTTCATGCAAATGATAGAAGATAATTTACCGTACGTATCTTCCAAAAGAAGGTAGAGCATACCGATTCATTATAAGAGATCTCCATTACTCTGTTTCAATTTTCGACGTTAGAACAAAAAGGCCATACTATTAGAAACATTATGAACATCAGAACTAAAACCACTAAATAACCCTTAGTGCATTTTTATATAGGCTTAGATTTTAAGTCAAAACATCAAAAACATTGCCGATGCTTAGGTCAGATAAAGATCGGTAAATAAAAAAATAACATTATATATTGCACACGCAGTTAGTTATATCGTCACTTGAAGTCATAATGTCAAAGACCTTAGAAATGCGTAAAATGTTGTAGAAACCTAAAATTACGCTAGCCAAATGTGCTTTATGTTCTAACTAAAGAGGCTGTGAATTCTATAGAAATCTTGAAGCCACCAGAACAAATTTAGAAGAATTTGGAACCAACTAGAAAGACCGAGCCACACACCGCCTGTACAACCAGCTATTTCATTGTCCACAAAAAATACATACATCAATCTAAGAACACCAAATAAGAAAAGCCAGAAAAACTTTATTGACCAGTTAGATTATATCCTCACTGAATTAAAACTGAATATAAACACGCTCTCAACTGTCATAAGTAAAATCCATTATTTGTCCTTACGCATTGGTCAATGCTAAGGGACTAACAAATCATACAACCAATAAAATAGATATAATGCTTATATTTGACCGTATACCAAATGAAATACCTTACTATTCTATATACCACACACTCAGCCGGATGGCACAGCCCATGGCGAATTCCAAGATATAAATTCCAAGCATTAACGGTTTACATTGCTGCTAAAAATCAAGTCCATTCAGAATAACTGCAATTTGTAGTTCTCTTAGTCATGTGATTAGCATTTAGGAATACGAAGTTTATCTAACAATAATATACCTCTTGGTATTCATGAATTAACAGCTGAAAAAAGACGAGTGAGATGTATATAATATAAAATTAGAAAACTAACCGATAAAAATGTTTACAACAAGCACACTCGACATCTTAAAGAACTATAAGATCTCAGAAACTAAGAAATTGATGAAACCAATAAACCATATACCACCGTTAAGAATGAATAACATTAGCTGGGTTAGATCATAACACGAGAAAGACACTATCTTCAGTCCCCCAGATTCAGTTCAAATAATATTAGCGACACGATTCAAAAATGTAATAGATTTTCCTTGTCCTTGAGTCTCCATATTAATTTATTTTTTCTTTCCAAAATAAAAAAGAGAAATTTCTGCACATAAAAATCATAACGCATAAGGAGTTGATCTCGTCAAAGCACAAATTCTTAAATAGTAATCAAGAAAAGCCATAGTACTCTTAAGCATAATCTACAATAACATATCAAAATTAACATACTTTCCCATTAGTTGCAAATTTACATAGATTATAATGATACACAATCGTCAGCGTGGTCGCACGATTGAGGTACGGGCTGTGGTGCGGACGGACCTGAAGTACTCTAAAGCTTGCCCCTGGCCTACTCACTAAAAAAGTGGTAGTAATGGCGGTTGTCTAAGGCGCGGCTTGCCACATCGCCCCGTATCAGAGATGGTGTGCGACGACCGGGCAGAGAGAGCGAACATATGAGAGCCTTTCTCAGTTCGCAAGTTATGCTCTCACAATATAGCCTTAATATACCATTATAATGGTACATAAATCTTGAAAACCTCTAAACTTACCAAATACATATCGATCTATTATTTTATTACCCTTGCTATAAAAAATATTTGAGAAACTGCTGTTCAGACGGCTGAAAGCAATCTACCCGAAATTTTACCCAAATACCAATTCTGCTTTCCACCTTAACATTCCACCATAAAACAGTGCCACAGAATAGGCAGTGAGATCATAAAAAGTTTGGAAGAGAAAAAGATACGTACTGCAGCTTTTATTGACAGCGAAAAACCATTTTACTGTTTAAAATAAAACATAGGTTTCCGAAAAATTACTAATTTATTCACCAATCATATCTCTTTGAGATCCACTTTTAAACTCTAAATTAACCTCGAAATATCCTTAAACTATTTCGTTAAATCTGGTGTACCACAGGATAATTTACTAAAATCACGATGTTTCAACAAGTTTACCTCGACTCAAGAATGGGTCAATATTTGGCGAGTACAGGTCAATGCTACCAAATCCATATAGATCACTTTCAACACCAGACGTGGTGAATGCCCCAATGTTAGGATAAATTACGCCACTGTATCCGTTAAAGTCAAACCACAAAGAAAACTTAAATAAAACTTTAGGTGTAACGGATGCAGTGGTTTTTAGGCCGAAAGTCCACATTAACACAGGAAAATAAGGTCCTCTGTAGAGTATTTAAGCATGGGGCTGTACTAAACTGTCAAAAACCGTCAAGTCATCTACTACATTCAATCAGAAATCTTATGCACGGTTGTAGACGCTCCATGGTACATAAGTAATAAAAACATATGCGATGATCTACGCATTCCTACAGTCGAAGAGAAAATCTGTTCTATTAACAAATACTTTCCTGGACTGTTAAGCCACGAAAACAACGAACTAAGTCAACTAAAAGAGCCTTTTCAATACGAACTCGGCTGAAAAGATAACGACACTAAGGACAAAATAATGAAGTACTTTCATGTATGGGGAATCGACAATGAACGTCTTCTCTCTTCAAATTCATTTTTATGGACAAATTTGCTTATTGTTCTTCAACATAAGATTGTAAATAACTTTACTAAAAAAATATTTTCGAAACTCTGAAGTAAATCTATCTGAAAGTGTTTCTATATTTCGATGTATCAAAAAACAACTCAGGGACAATGGACCAAGAGCGATTAAGAAAAGGCTAAGTTCTTTGCGAATTACCTTAATGAGGGTTTTCGTCCTAAGGTTCTGGACGAAGAAATTCTCGACTATCTACAAACGCTAAACTGAATCAGTAATACCTGTACTTTCAAGGAATTGGAGAAGGAGATATAATACCTAAACGCTAGAAAAGCACCTGGAATTGATCTCATTACTGTGAAGAGGCTGCAAGAATTACCCAGAAAAGTTATAGTACCTATTCAATGCAATATTTCGAATACAGTATTGGGCCGGACAAATTAAAAATAGCAGAAATAATTTGAATCCACAAGCCTGGAAAGGTTCCTAAGAACATTACATCTTACCGACCTGTTAGACTATTAGTTTACAAGCTTTTAGAAAAATCATTGCTTAAAAAAATTGTTTCCGACTTTACATATAACGATTGGATTCCACATTATCAGTTTGGCTTTCGACGAGGTCATTCTACAACTCGACAGTATCACCGTATTACACATTTCATTAATAGTAGCTTGGAAAATCAAGAATATTTCTTGGGAATATTCTTAGACGTAAACCAGGCCTTTGACAAGGTTTGGTATCTTGGGTTATTATATAAAATAAAAAGATGTTTATCTACGTTTTTTAAATTAATAAAATTGTGTTGACCAATCTGAAATTCCGTACAAGGGTAAATCTCGATGTCTCGCGTATACATCCCAGTGTCTTAGGACCACTGTTATGTTTTTGTTTAACTTTCGATCTTCCAACGACTGACAGTATTATATTGGAAACATTTGCAGATAATACATTTTCCCTTTAATAGTATTTGATACGCTCAAAGTATCACTTCAGAAATGGAGAACTAAAATAAATCAGTAAAAGTAATGAATGTGAATTTTACACTACGTAACGAACCATGCACACTGATTTATATAAACAACACAGAATTTCTTCAGTCAAATATTTGAGTTTGCACCTAAATAACTAAATTGGAAACAACACATTACCAAGAGAAGGATAGAAATGGACATAAAACAAAAAGAAATGTATTGATTATTAGGACGGAGACCCATCTTATCTACTCTATAAAACTGCAAAAATGTAACTATGTGGGTTTGTTTGTAACTAACATTGTTTGTAACATAACCTACAGTTATGAACCGATTTTAAAAGTCAATACCTCATTCGAACCGGTTTGTTGCCAAATCATGATTTTTGATTTAGGTCACGGTTGACCTGTTTTAAGTCATAACATAAATTATCATATATAAATTTGATAGTTTGCGCTACTTATCGGCGTTTCATGCACAACATGGCCAATTCTTGCCGTTAGTAGGCACATGGGGCACAACTTTGATTTATGTGAAACCGAATACAGCTAAACGAATGTTATCATGCTTAGATATGGCTGATGAAACTCTGAACCAAATATTTAGCTTAGGCCTCCCGTCTTTCGGACGGACCTATTTACTAATTATAAAATAAGATTATTTTTTATAAAACCATAATTGTTCGTATATGGACTTATGGAATTGAATTATGGGGACGTGTCTGTAAGAGACATATTACTAACGCCTTCGGTATGTCACAAATAAGCGGATCTACAACGACTTAAAAATCTCCACTGTAAGGGACGTCATCATGAAAGAAACGTTGGTCACCACAAGAAGTTTGAAACTCATACAAATTCTCTGCTACAATTTCTGTTAGAAAACGGCGTAATGGGAAGACTAAGACGGAAATGTGATTAGGTTTTTGGAGTTCATTAAGCTATAATAAAAGATCTGTAGCTAATAATATATGAAGTCACCATATTTCACTTATATGTATATTACAATGATTGCTGATTTATATTTATATTCAATAATTTTTCAAATTATTTGCAGTGTTTTTGTAATAATAATTTCTAGAGCAACATTGGAAGATCTTGCAAAAGGATAGTTTTATTAAGCCTATTGCCTTGACCGATTTGTGGATCAAGTATAACCTATCCAAGATTCATGGAGTGTCAACTAATACATTAACAAATAAGGAAATATTTGTTTCAACAAGAGAGGAATGACTCTAACTACTTACAAAAATTATTTTAAAAACATTTAATTTGATTTAGATAACTAAATTAATACTATAGATTTATCATTAAAGTTTGTCATAATTTGCCAAAGAAATAGAACTGGGAATGGACTGTGGTCTAGCCAGTTCATAGAACTTGGAGACCTTGAATAATTCAGCATTCTTGTGAATTTTTATTAAAATATTTAAAGACGTTGTCCGCTGTATTATTCCAAAATCAGTTGAATATGAATTTCAGAAAAGAAGTTTACTTCAATAAATCAGAATACATGAACACAATTCAGTAGATAAACCAAAGTTAAATTGTAAAGAACAATCTAATTATTAATTTGAGTTGTTTTTTTAGATTTTGGGCAACTGATGCCAAAATACAGTTTGTAATGCACGTTAATAATAATAATATAAAATAAATTTATAAATGAGAAGTTTTGCGTTTAGTAAAATTTTTTACGTATATATATTTATGTGATAAATGAAAAGTCAGGTTTTCTTTTAGATTTATGTATCGGCTTTTCCTAAACCTTACTGGTATTATAATGTCTATGAAAGATATCACATTCACTTTTCAGAAAATTGACATGTCACCTTAGTTTAGGACAAGATTTTGCTTTTCTCTTCTTTTGGTGATCCCCAGCAGTGTATATTTTCATTAAAATCATCTTTCACGAGGGCTTTTTTTCATTTATTCCTTATACCTTATCAACATCATGGAATATCTGTCAAATTCTTCTTTTTGCTGCCAGAGAGAAGTAACATGAATAAATTATGATCTATTTAGCTTCTCCTCTTGGCGTTTATCCGTACAACGTGTTATTTTTTTCTTTTGCACTAAATAAATTATAACCTCCCTTTTGTTACTTTTTGCGATTTTTTTATTCGGTTAACCTTATGTTTATGTTTCTTTCTATACACAACTGTCTAAGAAAACTTACTTAATCCTTATGCCGTTTTTACCGTTAGGTGTAAGGCAGGTGGGAGAAGAGTTTGTTATGTTGCTGTATACTTTTCTTTCCATAGTTTTCTGTCCTGGGCTACTTTTATACCTTCCCAGTTTATTCCCTTGTTTGCTGCTGCCTCTTATTCCTTCTTCCCAGGTTTTCCTTGGCCTTCTGATTTTTATGAACTCGATTCATACACTCTTTTCACTAATCTGTTTTTTGGCATACGACACACATAACCAAACCACCTTAATTGTCCTTCTTCTATTTTTTCCATTATAGGTTTTATCTTTAAGTCTTGTCTATATGTGTTTATATGTATTATTATTTATATAATGACACTGTACCCTGTACTCAATGTTGGTGCTACGAATATTCAAATAAATAGCAGGCTGCTTCATTGCTGCAGTCCCAAAGTCTGCATCTTTGTTTTTTGCATTCGTGTCACAGCTAAATTCTTTTCTTCTTTTTCTTTAGTCTTTTGCTAGGTGTAATAAGATTCCTCGCCCTTTATTGATACTATTCCTCTCTAATTTTGTGTTTTTACTAATTTTTCGTCAAATTTTCTATAATATTATGAAAGCTAGTTTCTCCTTTTTGCTATTTGTTTTATCTACCATTCTGGCCGTAGCTGCTTTAGTTGTTGTCTAGTGCGTTTCTTTCCCAATAAACGTTCTAATTTCATGCGTCATTATTGTTTTGTCAGTAGTGATAGGAATTAATATATTTGGTTTCTAACTTTGTTTCAACTTTCGCTATAATCTCCTTATTTAATGCTTTCTAATAGTTATGATTCCGTTGCTCATTTTCCTTTGATTCTACCTTGTTTGCGGTTTCCTGTTCGGTTACATTATTCATATTTATGTCTTGTATTTTTATTATGCTCGTCATCGTCTTAATCATTTTTATTTTAAATTTTCAGGCCCCATACTTTAGCACTATCGTTTTCCATTTTTCCCACTTTTTTCCTCAACCATTCATATTGTCCTACGTCTACCTCTCGTGAACAGCCGAGCCCCACGGTTAGTTTGTATCGGAAACGCTTAGGTTCTATGGCCTAAATATATATTTCGTTATTTTTTTTTGTGTTACACTCTCATTCTTCCTATTTTTGTTTTGTAGGGACTCTGTTATGAGGTTGTTCTTCATTTAGTAGTCTGTTGTCATAGGGATTAGAGTTTAATATTAGATTGTTGCTAACATTACTGTAGCAAAGATTAGAAACTATTAAGATGGATCACTCGCGTTGAATCTTTTGTTTTTTGGCATATTGATTTGTTGACCTTGAAGCGTTTGTTTCTTTAAATTTGAGTGGAAATGACGCGCTCGTGGTGAGTTATTTTTAGCAGTGAATACAGTTTGTTAGGACCACTACAGAGGAATAAACCAATCTCGTGTGTACTCGGGTATAAGCTGCAATCTTATTGGAATTCTCGTTGTTTATTAACGAAAAACACGAACGTTTCCATCTGTTTCCGATCTTGTCCCTTTAAATGAGAGTGGTATTTTATCTTCATCTCTTTTGAGCTTCGTTTTTTAGCGATCCATCTTATAGTTTCTAATTTTTGACTAGGCTGATTTTCCTAGGGTGCCTTTCTCTTTTATTGTATTTTTATTGCCAAAACTGTGCTTTGCTGTAAAGATTATTGGCATGTCCCTGATTTAATTATTAGTAGTATATTATTCACATCTTTTATATTCTTTTTTCTGTTAATTTTCGTAAGGTTAATTAAGCTTCATAATTTTAATGAGTTGGTTCACTTTTAGATCTCGATTTTCCATTATACGAAAATCTTTTATAGGGTCTATGTGCTAGATGTTTAAATGCATGTTTCTGTTGTTTCTTTTATCCTTTGTGGTTTAGAATTTTTTTTAGCAACGTTTTGAGTTTTCATTTTTACAATTGTATTTTAGGTATTGCTATTTTTTATCAAACGTTATTTATTTTTTTGTGTTAATATTATCGTTTATGAGCTCCACTACACTCTGTATATTTTGATTTTCAAATATATGTCAAACTTTTGTTGTGTTTATTCATATGCCTTTCTTTAGAAATACATCCAACGATCCATTTCATGACTGCTGACAAATTTGATACGTATAATATTTCATGTTATGTTTCATCATACCTTTACTATTATCAACGGCTGTAAAAACTAAAGCTTAGATATAAAAGTAAAGAGCTGTTGCTAGAAAACTCTGCAATTAAAAGGCTTTTATAATTTAACCTGTTTATTTTTTAGAAGGTAGGTTTGCTTGTTGGAAAGTTGTTTAATGTTGTAGTCTTTAACTGATACGTGGTAGATTTTTGGACGTTATTTACAATCGCATACTGATAGTATTTCGGGTGGAATTTTAGTTTGGTAAAAGAAGGAAGTCGACCGAATCAATTATAATTTTTTATTTGTGATATTTCTAAAAGCGATGCTGGAAATCCTTTATGCTTTTTGAATATTCATGCCCTCCGACAAGTGCATTCACCAACTTTTGATGTGAAAGTTGAGTTGTTTTATTTTAAAATGTACCTTTGCACATACACTGGTGCAAAATGTTGTAGATGGACATATTTTTACTCTTGAAATTATGATTATGTGTAGACAATAAAATATAATATAAAGAAAAGGTATGGCAAAATATTTGTAGAATTTATTGGACTATATAATACTGTACTTTTTTCCAAATAAATAAAACATTTTGATCATAATTTTTAATGAGGTGATAAAGGATCAACTAATGACACTCTATTTCAAAAAATCAGAAAGGCAACGATTGTAATTTTTATGCAAATGATTATTACAGAAATGGCTATATAAACAATATGAGCTTTGAAATAATATTGTTTTTAATATTTTCTAATTTATATGAATTACTTTAATAAACTACATTTAAAAACAATATAATACTTTATTTTTCATAAGAGAGTGTGTAATCGTTTGGACAGTTTGTTTCTTACATATAGGATCTTACAACCATTCCATTTATTTTAATTAAAAGGAAAGAGGCCCACTTGTGAAATCGATTAACAGGCACACTTAAATATTCTGATTCACACATCCGCGATATGAATTATGTTCACATGAGGCTCGCAAAAATATGTGTTATGCCTGCCTGGATATTTGGAACGGGGCTTTCAACACATACCCACCAACTGTATGTATAAATTTATAATTTGGCTTATAATAAACCGTTTGAGAGTGAACTTAATTTACGATCCGGTTTATCGGGCCATATTCGCAACAATGCGTTATAGTTGAAGGTTTGGCACAGTTTTGGCCCATAAAGAGTAATCGCACTATAATTGGCGAAAGTTCCGCAAAAATAACTTCAGGGAGGTCTTTGTTTGAAATTCTGCCGCGCCAATTAGAAAGTACCGCTGTCAACAATAAGATCGCGCAGATTGCGGCCGAAAATTGTTACGTGTAAGTTGTTTGCGGCAGCGACTCCCAAATTTTTTGTTTTGTGTACAGCTCATAATCACTAATTAGTTCCTGAACGAGCAATTGTATAATAAACGGCTTGGCTCACTTACATAACTTTAAACAATCAAAAGTATTACGACGGTGCTTCATTTGTCAGTTTGTGGAACATATCATTTCAGTTTTTTAATCAGGGTAACGGATAGTTACCCCTCTGCGATTTTGGTGAAGCACCGAGCTATTTCAGGCTTCTTTGTGTTTTCTTGATGTACTGTCCTAGGAAAGCCATGTCTTAACCTTAATTCCGTTCAATATTTTATTTTGTCCATTCTGTATCACACCCTTCCTTGCAAAGCCACGGAAAACAACTAAGGTGTAACGCGTTTGCAAGAAAATCACTGTGGCTGATAACGAAAACACAACGGTCCTTAGTTCTAGGTATCCTTTAATTGGGGAGAGAGTGCTAAGGATTCCCTGCCTAGCCACAGTTTTAAACAACAAGCAGAAAGGGCGAATTAGCACATGTAATATGTAAAGTGCTCCAATTTGGAAAAACTGTAAATATCATTAGAGAGTACAAAAATGAAAAATAAACCTTTTGGTACGTAGCAAAGTAAGTGATGTGGAAATGGAAAATACATGTCAGATTATCACACTTATTTTTGCAGTAGAACTGCCATCGCGTTAAATAAAATTACATTGAATGTTTGTTATATTAGACTTACGTCAACCTTAAATAGTCTTATTGCGAAAATACAAAGCTAAGGCCTCCGATAGCTGCAAGTGATGACGATATATTTTATAAAAATATTATATTGCTTTAAACAACAGTAAGGAAGGAGATGAAGAATTAAAATAAATTTTAGAAACTCTATTATATCCATTAATTTTTCTCCATTCTCTGTTCCGACCATGTTCTATTTTTATCTGTACTGTAACTTCTTTAAAGGAAAATAGCGTTACACATAAACCATAAATATAAAGAAAATTTAAATTTGACAATGTTTGAAAAGAATCGAAATTAAATTTGAATTAAAACCTAATAAATATAAAAACGCAAGAACCAGACAAGATCAAACACACGTGCCAACAAATTAAAACTAGTATCCCGTCGATAGCAAACGAAAGAAAGATAACCTCTAGATGACAGATAAAATGTTGAATTTAATTGACGAAAGAGGCTAATATTCGAACAGATGCGAAAAAGTACACAATGATAAGGCAAACAAGTGGGATCATTAAAAATGGAAAAACAAGTTAGCACTATGGAAGGATTATATAGAGAATGTTATATTCAGACAAAATAAGAAACAGAAAGTGGATACGACAATTCACGAATTACAAGGACAGAGTTAATGTCACCTTTGAAAAGATTAAATGTCAATAAAGTTTCAGGCCAGAAGTTATATGAAGTAAAATAATACAAGAAAAATTTATTAGTCCGCTGTTATTTTATTTAATAAAATGAGATCGGAGGGTTGTCCAAGAATGGACTGTTATTAACTTTTGTACTAATACTCCAAAGCCATCGAAAAAATGTAGAAACTAACGTATAACTTGTTTGATACTAAAACTCTTTTTCTAGTTTATTCATATAAGAATTTACTCTAAACTAGAACAACTTGATAAAGTTCAGTTCGGATTTATAAACTCGGAAACGAGCAAGGGATGTGAACAATGGTATCTGTATTTGTTTTCATAAGTTTGAAAAAGCGTTTCTCAAAAACCTGTAGCTATACTAAAAACAATTGGTAATAATAAGAGGAATTTGAGAATTACAACAAAACGCCACAAAAGGTAAACCACCCCACAATTTTAATTTAAGAAAAGGAGTGCGATTAGTTTGTGTGTACTGTCTTCATTATCATTTAATATTTGTTATGAACACTTTTTAGGGGATGTTCTAGCTAATATAAAAGATGGAATAAATAACATTATAAATAATTTTAGACATACTGCATCTGACAGATCATATTGAAACAGGGGAAAATTATTATTACCAGAAAAAGCTTAATATTAATAAACAGTGAAAACAAAGGAGAAAACCTGAAAAGATTTATAAATTTCTATATTTAAGATGCACTTTGCATGAAAACTAAGACATTTCAAAGAAATATTGATAAGAATGAAAAGGCTAGAAGAGTTTCCAATCGACTGAGAGGGTTACTGTCTCATTTATAATTAGATATAAGTAACAGATGTTCGAAACGCGCTGATTTTGAAGAACATTATGATACACCACGTAACAAATTACACCATTCTTAGAAGATCCGGGCAAAATCGATGAATCTTAAAAATTTAAAAGAACGAAAACTTGTTTAGTTCGGCCACATCATGCGCAAAATATATCACGTTCTTCCCTTATCACGCAGGGGAAGCTGAAATGCAAAAAGGACTTGGCATACGCCAAATATTAGAAAATGGATTAGCAGAACGTTTATAGGTTTATTTCGAATAGCATTAAATAAAGTAATGTGGATCACATAGTGACTGCCAACGTTCAGTGAGGATAGCGTATTGAAAAAAAAATTAGGTTTAATTTGGTGCTTGGCAAAAGTTATTTGTTGTTTGATTCAGATGAAGAGTATTTTTTCTTTCAAAACAATATTTTAGCTTTCTCAAATTGTGTTTGAATGTGGCGTTTGATTATTTTTTTAATGCACTTAATTACACTTACAGATCTTGTGCGTTTTTAAACTTCCTTGTTATGTCACTTAGTTCCCGTACTACCCATTGTCTTTGTTAGTAAATTTAGTTTTATTATTTTTTTGCTTGTGGATCTAGCGAGTTCTGTAAGTTGCATATATTATGCGTTATTTATTATTTTGCTGTATGTTTTAGCAGACGTAAACATTATTCAAATTGGGTTAAATGTAAGTACACACTGACAGGAAACAACAGCGTTACAACGATCTTAGGGTGTAGCAACTGTTCACGAAGATCTAACGGATTGAAAATTGAGTCCTCTAAAAAGCGACTCTGTACGTTGGAAAATTCCGTTTTTCTTTATTATTTATCAAATTACTGGGCTGTAACAAAGCATATAAGTGTTACGATTTTGTACGTTTCTAGTACTAGAATAATGTTGCTTTGAAGTTGGTCCAAAGGCTTTCATAACTATTTTAATGGGACCACAAAAGTTTATGTGGAGAATTAGGAGTGTTATATATCTGAAACGAATTTGTGTAAAGGTAATTTGCTTCTTTTACATTTTATTCTTTAGTTGTTATGTTAAAAGCGTTAGATTAATAGTCATATTTATAATATGGAGGTATAGCCTATTGAATTGAGAAGTTCAGGCTTTCATATGTGATATGGGGCAACGCGGCAAGCAAGCCTTAGACGACCGCTATTATTACCTCTTGTTTGAAGTGAATGCAGGTACTCGGTTAACTTTAGTAACTAAGTAGATTACCTACCAGTCACCTGAAATCCAGGATTAAACCCGCTAGGTCACACTGGCGATTTATATAACCTTAAGACTTAAAAATTTATAGATATTTATGATATTCTCTGTTTTTTATGTGAATACTTAAGGTAAATGTAAATTTGCAATGATATGTCAAAAGTCACATTTAAGGTCTTATTGATTTGGTAATACAATATATGAAAGAATGAAAAATATCCCTCTTTTATATCAATTTAGATTACCAACATTTTTTTAAATATCATCTTTGATTATTGACTTGAAATCGTTTTCTGGCCATTCATTCACGCAACTTGTTTAGTTTATTTGAATATTACATTTAATCTTTATCACCAGTAATAATTAAATATTTTTTGGTAATTTGTTTATCATTTTATGCTTTTATTATTTTATTAACGCTTTGTTCGTCCTTTGTTTCCTTCTTACATTCAGTTGCACTAGACAGGTTTGCTACAGGGTTTTGATCAAGTATGTTTATTCTTTTAGCAATAAATTGCAAAACGTGGTTATAAGCAGTTGCATTTCGAACTGGTTTTAAGGTTATAATTAAAAATTTACTTCTTATTTATTTGCATTTAAATTCGCTGGCAGATTTTGAACGAAAACCGGCTCGTCTTTTGATTCATAATTAAATTTTTGGTCTCAGTTTTGCTATTCATTATTTTGGCATCTATAAGGTGTCAGGGGAGATTTTTTCGGAGAAAATTATTTATTTTAATTGCAGAATTTGGCGACGAAAAAATCGAGGCCGTAGATTCACCAATTATGTTAATATGCAAATCGTCTAGCTTTTTTATTTAGTTATTTTTCAATCTAATGCAAAGGAGTTTGTATTTTGCATTAAAAAACCTAAAAATTAAAGTGGTAATATTTGGTGTTACGAGTGGTAGCTGCACGTACTCTATTGACGTTATTTGAATAGAAAGATATTGTATTATTATAATAAATTAACAGATTTTTAAGAATTTCTTTTTAAGAATAGTACGATACGATACTTATCCTGTCATTTAAATTAACTTGACATGGACTTAGCTTTTACTTTTTTTTAAAACGAAGTTAGTTTTCTTTGTTTTGTTTTTTTCTGTGCAACTTATTTGTAGAAATTGTTTGTTTCTATTTTCTGTTCTCTTAAGTTTTTGGTATTTTTTAATTACTGGTGTAACACGAATGCAATATAAAATATATTTACTGTCGATCAAATTTCTTGTTAGTAAAACTAATTTAATTTTCTATAAAGTTCGCTTCCGCTTTTACTTTCTTATGCGCTGTTTATGTAAGGCTTCATTTGCATAATAACAAGATATAATTATTTAAGTAATATACATACAGCATTGCATCACCAAAAATAGTTTTTTTTCTGCCAAATCCCAAATACCTGGAAATGTCTTGCGCCTTGCGTTACTAAATAACTCCTAATTGGTTTTAGAAATCCACTTTCTTCATTTCTAATTTCACGGCGGCTGTAAATTTGAAAACCTCTTACACAACTAATTTGTATCTGACTGTTATTGCTGTTTATTTAAAATCGCATTGGCTGCTATATGCAGGCCGTATATAATTTGAACGTCCCTTTTTTGTGTGGGAATTTTATCTTTCCACGCTGTGCTGCTTCAGAAAGACAAGATTTGCAATTATAAATTAATTATAGGTGCTTTGTTACGTGGCCGTTTGTTTTATAGCCCACACTTAATTCTTGGTGGTCTGTTTTGATAAAAAACTGCCACATGTATCAGTTTCGGCTTATAGAATTTCCTCTAGACTATGAGTAATATTTCATGTTATTACTGCGTTCATCCAGAGCAGGTGGCGTTTTTAAGGCGCAAATATTGTGACATTACAATTTTAACATTAAAAATTGTAAATCAAGGCTTTATATTTATTAAAAAGTGCATTTATTTAGTTACATAAATTAATTTGTTAAGTAGTTTTTAGTATCTTTAAGAATTTATTTTTGATTATTTACAATTGAAAAATTAAACGAAAAAAATAAGCAAGTATATACAGTATTACTTAATGGTAAAGAAAAGAGAAGGATAAAAAGAGAGCCTCGATAAATAGTGTACAAGGATGATATAAATAAATCGACAATAGAAAACAAAAAACAAAAAGAAACTGAAAATTCAAAATGACGGTAGGAGAATCGGACAAAAAATGAATAAGTAACAAAGGTATGTAGATAAAAGAAAAAATAATACTAAAGTATAGAAGTGAAAAAGCAGAAGAAAATTATAACATTAAAAAAAGTAAAAATTACAAATTAGTAAAGGGAACCAAAGAGTTTGTTAAGCGAATATTATGCAGAAACAGTGGAATTTAAAAAGAAATTCTAAGAAAGGTGAAGATATAAAGGACAAGGAATAGAATATTACGTAGCATACAAGATATCGAGGCTGAGAATAATAAATAAATCAAAGGGGCAATTAAATTGAAGTTTTGTATAATACGAAGTTACATATAGTGTTTATTATTATTTTTGTACTTTAGCAAAAGCATAACTTACTGTAATGGGGAAAAGCATTGCACAGACGTGATAAAAATGACACTAAGAAACAGAAATAATTAAATACTAGTGCTTTAGAGTATTTCAAATTTAATCAGGGATTAATACAAGGAGAATTAATCACTGTCATCATCATTGTATATTATAATTTTTGAAATGCGATTAAATAGATGAAGAACACAATCATGTGAGAAATAAATAAGAAACTTAACTAATAGTTCAACTAATGATCCAATGTTTCATGGGAGGGGCTAAAATATAAAATTTAAGTTATATAGGTGAGAAACAACGATTAAAAGAAAATTTGATGGAAAAAGTAGAAAAAAAATTGCAAAGGAGAAGCAATTAGGAAATCGAAGAACTATATGGAGAGTAAAGTGAACGTTTGAAGATTTTAATGTTTAGAATATTGAAGTAGATTGGTATTTTGATTATAGTATTAATAAGAAGAGCACCTCAAATAAAGTCGGTAATTGTAGAAAGCCGAGGAAAAAGGTTGATCGATTATATAACAGAACAGTTGAAGAAGTTGAACATTGGAAATGGAAAACAAACACCAATTTCTAATGTTTCGTGCCCAAATTTATCATCTTGTCTATCTTTCCAATTTTCTCTAAAAAACTCCTTTGTGATTTCGAGATTTTCAAACAATACCTCTCTCCGTATATCTTTATTTTCTTTAGCCTAGTTTTACCCTAAACTGTACTATTTATTTTCTCACTTTTAATATATTGTTAAAATTTTCCAATTTATGATGGAAATTATTGCTTCGCTTACGTTTTATTTTTTTTCCCTCGTTTCTAAATATTTTTTTAGTTGATAAATTCAGTTTTCCTAAAGCAGTAATTCTTATGTTTTGACCTCTTTGGTTCAGAAGTGAAAGCATACTTACATATTAGAATCGTTTTATTTTATTCTGTTGAAAGTATGTCAATATACGTTTTGGCCAACTTGGCGCCAGTGTCTTGCAGTGTGCGCAAGGTAATATTGACGGCCAATAACCTTTACGTGTCAACGTGCCTGTGGAATTTTTTATCGTCACACGTACGACAGCATCTTATGCACTGGCCGCGAATTTATTTTATTTTATTTTATTAGTCACTTCCAGTTTGTCATCCGTCGTGTTAAATCGGTCTTGGTTCTCAATAAAGTTTTAGAGGTTAGTTTTTATCCAGGGCCACAACGTATTCATAAAATTTTTATTATATTTGCGAAGATCTATTCACAGCATTTTAATTTTTCTTTGCTATTATAAGAGTGTCTTGCGTTTCAAATGCCTGGCGGGTAGACTACTTAGTCACTAAAAATAGTACCAGATTAGACTACCAGTTGCAACTGCCTGTCTAAATATCTCGCTCCTACCTCGATCCTGCATGATCACCTCGAATAAGGAGTCGTCACATATTTTTGAGGTCATGTGGTTCGGCTTCATTTCAAGCAGAGGGCCCCTAGTCTATCAATTATTTTAGTATGACCTGTACCCGTATGTATCTTGTACAGTGAATGATGCAGCATGTAGTGACTCAGTTTTGTCTCTCTCTGAATCACTATGTGCAGAGGTAGGAGGTCTAGAAGAGTCTCTATTGCTGCAGTGGGCGTGGTCCTCATGGCCCCTGTAATGCCCAAACAGGCAAGTCTTTGTACCTTGCCTAGTTTTAGTTTAGTTTTTTTTTTGTATTATTTTGGGTTACCATACCAAAGCTGAGTATGTAACAGAGGATTTAACCACTCTGGTATACAACTAGTGCACCATTCCTGGTTTTAGCCCCCAGACTTGTCGTACATCCGTCTGACAACTGCTAGAGTTGTCAACGATTTGTCGATCACTTTCTCAATATGACGGTTCCAAGTAAGTTTAGAATCGAAAACGAATCCTAAATGCTTTACTTCTCCCGATATGGTAATTTATTTTTCGCCTAGGAAAACAGGTGTAAGCCCCTCTAATTTTTTCCTTCTCGTAAAGGGTATAATTTTGGTTTTTACGGGACTGACCTTGAGGCCTTCCTCTTTAGTCCATTTAGTTACCACACTCAGAGCCCTCTGCATCCGTTCCCTGACCGTGCCTGCAAATTTCTCTTCTACCAAGACAACTAGGTCAACGGCTTACGAGTAAAGATCCTTCATCTTTTAAGTTCCTTAAAAGTCCATCCATTACCAGGTTCTATCAGCGGGTGTATATCTCCTTGGAGACATCGCTACCTGGACCATTATGGTTTCACAACAATGAATAAACCAGCCTTCCTTTGAGCATGCAGTTCCACCTGCAGCGGTCTACAGGTTTCCAACGTCTTAAGCGAGGTTATGGAGTTGAAAGATGTATTGTCAATGTTCTATGTCCAAAAGGCACATAGAAGGATCTCTTTGTTGTCCACATTATCTACCTCATTTGGAAGGTAGTAAAGGCCTTGAAAGACCAGCTTGATAAGCAAATTGGTTCTCATATAGTGGTTGGTGTACCAGTATACCTCCCTTAATATGCTTCGGAGATCATTTGTTCAAGCGTTTAAGCCAAGACATTAGATTAATTGGTCTGTAGCTCTTTGCCTGCAAATAGTGGGTTCGACCAGACTTTGGTATAAATCAGCTAGTAAGTCTCCATCATTTTGGCAAGTGTTGATAATTAAGCCGGAAAGTTATGCAAATTTGGTCAAAAGTTCCGCTGTTTTGATAAGCTGGATTCGTCCGGTCCCGGAAATTCATAGGCTTCAAATGAGTTTATAGCCTATTTGATTTTGTTGAAAATTACCACTCTTCTTGCAGTCTGCCAGTCTTTTCTTGATGCTGTGTTGCCAAGATCAAGGGATATCTGGTTTCTCCAGTCTGAGGGCGACTGTTGTATAATTACAGATCCAGGAAAGTGTATCCGAGTGAGTTCGGTCAATGGTTCTTTGTCTGTTTTGATATACTCTCCGGATTCAGATTACAGAGCACCAATCAAATTGCAGTGAAAATCTTTTGAGAGTACTTTTCGGAGTCTGACACATGTTATAGTAGTTTTAATCTCCTCGCAGTATCTCCTCCATGATGTTTTCTTAGCATCTCTCAATGCTTTGTTATTGTTCGGTTAGAGTTTCGGTTTAGTCTTATTAAACAGTTTTCTTATTTGTCTTCTCATTACAAGGTCTTCATTCCACCAGGGTACATTCCTAGGGGGGAGTTTTCATTATACGCTGATATGACTGCTTCAGTTAACTGAGCCACAGCCAGTTTAAGCTCAAGGTTTTTATGAACCTTCCTTATCGTACTCGATTTGTTTGATCTTCTAAAGTTCTACGTACAGTTTTAATTTATATGGTGTGGTTTAGATTTTGCTCTTAATAACTTGCTCTTGTGCGTATGTGTGTATGGTATATTTATGTGGGTATGCTAGTAATTTATATAGTAAAAATTACTTTTTACAATGACATCAAGGTTTCTTCTACGAAGAAAGCTACAAGGTAGATTTTGATAATTTTCGCAAAATAAAACTTCCTGCCATTGAAAAGATTTTGTAAAGATTGGACCAAATTTAAATCTAAAGAAACAAGTTTTGGAAAACCCACAGTTATTGGAGATTTTCTCATTTCGATCCTTCAGTTTTTGTAGTGTCGGTTGAACGATATGTCGTCTGGTATTGTCGTGTTAAATTTTCATATTGGGTTTGATGATTCGTTCATAGTAGTATTTGTCATAATTGCGCTAGCAGCTCCAAGAAAATTATTCCTTCCCAATCTAACCAAACAGGCGGCAAGCTTCCATTAGATGTAACTTAGCTTTTGTTGCTGGTTATGCACTTTTATTTTCTTATTTTATCTTCTTTTATTTTTATACGTTGTTTTACTATTTGCCGTCTGTTATGACTCGATTCGCAAAAGAATCATTTTTATGGCGTCCAAGCAGATTAGTAGCTACAGTGACATGGTCCGTCAAATAATATGGAACTAATTTTTTTAAAGGCGAAATGTAGACGTATTATAAATATTTAGAATCTTCATAATATCTTTAATTGCAATCATTGAGTTATTTTGTACTAAAGCACACATAATGTCATCATCAGAAGGATATGTAGGGTGGGGTTAACCGTTCTGGTTAAAATCCACATTTTGTTATAGTTGCAAATTTATTTTTTGTCATTCATTTTGAAATACAGCAGTCGCGCCTGTTGCTGTACTGAATTATGATGTTACCACCTATTCTTTGGTATATAACATGACTGTAACACCAAAGCTGTCATGCGGCAATGTTGTCGTCATCTATGGAAATCGTGCATAAACTTTAACACTTCATACTTCAGTTGGTCTATTTTAATTAACCAAAAAGCGCCTAATATAATATTGTATGAATATGTGGTTCAACATGTTATATCATGTGTATATAAATATACAATGCAAATAATTCACTTATAAATAACTAGTTATTAGCTAATTACTTGAAAATTATTAATAACAGAATATTGAATGTTGTCATGTGAGTACTTCAATACTATTAGGCAATTAAGGGATTAAATATGAAACTGGCACAGGCATCAACAACGTAGTTATCCAACATTTTTTTTGGTATGAACTCTAATTAAAAATAGATGTGTAACAGCGGCTTTGTGCATTTTATACGATGCATTGTTATAATTGCGACCATTCCAATTCGCATAATAAATTTCCTCAACCGCGTTGTTTACTCTGCAGATTAATTAACAGTAGCTTTGTAGTATAATGCTTCATCTACATGCAATTGCTTTGTCAGCGCGGTGTTTTTAAAATTTTCCATTTTTTGTGGCCATTTACTTTACAATGGAGGTTTCAACAGAACAGATGAAATACGAGGAAGGTACGTGCAATGCGGCCGCAGCGGAATTAGTTTAAATATTTTAATTGGGATTTTACTTCCTCCCTTTGTTTTTGGGCAAGAGAACATAGGCGGTGTTGCATTGTTCGTCTTTTTGCTTTCAGGCATGTGACTATGTAGATATGCAACTTCTGAAATGATCTCTGGCACAGTTAATGCCGGACCTTTTTCTGGGCCCAGGTGGGCCGAGATAATTGGACGAGAGAGCTGCATTCCGGAAATGAGCGTACGCAATAAATAGCGGGCAGTTTCCCGACGCGCCGCGTAGTTGGTATATGCGCACCCTTTAAATTAAAATTCAAATTGTGCACGATGTTCCCCTCGCGTAATCCAACGTCCAATCTTCGGCGATATATGATTATATGCGAGGTTCCGGTCGATCTCTCACCCTGGCCCTCTGGATGTGTGGTTATGTGAGGACATACCCGTCCATCACCCTTTATCGCCCGAACAAATACAACCCTCGCATAACTGCCGGTCCATCTAGTACCCGTGTCCGCCTCCGGCCCAGTGATGAACATTATCTGATCCCTTTGTCTAAAAAGCTATTCCCGGCAATAAAGAACGGATGTTACAGATTCAAGAATTCGGGCGAAATTTGCAGCCGTGATCTTGCAATGGAAAGTTCCGCTCGGCATCGTGGGAAATATTGGTGGATTGCAGGCCAGCCAGATTTGTGCCGGCGGGACTTGCAAATTGACGGAAGCTGTGTGTTCCTAATTATTATTAACGTCGTTAACTATATAATTTAAATGGCCTGTCACGAAATAAATTGGTGTTTGCATTTCCAAAACTGTTGCTGTAGCATACCGAATTGTGTTTTATCAACTGGAAAACATTAAATAGATTTGCTTGCCCAAACGTTCCACTATTAATGAATAGAATAAAATATTTCCTTCTTTGGTCGTGTTTAGGAAGTAAGTGTAAATAAAATTACCATAAAAAGAGCCTAATATTTTGACTGAAGTGATTTTGTGTATCAAACATAATTAATTAATAATGGATTGTGTTTTCTATTTACAATTTTTTTTTGAAAGTTAAATAAAAATAATGTTTACATTAGGACGGAGTTTATTTTTTTAAATGAAAGGTTTGCTATTTATGATTTAAAATGATGTCATATAAATGACCACATTTTGCAGTTCTACATACGATTATTTTTTTGTTAAAACTTTCAATGACTTTTTTATGTAAATCTGGCTAAATCTTACCAATGATACGAATTATGTCCGCTTTTAAAGCATCAATTATTTGTAGATTATTCCTGTACACTTGACTTTAACGTTGTACCAAAGAAAATAGTTTAAAGGTGTTAAAGCGCACGATCTAGGAGACTACTTAACGGTATTATTTTTTGAGATATCACGTTCAGGAAATTTACGACTCAATAAATCTATTATTTCTCTGACTGGAGCCACATATTCTGAATATCAGTATAGTATTTAACTTATTCCGTAACAAATTTGTTGTTATATTTGGATATTGAGCTTCATTCACAGTACATTTCCATAGTTATTTTCAAAAAGGTGTGGTCCAATCACTCCACCAATTCAAAAACTACATCAAACTGTAACTTATTGTATATATAAACCTTGCTCAAGGATTATTCTTGGAGTTTACTCTCCTCAAATTCGACAATTTTGTAGGTTAGAACACCATTGAAATGAAAATGTGCTTTATTACCAAAAAAGATACTTTTTCAAAAATTCATTATTTTGTTGTGGCGTTTTAAATGGTTGGTGGCTCTAATTCTTGAGTTAATTGAATTTTGTATGCTTTTAAGGCTAAATCTTGTTCTAAAATTTGTCACGTTTATGTTTGAGACATTTGTGGATCTTTCTGTACACTGTCACGAACCATACCAATCTTTTTTTTAGCTTTATGCCGATGTAGCAGCAGATTCTTTACATTTTTTTAATCACACTTCTTATTTCAGTTTCACTTGGACGATCATGATGACCATCATTTACGAAAAATATTTTTCACTGAATGCTCATCTTCATAATGAAGATACATTGTCCCGCAGTATACGGTGATTTTTTATCAAATGGCAAACCTCTTTCTAAATATCAATAAACCAGAAAATGGCGTACAAATGACCTGCCAGAAAAGAAAATCTCTAATGGCAAACCCTATATACAGGGTATCCGGAAAGTAAATAAACCCAGTATAACTACGTATGAATCAATTTTGGCATTTGTACGGTTGATATCTAAAACATACCAGTCATTACGGCACCCTAAAATGTACAGAAGTGCATCGATATAAATTCATGTTTCTTTAAATATCCTTGTGAATCGCACAAATTTATCTGGGGTAGTGAAAATTGTGCTATTAACGAAAAATTGTTGGCTAGAGAAATAATTGTCCCATAGTTTTTTAAAACGAAGCTAACAACGTTGATACTGTCAATGGTGTACGTCATTGGGAGATGCTAAATAATTTTTTCTTGAATGAAACGATTTGAACTTGAGTTACATCTATCTATACATTTGAACAGAAAGTAAACAAAGAAATGTGGCGTGGTTCTCGGACCTTGATTTACACGAGGAGGTCTATGCGTAGTAAACAAAGACATCCTATACCTTTGAATGGAAAGTAAACAATGACGACTGATATGAAATTTGGCGTGCCGCGCTCCGAGCGCTTAATTTACACGAGGAGTACGTACATTCGTGGACGCACGTCGGGGTAGCTCTCTCCTTGCCGAATGGCCGGACGGCCGCGGTTGTCGGGCCGCTGTATTGTCGAACGCAAAAAGCGCGTCTGCCACGGTCATTTGGTTTGTTTACGCCGAACGGAGCTTCGATTGTAAATTAAATTATTCTACGTTCCCGATCCGGAGAAAAATCCTATCCAACTCATTTATACGTTCCCACTTTGCAAAAATATGAAGGAAGACGGGTGAATAATTGTCGGCCTAGGACGCAAAAATACTTTTTGGCGGGCAAACCCCTCGTGTGGTTACAACAAGATAGTCACATGTCACACATCACATGAAACATTTACTTTACTTCAAGTCAAACTTTCTGGTCATGTTATTTCGTAGAGGGTGATACAGGACGCGGTGGCTCAGCAGGTTCAAGCAGTTGCATCTGTCCTCTAGCTGGCGCGCGATAGATCGAGTCTCGCTTAACCCATGTGTGTGTGTGTGTGAATGTCCTAGAATAAGTGCATGTTAGTGGGCACAAAAAGCCCTTGAGGCTGCAGTGCATGTAAGTGTGCCAAAAAAAGGGGTGATACATTAGCGGCCAAAAGTAATGCAACTTTCTTTTTTTGGTTAGAAATTTTCCCTGGATTATTTCTTGTCGGCGTTTTTGGTGTTTTGGGTGTTTCTATATCTTTAAAATACTACAGTCCGCTTACACACATCACCTTACAACTTACTGCAACCCAGGCCAGATGCCGGAAATCTCTCGGGCAAAAGTACGTTTCACTGACATTTTCTCATAATGTAGTTTCAGTTATAATGGTTCCTGGTCGCTACCACACTGAAGAGCTAAAGCAGAAGATCGTTGACGCGGTGAATTCCAACCGGAGGTTGCCCGTTCCTTTTCTATCCCAAAGTCTACGGTATCAAGGATTTTGTTGCGTTATCGAGCACGAGGTGATGTCCAAACGACACCGAAGTCATCAAATTGAGCGACGCGGAACGGGAGAAATTGTCGGTCCGCATCATCAGACGACGTCTTGTTGGGGTTGGTTTCCATGGACGCTGCGCTGTTGAAAAACCGCTGATTTCCAAGATGAACGGGATTACCAGACTGGAGTAGGCACGGCCACACAAGAACTGGATTGTCGCCGACTGCTCGAAAATTCTTTGAAGTGATGAGAGTAAGTTTTCTTTATTTCGTTCTGGTGGTGTGATAGTCGTTTGCCACCCTGTGGGCACTAGACTCAAATCCCGATAGCAAGAACCCATGGTCAAGCATGGTGGTGGCTCTGTCATGGTTTGGGATCGCTTTAGGGGTCGCGGGTGGGTCCGTTATTCTGTATCAATGGAACAATGGATCGATTCGTCTACACTGATATACTACAGGGTCACATGCTCCTGCTTGCGCGCCGAAATATGCCACGTGGTTGGGTTTCCAGCATGACAACGATCCCAACACAAGTCCGCGGGAATGGCTTGAACAAAACAATGTTCGGGTTATGATCTGACCAGCGCAGTTCCCAGACATAGATTCTATTGATCATCTATCGTTGCGGAACAACGGACTAAGTCGGTGGCGGAAAAATTTGGCATTCTGACTTGTGAATGGACGAGTATTGGTCAGGAGGTTATTCATTGGGTTATTGTCTCGATGTCTAATTGTGCTGACGTTATTTGTAATAAGGGTTATGCTACATGTTATTGATGTTTGTTGATTATAATTAATATTGTTTCAAGAAAACCGGTTGAATTTAATCAGCTGGAAGTCGAGTTGCATTACTTTTGGCCGGAGAATTGTAACAAATTTCGGACTTGTGCATGCAGGCGAGTGGGAGTGGGCTTCGGTGATGGAAATAGCCCAAAACACCAAAATACGCCGACAGAAAATGATCTAGGGGAAATTCCTAGTAAAAAAAAAAGTTGCATTATTTTTGGTCATTAGTAAATCTATTGGCTACCGCGGTCTTGCAATCTCACTCCACTAGACTTTTTCCTCTCGAGCTATTTGAGGGAAAGTGTTGATGCCAATAAGCCTGCTATAATTCCAGGGATACAACAGAACATGAGAGGTGTAATTTCTAAAATAGAGTCGTATGTATAGAAAATAAATATGGAAAATTTCTAAAGGAATGGTCGCATGTTAATGGAGTCGTGTACTGTCAAATCTGTACACACTACTAGTAATAAAATTCGGGTTATTCCAATACTTTGTGTTTTGTTCAGGAAAAGCATCCTGAAATCTAATTTGGATCACCCTCAAAGTGGAGTGTAATTAATCTCTTTCGTTCTTGTTTAGTCCATTTCACTTTTAATTATATCAGAGTAAATTTTTACTAAATGATACTACTATATATATATATTTTATGAATTGATTAAGAAATAATTGAAATTTATTAAGCTACTGCACCACTAACTATTGTAATTAATATATTAATAGTTCCCCGTAACAGGCCTTGAAGGCCCTTTGGGGTCGTAACAGGATAGATCTGCTACAATCTAGAGCCTACGGTACACAAGGGTAGTAACGTGGCTAGCGCTACGTACCGACCGCCTATTATTACCCCAGAGTTTGACCTCTAGGTACTCATTTATTGCAGCCTGAGTCGAGCTGGGCCGTAAAAATGCCAGTGATCGAATTGGCGAGAGCGGGATTCGAACCCGCAACTCTTGGTTTCGTAGTCTAGCGATCTATCTACTAAGCCACCACGGCTCTAATTTTTGTAAATAAAAAAACATTTTTCTTAATTATTCTAAATATGTCCGATTAGCGATTTTATAAAACATGTTTTCTAAAAATTTCATTTAAATTGATTAAGATTAAAACGAACAGCTCGGGAAATACCTGACACATTTGTTAATTTTACCAGAAATTGTCAAGTTCAACACTAGCAACAAAGATGTAATTGTTGTTTTAATTTTGAAAGACTTTTTACATTCTTAAAGTGTTATTGAAGCGTTAATAGTCATTTTAGCTTGTTTACAGAATAATAAAATCGATTAGAAGTTCTTGATTTACTAATAAAATCTTTCAACGCTGCTTTTATCTACGTATTCAGTTTTAAACTCCTATAAGGTATGACTTGGTATCGGTATTAAAATAAAGTCTTTCTCAATAGAATAGGAAACCGTCACCTCAGTCTTTTTAAGGATATTGCTATTTGTAGCCACTTGAAGTATCATTTTTACAACTGCATACTTATACATTGCGCTACAAATACATTTTTTTGAAATGCTACCAAAAGAGAGATAGCTAATCTCAATATAATGAAAACAATTCACGCGGTTGCGATGTTACTTGGTAGCGGATGAGAATGAACTGTAATGCGCATGCGTGTATGAAGATGACACACCCTCGGTTAAGTTGAAAGATGAGCTTGGTATTTTAATAATTAAAGTGTGTAAATTTTTGATAAAGAGCACCGAATTTGATTTAGACGGAATTTTCTTATCATTTTTGTTATCTATTATCACTTTGATTAATTTAGCATTGGTTGTTTTTCTACTAGATCAGTTTGTGTTGGTTCGTTCTTGTCATGGAATAGTTCACAATGGAGCAACGTGTTCTTATTGTTAAAATATTATTAGCGAAGCGGTGAAAGTGCCACGCAGACAATGAAAAAACGTGTGATTCGCGGGAGAAACGAAGCACAACAAATTTACAGTTAGAAGACTAATGAGGAAGTTTGACACGACTGGTTTAGTGGATTCGGGCAGAACAATAAATCACTGTTGTGTAAGACAATGCCATCCATATTTTTTAAAATTTTTTTTTATTTACTCATTTGCTAATTTACAATCTACTCCTATAACTAACAGGGTAATGAGTAAATATGAGGCAAGGTTCATGGCAAGCGTTGGGTACCGTCCCTTGACGGTTCCCCGCTTTCTCCTAGTTAACTAGGTCATCTGGCCATTGTCTTTTAAGTCTTCTTTCAATTTGTGGTTGGGTGTATAGTTCACTTATGAGTTGGTTGCTGTGGTAGGTGCTGCGTTGTTTGGATTTGTTGGCGTGGTGGTTGATCACTTCTTTTATAAAGGATATTGCAAAATCGTTGTGGAGGGTTTGATTGGACACGTACCAGGGAGCGTTGGCCATCATGCGAAGTGTCTTCGACTGAAAGGTTTGTAGGATTTTTGTGTTGGAGGGCTTACTACATCCCCACAGTTTGATACCGTAGGTCCAGACTGGTGTTAGAATTATTTTGTAGATGATCAGTTTGTTCTCCAGAGATAGTTGAGATTTCCTGCCTAGTAGCCAGTTCATTTTCTTCACTTTTAGGTCCAATTGTGTCCTTTTTGCCTTAATGTGCTCTTTCCATGTGAGTCTCTGGTCTAAATGTAGGCCCAAATATTTGACTGTGGCTTTCTGTGGGATCAGAGTGTTATTTATGTTAACTTGTGGACAGTTGCTTCATTTTGTGGTGAACGTGATCTGGGCGGACTTTTCGGTGTTGACCTGGATCTTCCATCGTTTTAGCCAGTCTTGTAGTTCGTTTAGGTGATCTTGCAGTTTATTAGAAGCTCTTGCTGGATCGATATCGGACGACAAGATTGCTGTGTCGTCAGCAAATGTGGCCATTATAGTGCTCTCTGTGACGGGAATGTCAGCAGTGTATATTAAGTAGAGTAGTGGCTCAAGGACGCTGCCTTGCGGCACTCTAGCTTTAATTGGGTGGTAGTCGGAGAGTGAGTTGTTTACTTTTACTTGGTAGGATCTTTCATTAAGGTAAGATTTTAGGAGTAGGTATATGGGACTGGGAAAATGCCTTTTTAATTTATATAATAATCCGTTGGCCCAAACCTTATCAAAGGCCTGCTGTACGTCAAGGAACACCGCAGCACACATCTTCTTCTCTTCGAGACTTTCTTTAATTTTGTTCACAATTCGGTGGCATTGCTGTGTTGTGGAATACTTTTGTCTGAGTCCAAATTGGTGTTCAGGGATAATGTCGTCTGTGAGTGTTGATTGGGTTATTCTGTCGAGAAGAAGTTTTTCAAATATTTTTGACATTTGTGGCAGCAGGCTTATTGGACGGTACGATGAAGGTTCGGTAGGTGGTTTACCTGGTTTTCCAATCATAATTATTTGCGCATGTTTCCACTGAACTGGGAAATAGCATAATCGAAGGATGCTGTTGAATATAGTAGTTAATAGCACGATTGCCTTTCTTGGTAGATGTTTTAAGATCTCCCCGACTATGAGATCATACCCAGGGGTCTTGTACGAATTTGTATAGTTGATTTGTTTTCGAATTTCTGCTGGTGTAAAAGGTTTAACGGGCAGTGATAGTTGACAGGGGGCGTTAATATAGTATTCAATTTCTTCATCTTGGTTGTCATTGTCTGAGACTGGAGAGAACACTTTTGAAAGATGATCCGCGAATACATTGCTCTTTTCTATGTCTGACTGCGCCCAGTTTCGATCAGGTTTTCTTATGGGTGGGGTTTGTATTACTGGCCTCTTAATTCTTTTTGTTGCTTTCCACAACGAATGGTCTTCGGGGGATAGATTTGTGATGTAGTGTTTGAAGGTGTCGTTGCGGGCTTGGTTTAAAACAGAGTGGAGTTGGTGTGTTATCCTGTTAAGGTCAGTTTTGTCCTGAGGGTTTCTTGACCTTTGCCATTTCCACGTGCTCTTCTTCTTTTGTGATCAATTTTTAATATGCAGAGGAATATTATCATTTCCCTGGTTTGCTTTGTTCCTTAGAGGAGTGGCTTTCCATGCTGCGGTTTGTATTGTATTCGTTAGATGCTGTACCACCTCTTCGATTTCGAATTGCTCTTTGATACGATGATCCAGTCTGATTTCTTCATTTATTAAGTTTTGGAACATTTGCCAATTGGTATCTTTTGTGCACAAGGTAGGCATTGGCTCTCTGTAGATAACATTGGTACTGAGGGTTAATATTATGACGCTATGGTCATGGCATAGATCTAAACTAGACTTAATATCAATGTAAGTATTTGATATGCCTTTTGATATAGCGAAATCAAGTAGGTCCGAATTTTATTCCTGTCCGTGGGCCAGTAGGTTGGCTCTCCCGTAGAAATATAAGTTAGGTTGTTTAGTTGTATTGAACGGAACAGATTGCGACCTTTAGGTGTGATTAATCTGGACCCCATGTTGTATGTTTGGAGTTCCAGTCTCCGATTGCTATAAATTGTGTTCCAAGATAGTTGAAAAAGTCATTATATTCTTCTGTCGTGATATTGTGTCGTGGCGGGAGTAAACAGCCGCAATAGTAGTTGGTCTAGGAAGTGATTCTAGTTTTAATAACGTCGCTTGGATTTTGGCTGTTTTAAAGGGTTGGAGGACATGGTGGTTAATAGTCGATCTAATTATGATGGCTGAGCCTGCATGCGCCGTACCGTCAGGGTGATGAGTATAGTAAATGGTGTAGTATGGGATTCTGATAAACGTTCTTTCAGTTGAGTGGCTTTCAGAGATTAGGAGAATATCAATTTTATTGTAGTTTAAATATAGGGTGATTTCTGGAACGTGATTTGATAGCCCGTTTGCATTCCAGGCAGCTATTCGAATTGAGGAGGTCATTGTTTGGTCAAATTGCTTATGACCGTGATAAGCATGGTGAGAATCATGCTGTTTTGGTTTAGTAGCTGGTTGAATAGGTTTTAAATTCGTATAAAAGTTTTGCATTGTATTAGTAAGGTTGTCATTATTATTATTTTTTTTATTTTGATTACTTGTTGCTCCTGCGGCTACATGGGCATAACTACCTCTAGTTTGAGGAGGCTGTTGTGTTATCTGTTGAAAAGCTGGATTTGTACTTGAATGTAATTCGAGGATTGGTTTATTTGTGAGGTTTGGATTGTGTTTATTTCTGGACTTTAATAGATCTCTGTAAGTTGTGCAGCCCTTATAGTTGGCAGGGTGCCCTCCGCCACATAGTGCACAGGTAGCCGGGGTGTCTTTGGTTTTATTACAGCTTTTTGAATCGTGTGGTTTGCCGCATTTAACGCAGTTGTATGCTTTCATACAATACGATTTGGAGTGTCCATAGGCCTGGCATAGGGTGCATTGTATTATAGTGTTTTTATGTTTTGGTGGTTCAACTCTTATTTTTGTATTTTGAAGGAATTCTATGTTATAAATTTCTTTATTATTACTTTGCGGACTTATATCGACGAAAAATAGTGGTAGCGGATTTTTTGTAACTCTGTGCCGTGCGTTGATGATATTTCTGACTTTATGTCCTTTTTCAGCTAGTTCTGTTGTTATATCTTCTAACAGGATTGAATGATGAAGACCGCGTATGACGATTCTATAGGCCCTGTCTTGTTTTAGTTGGTAAGTATGATATACTATTTTTTCGTCCTTCATGTGCTGGATTAATTTTCTGTAGGTGTCGGGTGTCCGTGCATTTATTTTTACTGTATTATCTGGGAAGGTTTTAGTGTAGTAAGTTTCGTCATCTGTGACAAGGGATAGATTTTCGGTCATAGCTTTGTAGTTGGTAACTCCATAAACGTAAATTGGGGATGGTTTCGGGTCTTGCGGCTGAGTATTGTTCTTCATATTGTTCGAATTGTTAGTATGAGTTTGAATGGTACTAGTATCTGCTTCGGCGAGTGATTGAAATTTGTTTGTTGTTATAGTTTGAGGGGGATTTACAGAGTCTGTTTGGATCTTAAACCTTTTTCTCTTGTTTGTGACGCTTTGCCAGGGATGAGAGTTTGTAATTTCAGAGTCATTCTCCATTTGTTCGTCTTCGCTGGTCGTGCAATCAAAAGTTTCTTGCGTTGATTTTGTGTCGTTGTAGTTATTATTTGGCGGCATTAAAGGCTGTATGTTATTTAAAGGAGCGAGGTTAATAGGAAGTGGTGGGAATTGTTCTGTTTTTACTTGATTTTGGTAAAATTGTGGAAGTTGCATATTTATAGCTGCTGGATTTAATTGGTAATTGTGTGCATGCGGCATTTGTGCTGGTATTTGATTTTGAAGTAATGTAGGTGGCTGCATAAGGGTGTAATTATACATATTGGTGTTTAAACCGGGCCCATTCCCGGTTGGGAACATCTTTGCGAGGTATAATGTGTTTTAAAATTATAAATTCTTACGGTTTTTAATAGGTGAAACAGTTGTTTATCACTTGAGTTAAACGTTGATTGCAGCGGCCTTGCGGCCTTCACACTTATAGATTATCACAGCACTTGATATTTCGAGCGTTCAGGCACAAGCTTATTCACCGAAACCAAATGCGAACTCGCCATCCATATGCACGCGAATAATTTAACTGACGCAACAACTTAAGTCTACTGATGATGGAAAACGGAGTCAATTTACTGGAATTGGTTGTGGAGAGACTAACAGCGGATAAAAATTGTGCAAAAAAATAATTTTCAGTTGGGTGAATTCGTTAACAAACAGAATTGAAGGACGTGGGGAAATGAAAATCTTCGAATAATCCGTAAACGTGAAATACAAATATGATGTGGACTGCAGTTACCGTCAATGGAGAATGTTACCGTAACATGATATACAATCGGTTGGGGCCTACCTTTAAAAATGGAGATCGACGATGTCTGGGTTCAGCAGGATGGAGCGACCTACCATACTTCGTGTGAGACTGTTGCCTTACTCCCGCAACGAGTGATTTCTTTGTACGGTGACTAGAACGGCCGACAAGGTCCTGCCATCTTACACCATGTGATTTCTTCTTATGGAGGGTTCTAAAATTACAGGTGTACGTTAACAAACCACGCACAATTTTGGATCTGAAATCGTACGCGTAATTGGAGTGTTCGGGCTAGACATTTGCAAGAAAGTTATTAGTAATTTGGAGGAATGCATACATGAATGCAGACTCAGTACGGTGTGATATATGCCTGACATCATGTTTCATATGTAAATGGAAGATGTTATTGATTACAGGTATGTTAAATATGACCACATTTTTACAAAAATTTGGCTGACACCATTTACTTGACATGAAACGGTTATCAGCAGAAACATTATGCTGTAGTTGGTAATAAGTTGCTTCAGACTTTTACTAGTGAATTAGATTTCCTTGGAGATAAATTTTGGTGTACGGCTTCAATCTGGAAACAAATGTTTACTTGACTACGCTAGAGGAAGGTGAGGAAAACTGGCAACTAACATAGTTTAAAATATAGTGTGTTTATTTTGCAGGAGACAGAGTACAAAGTTTCTTGTATCTTGTACTATTTTTAGTAAATTTTTTTTTGTATTGTAATTGGAATTTGTTGTATTATTCGGCCCGATACTTGCTGGGTAGGCTACGTATATTTCACATGTTAGTGGTATGTTTTTTACGCTTTTTGTTATTATTTTTAATTAAAGATCTCATACTTATCTTTTTTTAAATTAATGTTAACAATAATAATTATTTTTTTAAATTATCTTAGTTTTTTTAATGGCGAGGGGTGGGGGGGTTGAACGGAATAATAAGTGGCGGCAACTTTTGTTTATGTCTATTATATCTTTTAAGTTAAAAAATGTTGTGAACTTTCTATTTCAATGGTATAAGTTATTTAACTTAAAAATCTAAACCCTAAGGTTAAACTCTATTACGTCTAAGTTGCTCCAAGTGTGTTGTGATCAAACTTTTGCTGTATATGCACTCTAAAATATGTAATTGTTTTTACTTGCATGGTAGTGTTGTTAGCAGTTAAAGATGGACATACATAACTCTTAGTTGTAAATGTAATTGATTATAATTAATTTTAAATCTCATCTATCAAATGAATTGAGGTAATTTTGTAGATTTTTAGATACTTTTACCGACACTATATATATGTGTGTGTATGCGCGCGCATTTATTTGTGTATAAGTGGCATATCATCTACTGCATGGTTGAAACCTATAGGCCCATTTCGGATTAATACCCATCTTCGCCGAGGACGTCGTACTATATCGCACTTTTCTTTACGTTTATATTGTATTACTAATTTTCGTAGACGGTCTACGGCCATTCTTTCCAATTTGTATTGTAGTGTTTTATTTCGTCTGTCATTTATATATTGGGAGAATGTTTAGTTTATGTCGTATCAATTTATTTGTTATCATGCCAGGCTTGTACAATTTCTGACTGATTTTGCTTGATGGAATTTTGGAAATATCACGCTTCACTGCCGTAAGGTACTGCCACCATTTTGTGTTTTGTTATCTATAGCTCTCCAATACTGCCACATATTCATTGAAATAACGTTAACTTTTAATCGATGTCTCTATTATAAATGAATGATACATTACAATCCAAATATTTGAAATATTAAGCTTGTTCAAGGCTTTGATTGTTTATAACTATTCTTGTTCTAATTGTATATTTCCCCTTAAATGCGATTATATTGATTTTTGCTTTAAATATTTCCAATTATATTCTTTGTTTTTAGTTTGTACTTTATATATTGTCATCTGAAGATCGTCTTCGTATGTAGTTATTATTGCTTGATTATCGGCAAAGATAATATTTAGAAAAGTATTTTATATTTATTAATTGAACATCTCTTGGAGTTGTTTCCATGTCTATCAAGTCATTTATGTTTGGGTTAAAGAAGATGGTAAACAACACCCTTGTATGCTTTACGTACATATGAGCTCTATGAAATTTTCATTTTTCTTTACTTCAATTTTTAGTATTTTAATATTATGATAAAGATTTTTTATTGCTTTCATTAAATGTTTAAGAAATCCTTTATGTTCCATAATATCCTATAATTTAGACCTTATTGAAGATTTTAGTGTAGTCTAAAAAAGCAATGTGAGTTTCAAGGTTTTGCTCTCTACGTTTTTTTTTTAAATATCTAATTTAGTGTAGGTATGGCATTTACACGTAAGCATTCCTTGCGAAAGCCGTTTTAATCCTCTGTTAGCATGACTTCTACTGTTGGTTAAATTCGGGAAGTTATAATTCTTAGGTATATTTTATGCAACGCATTAAGTATGTTTATTTCCCTGTAATTGTTACAACAGGCGTTGTTTCTGAAAAACGATGGTAGCTTTCGGGTATCTTTGTTTCCAATACATGTTTTAGAAGGTGCAGTAGTCGACGTTTAAATAGTATACTTAACTGCTGTTATTTGTGTCTGTAGGTTTCTTGTTTCTTGATATTTTCATTTTTTCATTCCGATCGTTTAATGTGATGGGATCTATATCATCAGTATATAGAAGGTCTATTTCATCTTGAACCTTTCCTTCCTGCATTTTTATTACATCGCAACTCTTTATAGCGGTTCGCCTATGTATTTCTATTATGTCAATTTTTGCTATTTCTTTATTCTCTTTAATTAAATGTTTTAAAATTCTGCAAGCAGTTTCTTGACGTTTATGGACAAAATCTTCTATTTTAGTCGCGTAGTTATTCCAACATATACAACGGGTGTCCTAATTGTTCGTTTGGCTTGCGCACACTTTTCCTTATATATTCGCTTATTTTCTTCTGTTAATTTATTCAGATATTGGTGGTAATCTTGTTTTTTTCCTCAAATAGTTGTAATTTTTAATTTTATATTTTAGGCATTTTTACTATAGTTAAAGGTCTTAGTACTGATCTTGGTGTTTTATAAAGATTTAGTTTTAGATTTATTATCTTCCATGTCATAACTAGTATCTTGTTGTTCATATAATTATTGAATTATGTTTGACGAAGATATCTAATATCAGCATCTCGTAGAAGATATATTTTATAAACCTGTGTGTTTTTAGCAGCGTTTGCATTTGTTTTTATTTAAGGTTTACTGATCAATAAATGGTAATCTAAATGTATTTCTGCTCGTCTGTAGAGGTGGGTGTCTGTTATTAACTACGCAGCTTTTTCATTAGCTATTAGATAATTAATAAGTGATCATCTTGTACGTCTCTCTGACCACGCGTATTTTACGAAAGCTTGATGAAATGGCAAATTATGTAAGCACTAGTTATCTAAAAATGGCCCAACTACATTTTCTATTGATATATTCTCAACTTTCGCTCTATAATAACATATACATTTGACTTGATATTATTATATACTTGTAATTTTTTGTAAAAGTCCTTTATTTCTTCTTCCTTACCTTTTTTAAGTTTTACAATTTACTCGTATTATTCTTTCATTTTATAGTCATAACTTCGGATCATGCTTTTCCATTGTTTGTCTTGTGAGACGCCGCTCCAAATTAATGTTTTCTCTCCCTCCTTTTGCCATTAGATTTTGACTTTTATCTTTTTAGTATATGGACTTATTGTTTTTCAAGTTGCAATTTTCACAGTTTGCTGTTCGTCATCATGAAATCAATCCTTTTTGAGGCTAGGATTGATTTTTCGGATGATTTTTAAAAATCGCCTAAATGAGGCTATCGGCCTCACATTAGGGAGATTTCTTATCGATCTTCTTTGGTCTATATCTGTTGTGTTACACTAAACAGGGGCACCTGGTGGCTATGCACTTTAAGGTATCTATTTTACTTAATCCTGAAATTACCTTATTCCCCGCAGTGCATTTATTTCCAGAAATGGCCCGGAACAAAGTTTTGTACAAAGTATGACAGAATTTGGTAATTGAAAAAGATATTGTTTATTTTAACTTAGAAATTTCTTTCGGATAAGCAGTTTCAGAAGCGAACATATTAGGCTGGCATTTTTTAAATTTCAAATAATAGGATCAATGTGTCATGCTTTATCAAAAAAATATTACTTACCTAGTTTTTTTGACAATTCTACGATCTTGGTAAATTGTTGAGTGAAAACCCAATAATGTGATGCTATTTTATATTTAGATCAACCGTATCTTTGATTTTCGTAAAGGGGGGTCTTTCAAATATTTCTATATTATGGATAGACGATTTGTTCAACTGGCTTGGTTGTCATAATAATGTAAGTGTATTTCTTTGTAGTGGGAACTACATTAGGTAACATAGTATTCATTACATACATAACACAACCTAAAAATATTTTGTGGTATATTTCAGTTTATATTGAATGCATATTTATATTTTTATTTAGTAGAGTTATGACACATGACATGGCGGAAACTAAGGTTTTCATCACAATTGTTCGCAGAATCCTTGAGTAGCTGTCGTCATAACCTACTTTCGGAGATAGATCATGTAAATTTGATATTCGTTTCTCTTGAAGTTTATGTTTTATGAGGGATCATACATTTCGATAGTATTGGCGTGGCCAATTTAAAATCTGTATACCGTTTTGTATTTTCCACCAGCTGCAATGCTTTCGTCTGTTTCGCATCATTATTTTTTGCAAGGTTCAATTGACATTATTTTTGTTAAACCATTTCTTAACCAGTGATAGGAATTTGCGTTGGTATAATTGTAGAATTTTTCAGCCTTAAGAGGTGTATGGAAGACACGGAAAGTACCAAATCCACAATAATTCAAGCAGCCACAGACTTAGACCTTAATAGAGTGCTTAAAAGCCCTGCGCACTAAAGTCTGCCCCTCCATTGTTTAGCCCTTTCTTCTTAGAATCTGTACTCAAAAGGAAGATTTATCCCTGATCACTACGTTATTTCACTCAGTGAACATATTCCGTAACCAGGCTAATTTTTGTGGCATTTTTCTCTAAGATTTTATTATGTTGCTGCTGTATATGATCTTGTATTTGTTTTGTGTAGTTGCCATAAAAATGGTGTAGGTTTGGTCTACAGCTTTATCTGTCTTAAGGTTGAAAATTTTCGACAAGTCTCAGCTAAAAACTGTGGTCTTGATTAATGTTTGCGAGTAATTTTTATTATACTTTTTTCTGTTATTGTCAAGATGTAGTTTATCATTATTTATTCATAGTTAATTATCCTGCAAATTAAATTAATTTGTTACCACCAGTGGTAGATAAAAAATGGCTAAGAAAGTATTGCAAATCTGTTTTGGACGTTAATTAATTGCAGTAGAGTATTATTTATTACAGATGGTAATCTAGTTGTTCAGCGTTATTCAACCTTTTGGCATACATTGTTTTTAGTTTATAGTATTACTATCTCGAGCCATCCTTGCGTTCAGTATTAATATTAATCTGAGTAATTTGTTAATCCTTACTATTATTTTAAGTATAACGGTTTGTAGCAGTTTGCATTATTTAATTTACAATTTTGATTTCGGATTGCTTGTGTAGAGTAGTAATTGGGTAAAATTAATTGTTCTTTAATTCGGTGGCATTGTTGAGACATTGTGTTTTACTTTATTAGACACTATATGCAAAATATAATTTATATTGTATATAAATTCTCATTATTTATATACATATATATAGCCCGGTTATCTTGTACCTGAATGTGTAGGGATTATTTCTCAATCTTCAGTATCTGTAGTTTACGAAGTACCTCTATACTTTCGTGTCTGTTGGCAGTCTTGTTTCCTTGTTTTCTTTCATTTCGTTCTTGGTCTTTTTATTTTGTTTTTACTTATGGTTTTAGCTTTCCATATTTTCTTAACTTTTCTGTAACTGTCAAGTCTCACAGGAAGCTTCTCTGTAACTGTCAAGTCTCAGCGGAAGCCCAAAGTATTTTAATTTTTGTTCTGTTAATATCTTTCCTTTTGACATTTATTATTTTTCTTAGATATTTTATTTCTACTGCCTGCAATATCTGTTTATGAGCCTTTGTTAATAATCAGATTTTGTTTTTATAAGTTGAGATTTGTATATACAAGGGGTTGCTCGCCAAAAAGTATGTTTGGCGCCCTAGGCTGACAATTTTTCACCTGCTTTTCCTCAGATTTTTGCAAGGTGCGAACGTATAAATTTTTAATGGGATCGGCTTTTTTCCTGGATCGAGAATGGGGAACAATTCATATACAATCGAAGCTCCGCTCGGCGGAAGCAAACCAAATAGCCGTGGCAGACGCGCTTTTTGCGTTTGGCAATGCAGCGGCCCGATAGCCGCGGCCTCCCGGTCATTCGGCACGGACGTACGTACTTTCTTGTGAAAGTTAAGGGCTTGGGGACGCGGTGGCTCAGATGGTTCAACCAATTGGCTCTGTTCTCCAGCCGGCGCGCGCGTGTTCGAGTCTCGCTCAACCCATAGGTGTGTGTGAATGCCCTAGAATAAGTGCATGTTAGTGGGCACAATAAGTTTTTGAGGCTGCAGTGCCTGTAAGTGAGCAAAAAAAAAGAGTTAAGGGGTTAGAGCCCCGCACGACAAATTTTACATCAGCCGTCTTTTTATTTAAATGTATAGGCTGTTTTTGTTTACAACACACGGACCTCGTCGTTTAAATCAATTGTTTAAAATCACGCCACATTTCTTTTATTTCTGTTCAAATGTATACCAGGTGTACCGGAAAGTCTTTACTCTTTTTTTTGGAAAAAATGCATAATTTTCAATATAATGGAAAAATTTATTTATTCAAAATATTGACTATTTAATTCTGCATATCTTGCCTATCTTTCAGGCAATTTATGAATCCCATTCCAAAAACATGGTTTTTCCTTTGAGTGAAACCATTCATCGATCCATTTTTTAACTTCTTCGAAATTGGCGAAGTGCTGCTCTGCTAATGCAGAGCCCATTGATGCGAAAAGGTGATAGTCGGGCGGGGCAAGGTCTGGAGAGTACGGCGGGTGCAATAATATTTCCTACCCAAGCGCTTTCAATGCTTCATTGACCGGTTTTCCTGTATGAGGCGGCGCGTTATTGTGCTGTAAAATCACTTTACCGTGTCTCCGGGCCTATTCTGGACGTTTTTCGCTCAATGCATGGTTCAAGTTGATCAATTTGTTGTCGGTAGTGATCACTTAACTGTTTCACCAGGTTTCAACAGTTCATAATACACCACGCCACTCTGGTCCCACCAAACACAGAGCATCGTTTTCCTGCCAAAGCGATTCGGTCTCGCGGTTGATGGGCCAGCTTCTCCAGGTGATAACCATGATTTTTTGCGCTTAGGGTTTTCGAAATAAATCCACTTTTCATCACCCGTCACTATTCGATGCAGAAATGACGTTCGATCAAACCTGTGAAGCAGCATTTCGATTTTCCATTTGCCTGTCATTCAATTGATGTGGCACCCATCTTCCCATCTTTTAGATTTTTCCCATCGATACTAATCGGTCGCTAATAGTTTCTTGGGTCACATTTAACGCTTCTGCCAATTGTTTTTTAGTTTGTGCTGGGTCTTCATCCAATAACTCCTGCAGTTTCGCATCTTCAAACTTTTTCGGTCTGCCAGAACGTTCTTTGTCTTGCGCATCGAAAACACCACCTCTGAAATGTCGAAACCACGCCTCACATGTTTTTATGGTTGGAGCATGCTCGTCGTATGTTTCAACTAGCAAACGATGACTTTCAGCGGCTTTTTTCTTTTGATTAAATAAAAAAAATAATGCAAGTCGCAAATGCACGTTTTCAGGCACATAACTTGACATTTTTGAAGAGGTATAAATATATGACGGTGATACTTTCACAAAATATAACCTACGACGTTGAAGCTTGATGTCTGTAGAATAAAATGAACACGTGTCAAATCATAATATTGTATATTAAGCCTAGCTACAGCTATTGGAAAAAAACGGTAAAGACTTTCCGGCATACCTGGTAGATAGATAGATGTATGTATAACTAACTTGGTTTGTCTGAATACTTTTTGTTATTTAAATTATTTTTATACATTTCTTGGTATGTCTTGAGTGCAGCTCCTATCATAATGTTTAATTCGTTTTTTATTTCCTTATATGTTGATAATATATATTCAAAGTGATTTTCTTGTTTTACAGTTAGGTTTACAATTTTAATATTTATCTACTTTCTTCTTTAAATTGTTTTCAAGCCACTTATGTGTCACCTAATGCATGGTTTATGACTTAGTTCACGACATATGTCATGTTATTACTTATTTATGATCCATACCTACACTTAACAAAAACGCTATGAAGACTGCTTAAACTAACGACTTGAACCTGTGTTTGTATGCATAATTTGTTAATTTACTGACATTCCGGGAACATCTAATTTTTATCTAGCCTGCTATTATGGTACTTCTTTCTTTTATCTTTGTAATGTTGAACTTGTTTATATACACTTTTTTGCTATTGTTCTTAGTAGCTTCATCTGTGGATAGAAAAATTTTATGATGTAACTCTTTATATTTATATAAATTTATATATTTATATTATTTATATTAATTATTTAACTGTATTTGATGCGTTTATAACATTTTTACATTTGTTCTACATTATTATGACCAAAAATTAATATTTTTTATTAAATTTTTATGCTTTAAACAAAGTTAACAATTTTTATAGGGGGAAAATTGCCACATTATTTTTAGTTGTGCAATTTACGTAAGAACGTATTTGTGTCTAATTTCGATTATTGAATTAAGAAGATTATAAGAATTGCGTGTTACGTTAGAAAATTTTTAAGAGGCTTGTATCTAATTAGAGATATATTGATATTAGAACAACTCTGCATAATCTGCCTTTGCATAAAAATGCATTATAAGAAAGCAATGACAATATGCATACCAAAAGATTCTACAGAAATACAAGAAATGACGTATGGCAAACTGAATGTAACAAAATGTGTTTCAGTGTCATACTTCTCAATAAAAAATTGTTGTTGTAAAGAAGGCTTTAAAATGAATGTTGAGGCTTTAAAGGAGTTATCCAATTCCATGTACATACGAATTTATGATTAGTGGTTGCAAAATTAAAAACCTTTGTTTCTGCAAGTAAAGCAGTGGATTCATCAGCCGTAGTTACGTGTTCAGAATGTTAATAATATGTTTTCCACAGTCAGGACTGACTCTTTCAGCAAGATTCGGCGCTGGCTTAAAAGGCTTGAATAACCCCTTAAATTTTTGCTTTAATCAGACAGTTGAAATCAGGTGTGGTTATGTATCTTTTTGTCTTATAATCATTCTTTATTATATTACCATTCCATTTTGTTTTATTATTTAAAAATTTTTCAATTATATTAAAATAGTGTCCCAATAGTTTTTATGCTACTAAAGGGGGTCTTTCAATTTATTTTAAAACTTGTCTTTGTATGATTACTTTTTTACTTCTGCAAATGTTGCTATATTTATTTGATATGTTTTTGGTTATTTGACTATTAATTTATGATTTAAATAAGTTCGTTATGTATTCTAGGATCCTATATTCACTATTATTTTCTTGAGATGTTTTCCATTCTGCTCTTTTAAATCAGCGGTTAGGAATTTTAATTTTTTAGTTATAATGTTTTATCTACTTAAGGCTCTATTTACATTTAATTTTTTTTTGTACTAATTTTGTATTTATCTGCAGGCCTCTTGACTCTGTTAATTGTAAATTATTTTTTATTTGTTTATTTTACTATTAGAACTGTAATATTTTAAGCAAAAATATTATTGCTGATAATATGAGTAATAGGCAATAGATTGCGAAGAGTAATAATAAATTAATTGAATTTTACTTTTTCTTTTGATATTTTAAGCTTCCTCTTTATTTTTAAAAATATGTTAGTCACTTATATACAAGTTTCTCTACACATAGGCCCAGGAAATTCTTCAAGTTTACTTTAAAAATGACGTTGATAATGTATTTGTTTAGATTTTCTTTTTATTATCTTATTATTATTGCATATGTACTCGAGATGGTAGTCATGCGTGCCTAATTAAACGCTACGTCTCTAAAGACGGTCTCCGTTTACTATAATTGGAATGCGATGCTTACCCACCAACTAGTGTTGGTTTTGGAGTACTGTAGATTTATCTCCCCTTTCTACAAAGACGACCAGAGGTAATCAGCCGGCGACGATTTTCCCGAACGAGTCAGACTTGTCGTTAATTCTAAATCTGGTAGTTGGGGGTAGAAGTATCTTAATAATAACAATTTCAGTAATAACAATTAAAACTAAATTATAAGTTTAGCGCTATTTTTATTCATACCTCATTAAATGTACTGTGGTTCAAAGGAGTTCCTTTGAATCGGAGGATAATATCAAAACTTATGATGGTTGCTGGTATTTTGTTTTAATTGTTCGGTTTATGTAAGAGAACAACTCTTCGTATTCCACTTTTTAAGTTTGCCTTTACATAGTTGGCATCTTATGTTTGTTGTGAAAAATTTTGCAGTGACGCGCATTAGTGGCAACTATTTATGTCACATTGGATGTGTTATCAATTAGCTTATGTGAGAGAGCTGTTTATAGGACACCAAGTGGGATATGCAAAAACTCGGCAAAGCACTTAAAAGCAAAGCAGCTCAAGACGGTCGTTCGGTCGGCTCTTCCCTCGCAGCGGCCAGAAACTTTTGCGATGCCCAGCGAAACTCGCTGCCATTAAAATTAAACCAGAAGCTAAGCCAAAACGACTTCAGCCGCATGTAGCGTTGTTTTGCTCTTCATTATCGCAGGCTAAATTCGCACGCACTCTGCGATCAACATTTTGCGTGACAATTGCCGTCCGTGCCGGGGCCGGGCCGCTGTTATCTGTGTTAAATGAAGTGTATGAGCGAGGTGTATCCGCGGGCTAAGCCTTTAGCTGGAACTGCAATTCCCAACTCGCGAGGATAAGGCTAGGGATTGGGAAGTGGAGCGAAACTCGATCCGGCAAAAGATATTGTCTGTGCCTGCGAGATAGCAGTTTCCCTTCGCACAGGTCAGGATTTAATGCGTTTTGCCGTTTTGAATGTTGCGGCGTTTGGTTTTTCGCGTCGACGACTAAACTCGTACTTTGGTCTGCACAGTTGTGAGCGGATCAAAAAATATTTTGAGTCAAAAAGCAGCACATAAATGGATATGTGTCTTTGTTCGAAATATATAGAGGAAAATGTTGCAAATACTTGGAATACATTTCTATGTTGCGATTTGGCTCCATGTCGAGGAGTGGATAGTTCAAATTAATAATAGTGGAGTAGGAAAGCTCATATCCCATTATACTCGTAGGGAATGTGGCGTGTCTATTATAATTTAAGTTTGGTATATAGTAGAGTTAGTAATCTGTAGTTAAAAAAAATTAAGTTTAAATACTATGGAGATATTCATCTTTTTGTTTTATCTTTCTTTTTTATTTCTTTATGTGATGTTTAAATTTACACATTTTTTTGATTTAATATTGATTCATATACATAAAATGTTTATTTTAAACAGAACAAATTATATTTGGTTTTTGTTTATTATGATACTTGATTGTTTTTTAAGAATAATTTAAACAACATGTATGATATGGGGGATCCCTGTAATAAAATTTAGAGGTTCTTGCGTAGATTTTGAAATATTTTTGCGTTTCTATTTTGTAGGTTTGGTTTATTTTCTAGATTAATTAATATTTTTGTATATTAAATTTTCCTAATTTATTTTCATGTCTATAATTTTGTTATTTTTGTTCAATTAAATATTTCTCGAAATGCTTTAAGATCTAAAGCCCAAAGGGGAGCAATTCGAGAATGAGTTAACAGTTAACGGGTTTTTAGGCTTCTTTCACGTGAATGGAAGTTCACTTTTTGATTAATGAAAATTATATGGCGCTGCATTTTAGAACTGTTTAGTTGGGGCCATGGCCAAAAAAGGTTGGGAACCACCGATCTAAAGGAATAACGTTTACCATTGGTGGTCGGTACTTATCTTCTATATTAGTCAATTTGTATGAAATTGAGGTAATAAATTAATAATATAAAGGTGATTTTACTAATGGTTATGTTGTACAACACAACCATAATGGACTGTTGATAAAATTAATTTCCAATAACGGTTCAAACATTAAAAAATTTAAAATTTTGTTTACTTGCTAGTTGTAATATTTAACTCATTGTTCTTTAATAATTTTCCACTGTAAAGCGGTTTTGTGCCACTTTGGTGATTTGGCTGCTAGAGCAAATTTTTTATGCATTTCTTTTGTGGGAAGTAAGTCAAAATTAAGGATTTTACTCGTGCATGATTTTCCACAATGTTTTCCTTATATAAATGAATTTTTTATTTGTTTTTTAAGTAGGTTCTTACTTCTTTTAACTGAAGTTAGTTTGTGATTTGTTACAAAATGCTCTTAAGCGCAATAAAATCCAACTCATGAGATGGATATTTTTATTTAATTGAATCGTTTTGGAAAAGTTAAAAAGTGAACATAAAAACGAATAGGCATTTTAGTCTACTTAAGTACAAAAAAATAAAATACACAAATTTTATTATTTGCTGTTTAATATACAGCACTTTTGGTCTTTAAAGCCATAGCTTAGTAGAAAAAAGTTCCAATTTGTATTACGAGAAAAACAGAACAAGAAGTCGTTCAATTTATCATTCTCCATATATTGTACAAGATGGACTACCAATTTGTAGCTAACTTTGTTCTTTAGAACATTCTCATGAAAGATTTAAATAAGAAAAAGTTTAATAGAATAGTTACTTTCTGCCTTAGTATGCAGTTTTAATAACAATTCTATTGTTGGTAACGTATTGTGGTAACAAAGAAAAGTAGTTACAAGGAGGCAGACGGTTAAGGAAATTTATAAAGATGCCGTTTGGTATGTTAGTAATGTGTTTACTAAATTCTACAACAAAAGAATTGACTAAGAATACATACTGCAGAAGGTTGTTTAAACTAATTTTATTTGGTCAAAATTTTAGGGGTATGTTGTGTTTAAATAGCCACAATTATAACTTTTAGCCAGTTTATTGAGTTATTAAATGAATTATATAAATTTTACTTTAACTTTGCTATTCAAATGCGAGTAGAGCGTTCTTGTTTTAGTGGCAATAAATTATTTTAATGTAGAATGCATCTTTAATACGCATGCAATCTAAGTGATTTTTTATATCACTTTTTTCTTGAACTTACTAGGACTTTTTTTCTAATTTAATGCACAAAATCTCTCTGATAAGAACCATTTAGAGAATTTATCTATAATAAGCACTATTTTTTATACTTCTGATACATATGGTACAAATAAGTCTGGTTGCTATAAAAAAACGCAAAACATGCGACAGAGAGCCTCCGAAGTTCCTGTTGGGACTACCAAAGAGTTAAACATGGGACTTACAAGTATAATTACTAGATAAATTTTATACAAGAGAAATTGTTGTAGCCCTAACAACAGAAAACTAAAGCTGCGTAGGTTGATGTAGCTGCAGTAAAAAGATATGACAAGCCCCGCTAGCTAATCTCTGCGCCAGTAAAGCTCCCCGGCAGCTCTTCCGGGTGCGCAAGAATTCCGCGCGACTATCTCCGCGCGATCTACGCAGGAATTCCGGGCGAGCCGGCCCTGGCAAAGAAAAACTGCAAAATTTGAAGCATAAGAAAAGGAAAGAGAAGGAATACCAGTCTGCTCAGCTATGCGGGCCCGGAGTTAGGTTAATGGCGAACTGGAATTGCGCTTTCCATCTTGTCCCATCCCGCCTATTCCTTGCACGTAAGGAACTCAACTCATGCGACTTGTAATATTTGTTCTCGACTGCTCGCCATTCATATGAGTTTTATCTGTCGTTCCACGACGCCGCAAGCACGTGGGGATTAGAGGCGCGTTATGAGCAACATCATTGTTGCTCGTGAGGGAATTCTTATAGATTGTGTGGAAGGAAATAATGCGGTGATGCAACGCGGCGCCATTTCTGGGCGTTCGCCGCCTGGCCGAGGACTTTTCGAACTGTTCGATAATGGTTTTGTACCAATTCCTAGTGGCAGAGATGCTTAATTCTGGTTTGATAATCCTTTAGTTATGAGCAGTTTGAATAGAAAACTGCTCTTGAATTTGTGGTGAATTTTTGAAGTTATAATTTAATACTTTTGTACATGTCGCACTATAAAACAATATGCAAATAAGTTTTTTGTTATAAAACCTGATATTGAAATTAATATATTAAGGAGGAGAAAAAATACGCTATGTTGCCGCAGTTATTGTTGGTTTATTTTATCTATGCAGATCTTGAAGCATTTATTTGCTTAAGTTTATATATTATATTATATATAATATTTCTATGATAGTTATCACTGATGTGTTTCAAATACAATTTTTTATTTGTGTAAAATCTACATACTGTTATGTTTATTATTTTTTTATTCAAGACTCTTTTACTTGGAGAAATTGGATTGTTAAGGACAGAATATTTGTTGAAATGTTAGATGGCTAGCAATGTTATCTGATATAGGAAATACATTTTTTTCTTGGTATAATAGAAAAAAACACAAAAGTGTTTGGTAAAAATACAAGTAAATTACCTTAATTAGAGATTTATTATAAACATTTTCCATGCGCAGGACTAGCAATCTGCCATCTTTTACCATTGCAAATTGAAACGCCAATGGCGCCATACGCTCCACTAGGAGTTCCACTTGTTAAAATTGAGTTGTTTATTTCACAGTACGAAAAGTCGCTATTGGAAAAAAAAACAACAGAAGAAAAAGTTAGATTGATTAGGTGAACACAGGTGAAGTGGTCAAGTTGTATAAACCAATAAAAATGGTGAAATAAAAATCACAAACATCAGTGTTAATTGATTGAAGGTATAACGAAAATATATTAAAGAATCCATAAATTTGATGCACATGTAAATGGTCAGTCTAGTTCTAGTTACTACAAATTATATTATAATGAATTGTTGTTGTTTTTTCAAGAAAAGTAATTAATAAAAACGGAGAAGGTAAATATAGTTATGTAGAACTGGTTATTTTGTTATATATTGCAGGATAGCTTTACATAATCTTTACTGCACTTCTGATACTGTGTTTTTTTTTTGTTAATATTAAATTTAAAGTAAGACAGTCAAAACGGTGGTCTATGAAAGTTTTCTTTGCGGTATATCCGCGACTTGATGAGAGAATGAAGAATACAGAAACTAGGATCCACCATAATTTTGTCTGGTTTTTAATTAAAGCTGGAGGTACAACTATAGCAATGTAAATAAAATATTCGAAGTAAAGACCATAGTGTTTTGTAGCTATTTTAAGGGAGTTTTTTGATTTTTCTGCTCCATACTTGAAAGTGACAAATTTGCAGCAGTTTACTTCAACGTTTTCCAGATTATTGAAGCTGCACTATAGTTTGCAAAAATTAAAAGTTCGATGGCGAAAGTTTTGAGATGAGGATTTAGTTATTAAAGTCTGTTTTTTATCTACCTGCCGTATAAAAAATTGTTGTTTTGATATAGAAGAACGCTATTGATCTAAACTTCTATTATTAGCTTATCTCTAAGTACTCGATGCCAGTTATTTGGTTATTGTTTGATACGGTCTCGTTTAGCTTACTTAAAGTTCATCAAAGATTTCTTTGTTAAGGCTGAATTAATAAACCCACTTCTTATCCCTGATTAGAATTTGGCGAATTAAATGCTAAACATTAAGTTTATGGTGGGTTGTTGACTTTGGGTATTGATTTATTCATATAGACTTTTACGTCAGCTCTTGTTAGCTTTATTAATGAATGTCCCAAATTCAAGTGGGATATAATTAGATTTGTCTGGGCATATTTAATCTTTGTTGAATATTTTGACTCATTATTATGTTCAAATTAGTTATTATATTTAACCAATTAGTGATATTGCAAGAGAATGAAGACAATTTAAACAGATCGGGATATGAACTATATTATAAAGTGAATTTTCAAATATTTACAAATTAAAGAGATCCGTACTAAAACACTAGAATAAGTCAAGAACTTTAGCTTTATGTAAATACCAAAATATATCTGGCATATTCACAAAGATACCCACAGTATAAGTTATTTTATAAAACAGTAGCGAGTTCAATACCAACTTATAAGATTAGACTAGATAAAAAAATATGGAAATATGAAAAAAATGAAGACAACAGAATACCCCCAGAAGTATTTCAATAAAAGGCAATAAATAAACACAACTGAGACGGAATAAATAGTAGGTTTCAGAACAAATTTTACAGTCTAATTTATAATTCTATAAGATATATTCCTAACTAATTAGTCAAATGTAATGTACCACATGAAAAATCTGTCAAATATTACAAACATTTTTTTGAAAACACTACTACAATATATAGGTTGATGTTGAATTATCCTATGCTTTTTGAAGACAGCCCAAAGGCAATTATATTCCTTTCTATCACGACAATACACGTCTTCATATCAAACACTGTGTAGTCCACCTCATTGCCAACATATAATGATATTTGTTCTCTTATTTACAATACTCTTCTACCGAAGCCCTTATTGACTACGTTAAAAAGTTCGCAAAGTTATTATTTGGACGAGTTGGTAGTTAATATAAAATGTGGAATCGATCGTCTGCCAACAAATGGACAATCATAAATAAAGTGGATGTTTTAAAATTTTTCGAAGCTTTATAAACATATAGAATTATATTTTTATATAATTTTCTAACTTAGATATACATTTCCACATACATAATAATTAGATCTTTATTCTTCAAGTGCTGCTTTCAGAAGCATATTCAAATGCAGTCCAGAAGAAGTCGTCAACTTTTTATCGAGTTTGGCAATGGTGTGGGCTGGGCAGTATCGTAAAGCAGGATAACGTCTAGGATTCGAAATTTGGATTTTGCTTCGTTCCAAACTTTACAGGAAATTTCAGTAACCGTTAACATGCGGTCATTTCAAGAAAGCGGCGATCAATTATAATGGCGACTTCGTCAAACTTTATTTTTAACTATTTCTCGTCATTCAAAAATTGTTTACACTACTCACACTTCAGTTTTCTCAACAGTGTTGTGACTGAACTGTGCTTTAAGTCTTCTCAAAATTTTGAACGGTCTTATTACATTTGTTGTGAGAAACGTGAAAATTATCCCTTGCGCAACAGATGAGAGTACCCCTTGCCTTGATATCATCATAGTGACTAAAAAAGTGGTACTGTGGCGTGTCACAATTGATAGGTAATAAAATGAAATAGTTCAGTTCAGTTTGTATTATATGATTGCATAATGGTCCACCGACTGAGTCCTAAATTAAACTGGTTTATTTTAAATACTAAACAAATGCAATAACGAAAATATGAAATATAATATAGCTGTCTGTAAAAATAGAGATTTTAGGTTAAATGGAAATAGCAATGATATTTAATGTGCTAAAAGCTCCCCATAAACAGTATTTGGTTCTTCAAAATCTGGTTGAATAAGTGAATTATTTGCCAACTGATTATACATTTTGTAGCAACCGTGAAACCGTCTGCGGACAAAGTGTTCTATTAATAATGGATAGGTATACTTGCGATATTAAAAATTTAGAAGCAGTTGCACTTGCAAAAAATCATGTAATAATTTTGTTATCACTATCAGTCCATACTATTCTTAGGCTGCGGTCTTGTGTGTCATTTGTAATCCTCTTATTTCTCATCGTAACTAAAACACAATACTAGGAGAAACATATGCTAAAGCTACTTTAAATGGTAATATTATGAGCGGCTTTAAGAATAAAAATGTTTTTGGCGATAGCGAGTTTTTTTTAGTATTTCTAACCAACGTACAGAAAACCAAAGTCTAAATCAAAATCAAACTTATATTTGGTCAGTCATAGAAGAGAATTAGAGTGTTGCTGAGTCAATATGTGCAAACAACGACAATAGATCTATCTAAAAGTCTGAAGTTAGACAGGAAAATATAGATCTGCTTCTGAAATATTTTCTATTCAATTCTTGACACCGAATCTAAAACTATTGCTTCTATTTTAACCAAGTGATAATTGATGGTTATTACAAGTATGATTTAGAATAAAAATAGCATCAAAAGGGACCAATTCCAAATATATTTGATTTTACAAAAAAAGTAAAAAAATCAGAACTAAAAGATTAAGAAAAATTTTTCATGTAATTCAGAAGATGAAGAGTGTTATTGGGTTGTTTGATCTACCACTTTTAAAATAATTTTTAGCAAAAGAATGGAATCAGTGCATTTTTTTGCAAAGAATAGCTTCGCTTATAGGTAGTGGGATAATGGAAGCAAATACTACGAATTTGTGAATTTCCAATCATTTTCTTTTGTTTAATTTTCTTAATTAAAGCTTTATTTTGCTAGATTATTTTATTGAAAATAAAAATGCGTAAGGTCCAAATTAAGACGCGCCTGTCTCAAATTATTTTGATAAAGTAAATTGGAGGGTTGTCCTGGTTTACTAATATATTGTAGTGATTTTGGAGATATGAAATACAGTTAAATATATTATCAAAAATTAGTGTCCTATGATGAGTCTGGAGTGTAACAGTAATCAGTCTTTCATTGGCGTTTTAAGTTTTGCTAGCTTATGTGGGTATTCTCATTACATTTACATATCAAGTATTTTTTCAAAATTTGAAAGGTATTATTGTTTTCGGGAAATTAAAAACATAAAGTCAAAAAATTAAGGGACAAAATATTGCAAACAAAGGGAAAGTGTTAGGTATAAAGCAGAAGATGAATGCCAACACAAGGCCGTCTAGGCATAACACTTTAAAGAGCTGTTAAATGGCGAAGAAGCGCCCAAAACAAAGAAGAGGAACAGGAAGAAGTAGCAGAAAATGCTTACACTAAGGAACTGACGAAAGCAGAAACAGAGAAGATCATTAAGAAAAGTCGTAACGGAAAAGCTCCAGGCACAGATGGAATTAACATGGAACTAATAAAATATGGAGGCGAAGAACTACTTGAAAAACTCTATCAGTTAATTAAGAACTAAAAGAAAAAATTCTAGAAGAATGGCAGACAGGAGAAATTATGACAATACACCAAAAGGGAGACTAGCAGATATGCAAGAATTATAGAGGACTTACGCTTATACAAACGAGCCTGAAAATGCAGGCCAAAGATATAATAGAGCATTATCAATGTGGGTTTACCTCGAGAAAGTCAACAATAGATGCCATCCATACAATCAAATAAATTATTGAAAAAGCACGTGAATACCAAATGGAGGTAGAACTACTTTTTATCCACTTTGAACAAGCCTTTGACTTCATCAAAAGAAACAAACTACTAAAAGCGCTGAAGGAGTTAGGAATACATCTTAAATTAAGAAGGCTGATAAGTATCCCAATGGAAAAAACAACAGTCACAGTAAGATCGCAGATGGATAATACAGAAGATTTTGAAATAAATCAGGGTGTAAGGTAAGTGGATGCATTATCAACGACGTTGTTCAATTTAGCTCTCGAACATGTGTTGCGGAAAATAGATAAACGAACAATAAAAACAAAAGGAGTACAAATAGTAGCATATGCCGAGGAGATAGCTCTTATCACTAGAAACTGCAATATAATGGAAGAAATGTTAAATAAAATAAGGAGGTAAAGGACGACTGATTGGAAATTAACTTAAATTAATATTAACAATTTATGGATCAATTTGAAGTTTGAGTAGTGACTGTCTTAAATGGATGATTTGTAACCGCGTTGCATATAATTTGCTACTTTAATATAAGCTACTGTGGGGTCAGTCTATCGTTGGCGGCACCTGCTAAGCAAGCTCGATGTATGCTGTATTAGTGTACTTTGCGATTCTTTAATAGCTGCCGTAGTCTGTTGTATCTTTCCGAAGTTTTAAAGTAAAAGTCCTTTTGCAGCTGGTACTTGGCCACTAATATACTTTCTAGAATGTAACCGATTTTGAAAGTGAAAAAAGTCCCAGTACTTCAAGATGAATTAATCGTCGTTCATCTGGCGAAGGCTGTATTGTTTGGCAATCGTGATCGATAGAATGCATATCAGTATAGCCTATTTCAGCATTTCTGAATCTATTTCAGCATTTCTGAATCCTTATACACTTGAGAGCAAAACAATCTACTCAGCAACACGCTCGAGTTTTGAGAGAATAGCATTCCAAGTAAAGTTTAGTGTACTGTTTGAAAGCTTAAAAACTGTGGTTTCAAATGATACCACTTTGATTGGAATCGGACCTGTTCTGATAAAGTTATGGACCTAAGAATACGTGTAACACAAACGAATTGAAAGGGAAAAGGAGGTTATGAAAATGTAAAAACGAAATCCTCAGTTAAAATTAATTTAATGATTTTTTTCAATACATGGTGTTGCCACCTCTACTCCTAATTGCACTTTCTAAGCGAATGCGCATGCATTGGATGACTTTTCTTATGCTGTATTGAGGGATTGTTTTTCACTGAAGAATGAGATTGAAGAATCAATGTCGCTCTCAGTTCTATCACGCTCCCTGGTGCAAGATTTCTGATCCGGACTTTTCGTTTAAGCTCATCTCAAACATGCTTAATTGGATTCAAGTCTGGGATACACGGAGGGTAGTCCGTTTTTGATATAGCGACGTCACCCACCCAGGTAGTGATCACTTGCGTGGTGTGGCATCACGCGTTGTCGTGCATTAGCATGAAGTCCTCACCAACAATTTCCGCAAACAGAACATCATGTTCCTCCAGAATGTCCCTGATGTAGCGGTCCTCTGTTAAACCTCCTTCGCGTCCTCCACTAGACACGAAAACCAACTCAGTTTTTTCGTTCATGGAAATGCCCTCTGAGAATATGCAAAAGCTACCTCTATATACGAAAATTTCTTGAATGCAGCAATGAGCTGGCCTTCTGTAGACCCGACGTCTCCTGTCGTTACCATATAGGCACATCCTGGACTTGTCGGTGACTAATTTCGGACTTCAATGGCCGAGGTCCCACTCGAGATGTTTGAGAGCAAATTCCAGTCTCTTTTGCTTCTAGACTACAGTCATATTGGGACTCATAGTCATAGTCATAGTCAGCTGTTCCTTGAGGTCAACGCCTTTTATATGTCGATTCCTGAGGGATATTGAGACGAGAAATCGATTATCTCTCTCCGTTGTCACGCGTCTACGGTCACCTTCTTGCCGGCGGACGTAGCTACCAGTTACCCGGTACCGACACCATACCCTCGTCACAGTTGATTGACTCAGATTTAGTCGATTTGCGGTTGCCTCGGCGACTATAGTGTCCATTTTCTTGCGAATCACTCGAGCACTTACGTCACTTACATCAATTACGGATAAGTGACTGAAATGAATTACCGGATTGCAGGTGTACTGTAGGCCAATTGCAATCCAATTAGCAAGACTCGTAAAACCCCGTTTGTGATGCACATTTTTTTGAATGCGTCATCCGATTAATGCAATAGCAACAGATTTTTAAAGCTCAATAATAAAGATACCCCTTGCACGTTAATGTTTCTATTTTCATTTTTTTACACTGAAAGAGGAGACAAAAATTCGCATGCAGCTAGTGAGTCGCTTGTTCTGCTCTCAAGTGTAGTTACCCTGCAATCAGGCAGGTTTTTTGCATCTTGGGAAACAGTGAAATTTTAACTACATTATATCTCGATTGACATACTGAGTGGCGTAAAAAGTTTAGTTTTAGTAACCACTGCGTTTTCCCGTCGAGCAGTTTTTTAGAAATTACTACTCAATGTCTACAGTTTGATGTAGAACGTGATGGGGCAATTCCTGATCATAACACAATGCTCCGATTGGTTGAATCGTTTGGCATACTGAATCAGTTATCAATAGGAATGAATTGGCCATCCCCGTACGACTCGGACTTCAGAAAATGTCGAGAAAGTAAGAAGGTCGGTTATTCAGAATCTTCGACTCTCCACTAATCTCGTTCGCTATAGCGCATTCTGATTAGAGAGTTGAAATTCCACTCTTACAAAATTATGATCGTCCAAAAACTGCTTTAGGATGATTTTGTCTAATGTAAACGGTTTTGTAAAAGAATTCTTGAAATTTTTCTTTTAATAATGTAATGATGAGTAATGGGACAAATTTTAATTAGTTACATGGTTGGCAAAACTGTCGATTTTGAGCGATAAATAATTCATGAGAACTATATCAGAAACTTTTCTATAGTGCTAAGGTTATAGTTTGGTGTGTCGTTTTGAAAATAGAGATAGCCATCTTTCTTTTTTTGAAGAAGGATATACAGTAATAGTGACTACAGCATTATGTCAACATGCCAAGCCATTTTTTTATCTACAACTTAAATATTTATCGGTTAACATGGAAGAATGTGGTTACAAGCTGTGGCTCTGTACAGCCATTACAAGTACTTTTAAAATAAGCTCCAGATCTGTGTATAACAAGAAGAACGTTACCTTTCTGATATAATATGTATTTAAATAATAAATTGCGCTTACCGAAACTGCGTTTGTTACAAATTATTTTGGTATTAATAAAAAAATTCTTACGTTGAAAATCAACGAATTTACTCTTATTTGAAGCATGCGCCACCACTCTTTAAATGTGCGGTTAATTGTAGGTCCAGATTGCATACTTATAAAGTTTTTGTGATTTTTCAGTTGAAGCTATGACGCTTTAGTTTATAGAAACTCAGTTATTTGAAAAATATTACTAAAGGACTTATTTTATATTGAATAGTCAATTGGTAACTGAGGATATCCGCAAAAACTGCGATTTATAACAGCTATTGCAAATTGAGTCTCAAAGCTTAGCACATTTTGTGGAGAAACCCTTCCTAGATAACTAACGGAGTATAGTGAAGTCATCTATGTTGCTGTCTGCTTCCTCCCGCACATTTATGTGAACTTTAACGTACAAGTGGAAGATTTTAAGAAACGTTCCTTACCTATCGATGGGCCACATCTGTTAAATTTACATGCGTATTTGTGAAGGAGTTACCGAAAGTACCCAATTGTGCAATATTTTACAATTTGACTATGTGATATATAATTCCTTTCCAGTGTAATAAAAAAAGTGAAAGCAATTGTTTATAAATACTAGATTTATTTTTCCTCTTTAAACTTATGTTTTCGTGTTGTAAAATTGAAGGTAGTTATCGCCAAGATTAGCACTAATCTGCATCAACTTGGTCACCAAAAAAAAAAACTCAGGAGTAGTGCAGGATTTTACAGCACGAAAGCTTTGTCGTTAATTGTCAATCAAGATAATTAGAAATATATAACCATAGTGTGTTCTTTAAGAAATTTTTAAATATTATATTACTATTCTATTAAGGGGGGAGGTTAAAGTGTTATTGCCTAGATATTTTGACCAGAAAATATTTCCTCCTCTGGGTTTTCTAGATACCTAGCAGAATCTATGAAACAAATTATTCTCTTTTATAACATTGAGAAAAGCAGTGTTGTAGTCGTTTGCAGTCTTTTGATCCTTTTTATTCAAGATGTGGATTTTCTGCTTCGCTTCGTTCATATAAACTCTTAAATTGTACCCTGACTTGGTTGTGACAGAAATAACTCTTTCAAAAGATCTAAATAACAAGCTAAATCGTTTAATTACTTTTCTCATAAAATATCCGTTTTATCAATGAAATTTTTGAGTTTTGGTTTTCTTGAAAGAAGAAATTTTGCCAAACCCACGAATCGTTAAATGTACCATAATATATAGCACTAACTTCTGATTGAAACATTTAATAGTTTTAAATGTCAAGTTGAACTGGCTGTTTATATTAGCGGAAAGTCAATAGAACAGATGCGCTTTTTCTCCAATTTGCATCTTGATTTAACTCGTTAGCTGTAAAGCTGTCCAAAGATCTATGACGGATATTTCCAGGAAGGTCTTAAAATTACAGCATATTTAGAAGACTTTTAGCAGCTGAATTAGCCTGGTCATGCAATTTTCGAACTAATGACTATTAAGTAGATAAAAATGACTGTTGTATTACTATTAAAAATATTTTTAACTCAGTAATTCAGTTGTATTTTCAATTCAATGTCAAATGAGAAAGAATCTTTGTGGTTTTCATACACCCAAAGGAGTAAAATTCTTGCTGATTCTGATAACTAGAAGTAGGTAACGAGTAGGACTACCATTTTTTAAGTACATACACTCGATGTTATGGATAGTAATCATGAGTCTAATATTAAAAGGCGTGAAAGAATGAAATAAGAAAGCGCCACTAATAATATTTACATATCCTCTTAGTCAAAATTAAATTGCAAATGTATTACACTTAGGCGAGAATCAGGGTCGGCTTTAGAAAGCGACTCGGGCAAAGTGCGGAATTTGTCGCGAATGCCCGTCCCGCCGAAATTAGAACGCGTCGTTCCGGCGTATATGTGTTGGCCGAACTGCAGTGTAGCTTCTAATTCCCTTCCAAATTTAAACCATATTTCTGAAATATTAGTGAGCGTTAGTCCTAAAACCTGTAATGCCATCTCGCGGCGGAATGGGGTGTTAATCCTGCTTAAACTAAGCACTTTAACGGGATTATCTAACTAATAAATTTACGGCTTTATGTGGTAAGCTGGAGGACGCGGGCGTGGGCTCCTGCATGGAAATGCTTTCCATGTCTTCATTTCGAGGTGTCTATGAACTTTGGAGGATTTGCATATTTACATCACAGTTTGAGTTACGATCCCGGGCATTTACAGGTTCGTGATTATTAAGGCTGAGTTACGGTTCGCGCCGAATGAGACACTAGGATTTCCAAAGCAGCATGTGGCGCTTTGCTGGGCCGTCGGTGCAGCGGCCGCGTGGCCTAACGTATGGGTGTAATATAAACAAACCTGCATGCCGCTTACATAAATTTCGGGTTTTTATTATTTGGCGTTTATTTAAATAAGAGAAAACTATTTAGAAGCTGGCCTGAACCTGCATGCGAAAATTCAAATTTTGCCGATTACAAATTGCTACTAATTATGAATGAGTAAGATCATAGTGATAACTTGGGATATTTGCAGTTTTGAAAGAAATAACCACATGGCCGTAATAACTAATTTATGAGGGGCATTTAAATATTAATGCCTTGGGCAGTGGTATATGTATAAATATTTTAGCAACGTCGTTATAGCGCAATGTATATGCATTTTGTGTTGTTTGGGTTTGAAACTTTCACTATAAGGGGATCAAGTATTTAATAGTAGCGGCACAATTAATTTGTTTGAACATTTAAATTTCTTTTAAAAGGTAAAATATTATTTAAATGGGGTACAGACGTATTTTTATCATAATCAAATCAAACGAATGCAGTCTCTTCTTTAATAGTAACAAGATGTAAATACCAAGTATTAAAATGGAGTAGAGTTGAGCAATTGAGTCCCTGTTCGCTAGAGCGCGGTGACATTAAAGTGCGAAATGTAGTTTTTTTACCCTTTTTGAATAAAACACTTTCGTACTCCATCTTCACAAGAAAAAATACCACGTAACTAAAACTTGGAGAACAAGTTAACTATCGCAAAAATAAGTTAAAACTGAAAACTTAATGAACATATTGCACCTTAAAAGAATTTTACAAGAGAGGGCATTTCCATATTATGACAAATTTATTTGTTAGTCGTTAAATAGTGGGGAACTCTGAGGGTTGTTCTCTCATTAACTGTAGCCTCCACGTACCCTTCTTAAGTGTTTTCACAAAAATCCAGCGCATTGTAGATAAATAATGGCTTTTAAATTACACATTAATGTACATTACTTTTGAGAAGGACTTTACACTTTGTAATTACCTAACGGAACATTATTGTGGGACTTCCCGACTAATGAACAAACAGCAAACAGCTTCTAACTGAATTAAACAAAGAAATAAAGATTAATAAAAAAATAAAGACCGCAAGACTAAGAACGCTTTAAACCACTACGTTTGTGTACATGACATACATACGTATGTACATATATACTAATAAAGCTTTTGTCATGCTTAATATTGCTTTTTCATGTAATTTTATATGTTGCGCTCTAATGTAGTCGCGCTCCAATGACCCCTCGCCCTAATGTCCTCGCGTTCTAAGGGCCGCCCCTTAGTGGCCGCGTTCCAATGTCCTAAATGGTCAAAGGGGATAGACAATTAGAAACCTTTCTGAAAGTATTGCATTTGAAGTTTTGATTTATTTGTTTAATATGCAAACTCATAACTCTAGTTAAGGCAGTAGAACCTATTAAAGGGTTTCATAATGCAGTTGGTGAATTATGATCACCTTAATTTGGAAGAGGTGATATTTTCCATATTGGTAAATGTTACCAAAATAGGAACACATGATTAGTATTTTTTATAAATATCTTTTTACACTACTTTTTCGATTTAGTATATAAGAGAAACCATTATAAAGTTCAGGTCAGTCGAGAGGGGTAGAATTTTCCGGTGATTCTGAAAGAGTCGGGGATTATTATATTAATAAAATTTTCATATTTTAAAAAAGCTTCAGAAAAATCTATTCCAAAAACATTAAACCATATAATACAAAAATAATAAATAAATAATCTCAACTTAAAACACATTTGACATACATTAAGCTGTCACAACATAATAGACATTGAGTAAAAGTTGTCAAATCGGAGTAGTAAAGGAAAGTCCCTAAAACATGTACCTAAATAATATTTCCAAACATCTGTCGACGGTTTAGAGTTGTTTGAATCATGTCAAGAGACGTAAAGATGATTTGAGCCTTAGATCAGGTTGTTTTGTTTTAGGGAAATGATTAGCACTGCCAAGACCCGGCCTTCCAGTGGCTTCGGAACAAACAAAACGTGTAATGGAAAGAGAAGCTGTTAGAATCCCCGAAAAACAGTGGGTAAACTGGTCCGTTTACCAGAAGAAAGCAGAAGCACTACTCAAGGCTATTTGCATAGTGTTGTCAAAAAGAAAATCTTGCTGATACCCTTCGAAGAAGAACGCTAGCAGAATTAAAATTTCTAATGAAACGTGGGTATAAAAGTGTTCGTACAGTCAATTGGATGGCAAAATTTCTTTAACAGTTGGTGTAATGATGCGGAGTGCTATTTGATATGGTAACATATTACGTTCAATTTTGTGTGATGGCATTTTGAAATGTTGGACCTTTATCTGTCCTCCGTAATACAATTTTCGTTAAGAAAAATGTTTTCTTGGAAGATGGTGCCACCTTGTTATCGAGAGCCTACAATTTATGACGTAGAACATTTAACTTTTGCTGTGAGTGAGGCAGTTTGCAGACATAAACCCAGTTGAATATTTGTGGTATATTATCCGATAAAACATGACTTAAAAACCTCGGAAAGACTAGTAACAAAGTTGAGTTAATGCCAGTCGTGATAGAAAATGACAGAAAATTATGGACGATTTAACCGATACTACAGTTCAAAGGTTGAAAGCATTGTATGACAATAAAGTAAGTTCAACAATGAATTAATTGTAGGTTTTAGTTGAATATTTAAATATTATATTAATAACATGTATTGTTTATATTTTGAATCTGTTTATTATATTGTGCCACTCTGTATACGTAACTTCTACATATATAATGCAAACAAGTTTAAAGTAATTTAAATTTAGGAGTTTGTATTTTTAATGATTTTACTTATACTCTCCAACAAATTTATTAATTACACTATTAATAACTAGGATATGTAGTTTTGATCAGGTTTGTCAAGAATAGGGAGAGGGGCAGATTCTCCGTGGTTCTTAAGAACCTGGGAACGTTTTAGTATACCGTTCTTTATATAAGTAAAATTTTTGCTTTCTTAAATAATACTTAGGAAGTTAGTATCTTGATTCTCAGCAAATTCAAAAGGCTGGTTGGTATCAGTACAGTTACACATGAAAAACAGTTTGATATGACACTCAAGGTAAAATATGTGCCCCATTCCGAAAATATCTAGCCATGTAATTTAAGAAATATATTTGCAGTAAAATTATCAGCAAAAATGATACACGTTACTGGTTTAGCAAAACATGGAATACTTGCAGCAGAATCCTGGTCATCTTTTAGTGGTTTGTATCAAGTCTTCCTGGAAACGTTCTGAATCATCCAAATAGTTTCTGTAGTCCAATGTTCCAGCTTCACATGAATTTTGATGCAGATTTGCCACTCTGTTCGGTTATTGCAAATACAAGATCGCACACCGCGTGTGCTTACTCACCGCGTCTAAGTTCCCAACTGACCCGGTCAGTGAAGCTATCCTCCTTCGCGCATGCGCAATATTGTCCACTTCATCAGTTTTCAAGTTATATTAACACTGCTTACATTTTTTCCGTGAAAATCGTATTGCGTTTACCAGCCCTGCATTTACATGCAGCAAAGCATTTATCATTTGAGTTGTAAAACTAGTGTTACGTAAGAAAAACTTTTTTCGGGTCAGGATTTGGCTCTTGACGCTCTTATTTTCGATTGAAATTAATTTTTATTGCTTTATTTTTAACGTGAGTATGAATTGTGGGCGTGCAAATAAGTATATTCGCACATTAGCATTATTAGAAAAGAATATTACCATTAAACATTTTTGGTAAAATGAAATCTCAATTTATTTAAGTACGATACATGGTTCTGTAATGTTTGTTGTTGAGATTTACTTTGTGGAGTCCGCAAGAGTAGAACCTAGTCCTGCTTTGTCGTACACGCTCACTAAACAGAAATTTTTCAGAATTTAAAAGCTTCAGGTGAATGGCACTAGGGATAGCAGTTCCCCACAATGGGGTGGAAATGCCCTTCATCACTTATGACAAACAGGCTGAAAATTTCCGTTTTCTCCGTTGAGGTTTGTGGCGCTTTAAGATTACGTAGACGCGGTCGGTGGTCTCTAGCGGTGGTATAATTCGAATTTGATATGCAAATATTTTCAAGTCTCTTAGGATAGAAGCACCGTCGCGGAATACCTAATTAGTTGGTTTGCCTTTTTGTTGGCGCCTCAAGCTTTCTGGCCTTGAGCTTGTTGGAGGCCTGTTCCTTCTTCAAAGCAAGTCGCTAGCCGTGAATTGTTTATTCAGTAAATGTGAGGCGAATGCCAAAGCTTATGTTGTGTCAGTTTCTTTGCAAAAACATAGATTGTCATTGTATGTCTGGGGTTGTAGCGTTTTATGATGCAATGTGTTTGTTGTACTTTGTAGTGTCTATTTAACTGTTATCTGAAAAACACTTTATTATGAATATTATGAATGATTAACATCCTGCTGTTAGCTTTTTGACTTTCTATTAAGAAAGAATTTTCTTTTAATTTATATTAGTTTCTAGCGCATAGTTGAATGTTCTTTTTTATAGCTGTGATGTAACTCTTTCACCGAACTTCAAAGTTTGTAAAAATTACAAATAACAGTGGGCTGAGTTTTTTGTTGCTATATTCCTTATTAATGCTATTAAATTGACTGAAGTTGTAAAATCCAAAAGTATAGCATTTGCCGATTTCTTTTACGAAGTGAATTGTTCAACCATTTGCAATATATTTCAATTAATATTAATAAAAGCATTAAATAATGTTACGTGGATTGTCTTCCGGTCTGGCTATTTTGAAAATCTACTAGTTTCCTTTAATATTTTTTTGGAGAGCAGTTTTGTTTTGTATTTACAATAATTAAAAATACCGCACTTTCCAATTTGAGTTTCAATTAACAAAGCAGTTTATTTGGCACTTCCAATGAATTTTTCTGCAGGGCTATGTATCGATATGAAATTCTGGCTGCAGTCAAATGAACACGCTTTGTTTTGTGCAGATGAAATAGGGGCGCGAATAAAACTCAAATTAGCGTAGCTTATAAATTTGCTTAATGCATATCTATCGGTTATGTTTATGCCGCTCGCGCCCTTATCAGCGCTGCAAACGCCGGAAAGCCATTCGCCGGGCAGAATGTTTTCCGCAATGCACACGAAAACACGACTATTAAAATATAATAAACGCCGCTTTATATTAAAATGCAATTTATGTTATGGCGCGATAACACAGCATTATCGCCATTATCTGTATTAAATCTGCCCGCAACTGCGCATAAACCATGTTTTGATATCTGGTTTTATCGATTATATCGATCCCTTGTAGCGAATCCAATGAGCCATTGGTTTTTATAGCGCCATTCCAAACCTCATTTATGTCGCATCTCTCCACATGCGACCCCAGGTTGCATACATAAATGCTAAAAAGTTCCCATAGGTGCTCTAGAAAAATGTCATCATTCCAATACAAATATAAATTTACAGGCCCGGCAGCCCCGAATGTTTGCGTTCTATTAAATTATCGGTTCGCGCTGGATTAGAGGGAAATATCGTCGACAGGAAACGCGCGGTTAACTTGCATGCGTTCGCATAAATTGTGCGGAATGTTTGTTGTTATCACAGCACGCAGTTTAGGGCTGCTTTAGGGCATTATAATTTTAAAATGTGTTCGGCGGGGTTGCTTTCTGACTCGTAAAGAAAACATTTTATATACGCTCGCCGCACCTGAGCAATGCTCTTTAATGTTCATTAAAGTATTCTAGTTTTAAGTCAAAGCGTTTGAACTAATTAAACAATTTTGAATTACAAATTAAATTTTTATTTTACTGCCAAAATTCTCTGTTTATTAAATTGATTTTAGTACATGTATATTATGGTGGTTGCATTACGCCATTTTCTGTGAAGTAAAAAATAGGGAAATGCTTGAGAATTATGTATATTCATTATATTTTTATATTTAAACTCATTCAGGTAAAACTAGTTTGCAATTTGGATTACTTGAAAAAGAACAGCGACTTCTTTTAACTAAATATGCAATATACAGCGCTGGCGCAACAACAGTTTCGGTGCCTGTTCACAAGCATAGCTTGTTGCACTGCTTTTTTAGTCGTAAAATGCGAATTGTTTGGCTAAGCATGAAACAATAATTGTATTTTGCAGTTAGTTGTTAGTTCCAGTTTTGCCAAATTAATTCACAGACCTGTTTCACCTGATGCATAGCTTATTTGCTCTAATTGTTGCAATTCGTGGTTTAGTGCATGACCTTAATTTAACTTATGTGAAATTAATAATTACTAACTTTATCATTAAATCAAGTTGCGCATAAGGGCTAATTTATTTTTAGTGTAGCTATGTGTCAATTAACGACAGTATTGGGAAATAAATTATTATTATACGTTTAAAAAATATTTGTAAAGTCGAACCGAAGCATTAAGTATACGTACAAGTATAAATTAAAGTTTATTGACATAAAAACTAAATAAAAACACAAGCAACAAAGAAAATTATACGAAAAAGTAAAATTGACCATAAACATAAAAGAGACATAAAGAAATACACAAAAAATAAAGTAAAAAACCAGGCACACAAGGAGAATTGAAAGCTTTATAGAATTATTTAAAGGATACTTTGAGCCACGCTGCTGGTTCAGGTAAAATTATACTTTCGGCTCTGATTTTTATGACGTCGAATAAATGGCAAAAATATACTTTCCAAATTAATTAAAATAAGAAACAAAGAAGAAGGAAAGTTAAGTTGCCATCGAAGAATAGATGCAGTAGCTTTTAAAAATTAAATTAAAATATGGAATACCTTAGAACGTTATCCTCGTTTGCAATTTCTTATACTATAATTTTCCTTCTTTTTATTTTATTTCATCTCATAGTTTTTATTGTCAAAGTAATTTTATAAAGTTGTTATTTTTGATAGGGTTGTTTTGTGTAGTTTTTTATATTTTTAAATGAATTTATTTGCATCTCTAGTAACTATATATTATATTGATAAATATTTTCTTTTATACAATAATTTTCCGTGATCTTTGTGTTTTTTGTTTCTGTGTTGCCTATCCAATATCAAATTTTGGAAATTTTTATTTCGTGGGGTTAAAATAATGATATTATAGCTTTTATTTCATTTTTAATTGAACAAATATTAAAAGTACAAGATATAATGTAACAAAAATGAAAGGGTCATAGGGAAGTTGGTATAGCTTTGAACTTCGCCAGGTAGTTCGACCGAGGAACTTTTATATATTTGTCCTCATTATCAATGTTTCTTGATGTGGTATCACGTTTTGAACAATCGCAGTAGTGCGTGATGCATATTATTTGCATTTTGTACATGAAAATTTGTTGTGACTTTTCGGACAAATACAACAATATCCAACATAATTTGGTGAGCTACGAGGGAACGGAGATCTTTGAAATTGCTAGTAAGACCCATGTTCTTCTTACTTCCGCCACGAACTGTTAATCTGAACTTAATTTGTGCAGCGCACCATCTTCTTAAAACTTGATACCTGAATTTTATTTCTTTAATTTTGGTTGAGTTAAAACTTTGCCGGACTTTGATGCACATGTATTTAAAAATATATAACCTACAGGTGCATGTATATTCCATACGTATCTCAATATCGTCGGATTAGAAAGAGGTAATTTCTGGACAAGGGCCAGTCCCCTAAAAACACCGAGTGTAACAAACCCTGCACGATACTTTTCTATTTTAAGTGGGTATTTTTTGCTTAAGTAAAACCTGCAACACAAGTGATCCGATCTCGGTGTTATTGTGTTATGCAGCGCAGTACTTTGAAAACGCTCAGAAACGTTAATAATATAACTAAACTTAACAAATAAAGCGACACGTAAGTTTGGAGTGCATCCAAGAGTAGCGTAAGCAGTATAAAATTTTAATTGATCTGAAAGTTGAGCAAAAAAGAAAAATTATAAGAAAATAAATTATAAAAAAGAGTGTCTTTGAGGTTTAAGGAAGGCGACCCCAGAGAGAGTTATGCATATATCTAGTTACGTTATTAAAGACGAATATAATATTTTAGTGACAGTGCTGGGTGGCTTGACACGTTTATGAAAGTGAGTCCTTTTTATTAATGAAGGAACAACATTTTTAGAAATTCTCTGAGACGTTGGCGAACGAATACACCAAGTTTGTTATATTTGCTAAAATTGCAGGAAATTGAGCAGCATTAAGGATTGAATTATTGTCGCAGTGGACGAAATTCTCGTTTTGATATGTCGAAAATAGCGGTATTTAAGCCTAGTGAGAGTAAATGTGTGCTTGTCAGAACTCTCGACAATAAAAAAGGTTATTTTCAGTAAAAAGCTAATAGGATTAAATTAAACCATTCAACATGGTATTAGCAGATTGGAGACCTTATCAAAAAAACGCTCTCAAAGAATGTGGAGTCACAAATGCAATTTGTATAGATTTTATAAGTATCAAAGACAGTCGTCCATTTTCTAGAAAAAAAATAAATGCTAGTTGAAAAAAATAGTCATATGGTAATGGATACAACAAAAGAGAGAAAATCGGAAATATAATCTTTAGTAGGCCGTTTGTATCGTAATTGGGCTATGATAATAACCAAACGATATTACTAACTCCTGCCTCTAATTACTGCTGGGTGTGTTATCCAATTTTTCAAATAGACAGCAGAAACTACTATGGAAAATTAGATGGTAAGCTTGTTATACAGCGGCTAAATTAATTGTCTACAATATTATTGCGACGGTGTGGAGGTCCGTCGAGAAGGTGGGGAGAAGAGGTTGAATTCCCCATCCCTGTGGATCTTAGAGGTCAGGGAACAATCCAATATATTATGCTTTATATTAACAAAATTTGTTTAAACAATACTCTAGAAGTCTATAATCAGCTTCTATGCAAATTCAAAGAACTGGTTGATACGGATATACAGTTGCATTATATATTTTTATATTTTCTTTGGGGAAATATAAATATATATAATACTGTACAATGTTTCTTCACCTTCAGTAACGGTAGCCGTGGAACAAACACATTATTCCGTCAAAATTTCACACATTTTAGTTTTTGGAATTACCAGTTCATTTTCTAGTTATCGAACAGCCTGTCACCAATCATTATTGATAGTAACCCGTACATATTCAACATTTTTGATGTTCTACTTATTGCCGGTTTTTGAGAACGGGACTCATTTTCAACATAGTCTCGGGCATCTCTGAATTATTTGTTTCGCGCCCTTTATTTTGCTGCAATCTCTAAAACTTGAATCAATCGAAAAATTTCTATGAGCAAATGTTCCAGTTTTACCAACAAAATTTACTGCAAATTTGCTGCTCGACTCTCTCAGTCGTTGCAAATGTGACGATCATACACTAAATGTGTTGTCGTCAGCGTCTAATTGCAAATGACCCTCGCTAGTCAAATTGTCCTCATTGACGCATGCGCATTATAGTCTACTCTTATGATCTGCCAGGTTATATTGTAGCCGCGTAAACAATTTTCATTATATTAATGTTGACTGAGTAGGCACCTTTGTTAAACATCTCTGTATTTATGTGCAATATAAATCGATTTGATATGTGGGTTGTAAATAACACCTGGGAAATGTCACATTTATTTTTAGTTTAATATGTTACCATGTTTTGATATTAATAGCTCATAAAAATACAAAAACAATACATATTTTAGAGGCCCTATAAAATTTGTATTGAACAAGGTGTGAATTTGCGAACATTTAAAATTTGAACCTTCATGCCGTTTTTGTTTCTACTAACACAAACTGACTAATTTTCTGCGTTATATTTTTTAAAACTATACCTTTGAAAAAAATAGCTTTTTTATTATCAGTTTTATTATAAGTTTTCCTTAACATGTATACTGAAAAAATTTTTAAATCAAAGCTATTTAACAACAGTTGATGCTTAAAAAATTGTATGACCAAATATTTTCAATGCTAATTTTTTTCTTTTACTACTTTGAAGAAACAGTAAGTTGCAGTATTCTTATGCTTAAAATTGGGGTGATTGGTATTGTGAGGTATCTTTAATATTCATTTCTGTTAGAGACTTTTGAAGATGTGATAGCGTAAAAGATTTATTTAGAAACTTTCTGCTGGCATCTACATGTTCACTTCAATCATTGACGAGCGCTAATACAGTAAGGGTCTTTAGTTTTCGCTATCGTTGCTGCGTTATTGTACTGACTGCAGTTTATCACTTTTTTTTTAAATAACAAATCATTTAAATAAATCAAAAACTGTAATAATGATTAGAATATTTAGATAAATGGAATATTCGCATAATTCAAATATTCTAATAGTTCTAATACTAGTTCTAAGTATTCGAATTATTCCAATTAGTTCTAGGCCTAATAAAAACTACAATCTTTACTCAGCCATACAATGAATAAATCCAAAGAATATAACCAAAAATTGTTTGTTTGTACTTTGCAAAGTGTAAATAAATTTGTGTAATTTGCTGTGAGGCGTCTTTAATCAATACGACGGGAAATTTGCCCCAAGTAAATTATTCAAAGGAGCAGCCGGTAGTCGCTAGAATAGAAATTATACTACCAAATAGTCTATGATGGCAACATTTAGACAGTATTAATTTTGAAATAATTTACTATGAGAAGGGTATTTTGGCAGTTTATTGAATATACATATATCGCCGTATATAAGTTAAGCGAAACAACGGTATCTAACTAGATATTTGAGGACTGAAAGACACGTTGAGAAATGTTTTCAATTACAATGAAAGTAGTATTAGTGGCGATCTTGGACAACTCAAGGAAATACAAAGACGTTGTGTTAAATATCCAGAAAAAACTCCACTGTAGTAATGTGGACACCACTATAATAAAGGGACGAAAAATGGACCAAGATTAAGTTGCGCGTCCCACACTTGGATAAACTAAAACACTGATGCTGACCGTTTGACTCGTGTTAATGCCTGAAAAGGAAAAGGAATCTCCCACTCCAGCAATATTGCCACTCGTGTATATGAAAAGAACAGCATGTCTTGTGGCTCTTTCTACATATAAAGAATGCCTCATTAAAGTGTAATTTTAAATTTTGTGTTATTTTTATTTGTTAATGTTAAAGCTGCGATTTTTGCCATGTAAGTAACATAAAAATAAAACGATGTACACTTGCACAGTGTGTCAAAATTTACTACAAAAATGTTTAAAATTCTCCGTAGATAGTTTATGAAGACCTTTTAGTCGTAATGCAGCGGCTTGTCTCATAGCAATTGTGAAACTGATCCAAAAATCCGAGATATAAAAAACTTAAACCGTGCTCGGCCACCCAGATCTATTGTAAATATCGCCGCTCTAGGCGAGTGTTGCAGAAGATCCGAATTTATCGATTTCAAAACATTCGTAACAATTGGGTATCTCTTAAACTATCTAAAGGTTTACAAAGTCCAGTTGACACAATAATTTATCAGATCATGGCCTTCGTTTTTAAGTAAGTTATCTTAACCGACGAAACCCATTTTCACCTCACTGGGTAGGTAAATAAACTAAATTGTCACATCCGGAGGTTTGAAAATTCAACAGAAACAATCTTCATCTCCAACGACTTACAATTTGATGCGTTATTTGAGTTTTTCAGCTGTAAGTAGATGTCATAGACGAGGATGGCCTTTATTTCCTAAGGACGACGCTATATGTCACACAAATCGCGAAAGATTTGCGTTAATGCGTGAGAAATTTCCTGGATGAGGAATTTCTTGAAATGGAACATCAGCATTAGACTTCTTGTTTTGGGGTTATACTGAAGATAAGGTCTATATCAATACTCTAGAAGTGATGCAAACATTTAAAGACACTATCACAGCTATAATTTGCGAAATCGAGCCGCATTTGCGCTAAGAGACTATGAAAAATTTTCTCAAGCGAATGGTTGTCAGTAAAAATGTGTTTTATGATCAATTAAGGATTGTATGCTCTGTATTTAAGTAAAAATACCTGAATTATTCTTGAAATAACAGCGTTTTTATAATTGAAAGTGACATCTATTAATGGAAGATCTTTTATATGCCAGCCGCTAAACCTAGCAAAGTTGCTCGGAAAGCTGCGAAACCATAAAATGAAGCAAATCCATCAAGTTATGCGTTTCGTGCTCTTTTGTAGAAAATAACGGACAAGATAAGTGTAGTGTCCGTTCAGTAAAAAAATATGTATGGTGGTTCTAAAATTTCGTGTAATTTAATCAGTGTTTTTAATGCTGCAGTTATATTCAAGAAGGGTGCTTCAAGAATTCCTTGCAAACCAAAAAATAACCGATATATTCACCGAGTTTTTGAAAGGAGAACGTTACTAGGACTGTAGAATGAGCACCAATAAGGAAGACAACAATATTAATGATGGCATACTGTTTAAATGTAGAAGCAACAACAGTTCTGATGAAACCATAGTTGTCAAATCGTTAAATGAAGATGATAAAGTTAGCAATGTTAACATGCAAGAAAATGGTAAAATAGGTTATATTAAATCAGAAAAGGAGCTTATGGTTTTTTATGAAAATGCTATACATTTTCTGAAAACGAATACTATCTTACAGGCTAGATAAGGATAACAACAGATTTAGGTTAGACACTGACATTTCAAGAGATCACTACAGAAAAACCTGGCAAAGTTTGTCAGTTTCGAAAACTTGATATATTGTTCATTTACTCGTTTGTTTGCATAAAAATCTATATTTGCTTTATCTGTAAGAAAATAGAATGTTACTTTACTTTAGTATTTTGAATTTTTACTACAATAAATATCAGTCTCTACGCTATATATAATTTAAAATAATAATAATAAACTACTTCATCAATTATAAATCAAAGCCATATAAATTAGTTTTTAAATTAAACAAAGAATTATATTTCAATTTAAGCCACTTGGAGTATGGATTTTGATTTACATTTAATTTTTTCTGGAAATTATAATAGGTGTATAAATAAGTTCTCAGATTTAGATTATACAAGAGACAAATCACCGTTTACATGTAATGTATTAGTCCGCCCTCTTGCGGTTTTAAAGCAATGACATTTGGTCTTTCGAAACATCATGCGATTTGGCGTTTGATGCACATAACCTCAATAATCAGCTGTATTCACGATGGCAATCACAAAAGAGCATATTCGATTTTCTATCCACTTCGCGTTTTATCTTAAGAAAAACACTGCTGAAGCCACCGAAATGATTTGTGCTGCATATGGTGAGAATGCTGTAAGTCGTGCAACATGCAAAAAGTGGTACCAAAGATTTCGTGGAGGAGAGTTTAATCTTGAAGATCAACCACGCGCTGGACGCCCTCAAACATTTGACACGGATGAGCTGCAGACGCGTTAGTCTGGGAACTTCTCTCACATGTGGCGTATAGCCCAGACATGGTCCCTTCCGATTATCATTTGTTCCGGTCGTTACAGCATCACTTGGCTGATACGCGCTTCAAAACAGAAGAGGAAGTCCGAAAATGCATCGATAACTTTATCGTCTCGAAGCCAGTGAGCTTCTATCACCAGGGAATTCGCAAGCTACCCGAAAGATGGCAAAAGGTCATCGATGCCAACGGAGAATGCTTTGATACTTAAGCTTTTTTGTTTGTTTTAAAATGAAACTTTAATTTTGCAGAAAAAAGCTGATAACTTATTTATACACCTATTAATAGTTTTCAAAACTGTTGTAAGGTAAATTGCGTGCACAAGTTTATAAAATGAAAATGAAATTTAAAATTGATCAAAGTCACTCCGATTTGTGGTACAACCTAAAATATATTAAATAAAATGTTGAATAAGGCCATTAAAAGGTATCTTTTACAAATTTTATGAAAATTTGAAATAATAGAACAAGATGATTACTACAACGGTTATTATGTTGATTTTGTATTAGCGTAACTTTTCTTAGATGCGTTTTTGCTTTAAATTAATAACATATGAAACAGTTGCCTTTGGAAAGCATTATTTTCTATTTATTAATATTATTTTAATGTCTAATTATTTTTATTTGTTTTACAATACTAAATATCTAATTTAATTTGATAGCTAACAATTTTACCTTGGTTTAAAACTTTTTGCATAACTTAAGTTATTTGAAAGCAATACCTAGGTTTACCATCTTTGTGTATGTAATATTATTATATGATTTTAAAATATCTACATAGAATGAAAGAAGAGAATAGTCAAACAAGTATATGAAGCGAGGACACAAGAAAGAAACAAACACGATGCGACTAGTGGCGGAAAATCGAGAAATATATTGGTGCGAAGTAAAAACAATGACATAGGACAGGAACCAATGGAAAAGAAAAATCAAAGACACATAAGGATGACGTGTAGTATGTAAAATATAAATAATTAAATGTAATGTAAAAATGTAAATGTAAAATATATAATCCAACACCTAATGGATTAAATAAATAAATAAGATATCGACAAGGGGTAGTTTTTTAAAGCATTCAAGCTTTTACTCTTAATTTTGTTTCTTTTTTATTGCTTGTATTTCTTAGTGTGTGTTTTCTGATGTGTTATACAATTTATTATACTGAGAACAAAGTCTTTTGTCTTAGAGCTGTGTTAATTGCAACTTATTGTCAGTCAGGTCGTTTGCATAAAGTTAAGTAGTTTAATAAGTTTGTTGTTATGAAACAATTTACGAAATTATTTGCATGTTTTCGCTAGCAATTTATGGGTGTTTTCGTGCTACGTCATTTCGTACTACAAAAATGCAAGCAGAATTTATGGCGTACAAGCCTTTGCATCTTCCATTCGCAATAAAATTAATAAGAATCTCCATAAAAGTCGTCGTTAGCATGATTTTTGGCCTTGCCCAATCTGCCTACCAATCTACCAACAAAAACGTGCCCCCCCCCCAACTGCCTTTTAATTAATAAACCGGTACCGGGGAACGGACATGGTCGCGACATAAGTTAAGCGGTTCAATGCGTTCCTTTGGCGTGTTTTACCTTTTGCCGGCTGCTGGGTCCGCCTCAAAGCCGAAATACCATATCGGTTCCTTCTGAGACGTTTCGAGCAGCAGCAGGGTATAAAATAATTGTATCCATTCCATGCAATGTAAATGTAATTAGAGACGACTTCAGTGCGGTTAGGGGTTGCGTTGTCTTACTACCAACTTTATTAAACCAGTGGAGCCAAACATTTTCGCAGAAATGCCCGCCGTTCCTCCGCGCTTTAAATTTAAAGTTTCCGAAATGTCTTCTGTGATCCACTGAATGGCATGGCATGTTTATGTAGCTATTAAAATCAAATTTTTTTTGTTGAGGTCGATCGGCTTTAAAACTAGCGGCGGGAACATTTTGGGTGCTGCGCCCGCAGCAGCCCCGTCCCCCTTGGCGAAAGATGCACATAACGAGTGTTTCTTCCATTGAATTTACGTTTGTTTTTCTATCACCCTATCGTACATGTGTTACGCCTCTCGAACTCCGTAACGCTCCCTCTTTCCCATTAAGATGATATTAGAGCTGCGACGCCGATTGAAAAACTTTAAAGAAGCCGTCGCAGGCACGCAGTAAATCGCTCGAAATTAAATAAATGCAAATCGCAGATGCGACAGCAGAAGAAGTTTCGATCAGCTAGCCCGACCTGATCGCAGGAACGCGCGTCGCCCGTTGCGAGCGACCGAACTTGCTGATTGCTGAAAATTCAAACGGCGCATTCCGGGGCTCATTAAAACTTCTCTTGTCTGAAGCTGTGTAGGCGGCGCTGCGCAGTCTTTGTTTTGTTTGTTCTGCTGGGAGCGAATTTGCATTTAGAGTGGGTACAAACTTTTAAGTAACAAACTACGATCCAGAAATCTAATGCTTCCGACGATTTATGTAATTGCTCCTAGCCGATCCGGGCCATAATTAGACGGGCGCGCGATAGTTTACGTCGTCGGCGGCGCAATTACCTGCGCGAAATATCGCCACGTGCTGCAGAAGAGCTGCAGTGCGCTTCGCGGAGGTGGCCGCCGGTGGGTCGGCTGCAATCACGGCCGAAAGGCGAACTTGGAAACAACTACACAAAATTAATATTTATACATTCCATTCAAGGGAGAAATGTAAATGCGCAATCGTCCTACGCTGCGGAATTACGTGACAATGAAATCCTTTTGTATTCCCCCTAGCCCTGATGCTTCCGTCGCGCGAGATTTATTTACGAAGCACAATGGCGCTGAATTTAATATTTCTTCGTTCAGCGTTCGGAGTAACTGTAAAATGCAAATGCACGAATTTCGGTTTCAGGCCGCGTTATGGCGGCGAGGCTTACTGCTCGGTTTAAGGCCGAATTGCGAAGTTTTACTCGTTTTAGTGTTGTCTCTTTGTTATCGTGCCCTTGGTTGGAAAGCTGGGACGTTATGAGCGGTTGCTTCGAATGCGTTTAGCTGAAATGGGGGAACACAATAAATAGATTTTATACTTCTTAATATGAATTAATTAAAAAAGAAAACGAAAAATTATTAGTCTCGTTGTTGTGTTTTGTTAAAGATCAAGTGATTGCAAATAGTACCGCATGTATGACAGCTTCAAAGCTGTGTTTGAGTTTTCTTGTTTAACTTGAAATACTAAATTGGTCCTTAGGCGAACCCATGAAACTGCAAATGTTAATAATATAATCCCACCTTCTTAATTTGGTTTTCGTGAAAGCACTCAAGATCTAATAGTGTCAACGCACAGTTACCAAGATAGCAAGACAAGAAAGGTTTAAGGATCATCGTTCTTAGCCAGTGTTTCAAGCCAAGTTGAACAATTCTGTGTTGAGCTATTACCAAATTACTTCCGGAGTGCTACAGGACAGTGTGTTGGAACCTCTTTTGTACTTAATATACATAGCAAATGTCCAAGTACAACAAATACCGCGATAGCCATCTTTGCTGACGATACGGCTATCTTGTAAGTCAATGACAACGCAGAATCAGCAGCGCAACAACTACAACTCGATTCATTAGGTGATTGGTTCAGAAAGTAGAGAATTACTGTTAATCACGACAAATCTGCTCAGGCAACAACAAATGCACCGTACGTCAACAAGCAACGTTCTGGTATCCAGTGAAAATTGAAGTTAAATATTTTGGGTTGCATCTAGATCATAAACATACTTGTAGTGCACATATTAAACCTAAACGCAAAGAACTTGATTTTAAAACAAAACAAATTTGGAATGGTTAATTGGCAACTTACTCTTATATAAAGTGGAATTAAAGCCTATCTGGACATACTTTGGGATTCAACTTTAGGGTTATGCTAAGGCTAGACACACAAATATACTGCAAAGATTATAGTCGAAGACTAACTTTCATGACAACAACTCCCTAGTACATTACCACTGAAATAAGCCACACAGATATACGCATACCTTACGTAGCTAAAGAGATACAGCGACTCTCCCGTGCATATCATAAAAAATTGGCAGACCACCAAACTGAACACAACAGCTCTCTAATAAACCAACAACTAGGAGACTGAAGCGTCAATAGCCACAAGACCTAGTATAGTGTAAGCTATCGGAGAATTAACATTGGCTGGACCCCAGCTCATGTTATAAATACTATACCATTCATTCATTGTTCGAATGCCGAGTAGATTCTAAATTTACAAATGATCAATAAAAAAAGTGAAACAGAAAAAAATTAAAAACAATTTAATTTATCTTTCTGTCATCAAATTTTAGGTTTTATAATGATTAAAAAATAAAAAAAGTACGGTCACTGTGTGCCAAGAAAGTTATTTGGTAAGAAGGCACCGCATCTAGCTTAATTCGTTTAAATCTTCATTTCGTGTTTTCCGGTTTTTGTTGTATTGTTGTTGTCAGTGAATTAGTTATATTTATAATAAGTGCAAAAGTGTGTTTTTAGCGAATCATGAGAAAAGGCTGAAACTGACGTATAAAGCGGCTGAAAAATATATTCGGAAGTCAGAGGAATTCGTTAAGTGCGCAAAGCGGAATAGCCCGCGTTACAACAACGAAGAAGGATAAAGCGCTCTTGTGTCTTTTTAAAGACTAGTCAGGCATTTAGTTGCGTTATACTCCAATCAGACCGCAAGAAAGGTATTTAGGCCTCTCTAAAATTGATTCAAAGTAGTCGCCTGCGTTAAAACGTTTTCTTTCGATCAGTTTTGAAGAAGCCTTTATTATTAGAAAAACACAAAGAAAATTTGGATCAAGATTGGGACATCACCTTCAGGGCCGAGTCTTCTTTCTGGGAATGGCTTTCCCTATCGAAAGCGTGGTTAGCGAAAAGTACTAGTAGAACATCATGTAAAGTGCATGCCTCTGTAAACGCCGTTTTGGTCGTCTTTTTCTGTTTACGGATAATTTAAACGCCGAAAAAATGTGCACCATCTACCCGAAATGCTTACTGAAGTCTGCTGAAAAGTTTCTTAATTCTGACAGAACAAGTTGGATGCTGCAAGGAAACAGTGACCCAGAACATCAAAAACAACAAATAACGTCAGCACGATGAAATAGATGGCAATGTCTCCAAATGTTAACTCCTTTGAAAACGAGTGAATGTACCTGAAAATGAAGCTCAAAGGAAAGCCAGTGTACACGATGAAGCAGCTATTATTTCACATAAAGAAAATATGGTGAGCTTGCCAAATGATTAACCTCATGGAAAGCATGGAAAAACGGTGTAAAGCTATAACCAGTAACGGAGGTGATTGATTTACCATTAAACTTTTTCTAATGTAAAATTCCATATTGAATAAACCGATTTTATCAGGTGTCTTGAAATTTACTTATAATGCTTTTGATTTCAGGATTCTTTTAAAATTTAATATAATAGCAAGAGGCGAACTGGAAAGTTAATATTACAAAGTAAATTTTTTAGAAAGTTTGGGTTCACTTTAAACAGTTAAAGATGCATAACAAAAAGAGTACGAAGGAACATCCTATGTTTTCTATTGATTACGCATTTTTTTTAAATTTTTGGTATTGTCCTGTTATTACTACATAGAAAATTATTTGAGTTTATTCATTTAGTAAATGATAAAGCTGCTCATAAACATATTTTGAAGCAAAACTGTCAAATTACTGATAATATGACTTTGTCTTTACTCGCAATATCATTGGGTCATTGGAAGGTTTAGCTCCAACTAGATCTATATACTTCTGTTACATAAATTTGCGTTCTTCACTTTTTAAAGCCCCTTTGTTAAAAAGTTTCAAGTAAAAACATCTGATAATACTCCTATAGAATCTAAATCGTAACTTTAGGAACTTTAGACATAATATTTGCCATTCTTAGCCAGTTACTTGAATTAGGCATAAGAGTTTCTGAAATAAAAAATCTAACATTAGTGTCTTTAATTCAATTCGTTCTGTTTTTATTTGCAAAATCCGCAAAATTCTTACTTGGTGTTCAAAAATATAGGGTGATCCAAATTTATATTTAGAATTTGAATTAGGTACCGTTTGCGTTCTGTGAATGTTAGAAGTTTGTGAATATAGTCGGTATCTAAACACATAGCATTATTGTGTCGCATATTGTGTTTATTATGAAAACAGGCGACCAGTTACGATTAGGCGAAGAAAACTTAGATTACCGTTTGAATTCAATAATGTGCAAAAGTTTGAAATTATCAATGCAATGATCGCAGTTGACAATATTGTTTGAGTAAGTTATAGTGTGTCTACGGCACTCTTAACGCATTTTAACAAAACATCTGAATTTACAGACGTGCATTCAATTGCCTCAAAAAATGGGCCACCAGAAACGCCGTATATTATGAATTAGGTTTTAGAGAAGACAATTGATGCTGATTTTTGCAAATAACTCATATTAAGCGATACATTTTTTGTGAATCGTCAAAATTGTCGCATTTGAGGCAAATGTGTTATTAGCGAAAAACCAATACATCGACAAAAATGTAGTGTTTAGCGTGCACTGTGAACTGGAGGAATTGAGCACAGAGCTAGCAATACTGTTATTATCAATGGTGCTTGCTATTGAGATATGCTAAGCATTTTTTTTAAATGAACCCAACGATTCGAACTTGAGTGACATATGGTTTTAACAAGATCGACCCACATGTCACATAGCACATGAAATACTCACTTTACTTCCTGGTCCTGTTATCCCGCGGTTTAACCCACTTAGACTTTTCCCTCTAGAGCTATTTGAAGTAAATTGTTTATGTCGATTAAGTTGCCACGATGCCAGGGCTAAAAGAGAACATCTGACGTGTTGAAATAAAGTCGAATTTGTGGAAAAGCATTATGGAAAACTTTGCTAAAAGGTTGGCGTTGTCGTGGAGGGCATTTGGCCGATATTATATTTCATACGTAGTTGTTTTTACTTTATACTGTTAACAATAAAATTCGGTTTGTAATATTTTCTGCTTTATTCAAGAAACATTTCCTAAAGTTTAATTTTGATTATCCATTACAATTTTTAGCATATTATAGTTATTTCTTGTTTTTACACAACGTATATATAAAATATGAAAAATTAAAAATCAAAGTTTGGGAAAGTTTAAAAATTGAGCAGTCACTCCACTCTAGTGTATCTATTTATATCTCATTAGTGGTCGTTTTGGGCAGTCAGCTTAGTGTCTATTACATAAGATACACACTTTTTACTTATTGATTAGTTGTTGAGAATTTTTGCTAAGTTATAAGCTGATTAATAAGTGAACCTGCATTTGATTTACAGGCCGTTATATTTGATTTCGTACTATTAAACAAAATTTATTTTTGTCTGGTGTTAAAAAAGCATTTACTATAGTAATTGAGTTCGAAATTAATTTCAGATTAGTTGGCAAAAATAAACGGGTTGTCATAGCGGCTCAGTGCGTTGCCTATGCGAATTAGAAAATATTCGTCTTTCTAAATGTTAACTCGTAGTTGATTTCGTTTAGTTGGGAACAAAATGGATTCTGTAAAACTTGCAAAGTACACAATTCATTCCAGGTAAGAAGAAAAGCAACATATTCATAATTATTGGGGTACTGCCAAGAATTTAGAAACGTGTAAGATGAAGGGGAGAATGATAAATTCATTCACTATCCGACTTTGAGATTTCAGATTTTTTTTTCTAAATTAGAACGCTACTTTGTTTATGATTGTTTTCAGAGATTGTGTTTATTGACTGCCAAAACAATTAAATGCCATTCATAGAACTCAGAGTTGCTCGTACGGGAGGACAAATTTATGACGGAATAGGACATTATTTCAGTAAGTGCAAAGACAAGAGGACAGCTCATACAATGGTTATATTTAGGAACTTTAAGCAAGCACAATAACAATAATGTTTAAGGTTTTTTAAAAAACGCCGGAGAAGTTGCGAAGATCCATCTGAGAGTGTGGTTCAGCTGCAAAACAAAGTTAAATCTTACAGTGCAGCGTCACGTTAAATAGCATTTTGCCAGCCAAGCACTAGTTTTCGTTAAGCTTGTGTTAAGGATATGCAATTCTATAGTAATTACGCCTTATAATTATAATTATCACCAATTTTTTATTCGACAATTATCGATTTTCTGTGCTTTTAAGGGTTACTAGGAATTTGTTTTTCTATGTTTTGAAATAATCGAATTTGTACTTGAAAGATACAAATAGGAAATAATATTACTGATGAAGGTTTTATGTTGAGACAAATTTATCATAATGGAGTTGTGGGAAATCAGAAACAATGGGAACAATGCACAAACTTGTCTAATTTTTTACTTAACTACCTCGTGAACTTATAAATATTTGTGAATATGCCTGGCACAGCGCATATTTTTCCAGTTGCTATTATAAACATTTTAATTGGATTTCAGTTTAAGCTTCATGATCGTCTTTTAATCAAGCATGCATAATTAATTTTGACGTCCTTTACATTCTGATGTGTGGATACAATATTTAGTAAATAGGTCACAAATACATTTTCAGTTTATTTATGAATACAACTACATATTGGAGCTGTTCAATGATATAAAAAAATTAAAATAATTAAAAATATACTTACTTATAGTGATGTTTTCTGACTAAAGTATCCTTTAATTCGCTGTGAAAGGTTCAAAATTGTCTTCAAATTGAGTAATTGCCCAAAATCATATGTTGTTGACTTCCAAGAGCTTATCTGTAATATTAAGAAAATTTTTGTTATGATGTACCTTGGAGTATTTGTAATACGTAATAATTTTACTCAAAATAATAAAGGAAAAAAACAAAGAAATTATGGAAAACTCCAGTTAATAAGATATAAGTGAATGATTAAAATACTAGTTAGCAAATTGTTACATAATTCTTAAATTTGTGCGAAACATGAGAATTATTTAATATTAATACAGATCTAAGCAATTTATACACAAGAGGTTTTTGACCATATTGATCTCATATATGTAAGTCTTTATTTACTATGGTATGCTCGATAAAATTATTAAACTGCTCAAGGTTAATTTATTTTTATTGACATATTGTTTAGGACTACACATTAGGAATTTATTCAATCTTCCTTTGTGTTCGCTTTATTGGAATCTTTTATTAGTACTGGAATTATTTAATTGTTAATTATTAAATTATTCCTAACAAACAAAACTGGTTCATCTGTAAATCACTATATTGAATTCGTTCTTTTTAGTATTTTTGAAATCGGTGTTTATTTAGTTAATTGAATTATTAATCACTGTGTTTATTATTATGCTGCTCAAGGTGGGTCTTATTATCAATTTTGATAATAATTCTTTTTTTTTGTTTATATGTGTGCTTTACGTTTTTACATTTACTGATGTACATAGTTTTAAAAAATATTTTATTTCTTAGTAGCAAGAAAATTATGTGTGGCCTTAATTATTTGGACTAAACTAAAGTTGTTTTTTATTATTTTCTGCTTGTTATTGTGTTATTAAGGATTTATTGTAGAGCTTTTTATTTTAAAGATCATTAATGATTTATTTATTTTGCATTAGTGTAGTGTTAAACACTAATCAGTTCTACTAATTAGGTGAAATAATAAGGAACTACAGTTAGTTGTCCAAATTTATTAGTTTTTTACGTTTTACCTCTTTTAATTTGTTCTACAAATTTGAAAAAAGACTTGGTGATTTTTAAAATTGTATTTACTTAAGCACTTCAGGGCGTGTTAATTAATTATTATTAGTTGGGTTCTTTTAAAAACCAATTCCAACAGCTGTTTTGATTATATTCCATCAAATTTGCTTTAACATGTTTGCGTCGCCACAATCCACGGGTGGGTGACTGATGAAGTAACAGACAAGATTAAGCCACCCACTGGTGGAGAGGCCCACTCGTGTGTCTTGCTCTTAACCCAGTTTTAAATGGGGCGTATAAATAATACGCCTGATATAACTGAAGTTTTGAAAACTTACCGATCTCAGATATGTTTATGCTGTATGGCCAACTCGAATTGTTACAAAAAATATTTTCATTCTTACAATATTGGTATATGCAGATAAATTAGTCTGTTTTGTCTTATTATAATCAACTTATTATTTATGTAGGCGTTTTTTATATTTATGTAATTACATTTTTGAGGGTGATATCTGTATTAAAAACAAAACTATGCTAAAGTTGAGATTTTACTTTAAATACTTGAAAAAAGAGAGACTGTTTTTTTCATAAACTCAAGCGATTTATAAAGCGAAATGTTGTTTCCACCTTTCAAGCTTCATAGTTACCTTACATATCAATTAACCAGGTGCACCATTTAACACCAGTGCAAGTACAAATAAATTTTGGCTACATACCACAACATTGACTTGCAGTTAAACTATCACCAAAACATAACTCCAAATCAACAACCATCACAAAATCCATAGAACATCGGGGAAAGCAAATACTGCGTCAGAACGGACATCATAAGTAAAACTGCGAGGTAGCTCAAGAAAACGAAAACACATAATTGTTGATTACTTAAGTCAACGACTTTAAACACGTGCGACGCTTTATCAAATGACAATGAAATAGTTATGAATATATCTAACGGTACCAATGCGGAAATGGAAGTCCCTAAACCACTACCAATATTCGTAGATGATGTCAAACTTATTGCACCATTTACACAATTATTACAGCAGATAGTTAGAAAGGATTATGAAATTAAAACACAAATTATAACTATTAAGTTACGATCCTACCTAAACCTTCTGAAAAATTTATAGCCACAATAAAAAGGCTAATTGAAAGGGTAACAGAATTTCATATGTAAAAAAAAAAATTCTAATAATATAGTAGTATTGCAAGGTCTATATTATTTTACTGGCTTAGATACCAGTTGGCAAATAATGCAACACGACAAAAAAGCAATCGCTACTATTTCTTATTAAAATTGCTTCAGACATCAGCATCAATTTGTAATATGAAATACTCAATGAACATAAAAATGACATGAAAATATTTGCATTCTGAATGTGAATTATCACAGTGTACGAAATGCCAAATGTTTTTACAACGAAGATCTCCAATGTGCAAAATGTGTTAGAAATTACCGTGCTACCGAATGTCAAAGAAACCAAAAAAGAGGAGATCTAAAATATTATTTGAAAAAAATCACCTATCCAAAACAGTAAGGGTCGCATTGTTTGTAAATAACTGCACATCTAGAAACTGACAAAAGAAAAAAGAATGCACCTTTGCATATGAACAATATGATGTCACAACTTATGAGCATAACAGATGAGCACTATATTCAATCTTTTACCTACAGTTGGATCAAAAGTGCCTTATTGACTCAACATACATTACGACCTGCCGAATGGAACAACACTAGGCAGTTCAACATTGACAAAAAGTAAAAGTTTTATATTTTTAGAAAAGCTTAATTAAAAATGCTAAACTATTCAATATATAGTACACAGCATTCTGATGGTACTACACACTCGGTCTTCGCTATGTTACAAAATTGAATTAAATATACTGAATTGCCTAAGCACAGACACGATCATATACAAGCAACACGCCTAAGCACAGAAAAATGGATTTGACCTTTGACAATCACCACTTCGAACGTTTCTCCATTCTTGGAATAATTTCATCGCAACGACTACAATGCTAAGCGGCATTACATTTAGAGTAATTAATTCTAAAAATAATTTACAACTGCCCCACTAACAGAAACAAGCTGTCCAATCTTGTTAACTTCTTTATAGTAAAAAGAGCAATTTACCTCAAAGTTGAATGAAATCTAAGCACATTATCAGATTTCCCCCCCATTATAATCTCATTAAGCACACATATTTTACCGTGTCAAAAGCTTTCGACTTTAAGTAATAAGGTAACAAACTGGGGAATTTAGAAATAACACTAGAATTGTCTATAAAAACAGAAGAAAAAATATTTAATGCAACGGAACATCCAGAAAGTTTCGTTCTGTCTTTTGTATATCGTTACCAATACATGTTCTTCATTTGTCTTATCTTTGTATAGCTGCGTTACATTCCGTACATACTCTGCTTTGGCTTCTTTGGTCCTCATTATTTTGTAGCATAGAAATGCTTTCTTTTTATTATTTGTGATTTCCTTCATCTCTTCTGGGAACCAAAGGGATTTGTGGTATGGTGTATGATTTGATTTTTCTTTTGTTAATGACTTGCTCGGAGGTTTTAATGATATTGCCTCATAATGTTCCCCATGCTTCTTCCAGATCAAGGTTGTCGTTTATTAGTTCTATTTTTTAATCTTTCTGCGTATAGATATTTTGTACTATACTTTGTAAGATTATATATATATATATATATATATATATATATATATATATATATATATAATATATATATATTAGGGTTTATGGTTTTGTTTTAGTTGATGCTTTATTTTGATCTTGGTGCAAAATAACGAGTGGTCACTGTTGATGTTGTCGAATTTAGTGTCCTTACATTTAGTATTTCGATCAGTGTAAACTTTCTGTTAGTTATAATATAATCAACGACAGATTGCTGATGTTGTACGTTGTTAAAAGTGTATTTATATTTAAGAACATGTTTATAGAACATGCTGTTAATTCTCAAGTTGTTTTTATCACAAAAATCAATCACAAAACTCTGTTGTCATTGGTTGTCATGAAAACGGGCAAAAATGACCGAGAAAAGGCTATATATTTGTCAACTACTTAACGGGAACTTTTACTCTATCTATATCAGATATTCTACAGAAAGGTCAACATTTAGAATATTTAGAAACACTATTTTAGCTGGACTTCAAAGTGAAAGAACTAAGGCAAATTATTAGCGAGTTAACTCTAAAGAAAAAATATCAGGTTTGATTTAATAAAGGGGAATATTCTAAAAAAACTGCCAAATAATGTACCAACCTAATCGCGTACATATTTAACGCTATACTAAGATTTGGTTTCTTTTTCGACCACTCTAATTATCTCTATACAAACATTCGGAAAATCTCCAGAAAATACACAGGACAGTTAACAACATCCAAAATCTAAAAGACCTGTGTCTTGCATTCGTATCTGACAAATAGACACTTTCTTGTCAAATATAAAAGCAAAAATAAACTTCTCTTATCCGTCACTTCAAGAATACCTCAGGGAAATGTGCTGGGCCTAAGACTGTATTTATTGAGATTTCCTAACTACAAATCTAACAAAAATAGCAATCTTTGACGATGATACAGCTATAAGGCTGTCTCTTCACAATTTGGAAGTAGCATCGCTACATCTCCAAAACTTCACTTGAGAGCAAAACAATCGACATCTCAGTCACTTATCCGATGTTGGCGTAAGTAAATGTCGCAAGTACCCGAGTGATTTGCAAGCAAATGAATACCACAGCCGCCGAAGCAGCTCAGTCAATTGCATTGTTGAGAGAGGGCCTTAGTCAGAGGGCCGTGGCAAATAAACTAAATCTGAGTCAATCAGCTGTGTCGAGAGTATAGCATCGGTAGCGGGAAATCGGCAGCTACGTTCGCCGGCAACGAGGGGGATGTAGGCTGATTTATTATCTCAATATTCGTCCTTGACACATGACTGGCGTTGACCTCAGGCAAAAGCTGGGTGCGGTGAGAGGTGTGGTCACCAGCGCTAGGACATTGAGAGCAAAACTGAAAGAAGCCAACCTGACCTCAAAAAAGGTAGTCCTAAGCTGACTGCAGTTCAGAAACCAAGGCGACTGGAATTTGCTCGCAAACATCTCGATTGGCAACCTCGGCCATTGGAGTCAGATATTATTCACTGACGAGTCCAGGATGTGCTTACATAGTAATGGCAGGAAACGCCGGGTCTATAGAAATCCAGGGGAGCCATTTGCTCATTACTCTATTTAAGAAACTGTTTCATATGAAGGTGGCTTTTGCATGTTCTGGGTGGGCATTTCCATGCACGGAAAAACTGAATTGCCTTTCGTGCCTAGTGGAGGACGCGGAGAAGGTTTAACAGCGGACCGCTACATCAGGGACATTCTGTTGATTTGTTGGTGAGGACTTTATGCCAATGAACGACAATATGCGATGCTACACCACGTGAGTGACCACTACCTACATGGCTGACGTCGATATACCGAAAATGGGCTAACCTCTATATAGCCCAGATTTGAATCCGATTGAACATGTTTGGGATGAGCTTAAGCGAAGAGCATTGATTGAAGAGTAAGAAGCAATCCTGAAGACACCATAGGAAAAGTCATTCGAACCATGCGAAATCGATTGGAAAGTGCATTAAATTAATTTTAACTAAAGATTTTCTTTTTTTTTCTTTTATATAATCACCGTTTTCCTTTCGACTCTTTTGTGTTACACAAATTCATAGGTCTATATCTTTTTAGAACAGATCCAATTCCAATCAAAGTAGTATCATTTGAAAGCACATTATTTGAGCTTTCAAATAGTACACTGGTCATTACTTAGAATGCTATCGGAGTGGATATCCACTCATACATACATACATTTTCTCAAAACTTGAGCATGTTACTAAGTCGATTGTTTTGTTCTCAAGTGTATTTTAAAAAATACAATGTTAATATCCGAGAAAATTAGGCAAAATTAACGTAGGTGACTGTCACATGTCCTCCAGTCTTCCTAAAGCTTCAACAGATATCCTAAGCAGAAAATATTAAATATTTGGGGATCTACCTTGATCGTCGCTTCGCATAGAGAAAACAAAACTGAACCAAAAGGAAATAATTAGACACTAAATTCAGAAAATGTAGTGAATTATAGAGAACATAGTTTTACTGCAATTACGAAACAGTTTTGGTTATATAGACTATAATTGCGGGGTTCGCCAAGTAAATTGAACTTAGCAATTATTTAATGATTCCAAATGTTCTATGTATTATGATATATACTGAATAACATTATTTATAGCGACCTACAGTAACGGAGGAAAACTTAATACGGGCCAAATACGCCCAAATACTTTAGTAGCAAACCTCCTATATGATGAAGGAAAATTTCTCAGGCTCAAGAGATTTAATCCCATGAACTTACCATATAGATTCGATTAGGTCCGATTTTAACCTATTCTATTGTTAATGTATGTTAATACTGTGTCACTGGATATCACTGTTAATGTATTTGTACTCCTATATTAATTAATTTGCTAGAACATTTACTGATCGTCAATTTATTGTAAATGTTCATAGAGTTAATAAAAAAATCTGCTATGGCGGAAGACACCTTACGGATTCACGTCGATGTTTCTTGTTTTAGAAATTTTGTAAAATATACTTCCACGCATTTAGGAGCATGGTTCCACATAACTTCTCAATGGTGTGTTTTGTCCCATTTTATCGGTTTACGCAACGATGAACCGTAGGAAGCTGATTAACAATATTGACTTCATCCTTAGCCTGGTTGCAGTTTATTGTAACGCCTGGCTTTTTATCAGTTTGTTTGTCCTATTTTTCCTGCCTTCTACATTATTACAGGTAGGTTTATCATATCTCATTAGCATCGTAACCTCTCCTTTATATGCACATTTGAAAATATTGATTCAACTTTTGTTTTCCATAAATATTAAACCTCCATGCTTACACTTTCACTTTTTTAATGGTTTCTAACAATTTGACCTTAAAAAGTATTGGTTTTTACTAATTTAATTGCTAACAATACTCGTATGGAGATTATCCGTATAGAGAACGCGTTCAGTAAGTAATCAGTCAGTTTTTTTTTTATAAAATTTATAGTAGCACGTAAGGAGTGTCTTTTACTGTCAGTAACATCAACTTCCTATGGGGAAATTAAAATATTGAATATAGAAATCGAGGACCCGCGACGTAAAACTTGCTGCCAAACTAACGACGCTGGGTTCGACTCCCAGGTCAAAAATAACGGCAAACATCAGTGCTCTCCGGCCATCATACAAACACCTTTGGCGGTCAGTAATTCTCCTTCTTCTAACGGGTCAGACTAGCCACCTGCTACAATGTCATGTACTACGAAATGTAGTTAGAACAACTAATAGCCTATATAAAGAGTAGAAGAAGAAGAAGAATATAGAAATCCTTCTATCAAACATAACTTGAATTTAATTCCATACTTTTGTTACTTTTATAGAATACATTAACGAAATACTGCCCCTTACCAAGAAATTAAACTTTTGCCTAGTGCCAAGTCTGTTCCAGATATTATTAGATGCTGAAAAGTTTCGTTAGTTTTGTTTAATAAATCTTGAATTTTGTAACTCTGGCCTGCTGTATTTGTATTTTAATTGTTGATTGAATGCTGGTACTTTATTAAATATATGAAGCGGTCTTTTGTTATTATTTTCTTTCTAAGGGCGTTGGAATATAGATGAAAGGAATTAGCTGACCAGTGGGGTTATTTTCGCAGTATTCAAACACTGTTTAGTATGGCTATTGGTTTCCCCCAGCAGCAACGCAATTGTGTCAACCATAAGAAAGAGATTATAAAATTTATAAGGCTTTTCCCCAATTTACATTTATAGGTAGTTTGGTATCGAAATCGATAATTTTCCCAATGCCCCAGAATGTATCAGTTTCTTTATATATGTCCTGATTATTTTGATTTTTTTTGTGTCAAAATTAATAATCTTATTTTGTGTAATTAAACTATTTTTATCGTGCACGTAGCAATTGCTGCCATTTTTTGCTTTTTCATCAGTGTAATTTGACTTCTAATTGGAATTATCCACCCATCCTCATCACTCTATAACTGTATTTATCTGAAATTTAATCCTCACATCTTCAGCTAGTTTTCTATATCAGTATTACCTCTTGCATAGAAATTAGTCCTTAAGTTTAAAAGATAAGTAATATTGCTTAGGGGAACGCGTTGATTATTATTTTAATACGGTTTTGTACAACAATTGCATTAAACATTAACATTTGGTTTTTATAGCGGTAAGTGCTCGAAGAACGACTTTACAGGAAACAGCCACTTCAAATAATAAGAATAAAAGTGAACTTTGTAATAAATTAATTAATTTTTAAATAAAATCAATAATTACCACCGTCATTACTGTTACTGTTATCAAACCGATGGGAGTTCGAAGCCGTGTTTTGAGCTCTCGGTGAGCCATTTAAAACCCATCAGAATGTCATTAAAGCAGCATCTCAGCATCCAATTAAAAAGCGCCGCCTCAGATTTCCATATAAACTCAGTCGCCGGGAATCCCCCAGGTAAACGGCGCGGAGAAAATCCGGCGATGCCGTTAATTTCGGAAGGCTTCGCGCTTCCTTTAGAGGGTATTAATCAGAAGGCGTAGATTGTATTCCAGGGCCCGCAGCCAGGATAAACGATTACGAAATTTCATTTAAGATATAATTTAGTGTGTTAATTAAAACGGTTGTTTAATTAGAGTCGGTTAGCTGAAACATGGCGCGGGCGCGCCTGCATGTAGCTGATATAAGTTCGCAAACTTCGGTTAACTGAAGGATCTTGTTCTCGCGATATTGCGCTGTAGACGCGGTTTATAAAATGTGCGGTGGCGGAATAATGGCCATATGTTTGTCTGCGCTTGCACATTAACTTGGAAAACTTGCACATTAACGTGCACAACTAGAGCAGCGCTCCGAAACTTTTTTTATGCGGGAGGCGGTAATGGCGCTTCTGGCAGAAAAAGTTATCAGCGCTTTCGGGGTTGGCCGTAATGTGATGCGAATGTAGTTGGGGCGGCGAGTCGGACGCCGTCGCCCTTTCGCGCGCCGGGGGCGAAAGGGGTCCTGATACTTTTGTTTAAGAATGTACGGAGCAGCAGGAGCAAGGAAGGAACAAGAAGTTACAGAAACCAAGAGAACCCCGCGGTGCAGCAGGACCTAGCAGGAGGGAAATTGCTGACATAAATCAGTTCCCGCGTAACTAACTCGTAGCTCTATATTTGTGTTCTCCCTTCCAAGGTGGAGCACTCGGATCTAACCCTACGCTTTAAGGACCCGCTGGAACGGCACGCATTCGGGTTGTTTTCAATTCTTGCCGTTCTTAGGCCGCCAAGCCTTTGTTGAGCTCGTTTGCTACCGCATACCCTACACATATATGCTAATGCTAATCAGATCTCGGGTGCAATATTGTATGCTATTATTCACAAAACAGATTATCATTACATCAATGGCTCTTTAGAAATTTTTGAATACTAACCAGAGATTCTTTAATTTATGTACACTTAATTTCAATTAGTCTAGGAATTTCACATTTTATTTACAATGATCAAAAAATGAATAAAGTGCTTTAAGGGTAATTTTGGGCGTCAAAATAAAATAATTTCTATTTTCTTAAATATATGTGAATTTTAATTCTCACGTGACGCGCTTTCGTTATTTTGATATAGAAGCAAAACTTTTCTCTTTTCTCAAGTGGTAATTGAAGCTTTTACTATAGCTATTTTTCAAATTATTTTCATTCTTTAGTTATTCCGAGGAATATTTTTGATATTAATTTATGCGAAATACAAAAAAGGTTTTAGCATTAATAATTGATAAATAAAGAAGTGTATATAATTGTGAAATAATGATACAATTTAGATTATTGTAATTATTTCGATAAAAAATACAACCAAGTATTATATAGATAGGATACATCATGTTGTTGGTTATTTTATTGTTAGGCCATGGTCGAGGTTTGGAAACTCTTGATGTTTCGTCCACAACTGGTTACTCGTTCTGTCACTGCATGGTGGTTTGCTTTTCGCCCCTTAGAGCAGCGAACTAAATATGTTGTCCCTGATAAAGTTATTTTTTATTTATAAATTTCCACCGCCTCTCTGTATAATCTCGAGTAATAGTTTCTACAACAAGACAAAACTTTTGTTTACCCAAACTCTATCTAGTGGCCAAGATTTTCAATGGCATGTTGAGCAACAGCTGATTTTTCGTGTTGATTGAGGCGTAGGTGTTGTTAGTGATATTTATACTGGTGGTAATCGTATGGGCCGTAGTCCCATTGTAAACTTGCCCACAAAACATGGTATATTTTGTGCGTTTCTTATGCCCTTGGTTGGCTGAACCAAGTCCCGTATTTTGCTGATCGCGACCGATTTCGATTGTTTTTTGCTTGCGCATATATTGGGTTTCATTGCTCTTTTTATCTGCGTCCTCAAGTAATCATTCCTTTGTAAAGCTTGTTTTAAATACTTTAGTTTTTTATCCAAGAACTAAGATTGACATTTTCGCCGTGTTCGTTCTACCAGTGTTTCACAAGCGTTCTTTTATGACTTAGATGGTGATTTGATTGCTTGTAAACGTGTTGATCCGTATGGGTGAATTTTCTAAACACAGTGTGTTGTAAATGTCTATTTTTAGATCTCAAGACCTGTTCGTTTAGGTAAACAATCACAGTGTTCGATTCTATGGTCACATAATTAATAATATTATACAATTCTAATTAATGCATTACTTGATTGTGTTAAGTGATCATATACGTTATTCAACTTTAAAAAATAGATTTTTATGTTTTGCATATATTTGGAAGGTATATTTTCTACATAATTTGAACCCTAAAATTTCAACGCTCGTTCGAAATGCACAGAGTAAAGTATTTGCATTATGCTAGGAACGCTGATAGACGCTTGGTGGTGTTTTGAGAATGGATCCGTATGATACTATGGCTATCAAAGAATAATGCGTAGGTTACAGGAAGAAGAGAATGGGAACGCGTTTTCGCACACTAAAAAATACGAAAGGTCGTGGAAGAAGAGGCATGTTAACAAACAAACTTCTTGACTAATTGCAAACTATTGCTCTCTAGCCATCAGGAGAAATACAAATTTTGCGGAAGAGATGAACAAAGTAATCTATACGACAATTTTCTACAAGCTAAAACTGGCCTCTTTCAATGCGTCTAAGATTTTATTCAACCTAAATGCGAAGACTTGCGCAAAGATGAAATTATTATTCAAGTGTATGGGGCTACACGCAGAACTCGAATGAAAACTGAACGCTCTTCTTTGGAGGATTTCTGCAAAGGAGTGTCATAGTGGCACTTTCATTGTTCAAACAGCCGCATACATTGCAGCAGCAATGTTCAATAAAGGCCACTTGAGTCCGTTGACGATGCTAAAAACATTGAACGTTTCCATTGACAATGCAACTTACTATATGTTCCAGGAAGCTGGCGACAATGGATTTCTACGGCTGAATTTAGAATGTAGAAAACAACAAGAGAGATCCGCATTTGCCATTCGTCTGGTTAACTTGATCTTGTGCATAAATATTTTTTATAAGATTCTTTATCATTTGACGAGAGATTTTATTGATAAGTTTAATCATTTTTAAATAATAATAAAAATTTAGAACAATTTTTAAATAATGTAACTATTTTCGTTCTATGTTAATGCATTTATTTGTATTTTTTATTGGTACTATCCGTTTGATCTCCTATAAGACTTACCCCTTGCAATAAAAAAATAAACTCAATCGGTCTAATTGTTTTCTGACAACCTTTTATAATTATTGGACCACTTTACAGAAATGTGAAACGCACATGATCCCTTAAAATAGTAGGGGAATAAAAATAACAAATGACGAATCTGCTAGGATTCGAAGCTTTAAAATAGATTTTTATATTAAAAATATGATATTTTTTATGTTATGTATAGCAATATATAATTTAAAGAAATAATTTCCTGCACTATTGGACAGCCAAAAATGTCACATTAACAAAGAGTAAAAAACCTTAAAAAAATAAAATGTACATTAAATATTTTTATAGGACAAAGTATTACTATAAACTACCTAGAAACCTGCTTAAGCTTAGAGTTGTCTGAAAGCCCTCTTTTAATTTCAGCTATCAATGTTGTCTGCACGCGACTTAAGATCTTTGTAAGCTTATCCTGGTTTTTATATTTGTGTAAGTTTATTAATAAAAGAATCTTGTTTAGAGGGTTAAAGTGAAGTGCGTCGTGTTTTGGTTGGTTTTTAATCTAAAAAGCTATACTCTCGGTAGTGCACGCTTTTCGTAATATCTGTTATGTTTCTATCGTATTTTTATAAGACTTAACACAAAATGCTATTTCAGTTTTTGTTTTCAGCTGTTTGTGTATGTTTCGAATGAGGTACCTTAACTGTAATTTATGAAAAATAGTAATTAAATGAGGAATGAATATCTTTACTATTTTTTACATACTTCATTGTTATTCTGTAGTTTAAATGGCTTAATGTAACCAGCAAAAAATTACATAATGATAAATATAGGTAGAATAGAACATCGGATGGCGCATTACTAGGATACGCAATTCAGTTTTCAAGATTATTTGATGAAGAAGTTTGTATAAAAATGTTTTAAAGCCCATTTTTCACTTTTTATTATTAAAAATGCTTTGAGTTTTGACATTTCTTTCCATTAGTACTATAATTTTGAATAGAAATTATTATGAAGCATTTTACATATTTATTTGCTGTTAGAGAAATTTAAAAACATTTAATTTGTTCAAGCAGGAAAGAAATTAGTTTTCTTATTTTATTATCTGATGTTTTATATTTGAAGAATATTTTTACAGTTTTTATTGTTAAGATTAAATTATAATTTACTAGTTGCCAAAAATTTAGTTATTGCAATAATTAATTGATAATTTGCAAACTACAGTAGCATAGTTAAAATATTAGTCAAAGTAACAGAAGAAGAACAATATTACAGTAAAACTTTGCCTAACATCAATGTTAAAATTATTTCTTTAGCACCAGAATATACCTGGTGGATCCTTCGTAGGAGTTTCATTAATTTTCTGTATATACAGAACACATTCATCAACCGAAAGATGTACTAGCTTATAGGGTTGTCCTAAGAATTGTATATCACAGTACTAATTCAAGATATAAATTGTGAACATTTGGCATAGCAAAAATTAAAAAAAAACTGCCTCCTATTTTCTTCGTGGACTTAGAAATAAGTGTAAATATGAACAAAAATATACCAATTTCAATTCTTTCACACAAGTTGAACATCCAATTCAAAGAAGAGGCATTTTGCAGTGCACAATGTACCAATTTTACGACCATTTAAAGGCATACTGTATCAGACTATAACAGCAAAAAATGCGTTAAAGATCATGACTCAAAAATGCGTTAAAGATCATGACTCAAAAATGCGTGTTAAATTTAGGAACACCTCCCGAAGCTCATTACAAAGGTTGCTCTATGCACAAAAAACTCTCGGTGCAAGTCAGCAATTTCAAAACCAAAACCAAGTTCACACAGCACTAAGACATTCTGCTAAAACATATCTGAGTATACCTAATAACACAGCAAACACAGCAAACCAGACTCTATTCGCTGAATTTGAAACTATGTTCGTCCAATTGATAAATCAGAATCAAATATTCTTAATCTTGCTGTTATCTCCGTTGTTAATAAAATAAAATAATACTGACATTGCGGATTCTCGACTAGAACGCAAACGGGTTACTAAAGCATAAAAAACGAATTAATCACCTTTGTAAACATTAATAAAATTTATTCATTCTCATTTCAGAAGCACATTTTACAGAAGGAAATGTACTTTGCATACCAAATTACGATATCTACTTTACTACCTTAGCATATGGTATGTCAGTTATTATCGTCAATCCGATAGATCGAAGCTATAAACATGCAAATAAATGCTTTGCCTTGGTCAGTTATAATATTAGTCTAGTAGCGCACGTTTTTTCAGTCCTTAGGATTTAAATTTATTGCTTGAGGTGACTGAAACTTTAACACACGTAGAAAGGTAGAAAACTTCTAATAAATATGGCCGACAATAATTTTTACAAGCACACTAACGTATTGGTCAACACATCTAGACAATGTTTCAGATATATTGGTCTTCTTTATAACACATGGTATATTTCTACCAATCATACTAGGGTTGAGTCAAATTATGATATGTTATCTGACCATTCCGTCAATTATAATGATACATTACAAAATTTCATTGAGGGAAGCTAACATCTAACCAATCTTATTCAGGAAGCTGCTTGGGAGTCCACACTTAGTTCAGTCAAAAATTTACTAAAAAGTAACAACATTCCGCTATACACAAGAAAGTAGTTGCTGAAAACGCAGGACTCGGAAAACATCACGAATGTAGCTGACAAAACGATCTACAATAGATTAACTCTTTAAGAATACAAAAATGACACGTTCCAAAACTACATTACCAATCTAAGTAAAGAGAATCACCCAATCTGAAGAACTCATAAAAACTAAAAAGACGTCCGGTTCATATTTCACTAATTAGAAGCGAATGTAGTGTGTGGGTGAGACTGAAAAAGGCTGATACATTATTAATATATCTATCAAATGTTTTCAATCCATCACCAAACTACGACAACCAATAAACTGAAGCATTTCCTATATGTGGCATGTCAGATGTCCCTCTCCAACTGAAGAAAACTCAAATTTAAGTAGAAAAAAGCTATCGTGGTAGTAAATACAACAGTTAGTCTCATACGAACCATTGCTTACTACCACATCCTTTGCATGCAACCTAACGATATTAGAAACCACCTGAACAGAGAATGTAATATAAATCGATTAGCTTGCTTCCCATATTAAGTAAAGTATTCGAAAAGTTATTATTAAAAAGAATGAGAGAAGAGATAGAACTATCGATAGTAATACCTCGACATGTATTCCTGCGAAACCAATTTATCAATTAATTAAACAACTAGGATTGTCAGTAATATAGCTAAAAGCTTAGAAAGGAAAAATATTGTACGTTAGTGTTTTTTGATGAATTAGAAGCATTTGATAAGATATGGTATACAGGACTGCTGTGCAAGTTAAGAGAACTACTCCCAAGTGTGTATTATTTAATTCTACATTGCTACCTATCTGACCACTATTATTCAGTTAAATATATGAACACACTTTCCGACTATTATTCCATCAACTACGGTGTCTAACAAGACATTGCACTGAGGCTCACTTTATCTCCTATTTAATTCTGAAATATCACAGACAGATGAAAGTCCAAATAGAGCCAGCAAACGCCTTAAATATTGTCAACGAGTATTTAAATCGATGCTGAATTACCACCAACAAAACCAAATTCACGAAAGCTATTTTCACCAAGAAAACACTATTTTCCCGCCACAATATCGACAGTACTTCCATGTTTGAAGAATGAGGTATCAACTGATAACAAACTGTTCCTATAATAAAATTATATGAAAGACAATATGAACCAAAAAAAACCCAACAGCAGCATTATTCAGTGGTTTCAATCTAAGATCTTGCGTTTAATAATTAACGCATCCTGGTATGTTACTAACCACGCCGCCCACGAAGCCATGAGCATAACGAAATAGGACTAATTAGTTATTTTTACGGGTCGATCTATTGCTCGGAGCACTACGCAAACTACTTTTTTGACCATTTCTCGTACCTTTAAATACTTACACATTGAATTCTAGAAGCTTTGCGACTCCACTTCGGCGCTCTGAGTAAATTATCTGAAACTTCCTTCGCGACGTGTCTGACTCTCTGGATGTTTACGTGCTGTTTTTGTTTTGAATTTTAGTTGTTGGTTTAGAAAGCGGGCGACCGGCTTTAAATTTTCCGTGTCCGAGGCCGTTTTGACCGAGAGTTCGCCGGCGTGTTTTGTTTGGCGGCAAGAGTTTCCAAATCCCGGTGGCCCTTTTGTTGAAGGCTATTTTATTGCGGGATTCGATATTTTTCCAACCAGATTTTCCTCTTCCCAGAGGTCCCAGTCGGTTCGGTTTTCTTGTATCTGACCCGACGGGATCCGCATCAGGAAAGATGCTTGCGATTGGCTCCGCTGTGAACATTGGGGTAACTTGCCCTATCTTTTCACCCACACCCTTATTTTCTCTTTCTGGATTCCCCAGGATTACAACACAGGGAACCGATTTCTTTAGAAGAGCGCCGCTTCCAAAACGGTGAGTGTTTCAGCTTTGGGTTTGATTAAAGTTCCTTTGTTTAAATTTAAAATTACGATACAGTCCACTTTTGGCCGTAACATGAGTAACAAGACTTGTAGTTTTTTCTGACAGGCCTGAATTTCGCTAATCAACCGTTACACTACATCTTTTTTAAAGCTGCCCTGTTCCAATACTACAGCAACCTATGCTATTTATAAAAAGGGCTATGGAGAAATCACTACATTTTTGAGCGATTATACTTATCTTTATGGTATAAATAACAGTGAACTGTGGATGACTTCTGATCTAATATCGCGCATTTATTAAACCTCCAGTAACGAAGGTATTTTTATTGTTATTGTCCGTCTCAAAGGATGAGCTAGAAATGTTCTCTTTTCCTGAATTTTGTATGCTGTGTTGCTTCATATGAGGTTTTCTTTTTCAAAGGAGGCTATTTTTTGACGCACATAACTTTTATCACTACTTTTTTACTGCATCTTTACAGTTCACCAAATAAAACCGCTCTCAAACCTTCACCAACGTCTTCTTACTTTGAAAGTGTTAACCTGGTGTACCGTTATGTAGGTAACGTAGACTTTTATAAAAACCTACGACTATGGACGTTTTCCAAGGTTCTTTCCAGAAGATTATTTTCTAATTTTAAGGATTACGGAAATCAGCGCGCTGATTGATTATTATTCGCAACTTAAAGAGTTGACTGCTATAGGTTTTCTGCTTCTACTTCTGCTCCACCTCTTCTTAAGATTCAGCAAAACATGTAACTAAAAACTTTGGACTTTGCAATGGCTTGTCGAACTATGTCAACCTATAACCCCCAAGGAATTTGTTCCGGGACGACTTGGTTCTTGATCTTGGATCTTTTTGAAAAACTCTGCATTTTCTCATACAAATTTAGTAACCAAACATTTTGTTGTTTTCCAAGACGAGTTTTTAGCTTGCTTTTGTGATAACAATCATAAGTATTGTAGAAACTAATGTTGTTTTTTTTGAATTAATCTTTACTTTTGATGGTATCGTTACCAATTTATAAGAGGATGTGAGTATAACAACTAAGACATTGTTTAATACATTAGTATACTTTGTACCTATAGATGAATTTTGCAACATTTTTACCATTTAGTTTGACTTTCATCATAATTTTTTAAATACTGATCGACATATGTAATTGTAAAATCTACAAACTTCTAGTGTATTTATTATTTTAATTTATTTACACGTATATACAAATGGTAAATTAATAAATTAAATGAGTAAACTAGTCAAAATTTCGTAAATTTTGATTGTGATAATTTTTTGCATTAAAATCAATCGCGTGTTATGTTTATGTTGAATTATTTAACTTGCGCGTCATGGAAATTATTTACCAAGTTTTCTGCGTTAGGAACTGCAATTTTTGTCGTCAGTAATTTGAGTAAGAGGCGAAATCGCGGCTTAACTGGAAACGAGTACGTGTAAACGAGGAATCCCCATAACACAAAATTAGTATTTCCAGCACGTAAACAACAAATAATAAGATTCCTTATAAGGAAGGTATAAAAAAGCCGTTATCAGCTTTGCAAAGACTGTACGAACCCGCTGCGGGTAAGGAAGATGAATGTAAATGAGGGTCTGAGTAGAGAAGGCGAAATGGGAATAAATTGTGTATAACTTCCAAAGAGGATTTGGAAGATGTATCGAAATAAGGCGATAAAGAAGGGTTATACGGAACCAGACTGAAATTTAGATGTTACATTGCCTGAAATGCATTATATAAATATAGGGCTCCGAAGGTTTAAAAACTTTTAAGTTACGGATATTGCAGTCTGCGCGATCCTGCTGCGTTCGCTGGACGACAGAACAAATCGAAAAGGGAAGAATGCCGCGGATTGATTTTATGCCGCCTTTTCCAACTTCGGGTGCTTGACTTTTGGTCTAGTTCGAACATAAGCGGGCGCGAGCGCTGCGCCCACTGGCTTAAGTGATCAAAGATGCCGGCAATTATTCTAGCAGGGCTGACGTACAGCGCGCAATTAACAATTGTATACAGTTCGGATTACCGAATGCTTCAGCTTTGTTAGCAATTACTGAAAAATAATTTCGAAAATTAAAATTAATATTTGAAGTATTTAAGGGGTAGATAATTAAGCCATTTCATCAAGTTCCTACTAAAATTTACATTATTGCGAACTCAAGGTATAGTTCTATAAATCCTTTTGTCTGCACCATCTGCAAATTTATAGATTAATTTGTTCTTATTTCCTCCTTTCTGGTTTCACCACTCCAAAAAGGGGCCATTTGATTTATAAAATAATACATCCTTTACTCTAAGTGGAAATTTTATTTTGGTCGTTTATATTCTATTCGAGTATTTTATTCCAATAATTTATTATTCTGACGCATGTAGCATGGTTATCTTGGCTATAATTATATTATAAAATTTATCTGTGTATTTATTTTCCTGTTTTGATTTACAAATATGTGGACCCACAAATTGTTTGTAGTACATTATGGCTTCTTCGTTTGATTGGGTGTTAGCTGCTCTCTTTATTTTTCTTTTTATTTTGTTTATTTTATTTGATGGCGGTATTTACATAATACAAGCTTGTTTTTATTTATTTAACTTGAGACTTAATTCTTTACAAATGGTAGACTGTTTCTTTCCATTGTGTATTTTGATTTCAGTTTTTACACTGTTTTCCAAGGTTACAAATAATGTACTCCGTGTGTGCCAATGATTGTTCAATTTTAATATCTATGTTTTCGTGGATGTTTTGCATGATGCAATTTTTTTATGCGGTCAAGTCTATTCAGAGTTTTTATAGCTACGTGAGTTTTGAATTTACGTTTTGTATGTCTTCAATAGCACAAAGTGATGTTGTTTTTAGAAATTTTCTTTGTACAGTATCACTTCTCAAAAATTCAAAATATTCCATACGTTTCAATATGTTTTAAATTTTATCTTTAGTAAATCAACATCTCAACAGTTTGCACTGAGATTTATTGTTTTGGACGTTTTTGAATGTTTCTTGCTTTATTGCTTTATTGGTCTCTATGACTAAAATACAGATAACATAATTTTAATATGCCTTGTGTTGATGTTGCATCGTCTTTCTAGATGATTTTAACTTTTATGTTATATGTGTTTATTTTTGTACTCTTATACACTCCGGAATTCACAATTATCAATGCAAAATTTACTACACTCTACCAACTTATCTGTTTTATAATTTATGATAAGCTGAAGTTAATTTATTTAAGTTGCGATTTTAGGTATCCATTGTCAATTTTAGCTTGACGTTCTATGCTTTATGAGAAGGGAAGTGATATAAATAAAGGATATGTTTTTTCTTAATTTTGTTGTTTCCTAAGTACAATATTTTACTTGCTCAACCGGTGATTTGTTAGAACAGCATCTTCATTTAATTTTTATGGTGATATTTTGAATTATTAACGGATCTTGAATTTTCATTCATTCCCTGAAATTACTGCTATCTTTATCTTTCTTCTGTTAGTAGTTGCTCTAATTATGACTTTTGCCTACTTATTTACCTTGTATTGCAATTAAGTGATCGTACAGTATTTCATATTTTTTGTTGTTATTTCATTTCTGCTGGATTTAGTAGTGTTTTAGGGCAATGGATTCACACTTTTTAATATTGCATTTACAGGGTATTTTATTTTCTTAATTAATTTGTAGTTTCAGTATAATATATATGTTTTGGATTATCACAGTTTATTTTGCTATCATACTTATTAAAATATATGCCATAATATTTTACTTTAGCTTACATATGGTACATGAGAGATCCGCTGTGCTTTTATTTGTTGCTTTATTGGCTCTTTTTTGTGCAAGTTTATGTAGTACTTAAATTTTTTTTTAATTCTGATGGTTTATATTAATCTTAAATTAATTAATCTTAAATGCGATATGTACTCTCTAACATTTCTTATTTTTTTTGAATGAATGTAATAAAAGGATCCGCCAAACCTTCGTTTCTTATTCTGAATATAGAATTATTTTTATGCTATGTATTAATCTCTTTATTTTATAAACAGATTTCTAATGGCGAGGGCCTTTAATAATATATTTATTTATTTATTTTGACAATTTAGTTGCAATTCTCTTCTCTATAGTTCTTCTGAAAAAAGGTTTAATTGACGTTTTCTTATAGTATGATAAGTGCATCAACTTATCTGTTTCTTTGTTATCAGATACCAGGTTAGTTGTGCCGTTAAATTCTAGATTCCTGAAACTGATATTAGCTTTATGATTATGACGTATGCGTACATCTTTTAGAAGGCCTCCTTCTGTGGTTGTCTTTCTGAAGACTGGTCAGATCTCCGGCTTTCCCGGGAGTAGCTATATTTGTTTATAAAGATATGAAACTCAGAGAAACCGAAACCTATTTATGCTCTTAACGAAATTGAACCTCATCGCCATCTAGAGCATCATGGAACAGTAATCTAATAGGATCTGTGCTAACTCTCTTTTTAAAATAAATATAAGGCCTGATATTACGAGCAAACTAGGTTTTTGACATTTAAAAAATATAGAATATTATGAAATGCAGATCGAAATATAACAGCAGTTTCCCGTCGCTTAGATAGGGTGTAATATCTTGCAATAAGATAATGATTATGCATAACAAAAAAAAAGATTAAATTTATCATGGTTTATTATTGCCTGTCGTAAATGTCCTGAAGGATTACTACTTGTTTTACATTCTACCAATGTCTAATAAGTTCCCACCGCGCATAACCTGCATAATTTTGGTATTACATAAATTTAGTATAGTGACACTAAGTAAAATCCAACCAAAAAAGTAAAAATATGATGGTGTTTCATAAAAAGCAAATGTGTACATTCTTCAACGTACACAAAATACCAATTAGAATGAAATTTTGATTTTTGAGACCAAAGGAATCGACTGTCTGCCATGCCAAATAATTTCTTGGAAATTTTGACTTTATCTTTTTCTTATATTTTTCTGGTGCTTTGTTTTATAGCTGTGTAAATCTCTTGCCTCGGTAGTTGCTAGAAACCTGTTACTACACATGTTTTATTATTAATGCCTGTACGTTCAGAATATGACCATAGAGTATGCGGGCACCAGCTTTATCCATCAGATTTTGCTTTTCACTGGGATTTTGTACGTTGAATTCATTAACTTTCGCTGAAGTTAGGGGCGTGTTGTGTTTTGAATTGTTTTATTGATGCTTAAATCTTATCCTTTCTTCCCACATCCTAAACAGAACGACCTGGACTACAAGTTATGTTTCTTTCTGTTGATAACCTCTATCTAATCCACGTGAAAAATTATATATAATATATTAAAATGTGAACGGTAGAATGAAGCGTACCATGTCACTTCCACGAGTGAAAACTTTTAATATTCCTGTGTGAAATTGGAAGTAGATTTATCTGTCTGGATTGTATCATGCGCCAATGTTACATTAGGTGCAGGATTTGATTAGCTATCCCAAATTTCTGTTATAGTGTTATGAGTTTAGTTGCATATTTTTTTTGTATAAATTCGACAATTTATTTAAATCTACATTTTGCTTAAAATGCAATTCAAATTAAAGTACCTAATTTATGTCAACATTATTATTAGGTTTTGTCATGTTCCTTACCATTTTTAATGAGTAGGTTTATGTTGATTTATTTTCAGTTTTGTTTTTTCCAAAGTAGGTTTTGTTCAGTAACAAAAATATATTTTTATCATAAGTGATGATAGCACGTCCTTTGCTTTTTGTGTATGGTATGTTTTCTTGGAGCAAGGGGAGATATGATTTTCATTTTCATAATTTAGGAGAAAACATCATTCGATTGGGCTGAACGCTTGCTGCTGTTTTATGTTCTTACTCCGGCTCACAATTAAGTCGGTAACGGATCAAGCACGGCTACAGTGACAGTCTGCAGCAGTAAATTTCGTCTGCGATTTATCCACGGCATGGGCAACTACTTAAGCAGCCCGTCTCGGGCTGAATAATTAATTTCGCTTGCAGCACACCCTTCCCAATATCGAGCAGGAACTGCCGAGTGATTTACTCCCGACTGTAAGGACTCCGCTCCATATTCCCACAACCGCAGAGAGGAGGCCATTGAAGGCGTATCTGTTGCCGCAATCGGCCAAATCCCGGCTCGGAATCCAGGTGCGTTTGCCGTGAGGTTGTTTATGCCGGCGACTTGAGGCTACTTGATGTCCGTCTGCTCGTAAAGCTGACAGCTCTGAAGGTGCGACTCATTGAAATGTCACCGTAATGGAGTGTTTTACTGCGCCAGCCCGTGTCGGAAACTTGATACGCACCGAGCGCGGGCTGGCGATCCTTTATGCGGTTTATTTATACGTCATGAGCGAATTCGCCCCGATTCGACGGCTCTCCAGCCGCACTCGTTGTTAGAAAGCCGAGAATTTATAATAAATTGCTCGCTCTCAATTGGGCCTGGCGTGCTCCTATCAAAAGAAATCGACATAATTTTGGCGGTGTCTGAGTGGGCTTGATGTTTATGATGCGGATGTTCGTCGTAAATAGAACACTTCCATGAAGGTTATCTAACCAGTTTCGAATTTATTGCCCTGTTTTTTAACAACTTTCTATGTGATTCGATAGAAAATACTGCACATAGAAAAAGATTCCTTTACGTAAATCGAAATTTGTAATGTGTTTTGGTCAACAATATAACAAATTTTACTTTTCTATAGCTTGGAAGAATGTTGATGTAGCGCGGTCTTGATTGCGCGTTCTGGTTCTGTCTGGTTTTTGACCGATGCTGCCAGCAAATTTCAACTCCGCAAAATTACTGGCTATTGGCTATTAGCGAAACCACTACCTTGCCCAGAGCGCTTCCTATTCCACATAACACGTCAGAGGACAACTTTTTGCCGCTAAACCTTTCCAAAATTGCCTAATTATGCTGCTCAGCATGACCCATGCTGGCTAATATGAAAAATAGGGCAGGTGATGATGTCACACCTTGGAATTTTAACGACGGTTTGGTTTATGTGGAAACCCAAAACGCCAATGCTTCGAAGCTTTCTACCAACTTTAGTTTATTAGCGAATGCTATTTTCTAAACTGCAGTTGGCCCTCAAAAGATAAATAACCTTTTATTTTAAAATAACCTGTAAATATTTTATATGACCGTGTTACTAACAATCTTGAGATGAAAAAAGGTACCGGAGTTTGTATCGGTAGAAAATGAAGTGTAAGGTCATAAAACATCATTACTAGGAAGACAAGTATAAACAATGCCTTAAAGAAATTAAATTAGCTTAACTACTGTCAAAATTGGCCGAATTATATATATAAAAAAAATTATGAGTGCTGCTGCTGCTGTCACACAGGTCAAAGGTCAAATCGTTCGTGCCTTTCCGTGCCGACCCGAGCGCCTCCGAAGGACAAATTTCGGCTCGGCGGCAGGCGCGACCGAGGTAATATATTTCCGGAACCGCAAGCGATGGAAAATTTTCGTTTGAGAGCGGGTAATAAAGCACTTATATATAAAAAAAATTATGAGTGCTGCTGTCACACAGGTCAAAGGTCAAAGGTCAAAGTTCAACTCTAACTGGGTGTACGTAAATGCGTTGTCATGGCAACGGCGTACGTCAATTATGTCAAACAGAGCTTTTTAATCGTGTTTTTATTTATTTTTAAAAACTACTATGCGAAGGGGTTCAAGCATGTCGGAGTTGGACAAGCTCTCCGGGGGGCCGCTGCCAGACCTCGTATTAGTAAAAAATATATTGCTCCACGAAATAGATATATGCCTACGAAGATTGGTCCATTAAATAATGGAAATCTGTAAAACTGGTAAAACCGAATTTAAAAAGCTGGTTTTTAAACACAGGCTATTCCTTCATTTCAGATATCGATATATGCTATAAGACATGATGGAGAAAGTTGACTAAACAATAATTTCATGCGATAGTTTAAAATTATGCAATTTTTCTTCCCAAATAACAGTTTATTCTTCATAATAAACTGCTTAGTTCGAGCGCTCGATATATCTCCTTTAGAATTATTATGAGAAGAAACTTAAAAAATGCTAAAAGAACATAATATTATTTGGGGTACTATTTAAACTTGCTGGAATCAAATATAAGTGGACTCTTAAAAAACTCTGCATGGATGCAAAGAATACACCGGATTGTTATTAAAAAATATCACTATTTAGATAAAAGAATTAATATAAAATTGTGTAAATGTTTTTTTATAAAATTTTAACTTCTATTTTGTTCATTACTTGATGCTGGTGTGTAATGTAAATATTCTAATTAACAACCCATCTATTTAATCTTTTTGGGCACTTGCTCGTAACTTAAAATTGGTTTTTTGTTAGATGAAGGCCTGTTTTGCATTTTAATTTATTGATTTGTTATGGCTAATTATAGAAGCCGACTTTATGTAACATTTTTTTTTAATTGAGTATACGAGTTAGCGTCTTGGAGAAATTTTTTGCGGCTCATCCATGTTTTTATGAAATATAAAAGGTACAAATATGTGTACTATTTGAGGTGTGGCAGAAAAGTAATGAGACGGTTTTTTTATTTACCAAAGTTTTAATTTTTTCAATTTTATCCCCTTCAAAGTAGTTCCCTTGGGCAACTACACACCGATCGAAACATTTTTCCCACTGTTCGTAGCAGCGCTGGAAGTCTTCAACCGGTATGGTCTTCAGCATGACCGTTACACTCTTTTGGATGTTTTTTAAAGTCCCAAAATAACAAAAAGCAATCTTGCTGATTAACGATTCTGTCAAGAAGATTAAGACACTTGTTTTTTCGAATGTTCTTCTGCTCAATTGTGAGGTTTTTTGGTACCATTTTGGCAGAGACCTTTCGCATGTGCAAATGTTCAGTCAAAATTTCAAGTTCTCCATAGGCCTGTTTTAACTTTTTAAATGTCATACTTGCCGATTCTCCAAGCTTAACACAAAATTTAATGGCACAACGTTGCTCCAAATTCCGCTGTTCCATTTTGCGTGACGCACAACCAAAATACAACTTCACTAACAGCAGTCACAAAAATCACGTAGTCAACGGAAAGAGCTGAAACTCGCACTGAGCTATGGGAGGATATTTATACACGTGCTCTATCAAGGACAACAGCGTAGCGTTGCCAGATCGCTTGCCAGTCTCGTTACTTTCTGCCACACCTCGTAAGTTTGTATTTTTGTAACTAAAACAACAAATGTAAATAATAAGTGTTTCTTCAAAATAAACATTCACTTAAAAGAGAACTTAAGAATTTATAATTTACCCTAGCAAGAATATTAAAAAAATTAATAGTCAACTTTAATTCGCTTGTTTAATCGTGTACAACCTGCATGAAATATATTAATACGATGAATAGCCTGTGGTGCTAATGAGCTCGATACGCTTGTTTTAAATGGTTTATGATACCTCTATATCTTTTTTGCAGAAAATTATGGAAACATACATAAATGTGTGAATGAAAGACTGCTGAGATATACGAAATAGCACTACTGTTTATTGAAATTGCAGCACCATTTAAAGCAAATTAAATTGTATTGAAATCTTTATATATTAAAATCAGGAAAAGATTCAAGTTTGGGAACCATATGTTTATGTCTGTCAGATATTTTGTTATATTATTGTTATTGGTTGCTGTAGCAATACTGTAACGCGAGTATGTAACTAGTGAAAATAAAATACTCAACAGGATCGTCGTCTTCAGAAACTTGCAATCACATATCGTAATGCAACTTCAAGTACCCTAGCGCAACAACACGATGCTGATTGTCTACCATCTTTGTTCAACGCCAATTACTCGCCATGACTTCTACAACGGTAACGAATGTTTCAATGGGCAACGAAATGACATCTATTTGTTATATATAATCGTCTTTTTGATAAATTCAAATTTTGTTTAAGCTGAAACGATGGTAAGGAAATACGCATGCATGAGCTGTAAGTTGTGATACCAGTTCACCTCTAGTCAAAGTTAAAGTCAACATCACCAGCTAGACTTATATTGGCGTAGTTTTAGTCTGTGCTACGTCATTTTCTTCGGAAGATGTCCTAATCAATTTCGTTCATTATTTGACTCGATACCAAGAAAAAAGGAGGCGGTTATAAGATCTCGAGGTGGGGTCACATATTATTGAATAAATGTAAATGTTTATAGGCATATTTTGTAGATTTAACTATCTATTTGTCTTCCACTATTAAATAAATCTGTAAAGTTTTTTAGTGCCTTAACTTCAATAAATAGTAGTGGACTGCGATGTATACGAGGTGTAAATGTTTACAAATATACATATGTCATTAATTACATACAATTAACTCCTTCTTCTTCTTTATCGTTTCCCCATAGATGCCATTATAGCATTGAGGTGTAGTTGGGATCCTCTATCCATCTTCTACAGTTGTTTCTGTTCCTTACCATGTTTCTTATTGTATGTTTTTTCCTCTGTTGTGTATTATTTCTTTTAGATCCTCTTCCCACCTTATCCTTAGCCTGCCTCTCTTTTGTTTTCCGATTATTCCTATCTCCATTATTTTTCTGGGAATTCTTTCTTCTAGTGCCATTCATTAGTAGATGGATCCATATCAGCTTCAGTTGTTTGTTTTACGATTTCAGCATCACTAATGGTATTATGTTCTTAGATCATCTTCTTATCCTTTCTATCTTTTTTCGATTATCCTTCTCAGTTTTTCTGATCTTTGATCTCTTCTTAAGATGTCTCATTTCTGCTCAGTTGTTGTTTTTTTCGCTACTATGGTATTTGTTCTAGATCTCTCTTATCCTTTTATTTCTTATTGATCCATATGTAAGTTCGGTGTATATATGGTTCTTATAGATTCTCATTTTGCTGTATTTGTTCTTACTTCCTTTTGCCTATGATTGTGTTATTGATTTGATAGTATATGTTGCTTGCTTTTTGTATTCTATTTTGTATTTCATTATCTATTGTTCCATTTTTGGTAATGATGGTACCCAGATATTCATATTTGTTTACTGTTTCCAATCTCTCCCCATTTATTTGTATATTTATGTTTTCAATCTTCTTCTCCTTTTGTTATATGCATGATCTTGGCTTTTCCTATACTTATTTGCATTCTATTTTCTTCTAAGCAGGCTTTCTAGATGTTAACTTTTTGTTGTAGTTCAGTTTTCGTACTTGCTATCAGCATTATGTCGTCCGCATATACTAGGTCAAATGTTTTTATTGGTGTTACTCTGTAGGAACCTATAGTAGAGGGTCTTGTTTTTGTTTTACATTTCTTGATTAGTTGGTCCATGAATATGACAAATAGTAGTGGACTTAGGATGTCCCCCTGTTTCATACCTTTTTCCACATTGAAGCTTTCTGACATTTCTCCATTTAGTCTGATACCTTATTATACACCCTTATAATTGTTCTTTGTAATTTTTGGTTTATATTTAACGCTCCTAGTGCTTTCCATATTTCTTCTTTCAGCACCGTATGAAAGACTGCTGATAGATCCACAAACGCCAGGTATGGGTCTTTTCCCATTTCTAATGTCTTTTCCATTATTGTTCTAATTGTATAAATGTGATCTTGTGTCTGCCTACGCGGTCTGAACGCTGCTTGCTCTTCTTCTAATTTTTCTTCTGCTTCTTCTCTTAAACGTTTTTCTAATATTTTTGTGTATAGTTTAAGAGCTACTGACTAGAGGCAAATTGCTTGATAGTTTTCACATTTGGTAGTTTCTCCTTTCTTATGTATTGGGACAATAATATTGTTTTCCCATTCATTTGGTATTGTTTCCGTATGCCATGCCTCCTTGCATATTTTCCATATCCGTTTTTTCAGTTTGTTCACTTCGTCTGTGTTTCCTAGGGATTTGTTTTTTTTTGGTTTTTTAAAAGTTGTATCGGTTATCAATAGTCTATGAGCCGTATTAAGTTCTGCTCCTCTAATGACTTTAATATCTTGTACTGCATTGATCTTGCATATGTTATATAGTCTATTATTGATTTTTGTGCTCTTCCTTGAGCTTCATATGTTATTTTGTGTATCGTTTTGTGGTTGTAAAAAGAGTTACCTACTAAAAGCTGGTTTACAATACAGAAGTCGATCATTCGTTGTCCATTGTTATTTAAAGTTTCTTCTCCTCCAAACTTGCCTATCGTTCCATATCCATCCTCTTCTTTCCATCCGGTTTGAGCATTCCAATCTCCTATTATCATTATATGTTTGTTTTTGTTTTGCATTTTTTCCACTGATATTTGTAAGTCTTTATAGAATTTATCTTTATCTCTTGCATCCGCATCTTCTATTGAGGCATATATCTGTATTAGTCCTATTTTTTTTTCTAATTCTAGGCTGATGGTAATAATTCTGGAATTTACAGCTTCCCAGTTTACTATTCTACTTTCGATCTCAGCATTCGTTATTATTCCTACTCCTTCTTTGGCCCGACTTCCCAACGGAATTCCTGCATATCTCAGTGTATAATTTTTTGATAAATTTTTATAGCCCTGCCCTTTCTTCTTGATCTCGCTGACACCAAGTATTCCTAATTTATATTTTTCCATTTCTTCAACTATTTCTTCCTCTTTTCCCGTAAGTGTCTTAATGTTCCACGTTCCGAATCTTAACCTTTTTCTCGCATTTCCGTTGTCTGATTTCCGTCCGTTTCCGAGGCTCCCTGAATACTCTGAATCGTTGTACTCCGTGTGGGTGATTGGCCCAACGACAGAGGCCCCGTTACCTCGGGACAACTGGTACCAGGTTATACCCCCCCCCCCCTATAAATTAACAACAAATGTAAAAACAACAGTTCTATATGTTCACCAATAATTGTTAAAGATTAAAAATTGAATTATGTACGTGTAAAACAACCATCTTAATTGCGTTTGTTGTTTGGATCATTACTTGAGCACTAACAAGAAATGATTACATAAATTTTTCGTTTTTTTAGAGATAATTATGCATAGTATACATACATTTATTAATAATTAATTGTTGGCCTGATAGGTGTTGCCCACTCTTATAGGACACAGATTCGGTCCTCCAAAACTAACTAGGCGTTGTAGTCTATCTTGTTTATGTTAAGAGAGTTCGGCACCATTTTCCATTAATGAAATCAAGAAAGTCATTGCACCATATTTGCATTTACCTTCCTTATGAGCAAGGACACAATTTGGCTGATAAGTTCAAATCTAGTCACTAACATTTTTTGTGCTCAAGGCAGCTGCCTTGATTGGGGAGAAGAGAAGGAGGAGAGGGGGTAGAATTCTTCAGACCGGTAGTTTTTAGGGACCTGGGTATGCTCTAATATATTGTTCTTTATATTAATAAAATTACTTTTTTTAAATACAATAAATAATAGAATTCTATGCAAATACAAAGGCCTTATTGGTATCAATATGCTATTGCCTCCTTTTTCCTTACATTCGCGTCGACAAAAAAACACTTATTTCAAAAACAGCGAGTTGTATAATACAAAAAATATATAATTACAATAACAAATAATTTGTATGACAGTAAAAATGAACCACAGTACGTAACTTCAGTTACTTCAGTACTTAGGATCATACAAACTTCTTCGGATGTAACGAATCGGGAGATTTCTATTAGGACGTCGAGGTTTTACTTTCCATTAGTAGCCGTAGATCTACTTTTCATCACCATTTATGACTATTTTGAGGTAGTTTGAAGCACAGCATTGGCAATTGCTCTGGTAGTAGTAACCGCAGAATAAATTTGGCTTCAAAATTTCACAGACTACTTTTAGGAATTCTCAATTCATATTTTAGTTCCACAACTGATTGTAGTCTGTATATGTTTATCATATTTTGGTATTTTACTCCTGCTGTGCCACTAAAAAATTGAACACTTTCAACATATTCTTGGTCACCTTTGAGTCGTTTATATTATGAGTTTATTTCAGAAGTCGTAGTATGACTGATTTTTTAGTTCTCAATCTGTCAATTACCGACCCTTGTTGATTGTAGTCTGCACATGTTTAACATTTATCGGGTTTCCGCTTGTTGCTGGTCTTCTAGAACGTGGATTACTTTTAATACATTCCCGGCGATCTCTAAATGGTTCACACCAAGCCCTTAATTGTTCTGCACTCATCGCGTAGTTTCCGAAAACCCGAATTATCTGAATAGCTTCTTTGGCCAAATGTTCCAGCTTCGCAAACACTACGCGTGCTTACTCATCAGTTCAATTGGCCCGGCCACTTAAGTTTTAATTTAATTTACCTGGCGCACCAGGGAATACCGTAATCACAAAGGCAGTCTTTCAGGGTAAGGCCCTTTAATGGCGCTGCGATCTGGCTAATCGCTGTTATTATCTCTAATGTGAATAACTCTGTAAAGTAATTTTTAGTAGTCAGGACTACGTACGCGCTATTTTGGATTATATAACCTCAGATGTAAACGGTGAAGGAAATAGTCAATCTATATAGCTCAAAACATAATCACCGGCTTAGAGTATATCTGAAGAACTTATGGCCCCGCCCATTCTAAATAGGAGACTCCAAAGATGTGTGCCAAATAATTTGCCTAACAGATTTCTATTATACAAAGTTTAAATTTAGTTTGTAAATTTCTTCTTATATCCAAAGACTTAAAAGTCTAATTGTTACAAGAATATACTATTGAGTATACTAAAAGTAACTTTCTCTGGGACCAGGCGTAGACTCTCAATGTCCTTTCATTATTATCATAGAACGGCGTCATAGAGTCTACTCCAGTTTTGAATATACTCTTCCCCAAGATTCTTCCACTCAATCCAGTATTGTGTCTTTCTTGTCCATTGAATTCCTCCCTTTTTAAGATGTCACCCTTCCAACGTGCTTTTAGACTTCTTTTGTCCGACTTGTCTGTTCGAGGCCTCCATAAGGTCGTCTTTTTAATCTATGTTCCGTCGGCTCTATGTAGAAGGTGTTATATCCATCTCCATTTTTGCTTGGCTATTTTCTCCGCTGTACTGTCGACCTTTTTGTGTCCAGTAGCCTAATTCCTAGCATAGCTCTTTACATTTTCTTTGGTTTTTGTTAACACTCAAGACACAGAATCAAATGTACGTTTTGGTTGAATACCTTTGTTATTTGGATTTGCGTGAATGTTTTGTTAAAAACATTTATTAGCCGACCATTTAAGTTCTATTTGCACACAACGAAACATCGTCAATGAATCCTAAGGTACTAAGATACTTACAGTTTATGTTTATCCCTCTGGTCTCCACGGAAGTTTTGTAAAAGCATTCTCCTGGAACTTTGTGAATAGTTTACTCTTCGCTTAGTATTTATAGTTTTTGTATTTTCGAACAGTTTTACAATGATATTTGCATTCGTTTTTTATCCAGGACTGTCTGAATGTAATGAAAATCGACTCTGCATCTTAGGAGGGCGTTTGTTAATGCTTTGGTATCGATCGTATCGAACGCCTTGTGGAAGTCAATGAAAACCATATAGAGTGGTTGGTTGTATTCATGAGACTTTTCCATCACTTGTCTCACTGTTTGTATGAGATTTAGAGTGCGTGCTCTGCAGCCTGCCTGTGCGGTTTTTGAATTCATCGAGTTTGGCTGTTATTTTGTTTGTTATTATTTGAGATCGGTCTATAATTCTCCATTAGCATTTTGTCACCTTTTCTAAAGATTATAATAATGTTAGCAATATTCCAGTCGCTTGGTACTTTTCCTTGGTCGATGCGAGTATTGAAAAATATCGCCAGGTAAGGGATTAACTTGTTTCCTATAAATTTTATCTCTTCGTTAATTATTTCGTCGGTTGTAGTTTTCCTTTGTGTGATGCTTAGTGGGAGATGTTCTAAAATTTCTTGAGTGATCTCTTAGATAATGGATAGTAGTAACGGACGAATATAAATTCCCATAACACAGTATGTCTGTTCTGGTTTGGTAAATATTTCCTGCTTCGTCGGTCAGGCTTATAATTTTCTTTTTTTCTATAGACAACCTTTTTTTAAATACCTTGGGTCCCTTGTTTTTTTCTATGGTTTGTTGTATTATTTGTCTTATTTCTTTGTTTATGGATTTCAATTCTTATCTTATTAGATGTTCCTTGTGTTTATTTTGACTCTCTATTAGATCTTTGGTTTCCTTCTTCGGCTTACTTTATTGACGTATTCTTTGTTTTTTCCTACTTTTGATTTTCTTAAAGGCGTTTTGTATACTGTGCTAATATGACAATATTGTACGCTTAGGGACGTATTGTCTTGAATGTCTTTTTTAGAGATCTGGGCTTCTAGTGGTTTTTTATAAGGAACTTAGTTTCTGTATACTACCTCATCGTCGGCAGCTAATTGTTTGCTTTTAATTAATTATTTCCTTTCAGCTTTTATCTTAACTTTCACTTGGATTTGTACAAAACGGTGGACGTACTTACGTTTTTATCAGTTATTATAGTGTATTTCGTTCTTAGTTAGGCCGTCTGGACTGCGTCAAGTCTATTTTATGTGCTCTTTCTTGTCGTCGATTAAGATTGTGTAGAAAGCTTTATAGCTGTTTAAATTCTGTTTTAACTGTATCGTAGAACTGTTCTACTTCTATGTTATTGTGATCAAAGGCAGAGGCGTAGATCTGGAATTATTTTATTCTGACTATAGCGTGCATGACTCTCGATGATACTCTAACGGTGGTTTTGAGGTATCTTGCCAATTTTTGGTCATTTTGCTAACTCCGTTATTCGAGCTGTCCTCTACCTTGTAGTAGAGTAGTATTCCTTGACTAGTTTTGATCAATTTTTCACCTCTTTGCTTCTCCCTATTATATATTATTTGATGTTTTTTGTCTCTTCTTTGACGCTTCTGGCTTCATATATACAAACACTTCAGAAGCACTTCAGAATAGATTTTGTCTTATACACTGACAGTTAATACACGTTGATGAGGCATAACCATATTGGATGACCTTGTACGTTTAGAAGACCACTTTTTTATTGCTTTGGTTATCGTGGGACTGCTCTACATAAAAACTTTCTCGTTCAATTGGCACGATCCTTTAGTTGTCGGTATTTTTCAGCTGTACACGTTTGTTCACATCTGCAAGATATTGTCCTTTCCGCATAATGTTCATTAATGGTGCTTCTCTGCTAACAAGCGTGCAGCAATTGATATTATTTTTTTGTCAGTTGTCTTTTTAAAACTTATGGATTTTGCTGAATGAGTGTAACGTGTTGGTTTTGACGGTTTCACAGTCTTGATATGTAAAGAGGAACATGGAAAATTATAATATCAAATTGGCACTTTTCACTTTTAAAAAGTGATCGCATCAAGTTACTTAAATTGATAGCAACTTGGATAAATTTATCTAATAATTATTTGTCACTTTGTAGATAATAAGCTGATGCTGTAACCATTGAGTGATTTTCATTTTGTCCGGGTAATGATTTCTAACATCCTTATAACAATAACCTTTTACTTTAGCTTTTAAAAAACTGCTGAGAAACCATAACATTCCACATTCAATTTGGACACTCGAGAAAATTTTAATGTTTGTGTTACACTGACACTAACGTGAAGATGATCATGAAGAATATGATCCACTGAGTTTTGCTCTAATTCCTTTTGCCTTCTTTCTGAACTTCTCCAGCAGCCACGCTTTTGGATGCCTCGCGCTTTTGATTGTTATATTTACACCGTCTCTTTTTTTAAATAAATAGAACTGTTTCATTCATCAAACGATTAAACAAAGAAACATCAAAAGTGATTATCTGGGAGTAGATCCAGAAATAATTGAATATACTAGGACTAAACGAGCACTGTATTTATCATTTCGATTATTGTCTTTAATATTGTTTACACATACTTAATCTTCCTCTTTTTCTTAATGATTATCATATTGATGCTATTTTGGTGATTTTTTATATGGTATACATACAAGTTGTCTATATCATTTTAACTAATTTTCTTTGTTGTTTCTTCAACTATACCATCTTCTGTCTTCACTTGTCTTTTTATTTCAACGTCATTGATGCTTCTAATTAAATTAAATGCTTTGCTTCTTTTATTTTTTACACTTAACAAATGACTGGAAAGTAAATGTAATACTTTATTGTTTTTTTTATATTATTTATCATTATTGCTATTCCAATATTTTTTGCTGATCTAATTTATTTTTATTCTTATGTGGTTACACGGTTCCGTGACCACGAATATATGTTTTTCTGTACGATGTTGCTTTTAAGTTGATTGTTCCGTTACTTTTTGTTGTGGTGGATTACTTTGTTTTGGCTTAAATACCAAAGGCAGCATTTTATTTTTTTTCATTTTATTTATCAAATGTATGCACAACGCTGTGTAAACACACTTTTGTTTTTATTGAAAATAACTTCGATATTGAAAATGAGGAGAGGGGCGTTAGGAAACGCATCTTATAACGTCCCAGTAGCAACTTATATACGATAATGTCTGCTTGGAGTGTTTTAAAAGTACCCTTTGCGAAATTAAATTTTAAATTTAGTTGAATAAGGGGATTAACCATGTTATGCATATTTATGCCTTGTGCAGAACAGATCCGCGAGAGATACGGCGCATTAAAAATTTCACCCTTCCCGGCGGCGAGCGGCGCCGCGCGCAACCGCCACGCGGCCGCGACCCGATTAGGTGCGCGCGGAGGCCGTGGAAGAAATGATACAAAACAACACAAAGAAAATACCTCTCAATATCCTAACCAGGAGCCTTTTTGTGAATTATAGACAATTTAGTGACAATTTACAAGCAGCCAACTGCCTATATCTGTCTGCAGGCTGCGATTCGGGCTGCTTTATGGACCCGCTCATTTCAAATGTCCATCACGACTATTTCGTTCCTCATTAAAGGCTTTGTAAATCGTTGTTTCCGTCTCCGTCCGCGGCACGGGAGGGGCGCGCGCGCTCGCTCCCACCGCGGCGCTCTCGGAGTTTCGCCTCCTTTTTCCCGATATCTCTTCAAGCGAGCCTTAATCGCGTCAGCGGGCGAAGGCGGCCGCGCCGTACGCCCGGGGGCCGCCAGCTGCGGCTGGAAGGAGACGGACTGGGAGCGCGCCGTCGGCGGCGGCGGCGGGCGGCCGGCTTTATATATCTGCAGATGCGTCGAAATTGCCATCGGCAAATGGCCCGTTACTAATGATTTAAAAAAGAACAAAACACATCCCCGCACTGAATAAACCAAGGCTCGGCGAACAAAAGGAAAGAAAACTCGAGAAAATTAAAGTACACAGCGAAACGATAACAGACACTCGCGGAGACGAAAGTCATTTGGCAAAGCTGGGAGACAACATTACATCTTATCTTTTCGCTAAATAAAAGTAAAGTTTAGATAAATACAGAGATAAGGGAAAGGCCAGATCACTTCAAGTGTCTTAGAATTGATTAGAATGGCGCTCCAAATAGAGGGGTTAAGCTGCTTTAGTGCTTACACTTTTATTAAACAGGGGCGCGCCGTGCAACTCACATATCCCTATCGAACCCTTCCTCGGGCATCACGTATGGTGATGTTCTTCATTCAATCGGACAACAAAATTAGTTTCAACAAACAATGATTCTCTTTGATGTTCCTCAATTTAGTTAAAACGTCCATTTTATATAGCATGCCTATAAATGATCAGAAGGACAAAATAAAACGATTAACTGTTTTTGCATAATATTTTCGGGGTTTATCAAATGGTTTTTGCTAAGAATATGTAAAATGGCCACCCTCAGCCTCTACAGAAGTTTTAAGACGTCCAGGCCACTCATTGATATTAGCATACACTAAAAATGTATTGATTGTAACCGTCAGGGCTCGCTTCAAATAATCAAAATTAGGGTGTCTTTTTGCGCAAATTACATTTCCAGAAACTACTCATAATTTACAATCTAATATACTGAGATCTGGGCTACCAGAAGGCCAATCCTCTACCGTTAGGAAATGAGGCACATTATTGCTCAGCTAAATTTGACTTAACCGTACTTTGTGGGTTTTTGCGGTGTCTTGCTGAAAGGTTCTTCTCGAAAAAGCGTGTGATTTAGATTTCAAATATTCTGCTGATGCACAGCGGCCGAAGATTTGACTTTCTTTTCACAAAAATGAATATTAATTACTCTATCGTAACACACTCCCAATGAAACCATTACAATTACTAGTCTCTCCGAACCCTTGGCACCAGCTAAAATACTTCTTTAAACGGCTTAGCATATACCTTGTCATTTTTTTGTTAAAAGATTTCTCCATGGTAAAAATTTTTCATTTATAAACAGAACCTCTTTGTGGCCATCATATGTATATTTAGTCAACAACCTCTTTGCTCTTTCTGTCCTCGCTCTCTTTAAAGCATCTGTTAGCAAATGTACCGTAAGTCTTTTGTAAGCAACTAGTCCTAGGCGTTGCTTCATAATACAAGACATCGAAATTTAGGAAATTTGCATCTCCCCAGACATAATTTTCTGCTTACAAAGAGGATTTTATTTAATTCGGGCACTTACGGTTTGGACTGCTTTAACAGCCCGAACTGAACGTAATCTTTTAGGTCTTGGACGATCATAGACCCTTCCAGTCTCATTAAACAATTTTATAGGCCGAAAGGATGCAGGGGTTTAAAGATTACTCTTTTTTCAGTTCCACACTTATGTAACGTTATTATAGCAATATGTTCTTTGTCATCCCACTCCACTGGTAAATAACCAAATTTAACAAGAAACGCACTACAATTTACAACTTTAAGACTTGATAGTTGAAACCGTATGTTAAAGTCAGATATCTTATATTGTTTAAAGTAAGGGTAGATTTTATTTTGTAACAGTATTTATTGAAATACTAGGTGGAAACTTATTCAAAATTTTGGATCTTATTATAAGTAACCTTACAATTTTTTTTTAGGTAAATACGATGAAGTTATCAATAAAATATTCATTGTAGTTTTCAATATTCTTAATTTTCATATTGGAAAATTAAACAAGCAGTGTCTACATAGAACTTTTTACCTTCATAACGCTAAGTTATGTATTTAATATTTGTGTGCCTACTAAAATAAGTTATTTCAAAAATCAAAGCGTATAGAGTTAAAAGTAAGAGCGTTGTCCAATGTTTTGTAGTGAGACTCACATCGAACTTGGGGTATAAGAAGGAACCAGGCAATCTGAAACTAGCAGGAGATGTTAAGCTATAGTTTAATCATAACCCCAACGACGGCATTTAAAAATTATTCAAGAAGCTGCATTTACTTCCATTTTTTAAAATTTGTTCTCACCAGTTCAGAAAAGTGCAGAATTTCAAACATAAACGCTCAAACCTGCCGCTCTAACTCTTCTCCTATAAGCTATGAAATTGGTTAAGCAGAAATTTTTATTGTGCTTTGATAAAATGTGAGAGTCATATAAATGCCAGGAGGAATAATCTGTTTGACAAGGAATTTGCATGCGTAATCATAAAATTGTCTGTCTTTACAAATTGGAAGTGCGAATTAAATTCCACAAAAGGTCTGAATTTGGTCCTAGACCGATACTACAGAGAAATAAGTAAATCTTTAAACACAATATCTTAAGTTGGGCTTTAAAGGGACGAGAGAATTACAATGAAGCACTATGCTGTGCTTAATGGAGGAGTTAGCTTTAAATTACCCCGTTTTATTATAGAAAATTTATGTTGTTACATAAATTTCCCCATATTCTAGATATTGCATTTTTAAATTATTATAATTACTCTATTTATACTTTGATTCAAAACTAGCGGCATCACAGCGTTTTCTGATAGAATACAAGTTTGTCTGATTAATTAATAGTTTATTAAAATTTTTATGTATGTAAGTTTAGATTAGGCTTTAATTAACTAAATCTAAAGGCTAAGTCGATTGTGTAGTGTGTTTTTAAACGACGGTTATGGTTACTATTATCTAGTAAGTTTAGCGCTAAAAGATTAGTATGGAATTTTAATGTATTTAGATATCTTTCATCGACTTTTACTGTTATCTTTCTCAGAATTCAAATTAAGGTCACTGTTAATATTTGCATATTTAACAGTACGATGCACAGCTAAAAATTCGCAGCATTTTAGGTTAAAATCTTCCTAATATTAGTTAAGAGTATGAGGCTTTTTCCCGCAACTGAACCTTATACATCCGTACGTTTGCATATTACTTTATAGTTTAGCAATTTGTTGTTTAAGGAATGTTGAGGATTTCTGGTGAAAAGCCAATAGTGCTTGCTAAGCTTCCAATTTAGTTGTTTGCGTTCTTTCAAACTTGATTTTGCCAGTTAAGAATTCTTTGGTTAGTGCTTCTTCGTAAACAGGCATTAATCCTTTAAGCAATATTTTTTAAGAGCTTTGAGAAATTCGCTAAAAGACTTACAGGTCTGTATAAACTAGCTTCATTGACTGTATTATTTTCACCGGAACATAATCTGCTCTACAAAACTGCAAAAATGTAACTATGCGTGTTTGTTTATATCCTCGATTTAGGTCACGGTTGACCTGTAATAGGTCAAAATCTAAATTATCATGAAACAATTAGACAGTATGGGCCACCTATCGGTGTTTCATAAACGACATGGCCAATTCTTGCCGTTAGTAGGCGCATGTGACAACTTGGATTTATATGAAACCGAATACATATGAACGAATGTCATCATGCTTAGATATGGCTGATAAAACAATTATTGGCTGATTTTTTCTTCACTTACTAACGCAACTCTGAACAAAATATTTAGCTTTGGACGGGCTTTTTTACTAGTTCTTAGTATTGCAGCGAAAATTTACAGGGTCGCCTTGTACAGTTTCTTTTATTATCCTGCTGTTAAACCGTACACAAACGCTTTTTTGGTATGTAGGTTATTAATTACAGCTTTAACTTTATTAATAGCGAATAGTTAGTTGTATTAGTGGTGACAGCTGTGGTGGTGCAGTAAGGTAATGATCAATTTTTTTATAATTTGCATTACATTCACTTGGCAGTAGCTAAATTTTTTTTTTCAATGTAATGGACAGAAACTTTATTATTATTGGTTATGATTTTGTGGGTTACTTAAGTTGTTTTACCGCTTCTACTATCTGCTTTCAGTTGATGTTAAATAATCTAAATTCTGGGTATAAATGCTTAAAAAAATAATTATAACTTCTAAGTTATACAAACTTTTTTTAAATGAAGCTCAAAATATTTGTACATACGGAAGATCAACAAGTTATCTTTAAAAGAACAAAATATTTAATAATATAAAGAACTCTTTATAGACTGTGATTGGGATACTAAAAACAACAGTCGCAGCTTAGTTTCAGCTTCAATTGCACTTTGCATTGGCTGCGCCACAATTTTTGCAGTTTATATTTCAAAGATAAAACCATATTTAATTAATAGTCCAAAAGTGTGGGTGATAAATTAAAAACATTCATTCTGCAACTATTGGATCGTTCAGGTTTTTTGAATTAATACCACTTTTTGCAAATTTTTATTCTTACTATTAAAGAGGGCATTACTATGATCGAACTTAGAATTTTTTAGCTGACGATTTGATTTCTTTTGTATAAATGAAACGCAATGATGCCTAAGCCTATCTTTATTACAATTTTATTAAAACAAAATTATCAAATCAATATAATTTTCTCAATAGCCACCGCTACGCCCCGTTCATGCGCAACACTATCTATGGGTAAACAACGGTTCTGTTTAGACTTTATGAAAGCTGTTGCAGTAGCAGATTTCCCATCTTTAGTGAACAAATAGCTTTTACACCAAGATCACTTTTCAGTGAACTTCTGGATCATTTGACACGAGCCTGGCACTGTTAGTTTTTGTTTTAGTCCACACTAAATTGCAAGAGTGTATGACATAACGATAATATTCTATAATATTTGAATTTCAGAGTTTTGAAATACTTGTTCTTTGATTTTACTATCGCCACATATAATAACTAAACACGAAGGCAGCTTATTCATTTATTAATTATTAGAATTGCTGTGTATACATTGACTTATTATAATAATGATGAGGCTCTAACGCCTTTTGTAGGAGCATTAGCCTGCAAACTAAGAGGTTAAGATTCTCACTCTCACATCTCTAATACGGGCCATTATAATACGTCTAATACGTCTGCACTATAATGCATTTTACATGTATGCTATTACTTTGATATAACTGTGATATAATTTATTTCATAGATAAAAGAGCATTAGGTAAATACAACGTCAGTATTAAGATATACGTCCTTTTATTCAGATAACATTCTCCTATATATTCTCCTATATAAGTTCTAAGTGCTAAACATATTGTATGTTGAACTCTGTTTTTACACATTTCTGCAGCAGAAAAGAGCCTACAGAGAGGCCTACAGGAAATAAAACATTAATATACATTTTAAATTTATTTGTGCCTATTTTACTTTAAGATGACCATGCCATGTTAAGCGTTGATCTTCTGTTTATTGTAATTTGTGGGCACACGGGGGTATTTGTTGAGAAAGCCATTTGGGCAGATTTATATTTATTTGTTTTAATAATTCTATTTATTTACAAGTTTAAGTGTGCCTTAAGGTACCTGAAAATTATTACAGTATTCTTGTAAATAAAGAGTATTACAACGTTATTGGTGAATGTAACAATTTTCTGTTATTTGTATTAGGGATGCCAGTGATAAAAATGAGATATATAAAGCCCTCTGGCCCATTAGCTCTTAATATAGACAGTTCATTACAGTGGGTTATCAGTTAATTTGTCCAAAAACGTTGTTCGCTCCCCGAATTGTTCGTTAATTATCAATTTACTATAGATTTTTGGGGAAATTTGATTAATTTGTCTGGAAATAAAAAATAAAAGCTATATAATTGCGTACGACGTTTATTTATATGCAATAATAATAGTAATAATAATACACAGCCTTGCATTTTCATCAGTTTTATTTATTTTTTGGGGTTTTTTTTGGTTTGTGAGGTGTTAAAGAATCTATCCATTGTCTATTGCTTTTTCTCTTTTTTTAATAGCATAATCGTAGAGATCTCCAAGCTTATTATTGACCTCAGCCTGGTGTGGGTCCCATGCTAAAAGCTTTTTGACATCCTCTCACTGCTTCAAAATATCTTTAATAGCAGATGTTGGCGTGGTTTCTTTTTTTAGAAAACATATCTTTAAGTTTCTTGGTGTATTTTATTCTTTTTATGTTACATTATGAGCTCTTTAATGTCATTTTCATTTATCTCCAATTCCAGATCTCTAGCAGTTGTTATAATTTCATCCATAATTTTAGAGACATCATTCAACTATCGTTTCTGATCACGTGTATTGAATGAGCCAGGCAGCTGCAAGAATATCAATATTTTTTCCAAAACGTTTTTAATGTCTTCGTTATCAAAGTAACGACGAAACAGCGTGCCATAATATTGGAGGCAGAAACTGAACTATCAATGAGGGAAAGTCTTTCAGCAAATGATTTTTAAGATCAACAGCAACAGTGCTTTAGATGGCAATTTATTGGTTTGAATATAAACTTTGACGCTTGGAGCATAAACGTTAAACAGCCATTCTTTGAAAGAACCTGCGTGACTCATGCCTTTACATTCGATCTCCGTATCGCTGAGTCTTATTTAATTATTAAATTGTTTTGAATGCTCTAGGGTTCTCAGAGTAATAGACAAGAAGCGGCTTAAGCTTCATATCATCACTAGCGTTAACTTCGAAAAATAAGGTCAATCGGTCTTTCACGAGTTTATGTTTAGGAATGTTTTCTCATTTTTCGTTTAACCACAATTGAAAATTGTTGGGAACAATATCCTCCTTTATTAATGAATTCTTGTGATTTAATTTAGCTTTTTCTTTATCTGTACTACCAGACTCACATGTTTAATATCAGATCTTCTTTTAAGCTACAAATTGTCCAGTGATAGCCTTCAATTTTAATTCCTTTCGTGGTGAACGTGGAGTTTTCTTTAGTTTTTCATAAATTTCTCTAGCTATTTCTTGAATGACAGACACACTGGTTACGTCGTTTTTTATTTCTTTTTCTTCATTCAAACTAAAAGCAGCCTTTCCGTTTTTTTATGGATGACCCATTTTTGTTTCTTAGATATTCTTTTAGCTGCTTAAGTCTCTTAGATTATATCATTCTTAGCTAAAATTGTTCAAGTCTTATTGCCTAGCAACTTCAGACATATTCTGCCCACCCTATACCCTGGCTGTTACCCCTTGCTTGGTTTTGTTTGGTGAGCACAGTTCTTCACGCTCCACTGTTTTTAGGAGCTATAATATTATCAGATCTTTTAACTCAAAAAAATACTTATAATATCGTTATTGCGTTCTTTAAACGACGTGGGAATATTATATATTATCAGGTAAAAACTTTTATTGGCCCAGTGCTTTTCGGCAAATGAAATAATGTATTCAATAGAATAATGCCTCGGTTAGTCCGGGCATAACAAATTCGAACCGGCACTCTTTTGTGGCTCATTTGTTATCCGTGCCGTTTCGCAAGTGGGCCCATAATGTATGTATGGCTTCCGGAAAATGGCTGAAAATAAGTCAAAAGCAAGATGCAAGATAGGAAAAACTAAAATGAAAATGTCTGGAAGTTTCCCAGGGGCACCTTTCCGTTGGCGAACGACAATGCGTCTTAGGAACGACTTTCCGGCCGTTGTAACTCTATGAATACATTTTCTTTGTTCACTCCCCGGTGTAGAGTAGGTCGACTGCTTTACATGCATTGAATTTCCCTACATCAGTTTAACATTTAAAAGGCTCCTTATTCCGCTCTTCATATTACTTTGCAGGCCTATTAATGCCGGGCCCGTCCCGCCGCCGCCGGTTCGGGGGGCCGCGTTTTCGGTATTAATTAAAATTGTATTTTTAATGCACCTGACGCGTACCTGCCCGATCCGTCCTCTATCCTTCTATCTCGGGTGCCATTAAACGAAACCGGCTTCGCAAGTTCTTAAGGCCCCCCCTTGAGCAGCTCGGGGCCGCGACCCACCCACCTATCACTCCACGCAGCTTCATCCGAGGCGGCCATTCCGAGCTTCCCCTCGGTGGTGAGGACCTCAGACTGTGCAGAGCAGCGAGCGGCCCACGCTGGAGCCGTCACAGTCTGCCCTCCAACACAGTTATACGCTACTGAAATCAATAAAAGCATTTTATACCTTCTTGTTTTTTCCATAACGTAATTCATTTCATCCCTTTCATCGCCGCACTTTAACAACTGCCGAATAAAAAGAAAATGGGTATTTGTTATGTTGAAGAAAACCCGTAAAGTGCGCGAAATGATGTGCTCATGCGCTGCCTTATAAAAAGATTATGCCTCGAACGGCCACCGCAAAAATCTGAATGCTCCTTTTATGGGTCGTAAAAAATTAAAAAGGCATGAAAGCCACTTTTAGAGACACTCAAGTCAAATGTTATGGCTGTCACAATTAGTAGAGTTATATTAGTCTCGTTTTACAATATAATATACATGGCGAGGCGGGACGTTTAATTCGCTTGACAGCCCACAAAAATGTCTATTACAACTAATTTTATGCGAGATTGGCCGGAATGGCTTTGTAGAATTTTTATTGTCCCAAATGCTTAGGTTTGTTTTTAATTTTCGCAGCTAACCGTTTATAAGACCGAACGAATCTACATCTCAAATAGGAAAATTAACCTCTAGATAAAGGCACTAATATGCTCATTTTTTATATATAATGTGTGATGCGCAATGATAAAGCCATTTCTTTAGTTTAATTTCTTCATAAACCGACGTCGGCACTATCAACACTATTATCTTTTATTGCAACATAAATAGAGGCTAGACAAACTACATATTAGGCAGATTATAATATGTAAATAAAGGAATATTTTAGCTCGTCTCAAAAACTATGATTGATCAATGGTTAACGGTGTCTGCTATCGTTCCAGAAGATTTTTGATCAAATTTGTCTATGTATCTATTTATAATCTAAACTCCACTTGAAATCATAAATAGTAATTTTGTAGATCTATTGTAGTAATCTGAAAAATACCTATTAATTTCTTTTATTAGACGATTAATTATGCAACAGAGATTATGGTTACACAATTATTCGTATACAAGGTTCAGCTACAAAAAATGCATTTTTAAGGTCTATTAAAACATTCTTATTGTAGTTTCATTACCGCGTTTCTGGTCATTGCTGGTTTCTAAAAATTGTTTATTCATACTTCATAAATTTGAAATAGGCAACTTTACGATACGTTAATTAATGTTTAACCAAAAAGCGTATAAACGCCTGAGTTCTTCATAATAATATTTTATATCATATTTACTTTTTTCAAAATCAACTATAAAAAAGAATTTAGCAATAATTTATGTGCAGTATAACTTAATTAAATGGTTACAGTCTTTTTTATTTACAGAAAATAAATCTATTTCAGTGATAGCAATCCTGCTCATGCAAGCTTGTGGTTTCTTCTACCTTCCAGTCCAGCGGAACCATGACATAACCTTAACTCTACCTAAACTCACATTTTATTTTTACTATATACTGTCCAACTCACCACCTTGTCTGGTCAGCGTAGTGTTTTAAAGTCGGTACTCCTTTAAACATCAGTGTCAAATCTTGCAATTTGCCCTTAGTCCCCAGAAAGTTTTTTACTAAGGTAGCGGTAAAATTAATAGAATAGCAGAGGGTATGAAGATTATTTGAGTCAATGAAAGCTTTTAAAATGTAACAAGCATTATAACGTATACTACTAGATTTAAAGACAAATTAGAAATCTTGGAAAGAGAGCGATTTAAATAAGATATCGGATTGAATGAAAAGAATAGGGTTGACGAAACATATTACATTTGCAAAGGGTAGCATGCTGCATAATAATGATAAAATAGATTTAAAACGCGGAGCTGTAAGTTCCTAATACATAAAAGATTGTAGAAACATGTAGTGGTAATACAGAGATATCTAAGTAAAAATAGTAGTATATTTATTTATTAGTACGATCTTACGACGAAGAAGTGGTGACGTTATTAAACTTAGCAAAAAACATTATTCCCAACTTTGATATTATTAACCAGTTTAGTGTTGGAGCGTCTATCAGCTAGTTAGACGAACGGTACATACCAACAAAAAATTAGAACGAGCCCAGAAAGCCCACAAATTAAGGCTTATTAAAATCAGAGAACATTCAGACGAATCTAACCTAGATTTAGAAAATAATGTAAGTAGTATAGCCCAAGAAAATATAAATATTACAAATAAAAATATTTTTGAAATACTTACTGGAGAATCGACAAAACACAATAGTAAAAATAATTAAGTTGGACCGGCAAATGGTAAAGGAGAAATATTAAAAATAGTTGAAGAAAGTAGGGGAAGAAATAAAACGAAGAAAATTGCTTAACATAAATTCAAAAGAAATTTTCCTGGCAGACGTCGACGAAATATAAAGCATTACCGCAGATAAAAAATGGAAAAGCAGTGGGTGAAGACGAAGTGTGGGTAGAAATTTTAAAAAATTGAGGCAATTCGTTGACTAGGGGGTTAAGCAAACTCTAAAATGAGTGCATACAATAAAAAAATATCCCTGTAGATTGTGACAAATGCCCTCATAATTTTAATTTGCAAAAAGGAAATTACGAAGAACTTGAACAACTACAGACGCATCAGTCTTCTCTCGCAAATGTATAAGATCTTCTCAGAAGTGCAGTAGAATAGGCTGCGTCCAGAAAAAGTTATAGCATCATACAGCACTTACAGTTTGACAGGATTCTATAGAGAAATCAACAAAATATCAAATACTTGTTCATCAACATTACCGAAAAAGTGCGGCAAGGGGATACGGTGTCGGTAAAACGAAAGACTACATTACTTGAGGTTCGTCGATGACATTGTAATTTGTGCAAAATCAAAACCTAAATCAATAAGCCTAATAACCAACATAGAAGAAACAACGAAGAGAGTAGGTTCAGAATTGAAATGATCAAAAGAACAAGTATGCCAGAGTGGTCCAAGTGGTTGAGGCGCGAACTGCGATGTGGACGGACCCGGGTTCCATTCCTGGAGCTCTTTGATGCCTGGCGGGTGGTCTACTCAGTCACTAAAAATAATTGACTACATGCATTCACTCGAACATGTGGTAATAAATAGCGATCGTCTAAAGCGTCGTGGTGTTGCATCGAGAAATGGTACGCGACGACCGGACACAGTGGGCCGAACAAGTGAAAGTCTAAACCTTCTCAGTTTGCAGGCCGTGCTCGCACACGGGCCGTTAGAACCTTACCATCATTAAAAGAACAAGTATAGGGCAAATTAAACAGATATAGAACAACAAATTAAAATCAAAAATCAGCAAATTGAAAAAGTGAACAAATATAAATATTTAAGGCCAAATAACTACGGTAGCTAGAACAAAGCAGGAGTTAGAGATAAACGAACGAATATACAAAAAGTTAAAAGACCTTATGGAGATGGATATATCTCTTTTCTGAAAGGTCAAATGTACTATCAGTGTTCCAGTTCCAATAACATTATATGGAGCTGAAACGGGTATTTACGAAATCTATTATACGTAAATTTTAAATAAATCAAAGGGCCATAGAAAGGAAAATATTTGTAAAAAAAATGAAGAACAAACGAATGACTCAGACCAAGAATGAAAATTGAAGATATTGTGAAGAGAGACCAAAATATAGAAAACTGGTTCAGCTAGCTATCAAATGGTTAACCTGGACAAACATAGAGACCATATGCTTTTAAACGTTACTGCAACTGAGCAAAGTTTATTGTAAAAAAAAGGAAAAGTCCGAATACCAATGTTTATATAAGAAGTTGTTGTTGAGCGTTCAAAATTTTTGAAAGGAACTGGGCTGCTAAACGATTAAATTTGGCGTAATCAACACTTTATGATATTACAGTTAAGGATTCAGTATTAAAACACCAGAAACAGGCTGACAAACTGGTTATCGAAAAATTTACAAAACCTCTCTTCATAAAGTTCTTGTCGATCACGAAACCTGTGTGAAAGAAATATTTGCTCTGGGTGTGATCAGTAGCAATGGTGAAACTTCGAACCCTTTCCATCACGGATCATAGCACAGATGAATGCGTAAAACGTCTATTGATTTATTTTATCTAGAATATTATTAAAAATAATGGCCTGATTTGGCAATAATAACAAGAAATGTTGCATAGTTTTTGAAGAATTAAAAAAATATTTTTGTTCGGAAAAGAAAAGACGCTTCAAGCGTTTCTCAAGTATGTGGAATCGTAAAGCAAAATACATAAAAACAAAGGCTCACTAAACAATTTTAAAAGTATTAAGAAAATATGCAAGAGAATTATATAATACATAGCTGTAGAGTCAGATATGAGCAGTGCTTGGAAGAATCTTCGTGCAAAAGGTTTCCAATAAATTGATGATATTTGGAATCAACAACTATAATACAATTATTGTTCTTTTATAATATGAAATTGTTCTTTAATTTGTTCTATGGCTATAAGTAAATATTAACTTTTAGAAATGTACGTTCATTACCTGAACTACTTTTATATAATGCACAAGTTTTACCAGTTTTTTTTTAATGGTTTAATAGATAAACATAACAAGAGAAATAAACTTTTAAAAAACGTGAGCATTATTTTATTTGTAGTGGAATAAATTCGTGATTATATGAAAAAATTGTTTGGCCAATTTTTGGGTACTATCTGCATGCGTTTTTAACTTCTTCTTCCGTGGCAGGCTTCTTGCCAGAAGCGTCGTGACCCAAGAAGGCATTTTTATACAGTCGTATTGTTTAATCTGGCAACACATTTGCAGTTAATTCTGAAGATTTTTTAAAACTTCAACGTTACCTTTTCAGTTTTACAGTAGCAAATAATTTTTATGGCATTTGAAGAGTTTTAAATTAATTTTAATTAATAAGTTTTCTATATTTCTAGATTTTTTTTTGTATTGGTAGGTTTTATCTTTGGTCGATATTATTTATGAACATAATTGAGTGTTCTGCCATATTATTGTTATTATCATATATAGGAAATTATTATCAATTCAATAGAAATGTACACTTATGTATATAATAATAAACAGATTAATGATTTAAATACTAAAGAAGGGTTTTTAAATACGATATACTGACAGTTTCCTTTGTTGATGCCTACTCTAAATAGTACTCTGCAATATTTGACATAATATGATCTAATTACCATGTTTTTTTCTTGTTTTCTGGTTTAAATAAGTACACAAAGATTTTATATTTGTATCATAAACAAAAGGCGGTATGTTATAAATTCGTTTTTTAGGATCAGCAGTGTAGATTAATATATTACAACTTTTTAGATCAAAATTGGACGCTCTTTATTACTTGAGGTAGTTTACACATAATTAATATGCAAAGATAGATAATAACATGTCTGTAAGAGCTCTGGTGTGTTTTGGCAGTTTTAATAGTTAATTATTTTAGTGTGTTACTGAAGCTACTGCTATTTATTCTATTCTAGTGGGTACATTACAGTACAAAATTCAAATATAGTGTTAAATATATACCCAACTTTTAAACATTTTGGGACTTTTTGCTTTTTATTACTTTATTATAATAAGGATGAGGCTTTCCATCATGGAGCATGGTCTGTGCACATCTTTGATATGGGGCGGTGTCGCAAGCACCGCACCTTTGACGACCCCATTATTACCCCTTATTCGAAAAGTACCTGCGTTCATTTCGAATAGTTTTAGCTAGTCGATGGGCCACCCGCCAAGCATCTGTAACACAATAGAATCTGGACCCGTCCGCACCGCAGTTGAGCGCCTCAATTTCTCAGCCCCAAGTTGGAATTGCTTTTATTACATTTTAATGTTAGTTTGACCGCGTAATTCTTATTCCGAATAGATTTCACGCTGCTCAAAAATTTTAAATTATTTTGCACCTTTTTGTTTTATTCTTTGGGATCACTTTTTTGCTATTTTTATGATGAGGTTGCGTTGATAATGATATTTGAAAAGAATGACCAGATTCGGATTCTGCATATATGCAGACCAAAGGATTTCTCGACTAGGGTAAATTCAAAACCGGATGAATTATTTGATAGTCTAAAAAGTTAAAGGTATATCTCAAAATATACGATTATAATAATTATGTTTTTAAAACTACAAAGAAAATGTAACGGTAAATAGATAATTCTTTACTCTGACGTTGTTGGCTCATAGAAGACGTACATCTGAAATTCCACAAAAGTTGGGTTCAATAAAACATCGTATCGGTTGAATCGATTTATCAGTAACAAAAAGAAACGTCGGTTAGATGTTTCGTAATATATTACTGCTCTGATAAGTGGTGATATTGAAGACTGAGCAAATAGAACTTTTTCAAAGTTATAATAACGATAACAATGTTTTGTAAACGGTTGGTTATTTCAAAACGCATGTGACTTCAAAGGTATTAAGTCCATTTCGAACAACATTACCTTCTTCGTTCTTCAATTTAAATATTTCTCATAAAAATCTTCTGTTGTTGCCACAATATTCTCTTTTTTATCCTTTTGCTCCGTTTATACAGTAATAAAATTTGAGTAATCTTAAGTTTTCAACTTTATTATTTAAAAATATTGCAAAGAAGCTTAAGAAATATGAAAAAATTTAACGAAATCTGCTGCAATATAAATGATGTTAAAATTATTCTGAAAAAAATAATAATGACAAAAAGAGCCAAAATTGTCAGACCTTACAACGTTAGTTTCCTCTTTAATTTTGTACATTTCTAAAATATATACTAGAATGCAATAAATAAGTAACCTTTGTCAAATAAACATAATTAGAGCCTTTAGATCTGATTAGAAAAAGCCAATTTGCATAGGAATTATGCCTATCCGAACTCACATTTTGAAAAAGCGTTAAGTTTTGATCTAAAATTTATTTTCTAATTTACGTAAATATTAGATCTTATATTATTTTTTAATATTTTTGTACTTTAAAATAATTAGAATCTACTGCTGAAGTGAGTTTTATTCAGTAATAAATATATTTGAAAGTTAAAACGAAAGAATTATTTAGATATAATACATATTAACGTAAAACATCTTTAACTGTCAATTACCTTAATTCCACCAAGTAAGCAACTGATCTAGGCAAACTGTACGTGAAAGAGTTTGTATTTGTGAAAAATGAATATTGCAGTTGAAATTTGGAAAAATAAAGGAAATAGTTGATAGTAATAAATGAATTTTTAATATTAGCAATTATGCGTAAGACAATTTTTTAAAAAGAAACATTTAAAAGCAAATTAGATTTTAAACTTTGATTATCGCTGACCCTTATATAAAAATAGATATCTAATATATTATGAAGACATGCAATTAAGTTTATAGAATATGAATAGAGAAACAGTACGAAAGATAATAAATGGTGATTTTCAAATGCGCAGTGTGCGTGAGTGTTAACTAAAGTGCTTTCAAATGATCAAAAATGGACTCGTATTCGACGTTCGCAAGAATGTTTATAGCCCTATTCGCATGATCTTGCTCTCGATGATTTCTTCTTATTTGAAGAAAAAAAACACACGAAGGATTGCCATTAGGGATTATGAGATTAGTGTAATGTGATTGCAACGCGTGCTTTATATGATTTTACCGAAAATGACTTTGGAAACTGCTTTCTGAAGAAGAAACGTAATAAATAAATGTGTTTTATAATTGTAATAATTATTTTATACAAATAAATTGTTAGTCCTTTGTATAATATATGCCAAGGCTCTAGGTCCCGTTTGGGAGCATAGTCTGCAAACTGAGAGGTTATATGTTTGCTTTCTCTGCCCGGTTGTCGTGGACCATCTCTAATGCGAGGATGTGGTAAGCACCGCGCCTTAGACGACCGCCATTATTACCTCTTGTTCGAAGTGAATGCAGGTACCCAATTATTTTTAGTGACTGAGTAGGCCACCCGCCAGGCATCAGAGAGCTTCGGGAATAGAACCCGGGTCCGTCCGCACTGCAGTTCGCGCCTCAACCACTGGACCACTTTGCTTTTACATAATATATGCTAGTGTTATTTGAAACGGAAAAACTGATTTTTTAAAATGGCAGGCATTCTTATTATGGAGAAGAAGCAATAGAATTTCGGTTTAAATAATAACAGAATATTAAATTTGGGTTTATAGTTCTCGTTTTCGTTTAAATGGATACTTTTGAAAGAACCTATTTTTTCTTAGGCACTTTTAACACCTCTATGGCCCTTTAAGACAACATTTCCAATTAGAAATAGATGAAACTATTTTGGGCACCTGGTCATTACTTGATTCTCTCTCTCTCTCTCTCTCTCTCTCATATATATATATATATATATATATATATATATATATATATATATATATATGTAACTCTATTAAAAAATATATATTAAAAACATTTCCTTAGCACGTGATGAAATATAAGAGCGTAGTGTATAAGTGCACCGTGAATAAATTAATACAATGAAATGCATCTTATAAATTGCAATTTATAAAGACTAACCAAAAAATTTGTACCCGTCTTCTAATTTTGTACTAAAGTAAATAAAGTAATACTAATAAATAAAACCTATAGGCGATCGAGCGATAATATTGTCATTTGAAAAAATTGAAAAAAGTAGGACTTATGATAATTAATTGAAACCATTACTTACCAAAAAGCACCCGGAAAGACAGCGTTCTAGGTCAGACGAAAATTTGAAGAAGGACTGAAGCAATGCCATATTTACTGAGGAGGCGTTTTTTGTGCTTGGTCTCTCTTAAAATTTTCTGGTGTGTACGTAAGGATAAATAACCAGGCGCTTTATTAAACATCCCGCTAAGCTACATGTCTGGGGTTGTTGTTGCAGTTGGTTCGAAAATGCAATATGCAATATTGAATAATAATGATACGTTTATGCAGTTCAATGTTTTTTTATTTATTTAAAGTACCAAATTAAATTGAAATGCTAGTGTTTTTAATTCCAGTCTAAAACAGCTTTTGCATATATTCCAAGTTAAAACCGAAATTTATTTCAATGGCTTACTTTTTTGAACATTATATTATTATTAGCTCTAATGCAACAACTAGATATTTAATTGAAATATTGAAAACAATTTTATTCATCTAGCGGTTATTATGTTATAATTCTATCCTTCCAGATCATTTCTTTTAGGTTGGATATGGATATATTTTGATACTATTGATTCGATTACAATGCTTTAAAAGACGGGGAAGTCTGCTAATTTGAAAGATTTAGTACAGTGGGACTCATTTAATCTTTACAAGTCACTTTTTAAAGCTCGTTATCTACAACACGAAATTAAAATATTTTACGTGACCTTTCTCATTCAGGCAAAAAAACTAAAACATCTGTAGTTATTTTAAATTCTGCTCATAATTTATAGGAACCTCACATAATTCTAGGACAACTTTGTGCTATTTTGCAATTTATATTTTGTGCTGTGAGTTAATTTGAATAAGTAATTTTTCTGTTCGGTGTTTGATTGGCATCACCTACTCAGATCTGTGTTCGATTGTATTTCAACTTTAAGATCATCCGTCGGGATGTTTACAGATTCTTTGTTATTTCCAATTTTAACAGTATTTCCGTGTACCGTAATTATTTTGTAATGTTATTGTTTAAATTTTTTTCTAACTAAGCTATTTTATCTTCAAACCTAACAATATTCAAGTGATACCTAATTCAAATTAAGACAATTTTATTCTCAAATTTATTTGTTTTTTCTTAGATTTTATTTTTAGGATTGCATTGTGTATCTAAGAGGTAATTATTTGTTTCAGATGCCAAGCCAAGTGTATACATGAAAATGGTAAAGTGTTAATTATGTTATTAGAAGTTTAGTGCATGAGTGTTGCTGCCGAGCAATTATATTCGTTGTAACACATTACAGCAAAGAAGTCTGACCAAGTACATGTTCGTCATTGTCTGTCTGGAATTTTTGAGCCAGATAATAAAGGTCGTTTATATAAAAGGCGGTAGCTTTGATGAACAAAGAGAAAATATCATAGTAGGGCATTCCAGACAAGTTTATTGACAAAGTTGGGCTTAACTAACTTCAATATTTTATTTTACATTATGTAGTTCGATATCTATTTAATTAACCCTTTTTATAGTCTTATTTTACCCTTACGCTCTATTTTCATTTTTTAAATTTATGTTAACAGTTTCTTAACAGGTTAGTTTAAAATGATGCTTTAAATGATCAGTCTTCTAAATAATGTTGTATTTTTGCATATTTCGTTATTATTTACTTTATCATAATTATATTTCACATTTACATTATCATATATTGTTTTTAGTTATTATGAAGTATCCACTTATCAGAATATTTATTTTTATTTTATTTTTATTCCAAGTTTTATTTATTCTGCATCAAGGACAGTGTTCTTATAATAGTTTTTCTTATAACTATATTCTTTTTTCCACTTATATATAATAAGCTAGTATCATAATCTACTTATTTTATAAGCAGTAGCAAAAATACCTGTTTGTTTCCTTTAGAATTAATTACTGAAACTTGTTTGATCAAATTAAGTTTAATGCGACCGCTGTTGGTTCTCTTTCAAATTCTTCTTTTGCAGAGTTAGCCGACTTGGAGAAGAAAACAAAGAACAAATCAGAGAATGCAAATATAATTTACAAATATGTCTTTAGTGAATATTATTTATTAGTTTTATTTCACTATAATTTTATACACGTGCAAATAAAAAATTATATACTAAAGACATTATTAAAATTATGTACTTTATAAATATTTATAAATCAGCCATTAACACAAATTAAAATTCAGTTTTTAAAAATATTTATGCAACAAAGTTGGACAAATTTATCTAGTTTTGATTTCACTATTATATTTTTTAGATATAGTGTTGAAAATTTTGGAAGAATAATTAATAGCAAACGTCAAATAATACTTCTAAACTTTAAAAGAATAATTAAAAGCAGACATGGAAGAATACGTAAAAACTCTGAGAGAGAGAGTATACAAAAGTGGGTGTACACTTTAAAGAAAATACAATTAAAGGAAAATGTGGAAGAATATTCTAGAGGCATATTAAAGATAATCGGGGAAAAAATTCCACGTTGGAAGACTTGAAGACAAACGCTTAACAATGGACAATGCTTGTCAATAGTAAAGAATTCCACTGGTTAACGACTGGTGGATGTCGCATCAATTATAACAAAAGTAGGAACTTGTCCACGTGCTCAATTAGAACCACCAAGGAAAGATGTCGCAATGGGACGAAATCAGCGCCCTAAACGTATTGGTGGAATCTTATTAGGCAGATTGCTTAAGAAAGGAAGATGGTCTTCGGAAGAGAGTCTTGTTAGTGTTGAAGAGCTCCATACCAGCTGGCTTATGGAGAATTAATGCCTCATGCCTTAATAATAAGAGTAGTTTTCGATATTAGTAACCCATTTCCAAAGAGTGATAATGTCAACATATATATGCTTTTGTTGCCATAGACTATTTTACGAAGGGTACTAAACTATATGTGATACTGAATCAAAGAACATTCAAAATCAAATATGGTGAACGTATCTGCTAATGAATCTTCGAAAGGTTGCATTCGTGCATTGATATTGCGCGGGGTCTTTGTTTAAATAAGGAACCAACATTTGTTTTTGCTAAGAGGTAGTCTGTAGCGGACAGAGTATTGTAGGACAAGGTGTATTACCTAGTGGCAGGGCGACATTCTTAACATATAATAAGTTGCTTCGATGTAAAAGACCTCATTTTGCCAAAAATACCACTGAGATACCAAAAATTAGCTAAAGCAAAGACATGGTGTGGTTTGGATTAGTTAAATGCATGAGACTTTGTTTTTAATCACATAATACCAATCTCGGAGGCACCGGTGAGATTTTTTATTAAACTTTTGTATGCTTTTGACAATGCCGTTTAGAGAACTTCTCGATGTTTCTCATTAACCGTCTTCTAATGATATTCTGTTTGTTTAATTTTTTCCGAAACTGAGATTCTTTGAATTTGCACTTTTCGGTAATTTACTCTACAACAGATAATTTTTGCGTTTTTTATAGCTTGTACTCGTGTTTCTAAATTTAAAGTAGCGAAAACTCTATATTTAATAAGAATGATACAAGATATAAGGAAGGAACATTGTACGTAGCCACTGATAAAAATATTCTGCAAAGTTGTATGTTGGAATTTCGTCATATTGACTTAAATCTCATGGGCGGTGTGGAATCTCATCCTTTCTAAAAACCTGGGTAATTGGTAATAATTCGAGGTAAATCATTAGCAACTGCAACAAGATTATTCTTCTATTTTGATAACAGGAGCTACTTTAGCTTTTAGAATCCTCAGCTCATCTTCTAGTTCCCAGGGTGTCAGTAATCGATTCTTGTTGGTTGTAGCCCATACACGTTTAAAAATTTTCAGTCTTCTTATCGCTGTTTTTTTTTCTAGAGGACGCCTCATTTTCAACAAATATTCGGCCATCTCTAAATCCAGAAACCTTTCTGAATCATCCGAATGTTTGAGTTTCTCACAAAATTTGATATAGATGCACTGTTCTACTAGTTCAGTAATTGTAAATGCAATGATCACACTACGTGTACTGGCACCTGCGTTTAACTTCCAATTGACCCGGTTGTTCTCATTCAAGCATGCGCAATACATACAACCCTTTGTTTAGAATATTTTTGTTATCACAGGAATGATCTAAACAAAAGTTCGTAAATTTAGTGATTTTGAAAGAAAAGTGGTCTTACCTCGAAGACCGTGGTTGGGTTGGAGAGCAGCCGTGTTAGAGAAAAATAAGTAATAATAATGAAATGATGACAAACTCCTTCTAAAAAATATTGCCCACCTGTGGTTGAGAGATTTTACTATATATTTTATGTTTATTGCTGTTTTTAATGTGTTATTTCTATAAAATTAAATTTTAAAAAATCAATTCGTAGAAAACTAAATATTCATGGGAAAGCAGATAAAATTAATATTTAATTAATAATGTTTTTTATGAAATACATTTAGCGAGAAATTAAGCCATAGCAAGAAAACAATTTAAATAATCAAATAAATTATTGCGGTCACCCTACGTACTCGGAAAAGTAAACGCATCCTTCAATGCTTCCTGAACTGAAAGAACTACGCAAACTTTCGCCTGTCAACCTCCGCCGAACAAACGCCCGAAATATATGATTGCAATATTCACGACCCCTGCCGCTGAACTCACGTCCAAGTTTAAATCGCAATTAGAGTTGCAACTTTTAATCTACATAATTCTCGGTAATGGACAATAAAAGTCTGCGAGAGCGCCCGAGGCAGTATGCAAAACCGAAAAAAGTGAATGAAACTCGGGAAATTTGAACTTCTGAGGAAATGCCCGCATCCGCGCCGTTGACTATCCTTTTTGCGCGGGGCCTCGTTTTATTTCTTCGCTGTGCGACGCTGCAGTTACACACGTCTTCATACTGCCAACGCTTCCGAACGGACATGAAACGGTTGTGCTGGACACGGGCGTAACTTTGGGAACGATGCTGGGAATTCCCAGTATTGTCGCTGCATTTTCCTCGTAATGAAATGGTTTAACAGCTCCTAATCAAATGTCAATTGCATTTATGTCCTACTTGTGTTCCATCCTATCGTAGTTTTCAAGGATTGTTTTGATAAAGCTTGTCTTCTTGAATTCCTAATAAATTTTGCGTGATTTTTTGTTAATAGATTTTTGATATTAGTCTTGCTTCTAGATGTAGCTAATATTGATTTTAACTTTGATATAGTTTCTTGAGTATAAGATGTTTAATTAAAGATTTTCTTCATCTGCAACTTGTTGAACGTTTAGTGAATATTATAATTCAGTATTTGCATATGAATACATAGTTTGTATTATAAGTTGTATTATACAGAATATTCTTAAAGTTACTCAAATTTGAAAGTAAAGTCTGATGATTTGAGTCTTTTAAGCTAGTGAACACGCGCTATAAGTAACCCAAAAATAAAAAATTTGTTATAAAAAAAATAGACCACTCATATTTATCAAAACTAGAGCGTACCATTCTTAACTTAATCTAACTTAACACTAGCTTAACGCTAAGGTTTAATCTGTCTTCGGTGGAGCGGATAACTGCGGCCAAGCCTGGTGCAGGCGGGTGGACTAGAGGCCGTGTGACAATGCTGATAGTCCGGCAACGTAGACGGCCGGGCGACGAAGCCCGCGGCAACTCAGGGAACCAAAACGTTCCTCGGTCTTCCTCGATTTTTCTTAATGGTATCCCCCAATTTCTTATAAACGTGCCAGCTAATAGAAGAAAGGTAGGAAACACACTTGTTGCTTGCGTTCTTTACCGGTAAATGGGAAGACCTGAGTGGAAAGTGTTTGTCCTAGCGGTTTTACAGTGGGATGGTAGAGCCCATACAGACCGGATGGACGAGTCGATACGGATAGTTACACTTGAATGTTTAACAGTCGAATGCGGTATGCGGTATTAACTTCGCGAAGCAAGTGTCAGCTTTCACGCCTGTTCCGTTTGATAACGCAGGTGCGGACTGGCTGAATTTAAAAGTTATCTTATCCGATAATGTATGAATTTTCAAACAGAGAGGGGATAAAGCTCCAATTTAAGCTAAAATGGAAAAGGCACGTTTCGACCGCAACAGCTAGTAAGCACTAAACAAAATGTTTGGATGAACACATTAGATCATGGTAACGAACTGCGTAATACTGTAGTTTATTATTGATTTTACATATATTGTAGCATACAACCTTATTAGGAACTTATGGATCATTTACTATAGATCTTAGTGTAAAGAACATTGTTCTTTTATTTAATCCTAAAATATAATTTCCCGCGTTAATCATCTGTCAATATAAATTCGTAACTAAATATTTGGAATAAGAATATTGTTGTTTGAAGTACGAGTGAATACATATCTTTTCTAATTCTTTTCGCAGTTTTGGCCATATTTAGATTGAATTTGACACGTATGTTACTTTGTTATGTTACCAGATAGCATTCAAAAATATAGTAGATTGAATAAGGATATGTGGAGGTATGACTATAAATATTTTGATTCCTAGATTTAACTCATTTTAAATTTTGATTAGGTTTACAAAATGTATCTACTACTTGGGGAGTTTTGTTACGTGGGATTTTTTAAATAAAAACACCAAATTAAACTTGAAAGTAGTGGATTAGTATACGATTTAAGATGAGATGTTGCTATTGATGTATTTTATGCGAATATAGTAGTCGTTGTTCTAGAGGTAGACAAATCTGTAGTAAATATAAGTTGTAAGATAATATTGATCCTAGTATAAAATTATAAAACACACCACGATTAATTTTTTTATTTGAATCGAAGACTATTTTACATTGTCCATGAGGACATTAAGTAAAATATATAATTACAAAGAATAACGCGACACAATGTGGGTTTACCCTATGGCAAACTCCATGTACATTTATGAGACAATATACAATATATAAAATACATTAGTTACGAGAACTTGAAAATTAAATTTTAGCTTAGAAGCGGTTTGTGCCGTTTTTATCTTCTTTTCGATCGGATCGTTAAGAATTCGACTACCAAAGAAGTAGGGTGACGTCAAGTCCTTTCATGGTATTTAATGCTATATTTTTTATTGCCTCTCGAACCGTATCTACTTGGAAGTTTGTATATTATTTAGTACGAACCACGGGGCATTGGTACGCAACAGTTTAGACCCGCCGTTGGAATCACTAGCTGTATCTTATATTTGAATATTGTAGCACCAAATTTGATTTATGGTAACCTTGTGCACGAGTAGCGTCTTTTCAAGAGAAGCTTGTGAATTACGTCCCATAAACCATTTTCTATGGATGAGGCTTAGCTGAAATCTCTTTTCCCCTATATTTGAACCTGATGTTAATTGCGGGTTTAAAAAATGTATACCAAGATATTTTATCTCCTTTTTTTGTAGAAAGAAGTACAATTTACTCTTCGCGTTGTAAATATCACCCGAATAGATTTTTGTGTATTAACTTGAGTGCTTTTTATATATTCTTCTATTTGTCAGAAAGGTGGAAAGTTCAATATTTCTAGTTGTTGGTAGGTTGGTTGTATATACAAAGTATAACACTGAGTCGAGCACACTATTCTAGATAACTCCAGATGTAATAAGTAGCAAGGATGTGGTAATATATTCATATGTTACCAAAGAGTGTCTATTAGTGATATGATTGAATTATTTCATGGAATGTACGTAGTAGGCTACGTTTCATTTTGTTTAAAGGCCTAAGTGCCGCAATGCATCGTATCCCAGGGTTAATTCTATAAACGCCGCCATGCAATGTTCTTTACTATTCAAGTTATGTTTTATTTTAGAGGTAACTCGATATATCTGCTCAAAAGGTGAATTAACTCATTTGTATTCATTCTCTTTAATTGATTATAATTAACATTCTTTCACAAGAGTTTTTCAAGAGACTAACAAGTCTGTACGTCTCTATTTCAGTTGGTGCTTTACATGGTTTGGGTATTAGCATTTCCATTAGACAGGAAAGTATTTAAGGTTTAAGATTTTAAGTTTAATCTGGTTTGCATTACCTTTAAAATTTATTTTTTATTGGCTTGATAGGTAGCTTAATCTGAAATTTCTGAATATAGGATTTCTCAGCAGGCGCACTTTCAGAGAAAAAAGCTGTAAAAGCGGTAGTTCGGTGTTGCGCAGATATTTCTTTTTACTCTAATCTTATCTTTGATAATAGCTGCCGTTTTTGGGAATGACTTTCAGGCTTCCTCAATTAACTTTGTTAATAATTGATCTGCCTCGTCTAATTGCAAGCCATGTTTACTTTTCACTGAGGGATTTTGAGGGAGTTTCGATTTTAGTAATACTCCAAGCAATCTCAGTTTATTTGCTTATTGCGCAATGTAAGTAAATTTTATTACTTGCGTTGATAGCAATTAGGATAAAACTATGGCTGTGGGAGAGGTGTAGACAAGAATTGGTTATTAAAGTATTTGGCGCCAATTCTGAATATACAGAAATTTAATAAGTCGGATGTTTCTTGGCTATCTGTGAATCAGTATGTAGGTTTTTTTGTTTAACAGCCTAAAAGTAGCTTTTCTTTCATGACCTGTAATAGTTGCCGTTCCGTAAGGTGTTTAGACTAAAACACCAATGGATATACTTTGTGTTAGAATCTCTGACTGATATGGACCAATTGTCTAATGTTGAGAAGTAATTTAGAAGTTGTTCTTTGTTGATTGCATAACTTGGAAGACCATATGCAGCAATATACCTACGATTACATAGTAACGATTAATATATTAGTAGCTTGTAAGCTGGCAGTTCCTAATATTTTATGTTACTTTTAATAGTAATTACACTACCAGCGTTCCGTTCTACAATTTTGAGAGGGTTATGCATTAAGACATTTTACTAAGCATAGTTGTAAGAAGATTATAGTTATGATATTCTCAAGCCATTGTCTGTTGAATATTGCTATGAAAGAGAATATATAGACTGAAATGCCATTTGAATAGATTGTTTTTGCGTTATTTACTCGCTTACGTGTATGATATCCGTACTGACTATATGAGATTGCACTGGTGTTATATGGTTTATTATTAATTGTTTGTTTTTCTCTTAGGATGAAAATAATATTTAAAAATTTTTAGACTTAACGAAGAAAGTGTTAAGTTGTTTTATATTTATTTTTGATAAGTTGACTGTGCTAAATTTTATGTAACGCTTATATCATATTTATAAATAAGACATTTAAAACAACTGATGTATCAAAATCAAATTATATTTAGGAATTAAATTGTTGTTCTGTAGTATTAGCGTAGTTATGTTTAGTAACAGTTTTTAAACGCTTTGGTAGCAAATACATTGGTTTATATGGTGTTATGTAGTTTTTTGGGCTTTCTCTGTATAAGGATCACCAAGTTCTTCTATATAAGAGATATGAAGTGCAAATTGACTACTTACTTTATTTATTTTTAGGTTTCTTTAAATACACTCGTTAATAACTTTTGTAGACTCTTTGGTTAGTACCAGTCCAAGTTTATGTTGTTATTTTAACTTCTTAGTTGTCTTACATCCCGAATCTTTAGTAGATTCTGTTAAAGGTTGCTTGCCGTGTTTTTTAAATATTAAGATTTTATTTACTGATGTGGTGTACTTTTATAGTTGTTTAACAAAACATTAGCCAATAATGTTATTATATTGTGTTATTGTTATCAGAAACTTTGTGTCGTCTTCTAAGAGTTTCAGTAAATATATGGCACATCTTTTCACATTATGAAATACCAAGTTCCAAATATGTTTTCGCTTGATTCTGAGAGTCTTCGCATTGTGGTCGTATCGAATTTGCGATTTAGGATTAGTTGTAGAGTATGAGGCACATTGGGCCGTCTTTTTAGAGTAGAGTTGTTTTCTTGTAAGCACTACGTTAATTACCTCCTAACAGAGGAACTTTTCTAGCAGTGGAATATAAATGAAAAGACTTCTTATACCCTCCCTTTTTCTTATTTTTAATATTATTATTAATATCTATTTTTTATAGTTCTTTTCTTTTTTATTTTGGTTTTTTTTTGTTCAAATGCGACCATTCTAGTGAAATGTGTGTTCATAGCCCACTCTAAATAGCCTCCATATAATACAAGATTTGTTTGTAGAATAATTCCATTAACCAGACTTAAGTCGAAATATCAGTATGTTAGAGTTATGATAAAAGATGCTATTGAATATTTATGTTGTAATATACTTTTGAGTTTGAGATGTTACATAATTTAAAACCACACTTACTAGTAGACATAACATTCTATATGTTTGTTTTGTTTATTATCGTTTTCGTCTTCTTCAGTTTGTTTTGGTTATATTGCCAGAATAGTTATCCGATAAAGTTAATTGTGGTCGAGTATATTGAAAAAATACCAAAAGAGTACCTTTCGCAATATGTGGCTTAACTTATAGTAATTTTTGAGCTCGATTGTGTATCTCCTCTACACACAGCAGTTCTTCAGTTTGAGATACGTTGGGGTCTAGTTAAACGTGGGTGTTTTTATTATTAGTTGTGAGCGGACAAGTTTATCCTATTATAGGTAAACAATACAATGGATACTTATGTTTTGCCCATATCCATTTATTTTAAGGCATTTTGTCTTTTAATTTCTTAGTTTGTAATTCTGTTTCTTAGACTTATTCCTAACATGGCACGTTTTAGAGCTCTTTGAATTGTTCTTAATATTTTTTTGCTGATTTTGTAAATAGAGATATGGTTTTGATATTAACATGGGAAATATACACATCTCAAGTATTGCTCTTTTTAAGTTGATTGTGTATTTTAGAGTTTAGAATTATGAATCCTAGTTTATCATTGGCTACCTATGTCATTCAAGTTTATCTACTGTTTAATCCGTTTTATTTTCTTTGCTAAATTTTACTGTGTGACCTAAGCAGATGTACTCTTCTACAACTACCAACTCTGGACATTGTGTATTACGGAGACATGATTTCTGTCTTTTCTATGTTTATCGAGAAGCTTATTTCTCTAATACCGTTCTAAATTTCTATAATATTTTTTGTAGGTTAAAGTTTGGAGTTGGTACTCTGATCAGAACGATATCGTCTGCCAAAAGGTGGAATAGGTTATTAGTCGTTGATAGGTTTTCCATTTCAATTCGATTATTTAAAGCGCGTGCGAGGGCAAGGAAAAAATCTTTTAGGGATATTGTATTTCCCTGTCGTACTCCACCCTTAAAGCTAATTTTGTTTGTTATAAGGCCTTCCGTAAGTTTAACTTGAATTGGAACGTTTTATATCTGAAGTATTTTTGCGATGTCCATAACTGTTAAAATTACGCAAAGCTTTATTGAATTAAACGCTTTGTTATAATATACAAACGCCAGATGGAGTGAGATGTTGTATTCATTTTACCTCCCTGTTAACAACGCATGGATATATACTAATGGTACTGCAACTATGACGGAAACCTGTCTGCCCAGGAAACTGATATTCATCGAGTCTATTCTTAAGTTTGGTATTGATTTTTATAAATAGTTTCTATAGATGATGTGATTAGGTCTTATTAGATTTCTTAATTTTTATGGCAATTACTTTTTTAATGTTTTGGTATGATTTCAGCTTAATTCTTAAGTGCTGCTTTTATAATTTGTCTTATTTGGTAATAATGACTCTTAAAGAACAATTGTAACAAATGTAAAACAAAAGTAAAAACAAAATTATGCATGAAAGTATTATAATGTAAATAATTTGTTTAAAAAATAAAAGCAGAAATGAATGTGGTTTGGTTATTTAACAAGACTAGAAAGAGCCTAACAGCGTTATGACTTAAGTAGGCTAAAATCAAATAAAAACATACAGAAACAGCTCATTATACAAGATCGAGCATGTTGCTGATTATCATATTATGTTAAGATCACTACAATCATTAGAGTATCTAAGCCGCACATTCGGCTAATTTATATATCTTACAAAGTTCCATTTGGTGCATTTAAGAAGTAGGTAACTAACTGTATTTTGGCTATTTTGAACACCTCGTTGATAATCTTGGAGTATTGAGTTAGCTAATTGAATTATTTAGTTTTAATTTCAGGAACTATTAAAATTAGATTTTATAATTTAAATACGATACGGTGAGAATTTGAGGAGGTACAAAATAGATGCGTGTAGTAATGCAGGAATAAACCTTGTTAATGTTAAAGCAAGTAAGAAGGAGATGGAAAATTTGGAGTTATTTAGGCTCGCCTGAACCTTCAAAGATCTGGTAAAAATGTTAAAGAGATACTACTTCCTTCTGTGAACTTTAAAACTTTCCAAATTGAGATTAGATTTACTTCCGGGGAGCGCCTCAGTTTCCCGTTAATTACGGCAGCCCCGGCGAATAAATTTTCCGGAAGCGTCAGCCGCTGAAGGGCATCAGCTTTCGGGGGTCCCATTCGGGCGTGCGATAAGAATCCTTTGAAGTATTACTATCTGGCGGCATTGTCGCCGGAACGACTCGCAAACACGAGCCGATATACTTTACGGCGTCATCAACGTCTTTCTACAGTGTATGAATAACATTTGAGAGCATCATGTTTTCAATAACGAGGCTAAATATTCAATGGGGCACTCAGAGCGCCACTTGCGAGGAGATGGCCCATTCCCGAGCGCATTGCCCATTCCGGTCTCGAGAAGGCCCATTCCCGCTCTTACAATGGTCGTTGCGTTCAGCGGTATGGGTTCTCCATGAGCGTAGGACGCGGATCCGAGCCAAAAATATCGCGATTTTATTCAAATTTAAATTCAAATTACAGGTTGAAGGAAATCTCCGAATAAATCGGGAGCGTCCGCCGCGTTTTTTGTTTCGTTCGTGCGCCGGGAACGACGCCCTTCAGCGCTTCCGCGGCGCTCCCCGGCGGCGAATGCGCCCCGCGCCGCCCTGGTAATTCTATGATTATGTTATGAGTTGATCATAAAGACTGTGTTTATTGCGTCCTTATTGAAGTAATTATAGGAGATTTTTATTTCACTTGTTGATGCCTTGGATCTTAGGTGCAGTCCGTTTTTTTTGAATGTGCGACCTGCAGACGAATGGAGATGGTTGGAAGCGACTAAATTTTTAACCGGCAGCTCAGCGGAACTGCTGCTGCACGGCGGAGCGTTACCGCAATACAAAAACAGTAGGTACCTAATCCATGTAGATTCATGACCATCGCGATGTCGGTGGATAGAACAACTCTGTCGGCACTTGCCCATAACTCAGGTGATAATAGCCGTTTGAATTGCCCGGGTACCCTGGCCGCATTGCGATATGCTCGCACTCCGCCAAATGAACAACTCATCATCGCGCCGTCCTCGTCGCACCTGGGCCGGCAGGCCCGATCGGTCTCTGTCCCGCAGATCGCGGATTGTTTTCGGACCGCCAAGTAAAACATACGAGTATCATTTTCGACAAAAGCACTTTAGAATGTGAGGGCGCGCCTAATTTGTATTGGGGCGGCGATTCGGCGGAGGCGCCGCGACACATTCTATCCGGTTTTATAGTGCGACGGGGTTAGTTATCTAGCTGACTTGATCCGAGGCTTTGCAGCGATCCAATTATCTGGATATACGGAGCGTTTCGATTCAGAACCCGTTTGGGATTCATTCCGGTTTAGCCTCGTTGAATATTTGTCATCCCTTGACCCCTGCCTTTAAACTTGCCTTTCGCCTAATGCCGCTTTTTGGCCGACTTACCGCTTTCACGCTCCCTAATTATACCTTAGCACTCTCCTTCCGAACGAAAAACGTTTCATTGTCCCCCTCTATATAGTAGTGCAATTAAGGATAAATCTACTACATGGAAAATATTATGTGATGTTGCTTCTAGCTCTTTGTTTTTTAGATCTCACAAGATTTATTTTATAGATATTATTATAAGGAAGAATTTAAATTACTTATACCGAATATTTTCTTTCTAAACTAATTACATATTTAGGAATTTACTGCAACATTAACAGATGTATACGTTTCTCTACCTTTTTCTTTGGTCAAGTATTAACATATGATTTTATTTATTATTGACAAGACCATTTTTAAAAATTCAACTCAGAATCTGAAATAAATTATATTAACAACTTACTGACTACTATGGAATAAAATGTTGTGTAGAAGATGTAATGTCAGTAGAATTTTGCTCTATAAATTGATTTGGCATTTTTGTTCTAAATTGTACCTGTACAAGATGATGGTTTGAATTAGATTATAATTGAATATGAGATAAATCAAATAAATTTATAATCTTAGTCTAGATTGGAACTTGGCTTATTTTATATTAATAGCTCGTATGGACAGGGTGACTAGTTCTCAAACTATGTCTGCTTGTATCAGAATTGTAAACAATTATCTATTTTGTTGTTAATTCTTCTTTTACCCCCAAATGTTGGCATCACACGTAGTTGTTTGCTTCAAACTTCCATTTCCAATGTTTGCTGACCCTTATTAGCAGTACTTTAACTTTATTTTCCTAATGTTTTATATGAGTTGTCTTCTTTATTATTGTTGGACACAATAAACCTAAACAAATTTCAACAATTAAAATAGTGTTTATTATACAAGATAAATTTTATCATTTTTTTAACTAGAAATGAATGCTTTTCAAATACTGAATAAACTTCTCGACCTATTTTTTATTTGGGGGGGGAGGGGGTTGAGGAGAAAATTTTTTAAAACCGATGGATAAAAAATTATTTTTTTTGACCCCCCTGCTCCGCCATCTCCAAAATTTAGAGCATCTTAGAAATGGGTTTAGTTACTTAAAAAAAACTCAAACTAACAACTTTTTTTATCTAATATAATTTTATTGGTTTAATATAAGCTATGCAAACTGAGCGATGACCTTAGACGCAGAGCAGGGGATTAACTTAAACTATTATTTAAATATTTGATCATTTTTTAACAAATTTTTTAATCTATTGCATTTTTTACAGTAGAGTAGACGTATATCGTCAATTAAATAAACACGCCGTGATAAATTGTTTGGAAATTTGTTCGGGTATTGATTTGGCATTGTGAAGTAAAGAATGGACGGGAAATATTTGTAATGACCAAACAAGCAAAAATTCACACGCAATTTATAACAGGAAAATTAGTGATTGTGTGTGGTCTTTTGGAATATTGTTATTAATCTTCTATGTATTAAATAAAGTTGTGTTATTATAGCTCATTAGCTGCTTCTCTGCTGATGAAAATTTTTAATTTGATAATTACCTTACTATCTTATTTCTTCTTCTCAAAAACCTTGATTTGCTTCAGGCTGTAGGTACAGGAAATCATGGAACAAATGTATTGAAAATTAGGACCAATAATGTTCTCAATATTAATAGAACATAATTGCTGTTATGGTAAAATCGTTCAAAATGTGAACTAGCAAATCCAAAAAATTACGCCAAATTAAAAAATTTTATTTATAATTGTATGGATTTTCACGATAATGATCATACTTTGGTGTGCTGCATTGAACTTTGACAAGTTTTAATTGCTGGACACAGTTCTTATTGTTTTAAGCATTTCTTACAAAAATTTTGTTATTTTTTCTGGAGCCGTTGAGGAGCATTACAAACATGTTATGTCAAGTATTTAATAATCTAATTCAGTCTGACTTTTGGCAATATTTAATTTAAATTGTGAATGCTTGTATTAATTATGTGTCATCAAATTTAGTACTATAAAACACACTTTGTTTTGTTGACTTATAATAAGAATGGTGGTTAGTACAAAAGAAGATAACAAATTGATGATTTATGCAGAATAAAAATGCACACCCATTTTTAATTAGCTAGACAAAAGATTAGCGCTTTTTTTTAATTAAAAACGTAGGGAAAGGTCCGTATTTTAGATAGGTTCTTAAATTGGACAATAAGATTTTCTGTATTATGTTAACAACTTATGTACTTTTTCAGTAAATGAAAATATGGAACAAGCTTTAGTTGCTAAATAAAACAACAAGGAGATTTAATGTATCAAATGCAACGTCGATGGTGAGCGGACTGACGAAAAAAATTGTTTAGGGTAGCACAAAAATGGTACAAATTTTCTGCCAGAAATAGAAGAGATAGTAAGCCACATTCTCAAATTAGAAAAAAATTTGTTTTTCATTACGCGAACAGATTTACGAAAACTTGTTTATAATGTCTCAAATATAATGGCAAAAATGGTACAACTGTTTTACGTATTGTTATAAAGAATTATCACTTCTACAACCTGAAGAAATTTTATGAATTTATGCATTTTTTGACAATCCCACATTGAGCACAATTTCGACCTATCTGAAATAATTAATGTTGGTGACATTGATGTATTTAAAATCCAAAGATTTTAAGAAATAATTGGTTAACGGAGCAAACATCAAGTAGCTGCAATTACAAGAGTTTTTATTGTTTTAACGCAGCTGGAATGTGCATTCCGCTGACATTTATATTTAAAATAATAAAAATCAAAAATGTACCCCAAAGATGGAGCTCCTTTAGAAACAACATTTGCTTGCTCATAATCTAATTGGTTAACAAGTAAATTCTTTGCCACATAGTTGAGACACTTTTATGGCAAACATAAGACTGGCTGACAAAAAGATGAATGCCATATCAGTTATACTGAAAATATAGAAGCCATTGCAAGAGAGTATGGAATAATTATGGTTGTCACTACCACTATACACTTTAAGTATGTTAATGGGCCTAATCACTACAATTGTCTGAATTGCCAATCCAAAAATGACATTTTATTTTGTGTTGTAATAATGAATACTTTGCAGGAATAGTTGGTTTAAGTAATATTCTTAACACAAGATTCTGTTGTTAGATAATGTAATTGAAAATAATGAAAAGCTGACCTGGTCCAATTTAACGGTATGGGGTGGGGGGTTAAATTGGTCCAATGACGTTATTTTGTAAAACATATAACCGTTTGGGTTATAAACTGGCTTAAGTCCCTTAGAAAATTTTTTCTTATTTTTTTCGATCAAATATGGATCTACGTATGGTTCCCTACGTAGTAACTAAAAATAGTTCGGGCTAATAAAATATTTCTCATTTAAATGCAACTTCTCTAGTTGTATATGAAATTGTTAAAACAATTCAACTATTAGAAAAAATAATAAGAATTGGAAAATTAATGTAGTTCAAAATGTACGTGGAAATTAAATTAGAGCTAATTTTAAAGAACATTTTGTCTAAGTTGATTACAATTATCTCGGAGAGCTTCAGAGGGTTCTCTTGAGGAGCGAAAGCAACACTTGTTTGATGTAGAACGCACGCGTCTTTGAGAATTTTGCTCAGATTTCTATTCGCATATTCGAGATAATTGGTTTCTTACTGAATATCGGTTCTGAAGAAGTTTCTTAGATGATTACCATAGTCGTCTTTGATGTGATGGAATATTATAATCCCGCCAGTGATAACACTTTCATTGACCCACAAATCTGGTTGCGCAAGTTATTTGAGTTTAGTTGACTTGTGTTCGCGCAACACAATCTTGTCATGTTTCTTCATCTTCATTTCTTCAAGTACATCATTGACAACGCTAGCAAAAGAACTCATTTTATTAATCGAAATGTGCCATAACACCACATTATCATCGGGCGCAACGCCCGTGAAATTTTGTGGGACAAGACTATGATCGCTTGTGAACCTCAAAGAAAACAGGTTTCTATTTATTACTTGTATGTAGACGAAATTTATCACGGTCATTTTAGATTCTAGTCATATCGTTTTCTTACTGCGCGCGTCCAATGTTTCTCCTTTGTCGAACCTAACTGGGTGCGCGCTTATAGTGACAAGTATGAAGGTTTTGATGAAATTACTTTCGCTTTTCATATGTGCGCTGATCGATTGTTGATTTAGCCATCCATGAATCTACTGATTCACTTCCAAATCTGGAGATTTTCTTCTTTATCTTCTTCAACTTTTTACATTTATCTCACTTCATCGCGATTAAAACATTTGAATTTACCCTCGAATTTTTATTTTTTTCGCGCGCGGGTCTCTTCTTCATCTTCAGTGCTGCCAACGCACTCGCCGCGCTGTCCACACCAGCATTGAGTCTAAGTTCATGTTTTGTTAAGCTAATGGCAAGTTTCAGCATAGTATATTTTCCATGTGGCTTCTCATCTCACGCCGGTAACAGTGTCATGTACTTGAGTGACAAACGCCTTGGTTACTACTTCGATTTCTTTTATTTTGATGCCAGCGGCCTTTATTTACGCGAACAGCAATTCCACTCTGCCATTATTTCGCCCGTCGTACACTCTAGGCCATAAATTCTTTAATGGTATAGTTCGACTTACACGCGATTGTTGTTTAAAGATTCCCATCAATTGCTTCCAAACATCACGATGAGAACTCTGGAGACTTTAGTAGGTATCGCTCGCAGCAACAGTGTGAACTTCTTTATGTCCTTTTCTTGGTCTACCTCTTTGTTGGACTCTTCGACCACTTGGTGCATATCGTGCACGGGAAGTTAAGCCAATATAAGAAATTTCCACGTTGGAAACTCACCGGGTGCACCACTAAAATGAGAGATACTCCTGACTTCTTTTGAGTCTATTGTTGCATTTTTAAATCTCTGGCGTAACTTCTTCAGCAACTACGTTCTGCTACCATGTAATCGTGGATCAAAGGCTGGCGTAATTATCAAAGGACTTAATAACAAGGGCGGTTTATTAATGATAAGTAAGGAATAATTACTATTGGTTGTATATAAGTCACACATTTTTATGCCGGCGAACGGAAAAGGGATGTTACTATTAATGCAAGCGTCCAGTAATTGTAAGAATTAGAGCACGATCATCCCATTCTTAACGAGTTCAGTTATCAATAATAAAACGTCAAAAAGAATTGCCATTCAATAACCAGACTGGTGTTTAAACATTTCAAATTTGAGAAAAGAGCACAACTGCTAACCAGTTAATTACAAATGAATTATTGTAACAGCTTCGGTATAACAAAAAACCAAAAATAAACTCTCCCACCAGCGGTGTGTACGAATGGCACAACAATGGTGGTCTTGTGAAGAAGGTACTGGGTAACAAACGATCTCCATGCTCTCATTTCCGCTTAATTCCAGATGTAATCTTAACAGTAATTAGCAACTACTTTTATAATCTGACATTTAAATGTTTCGGTGATTTATGCGACAATGAAATACGGCCAACTAAAATTCTAATTAACCTTCACCCGTTTCGGTGTAGAAAGTGCGAATTAATTAAAACATTTCGCAATTTATAATAATTATTTCACGTTTCAGTGTATATTATGCTGCTCTTAGAAAGAGATTAGAGCTAAGAAATGTGAGTAAATGTAAGCTGACGTTGCGGCGCTAGTATTAATAAGACCACAACTGGAATTTGAAGATTCAATATCACTTTATATATTTGCTTACAATTAAGTCATTTAAAATTTAAATATGCATGACTCTAAATCTACAGTTAATATGACATTTATGAGACTTTTTTATTCAGAAGTTTTGTTTTGTTATTATACTACAATTAATATTTATTATTCTTTTTTAATATCTATAGTATTGTGGTCACCACTGTTTATTTTAATTACGCCATAAATTTTAAGCAAGATAGTTATTTATTTTGTCAATAAATAGTTGCGCGAACGATTTTTCCTATTTCATCTGTAGAGAGAGAGTGACGATTCAATCCGAAAAGTATATATGCTAAGAATGTTTTACTCGATTTTAATTACTTTACGAGCTTCATTGAGGGGTGGAAGGTGCGGCTAATATTAGTTAAACATTATATGAACAATATTTGCACCATATTGTAGAGGGATTAAAATTTCTCGGTCTTCAATACTCGTCCATAAAATACTCGAAGTAGTTCTCCGCCATTATTTAACAGGATATTTCACATTTTTAAACTTGTTTACCAATCCATATAATTTATGAGGTTATTAATTAATAAATTGGTGCTTAAATATTTAATCCTAATTATTCAAATGCTCAAGTCTGTCATTAAAAAAGTTTGAATTAAATTGTGGTTGCTCAATTATTTAAAAAATGTGGTTACAAAATTTGATGTAAGCAAAGTTTAAAGTTGAATAATTAGTTGTGCAAATGATTGGCAAAAACCTCTATTATTTCATATAACAATCTTTGCAACTTTTATTTAAAATAATTAAAATTTATAGATTTTCATCTAACTGGATGCTATGGAATTTGTCTAGCCCTTATAACTGAATATCCACATTTACCTGAATATATGTTAGCTCATGATTAAATTGGATCCGTTGGAATTAACGCTTGATATTCAGATATATGTATATTGGCTTTAGAATACATAATCTTAATGGTTGGGCGGTTAAATTGGCTTCAGTAGGTCTATAAACATTTATATGTTGTTTAAGACTGACTGAAATTGCAACATCAGTCCAGTCAACTACCCGTAAATTATGAATTGGATAAGACCAGGAATTTAAACGTTTATTAGTAACGCGAACATATAGTTGTAGGTTCTTTTTACTTCTTGTTACTTTGCTAATATGAAAATTTTATATAATTCCAATAAGGAAACTTTCATTTTCTTTTTCTATTATTATAAATGCTATAAAAATTGATTGTGCCATTATTATTATCGTTTGTTAATATATATTTGTTGTTTTTATACATGATAAATGATGGTTATTAAGTATCTTTTAATACTGTTTGAGCAATTTACATGTTGTGTTTTATTTGCAATACCTGTTTTTAGATTAGTCTGTTGAACTAAAACTTATTATTTGCGACTATTCGGTTATTAAAAACCAATGTTAAATGCTGCTTATTTTGGTCTACCGCTGTTCGTTCGTATTAATAATTTATGTATAAATGTAAAGCTTATGATTTGCGCATTACGTTGATATAATTTTTAAAATTAATTATCATATTTTTAAGTTCGTTAGTTAAACAAAATATAGGTAAAAATGCATATCAAATGAAAACTTATCACACAAAGAATACGAGTAAATCAGGTTTAACTCTATGCTATACCCAATAAGCGAAATATTTATCTATAAAGTGATAATGATAAACATATCGTCTTATGGTATGATTAAGTGTACTTTGCACTACTTTAAGAAGAGCTGACTGAGATTCCCAACCAGTTAATGGTTTGATGTTAATTACACAACTATGGGTTGTGACCAATGCAAAGAGACTTAGAAAGGAGCTTATGCTCAACTGCTGTCCCAACTGCACTAGAAGTTTTCAAAAGGTCCACTATCGAGCCACACCCGATCCGCCGGCCATAGAAAATGTCTGTAACCATTTAATAGCTGAGGAAGCTCGTCTCTTGGTGTTGAGTTGGAACCAGTATCCGCCTTTTCTTTTTTATCCTACCTTCCGGGTCTGTCCTTTGGAATCTTGCTTATTTCTATGATGGTGGTGTGACTCAAGACCTTTATCAGACGAATGAAAAGGTTTGCTTTGGGGACTTCATCCAAACTGGTATCCTCCATAACAAAGGGAATGTTAGTGCTTCTAAAACATATTACAATAATATAAGCCACTTCGCACCACCAAGCAATATCGAGTCACACAGCATGGTTGGCGAATTCATCAAGAAAAACCTCGCTCAGGCTTTCATGAGACTGTGCTATGAAACTCGAGCACTTAGAACCAACTTGAGCCTAGTTTCGTGATTTATTAACGTTGGAAATCTGCCTGTGGCCAACCGAGCAGGCTGTTGGCATTTTTTCGTTCATCACATGCGCCAGGGATCGACTAAAAGGAAAACTGGTAACCGCTTTAGATATGCACGTCAAACCCTCGCTTGTTACATCTATGTAGTGTTATTTTCCTAGTTTTACAACTCATACAATAAATAAATTTAAATTGCTAGTGCCGTAAACTATGGTGTATGCAAATGCACATATGATGAACACGAAATAATCAATTAATATTAATAATAATTATTATAAGGTTGTACAATCGTAATCTAACATGGCAGCAGCTGAGAGTAGATTGTAATACATATGTGTGAATGAGGATGACTTGGACCAGCGAGTCTACATCGAAATTAGAAAATTTGTTTGTAGAACACAAATAAAAGCATGCTACAAATGAATCAAAGATGAACGAGAATCTGTTATAAGTGATATACGTTTTGGAAGACTAATAACGAGCAGAACACCGAAAATCGTTGAACTTGCACGGGAAAGGATCGCTACCTGATACTCTGAGAACTAGAAAGATGAGCTAGGAATTCTAAAATCTAAAGTGTATAAAATTTTGATATGAAACTAGAACATCAAGGATATTGTGCTAATGACTTATTTTAGATTACTGGCAATGAACCAAATTTCCTCAAAAAGGTCATAATCTGCTTAATATGTAGGTGTCTGCGGCTATTCTTGCAAGTTGCATCATTTTCACTAAACGTATAATTTTTTGTTATTATATTAATTATTTATATTATATGCCTACATATTTTTAGGCTAGATTACGCATATCGCGTTAAGGGTTATTTTAGATGGCTTTCATTTTGTGTAAATGCAAGGAAAAATAATGCACGTGTATCGATACTAACCAGATTTTTTAATTAGTACAGAATCGAATTGCACACTCGTGGGGTATTTTTTTAAGAAAATTAAAATTTTAATAATATAAAAAGCAATACATGGGAGTTTGCCTGGGCTTCTAGGAACCACGGGTCCGGGGAATTTTAACCCCTCTCTCTCTCTGCCAACGTGTTCTGCATCTGTTCAGCATCAGAATGGATAATGGGGTGAGCTGCTGAAATGCAACATGCACCAGTCGAACACGATATTTAACAACAGAAATAATAGAGTCATCTTAGTCATATAAAGGAGTTTTTGTTAATTGAATTTTCGTACTTATACGACACAAAAGCTTCCTAAATGTTTGAACTCAATGGTAGTCGCCTATTCACAAGGTCAGTGTGTTAATATGTTGCTTCAGAAGGTTCGATGAGAGATTGTGATATTCTTAATTCGATGCGAATTTGTGGAGTTACATTCTGATTACAGATCGCAGTTGTAGTTGAGGCACAAAACTGTAATAAGTGCATCTATCACAACACTCAAATCGAACTATTTACGATTGGTAACTCGTAATGTGAATTTATTTAAAAAATCAGTTGGGTTTTTGAATCAATGATGCCATTAAGAATATATACAAAGCTTTTCGCTCGTACGTAGGAATGCTTATTCTTAGACGTTTGAGCGAAATGTTTCACATTATTTGTTTCATTTACTACATCAACTTTTTGCCCTCCAAAACCTTATCGTTAAATAGAATCAGACACAAACTAGAGAAGGATCAGAGTGAAACGCCATTTCCAAATTTAATTCTTTTTTTGTAATGGCTACATGCTACCCCGTTTGATGAATATACGGGCTAGACCAGTAGCATTTGCGTCGTCATCTTAAGAAGGTTTAGTATTGAACTTCAACCGAGAGAATAGGAGACATTTTGGAGTCATGAGTAGCAATGCGATTTTTACCAATTCCAAATACTTTATAGATACAGTAAAACAATCACATTCTGCTGATTTTTCTTGTTTGAGATTTTTAAGACCCATAAAGATTCTTATTCGGTTGTGGCTATTGTACATGCCTTGCTAAGCCTATTCTCATAGGTTCTTGATACTTCTGCTATACCAAGCACCTCGATATTGTCCCCTTCAAAGCCATCATACTTGAAGATATTGTCTGTCCTAACTACATCACTAAAGAAGAATATAAAAACTTAGAACCGCAAAATGATGAGCCTGTACGCCCTCAGATACTGAAAGTGTAAATTTGTACAAGCTACGGAATGTTCCATTAGTTGATAAGTCTTAAGTAAATTTAATGATTTTATTTTCTTTCAAAACTTTATTCCCATACAAGATTGATTATACTCATTTAAGTTCGTATTTAGTTTAAATACGATCTTTTTTTTCTTATCGTAGATAAGTGAGTTCAGATGAGTCCATTAAACTCATTTTTATGCCAATTATCTTTGTTAATGATCTAATTATAATTATGCCATTAATTAATAATAAAAAGTATAATTTTATAATGCGCACGACACGAGCTTTTCAAATATGTATGATTTATTGACATGCAATCACTCTTCCAGTGAAAAAACGCGATGGCTAAAGTAGAGCGGAACTTAACATTGCTATTTTTATTGGAGTTCTTGCTTGTACCTGTCGAACATAATTTCCATTGTTATTTTTAGCACTTGTTAGTAATAAGGAGATACTTACTTTAGGGCATAATAGAAAGAATATTAATTCATATACTGTATTCTTCAAATTTTATTGAAACGAGGTCTGGCAGCGGCCCCCCGGAGAGCTTGTCCAACTCCGACATGCTTGAGCCCCTTCGCATAGTAGTTTTTAAAAATAAATAAAAACACCATTAAAAAGCTCTGTTTGACATAATTGACGTACGCCGTTGCCATGACAACGCATTTACGTATACCCAGTTAGAGTTGAACTTTGACCTTTGACCTGTGCGACAGCACTCATAATTTTTTTTATATATAAGTGCTTTATTACCCGCTCTCAAACGAAAATTTTCCATCGCTTGCGGTTCCGGAAATATATTACCTCGGTCGCGCCTGCCGCCGAGCCGAAATTTGTCCTTCGGATGCGCTCGGGTCGGCACGGAAAGGCACGAACGATTTGACCTTTGACCTGTGTGACAGCAGCAGCAGCAGCAGCACTCATAATTTTTTTTATATATATAATTATAAAATTAGTAAATGGAATTTTATAACAAAACTAGCATAAAATAACTTAAAAAGAATTATTTCGTAGTCATGTCATACAAAATTATGAGATGTCGGTGGCTGTGGTCGATGGAGCAAACAATAGCTGTAGAATCTTCTAAATATGTATTATCTGCAGGTATGCAATACGAGAGTTGAGTTAAGATATGTAAATATTTTGAACCGCAGGGAATTCGATTTATCATTTAATTAATCTTTTCGTTTTGCAAAACATAGTTGGAGTTAATTATAAAAGTCCGCGCGGTGTTACGTAATCGATGGAAAGAATAATTGTCAATTTTATTATGATTCTAACGATTTTAAAACCTTAAAGCCTAAATATTTTCCAACATGCAAAAGAGTAATGATTTTTTGAAGGAACACCATGTCGCAGAACAAACGATTTGTGTTTCTTTTAAATTAAAGCGGATCTTATTATATAAATGCATAATTTTAATTGGAATATTGTCTGTACCAATGTATTGGATATGTTGCATACTGGCTCCAACATTCCATAGATGCGATATAGCCGATACTTAGTTGATGATTAGGCATGGAATACATGTTATCTTGTTGGTATGGATACTGTCAAGTTGTAGAAGTTTGGGGAGTCAGTGTCTAGCTATTTGCCACTGGTGGAGACCCGGTCTATTTAATGGGTACATAGGACGCTCTGTGCCATAGCCTTAGACATATTCGGTGCGCCTTCTATAAATTGCTTTAGAATGAATTTTAATATTTCGTTATCAATTCCATCTAATGTGAAGTGGCTCGTCGTCAGTCATCACTAAAATTCATACCATTCGCGCAGTTTATGCAATAAGTTTTTCCTGACTCTTTTATTCCATTTTATAGTATATCGAACCTGTTATTTTATTATTTCCTTAATATTTTTCTTGTATATTGGTGATGTATTTTAATTTTTCCCACTGCTTTATGAACAAGCAATTTTTTCCTCTTTTTGGGTATTTTCTTTGTGATCTTGCTTTTTCCACTGTATACACTTTTGTAATGTAATAATGTATTTTGTAGAATTTTCATCACTTTAAAATAAACTTTACAGTATACTTTGCTTTATTTTGTTCTTTTTTCATAAAACTGGCCAATACGTTTTCTGAAAATACTCTCTTCTAATGGTTATATACCGACACACATAAACTCTTGTGCCGTAAAAATGCATGTTTTAATATTAGCAAATTAAACGTCAAATATCCATACATGTATGCAGAAAAGCTCAATATTAATTACATGCAATAAATGAAATAAGAAAAAACGGCAAGTTTTTTCTATATGGAAGATTTATGCAGTATCTGTTGCTAGTACTTCTAGAACAAATTTTGAAATAATTTCGTCGGTATTTTGGGTGATATCTGAAATGTGATCTGGGTATCTGGTTATCAATGTATGCGATCGCTACTACCCTACTAAATTTATACCAAAGGTATTTAAACGTCCAGGTTATTATTACATTGACACATTTCCTATGTAAAAATGGAAATTTTCCATATATTGGGAAACTTGCATTTAGAAATTAATCCGCAATTGTGAGCATGTTTTGTATAAACAATCTAAATAACGAAATTTAGGATCGTGAATTTTTTCAAACCATTACCTAATGTTATTGCAGTGCATTTACAGCTTAGCTACACGAAATAGAAATTTGAGCAGCCACTGGTACCCCACAAAACCCGCTTGCTTGAAATTGCCAAATTTCTAAATCCAATTTTGGTTTGCTGCAGAAATGCTAATCAACATTTTTGAAATTAAAAAACTAATTAGCTTTCGCAATTATAACTATTTCCTACTTTTTCCTAATGAATCCAGTTGGCAAATGTGAAATACTAATTTAATTTTAATAAAACCCAATTTATATTTTGATTCTTATGCTGACTATACATATGTTGCAAAATTAATCACTAAACCGTAGCAAATGTCGTTAACGTAACATTAAAACATATTTTGTTCCTTCCGCTGCTTTATTAGCGTTGACCTTTCTCGGGACCACCCAAGTAGCAGCAGATTACATTTTTTGTCGATTCTGCTGCTTTCATCACAGAATTGAATTATCGGCCTGTAAAATTTTCTGGGAATAGCTGTTCCTGTTATTATGTCATTTTTGTGTTATGATATTTAGTTTATACGTTCACTTAGTCTCGATTACGCGATGCACAAACAACAGAAACATGTATGCTACATTTATAATTAATTAGAAAATTTAATTTTGAAATTAGTGAAACGCTAACATCGCATCAAAAGTGGAAATATTTTTATAACTAGACCTAATAATTTGTATCACTGTTTCGTAAATGATTAAATAAAGAGTAATACTTCTAGCTATTATTACATTCAATCAGGAATACCTCAGGTCAGTATTCTTAACATTTTACTTTATGTGATTTATACATTTGATATACCATCTACTAGAAATGCAATACCGGGTATTTTCGCAGAAGATACTGCAATATTTACAGCCGAATACAATTCAATAATCATCAACAGTATCCGAATCTTACTGGAGAGTGGTTATATAGAGCAAAAACAAAGTTCAGCTAATCAAAATGAGCGCACACAATTTTTTAATCTCAGGAAGGAAAATTACGAAAAAACGTGAACTTCAATCAAGTCGATATAGCGCAATTATAAGTATTCACATACTAGTAACTGAACTGGAAACAACATATGTTAATGAAAGCAAATGAATTGAAAATAAAGGAATTTAACTAGCTAACAGGTCGTACATGACATTTATCAATCAACTTATTTAAAAACCGTTATTAGACTCTTAGACTTATCAACTTGAATTCTGAAGTTCTGCCAGCAAGTCTAATACAGCCATAATTCAACGAAGCTAATCTAAAATTCTTAGTACCAAGGTATATGTATACATTTCCACTCTATTCTCTTGTGCAATATAGTCTTTTACTTTTAATTATTTTATAGAACATATAATTTCTAATTGTTAATAAATGTATAAGCAAAACTAAATAACGTGATATTGCTAGTTAGGGGCAATAATAAGTCATTAATGGTTTATTAACCAACATGAAGAAAGACTGATACATTATCTCCAAAAAGAAGAAATGTACTGTACAAACGTTTTCCTTCAAAAACCAAAAATCAAAGTGACGGTGGATTTGCCAGCCTGGACTCGATCTTACAAAATTGATTATATTCTAACAGAACTTTTTATTTGCAAAACTAAATAAAAATTACCAAATAAAAGGAATATAAATGCCTTAGAAACTAAAGTAAAAGTGGATATTAAAATAATTACCAGAAGGATATGTAGCATTATCAGAAAAAAGCATTCGAACGAAAAAAGACAAGAGGACTGACGATAAAGAGAAGTATCTTAGAAAAGAGGCCCCGGAATATAACAAAATAAATAAAAAATAAAATAAGAGGTGGTGTATCATATTACAATACAAAAATTATAAAATCAAAAAATTAAAAAATAGAAAAAACCGCTTAATAACATCGGTTGTTACATCACCTAGAAGACATAGGCGGAAACATCAAAGAAGGGAAAGAATATTTGATAAAAATTATTAATGAATTTTACAGTTTTTACAGGAAAATTTTAAAATCCTGCGTAGGTCATTAGGTGGTTTTTGTTGAATTGTAATTAAAACCACTAAAAACCATTTACTCCCGTATCCTTAATAAGTATTTATTTATAATTGAAAATTTTATTTACTCAATCCAAATAAATCTAGATAAAACCAATTTGGAAATGTATAATGTTTCTAAAACTGTGTTCCTCTAATATTCAATCATTTGGGATTATTTTATAGAATAATTCCTTGTATTCAAAGAGAAAACGTAAATTCTTCAAATTATTCAGTATTCGACTATCAATAATCGAGATCATCGTACATAATCTTTTCGACTACTGTATAACCAAATTAGACTTTCATTCTTTTGTAAAATTTATCTTAAATTGTGTACTGAACGAATACGCCATACCCCTAATGAAATCATTTATTTCCACTCTCTCCGAATATGTGGCAAGATGTAGTTGCGTACAACCGTATTACCAAAATCAAATATTCAAGCCTTTTAATTACACGCCTTAAAAGCTCTAAAACAAAATAATAATAGAATTTTACAGGCAGATAAGAGCAACATTACAGTGATCCCAAACACAGCAGACTACATCGGTAAGATAAAAAACTTACTAAAATGATCCGACTATTGTCACGTATCATCTAACAAACCTACCAGCTACCTAGGAAAGAAAACAAAACCCTCATTACTAACTAAAACTTATCATCCGATATTAAAAAATTCTGAAGAAAATTCTCTAGAACTCTAAAACTATATGGTCTCCCAAAAGTTTTAGTGTTCCTTGCAGAGCGAACTTCTTCCTATGTCCGAAGCTTTTGCCATGTCTTAGAAATATTCTGTACGAAAGGTTGCTATGATCAACTTTGATGCCGTCTCCTTGTTTACCAAGTTTATGAGACCTTACATTTATTAAAATCAACTTACAATCTAAGAAACAATATTCTCTCCTAAATTAACTCTTGCCTATCCAAGTAAATTTTACCTTCAAACTAAGGGTGTTCCTCAGAGTTCCCCACTTTCAGTAGTCCTAGCATGACTAACTTTAAAACAAAAGCCCGTACATGTTTGCACCTTAAATGTTACCTGTTGGATAAGGTATGTTGACGATACGTTTGTTATCAGGTCAAGATGTGTTTCTAAAATTACTTTCCCACCTAAATCAAATTATTACTAACATCAAATTTCCCATGGAAACCGAATAAAACAATTTACTATTTTTATAATAAAAAATTTTTCAAATGACAACTATTATTATAATGTCTATAGAAAATCTACCCGTACTAACTGCTAACTAAAATGCCAAATCCCATCGTCTATTAGATTGCAAAATCGCTCATGATCAAGTCCATCAGACTTAGAATAATAACAATAGAACTTAAAATTATTACCACAATCCCACTACTAAATAGGCATTTAAACATAATCTTATCCCACATTATTAGAAATATGTATTAAAAATAAACTAACTCCCAATCTTAAGATCTTTCCTACCAACGAAAAATATTCTTGCTTTACATCAGAGGCATTACCGATAAAATAAGCCGTATATTAATGAAGCAAAATATATAGGTATGCTGTTCATGATCAATAACAAAATAGCTGATTTTATTCGTTCAGCTAAAAGTCACTGCTATAATAAATCCCATTGAATATATAAAATACCTTGTAGAACTTGTATAGGTCAAACAAATCGGCATATGTATAGGCGAATATATGAGTACTCCCTAGCCACACGAAAAGGCGATAATTATTGGACAGTTGTCAAACATAATAAAGACACAGCTCCAAAAATTTTTTCATGCAAAAACAATTGCTCCTATTTCCCTTTTAACCGGAAGGGACCATTTGTGAGGTAATTGAAATAGAAAAACGTCTTCAATGCCTAAATACAAGAGACGATAGCCAACGATTACCTTTCATATGAAAATCCTTTATTACCCTGACGCAGTGCATTTCTCATTAAATTTTACTCTAGTTCATTAAAGAGTAAAGCAGAACATACAAGAAATCACTTTTTAAAGACTTATAGCTCTCTTGGGGAGTAGGCAGATTAAGACCCCGAGTGAAGAGCTAAATTATCTCCAGTAAGAAAAGGAGAATATATTATCTCTCCAAAGTTATTCGCTCTTGCATTGGTAGATGTTTTTGAAAACTAAGGATGAAAAATATATCAAAATGAACGCTAGATATCTGACTCATCTTCACTTTGCAGACGATGTTGTACTTTTTGAGAAAATATAACAGAATTGCAAACTGTGTTGGAAGAAATCCTCAAAATATGTTATCATCGTCATTTAGCTCTTTTCATCCAGTGTCAGATATCGACCTCTTATGTCTCGTAATCATTAGCGCTTCTTCTCTATCCCACAGCCAGCCAGGTCTTTTCTCACCTTGTTTAGGCGTTCTCTAATTCTCTTTCCAGTTTTTAGTCTCCAGTACTGGGTCTTTTGTTCCATCTGCTGTTCGTTTGTCTTCGTGATCAATAATTGTATTTTTAAGTATCTTTTAGTTTAATGTCAGCATTTGCTTGATTTGTTATGTCTTGGCTAATAGAGCGATGATACTTTTTATCGATGTCCAAGTTTGGACTTTATATATGAAGACCGGTAGGTTTACCTATCATAGTTATCTATGATGAGTCTTAAGTAATTCACTTAGTGTTTCTTACATTTATATTACGCCTTTCTAGACCCATTACAGTTCACTGAATACGTGTTCTAGGTGGTTCTAGTTTTGGGCTCATCACCACCTCCTTTTAGTAGTGGTGTGAGTACATGCCGAGATGATAGATGGATTTGATTATTTGTGTACTAAAAAGAGTAAGTATATACACAGAAATTGTGTTAACTATAAATTTAAATAAAATACAAATCATGACTCCGGATAATATACATGTAATTATCGGTGGCCAGATTATTAAAAATGATAAGAAACATGACTCAACATCAAATTAGTTAATTAGTCAACGGTCAGGTATAAGTAAATGTTACACAATTTAAGTATTAGACTTATGCCAATTAATTTCAAAAAGAAAGACCACGTTTATGTAAATATAGTGTCGACAGGTTACAGTTACGTTAGCTTGATGGCATCAAAGAAAAAATAATAAGAGAGCGGCATCAGTTCGTGCAAGACAAAGTGTTATGGAAAAATATAGGGGAAGCCTATGTTCAAAAGTAGACTGTGGAGGGCTTTTAGAAAAAAAAAAAGAATTGACTACACATTTTGTAAAAAAATAAATTTTGTAATAATATGAACATATACATGGGAGCAATATCGTTCAAGGCTAGTTTTTAAGTGTCACAATGTTTGTATATTACCTTTGATAATAATAGATTCAATTAAATTAAAAGGTCCGATATTTGGACAATCGTTTTGACATTTTGTTATGGCGGGCTGTACTGCATACTATAAAGTCTAATTTTTTACTTTTCTTTATGCTAAGAGTGGCATTCTAACAGAATTTTCTCCAATGGTTAAATCACGATGGAATAGTAAGATAAGAATTAACATTGTGCGTATATTAACTTGCCTCTTTAGATTATCCATTGAAAATTCATGTGTTTAAGATGTATTTGTACCGGTTAATACATTTTAGTGTAATTAGCTGTTAGCACATAAATTCTGTTTTTTAATTAACAATTATGGTGAGTAAATCAGCCTGTAATCGATTTTTACATTATTATTTAAAGTTCTACCATTGGTATGTTATGCCTACTTAATAATCAAACTAGTCTGTTTAGACACTACGTGTGGCTCACTTTATATGACTTAAATTCTCATATTATTTGATAAAATTTTTATTTTCTATTTTAATTGAGGTCTTTATGCTTTTTTAATTGTGTAGAATTCTTTAAGTGCCTGATCAAACGAGTTTCATAACTGTGGTGATTTGCATTGAAATGGTAGCTGTATTTGAATACGATAATCAGGTATTTGTTTTTCTTTCTTATGGAGAGGCTGTTGCTTATCTGCTACAGATCTGTTGACCATCTATTTTAACATTATTTTTTTCCCTTCCTTCATTTGTCCTATACAAAATAATTGTGAATATTTGCAAATTTTTAATTTAGCCAATAACAACGGCTTGAGTAATTGAAAGTAATATTAAACGCAAATCTGTTTTGTTGCACCTTTTATGCATGATTCTTATATTAGCTTCCTTTATGGTTTAATGAAATTGTTAATTTTTAAAATTGGTACATCAATATTATTGCGTGTAGTTTTATTTTTTTGCCCATAACTCCAACGCCAAACTTTGTTTGAGACATAGGGTTAGATAAACCTCACCGAACTTGCTCTGGGAGCATCCAAAGGTAAAACACAAAGTTGGATTAGAGAATGAGGCAGGAAACAGCATAATAAATACTGGAAACATGTACCGGAACAAAGACAAAGAAAAACTGTCATAAAAGGATCGTCTCATAAACGAACTAAAAACTATTAATACAAAGTAGGACTCAGTCACGAACTATTATAAGTTTCCTTATATAACATTTTCTCAAAGGACACTTTAACAAAATAGGGTTGTAGAATTGTGAACTGAGCTGCAGGAAATGTGAAAGAGAAACAAAGACAGCCATTATATATTATGCGATTGTCTTTAGCCCGCAGGAGGCAAGCTACATAAGGAAAACCAATAATGGATCCAAGAGAATAGGGCAAGTAAAGTACAGATTGGTATAAAGGGTGAGAGCAGTAAAAAAGTGCAGTAAAGAAAATGAGAGGAACACGATAAGTCCAGCTGAAGTGCTACCGGAAACAGAAGTCAAACGGTTCCTAATAAACAAAAAATGGTTTTTGAATTTTTATCTTTGTCATTGTTTACAGGAAAATGTTTCGCACTTCATTTTAAAAGCTACTGTTTCATAAAGTTGGTAAAATACGCTGCTAACGATTCTGTAGTTGACTCCATCCATCACGCTTTTTAAATATTTTTTACCTTTTTATTTTTTGTTAAGAAAATCAGAACAAAACGGTCTTAACTATACATCTGCATTAATAAATAAAAGAAAATTTTGAATGTTACATTATGTTTATAAATATTGAAGTTAGTTGTTGTATTAAATTTGTTGCCATCTATATTCTTCTCTCAACAAAATAATTTAATTGGAATTTTATGAAATAAGAATTAAAATCTTGTACCTTTTTAATATTTCTTGATATACGTTTCGAATGTGTCATTTGTATTTTTAAACATTTAAAAGAGGTGTTTACAAAAATATTTTTTAATAAGTAGCGAGCGTTTGAAAAACTGAACAATAAACAAAAATATACTTTTAGAAGTTTCTAATAAAAGTCTAAAGGGTACTTTTTGTTGCATAACTACGGGCATAATTTAATGTTAAGTTGATAGCGTTAGTGCTTCATAAAGGATTATAATCAAAAAGGAAATTAGTTGTTATGAAATCTCATTAATTATTCCATTATCATCTCCTTTGAGAATCGTTGGACTTTTTACCGCAATTTTTTATTGGCGAATGAAAATTTTATACCATCAATCGATAAAATACATATAGTAAACGTCATACTATTCAAATTTGAAAATAATTTTTCAACATAATTAGAGAGAAATCGTTATATATGTACTTGGTTGGTTAGTAACTTTTTAAAATATAAGGCTAAAAAGTATCATAACGACTTTTGGTCATTTTTATATCATAATTTTTTGGTTAATAAAATTAAGTAATCGGTAGTTTTAACGGGCTTCGCCGTTTTTCCACTTTCAGCCGTAAACATAACTTTCGGCAGGCAGTTCATAGATAACACGAGGGCATCTCTTCCTGCGCGTGCACTCCAAGCCGATGGGTGTTAGACTAAACCTTTAATTTTTATTTCCCAACTTGAGCACGCCGATAAATACCGATCGGGTGCCATAAAGCGCCCGGATCACCATTACACAATCAATAACGGCACTTTAGGTTGAAACCACCATCTCGGTTTCAGTTCAGGTATCCGACCAATAATTGCCTTTTAAAAAGATTGAGATGTGCTTCACGGTTCACAGAAGTTCCATAAAACAGTCGTACAAAACAGGTCGCCGAGATTAATGGGCAGCGCTCTCGCAGTATTGTAGGAAAGTTCACATTGAGATGTAAGGGAGGGGCCGGCTGATGAATGCCCTAATGCGATCCGGATCGAGGGGTTCCCTCGATATTATTTCGGGTCGGCTGGCGAAACCATCTCAAGAATCTGAGTAGGCACTCGGGTTCCTTCGTAATTATAATTTGAACGGGTGCGACGCCGGAACGTTGTACTACCACGTGGGACCGTAAGGTAAACAGATTGATGAGGGACAACTTTTTTCCATATAAACACGTCCATAACGCAGCGGCCATGAAGCGGCATTATACTCCGGAGGGCCGCATTTTCCGTCGGTTCTTATAATACCTTTTCCATGTAACCGAAACACACGCAAATTTTTCATAAATCTTTTTTGCCGCGCATTAACCGGCAGGGGGAGATAAACGGTTCGGGCAGCGAGGCAGCGCCCTTTCGAGCGCCGCGCCGCCTCCGCTCGCGGCCGGCTCCGGCTCAAATTCGGCCCCGTTGATTACATCTCAATTTTGGCCGCGGAGCCGCGGCGCCCGGTGGCAAGGTGGGTAGGTGAGGGTCGATCGCTGGCCGTCGGCTTCGCACGGGGTGCCGGGCGTAGCAGGCAGGCATTGTACAGGGTTGAAAGCGTGACAGCCGGCCATTACTTCTTGTAACAGAAGACTTATGGCAAGGGGAGCGCACAGCAGGGAACCATTAACTAAATTACTGAAGAAGCGACCAATGGGGGCGCGCTAAGATTTAGACTCGGCAGAATTGATTACGGGCTCAGGTGCCGCCGCTGGAAACGCGCATTGAAAACTATGAAACATGTCAAGAGCAGATCTATAGAGATTGCCCGTGATAATGGCCTCGTACTTTATAAACCTTTTCAGCTCCATCTCAATCGCGCCGAACACCTGAATGTACCTCCAGTAGCTTTGCTGAAAGCATTCGGCGCCCTGAATAACAAAATTGTAATTAAGCTCACAAAACTATTGCTTTCAGCAACCAAGGCGGCGGCCAATAAAATACCCATTTTGGGGTCAATGGAAATATAACTAAAAGAGGAAGGGAGCAGGGCGGAAGTAGGCCATTTCTAAAATAAACTCATATAGAAGAACCATTAGCAATATATGGCAATCTTATATAGATCGTGTATAGGATATAAAATAATATCGATAGAGGAAGATTAAACGAAGAGCGTTCTTTCCATTTCATTATAATTTTGTATTCTTTATTTGAAATTGGATTATGTATATACAAATATTTTATATTGAACGTTTTTTAATGTTCAAATAAAAATGATCAACATAGGTGAAATCCTTGTAAACATTACAAGTCATCATACTACTTGTGGGTGCCTGAAACAATGCTGATGTTAGTATTACGTACTGTAGGAGCATAAAACATTTTTAATTACGTTTATTTTTTGTCTAATTACAACGTGGGTTTTTGTGATTATTATTGTATTTATTTTGGTTTTATCAATTTATAGATCATTTGTTTTATTGTTGTTTGTTTGACAGTTTTATATTTATAATAATTTTACTTGAGATTTCTAATTAAAAAAAATCGGAAAACATTCTTAATCTGTCTGCTACTTATTTATTTAACTTTATTTTTGTTTGTAATATAATCTCTTATATTTGGAACATTTATATTTTAACTTTTATATTGTTACTATTAAAGATATATTTTACGGCCCAGAACTTGATATGAACTGCTTTATGATTCTTAAGGTCGATTATTCCAGAAATGGCCATTGGACATTTATTTGTGTAGCCCGGTATTTGCTTTGATAATGCATAATAAATATAATTATAGTACGTGGTTTAACTAGACACCAATCTGAAAAAATGATCGAGTTCAACAGATACACGCTAGTAGTCTGTCGGATAGAAGGTACCAGTGTTAGTAGCCAGGGAATGAATGCGAGTAACTTAAATGCTTTAAAACTGGCGATATAAATTTTGGAAATAAATGTAGTAGTAGGGGGGCATTTTGAGGTAATTCCTTAGAGTTGTGTTGTTGCTTTTGCGTTTTAGTATTAATATGCGAGTATAATTATATATACAAAGTGTTCGTTTCTAACCAATAGAGATAAGCTCCTCTTAAGTTTAATAATGCACCCTCCTTCAATCACCATTATAATAGTGTTTTCGTTAGTCGGCGACATATATTGTTGTTGAAGTTTGGAAATCTTGACGTTTCGTTCACAGCTGCGATGGATATCTTCAGAAAGATGTATTCTAAAAATCCAGTTACTGCCTCGTGCGCTTTTCCTTTTATGCTGATGCGTAACGTCGCCGGGTTAGTTGCTGACGTAAGCATTTCGGCATTAGCTAAGGTCACTTGCTTTTTGACCGCATTGCGATCTGTTTTTTGGCCCTTAAGAGGGGTAAACGAAGATTTAAGTAAATTGAATACGTAGTCCCTGTTGAAATAATTTTTATATTTATAAATCTCTGATAATAATTAAGAGGTAAGAAATATACCGCCATGCGGTGATACAGCGAGTAACCTTGGCACATTCCGAAATGTTACCTAAAACCGTTCGAAATACGTCAGCAGCTAACCTGCTTACGGTAGCAGCTAACTTGGCGCGTCGATATCATCCCAAAAGCGCACAGGATAGTAACTTATTTTTAGAAGATTTTATTCTGAAGATGTTCGCTGCAGTTATGAAAGAAACGTCAAGTGTCTCCAAACATCGACCATGGCCTAACGACCCGATGCACCCAAAACACCGGCTGTGAAAGCCTTTGCACTTGTCGTGACATTATTTGTCACGAAAATGTTAAAGTAAGGTTACAACGTCATCGTGATTTATTTCACTCAATACAAACGAGAAGGGTGTAAAGCCATATTTGCAACTGCCGAAAGAACGTAAACAATTTTTTTGCTGAAAATTGAACTTGTACTTTGTTTGGATCCGAAGTACTTGCGTACCAAATTTGGTGTCAATCAGAGCTTTAGTTTTTGAGTCATCGTGATGACAGACACAGATTGCAATGTCATTAACTACCTCTTAAGCATTAGCACGCTTTCGGTAGTTAGTAATTTGCACGAAAAGTATGCCTTACATATAATTTACAGTTTATATTATGTTAGATGTGTATAACATTACCTTACGGGTAGGAATTATATTTGAATGGCGAGCTATAGGCTTGTTATGGTTCAATCATTCCTATTGTTAATATCCCTTGTATTTGAGACAAAAGTGGTCAGTGTTGCTGATCAGTTAAACAATATGAAGTATGGGAAATACTCATACCGAGAGTTTAAAATTTGCTGAATATTGTATGACACCTGAATGACTATAATGCATTATATTTCTCCGCTTTCAAATGATTCACCTGGACGAGTGCGAGTTGAAGCACTTAACAATCTTTGTGAAAGTTACGTGGGCCGTTTTCTGATGGCAGGCTTCCAATAAACCGCACAAAGGGTCGCCTTAAATTTTCGGCTAAATTGAAACACAAGGGAATGTTGAAGATCTTGTTTACTTGGCTTTTAGGCAATACAATTAATAAACTATATAAACAAACTTAGCAACTTTGTTTTTACAGAAAGATATGAGATGCTCTGATAAAAGTTAATATTGTATTTTACTATTTCACTCTTCATAAAATAACTTTGGAGCAGTTAAATATAATTTGGTAGGCACTAATTAAATTAAATTATCCAAGGCGTGTCTAAAAATCAAAGGTTTGTGTTTTGATGGGATTTTAAGTGAGCTGTAACAATTATAAACATATAAATTGCTAACTATTGTCCAGTGCGCATGAATTTAAATCTATTTTATTCAAATTCTTAAGATCGCAATAACATTCAAAATTTTTGATATAACTTAGCTTAAGGGTTGAACAAGAACAATAATATTAGACGCTTATTTAGATTTTGTTTTGAATGTAACATCCAAGTTTGTTACCAATCTTTTGATTTAACATGCGCTGATATTAATAATTGTTTTGACCGTCTTATTTCCGTAATTGCATTTAGTATCTTCAAACTTGGGTCTTAACTTGCTGTTTGATTTAATAATTATAGACTGGTTGTAACGTTTTAAAAGCGCTTTTTATAAATGGGAAAATGCAAATTTTTAGAGAAACAACGAAATTTTTTGAAAGTAAAATGGTCTAAGAAGTTGCACACATCACAAGACATTTAAAGATTTTGAGCTTCTAAAATTAATTTCAAATATTTTTTTTAGAAGAGTTAGTTATAAATTTTTACAAATAGTTTTTGATAATACTACCTATTTAGCAATAAAAATAAACTCAATTAAAGTTGAACAACTCGACGATTATTGAGACGTGTAAAGACGACTTAAATCGGTTTGTAGCTCAGGGTGATTTTGTATTTAGAGTAACGGTGATTCCATGTGACTTAATTAAACAATTTTGAACACTATGTGGTTTCTACATTGGCTAAAGAAAAATTGGTAGCAGTTTGCGTTGGAGGTACTACTTTTTGAACAGCGATGAAGACGTTAAAGCAATAGCGGAGAACTACTTTGTAGACCAATATAAAATTTTCTTACTGGAATAATGTAGAGAAGAAGTGGAACTAGTGCATTTAATTTAGTGGGGGTCTTTATATATTGGAAAATAAAAAGTTCCCAACGTGGGACCCATAGGAAGGCAATTTTATTTTCAGGAGGGGGGGGGGGTGAGAATGACTTAATAAAAGTGAATTTTTCAAGTCCTATAGTACTATTGTGATATATACATTTTAAAACTAAATATATGAATATATATAGCGGTCAGATAATGACAGTGGAGTGGGAGAAAGCTCGCTAAGAGAGAGGAGTAATGAAAACATATAACTAGAGAGCATATAAACACTCAAGGTTCTTTTAAAATTACAAACTATGCAAATATATAAAAATAGCTCTTTGTTCTGCATATGAATGTAGCAACAAGTTTAATCTGAAGCACAATTGTTACTTTCCCAGGTAAGTCAATATTTTTGTCAAAATACACGAAAGTTGCTCTGAATTCTATGCAGATTATGCTCCGAATATTACTATTGCTCACATGATCAACCACTTTTTTTAAACTTAAAGTATTGTCATTAGCAAAAATTGTTATTCGTTACATTCGAACATTCCATTTCCGAAAATTTTTCATTATTTCATTGTTTAGACCAAGTCAGTGGCCTTTTAGGCTTCTTCCACATAAATAGTAGTTCACTTTTTGAATAATAAGAATTATGTGTCACTGGGGAGGCGAATTAAGATTTTAGAGGTGCTTAGGTGGGGCATATTAAAAAAAAGATTTAAAACCACCAGTTTAGACCTTATAAATCATTATTTTCCTGCCTAGACAGATATGTTATTAAATATCGTACAAAGTATTTAACTAATAAAAGATTCAAAATAGTTTAAAACTTAAAAATAGTAATAACTCCTAAAGTTAGTTGCGTAGTTTAAAAAAAATGATAATGTAAATTCACTAACAAAGCTATTTCATATTTGTCGCATATGGCCGGTCACAGTAGCTGCACTAGTTTGTACAACGTTAGAGCATATCCTGTGTTGTAGGATTGTTTTTTTTTATAAAGAAAATTGCTATCATATACTATGGACTATCACAATACTATCTGTCTTTATGATTCCATTTTGTGGGTGCATAAACTGAAAGCTTTTTTTTCAACAAGACGGTGTTCTACTCCAATGAAGTGTACTCGGGCGCCATTAGACTAATTTTCCAAATGATATAAAAGAGAAGTAGCAATTGTATGGCGATCTACAATTTTTTTAAATAAGTATTTGTTTTAAGAACTTTGTGTATGTTGACACGAAGAGATTAAATAACTTTTATTTACCTGCAAGGCTATGTACAAAAAATCACTAAATTCGAAAAAACCTTAATGCCTCTTGTATGTTGGGTACAATTAAAAATTTTATTTTATGCAGCTATCTCGCCTTTGCTGTGACGTTTTTTTTTCTGAAACGCGTTCTGTTCTTGTAATTGAGTTTATTTTATTTAATTCCTCCTACTTTTTGAATAGCTAAGCAATAAAATTCAGTTATTCTTTTTTATTTATAACTGGATTGGATAGTGTATTTAAACAATATAACATGATGCTACTATAACAAAGGAGTACTTAAGTGCTACTTGAAAGTATAGGGATGTCATTGCTGTCACGTAACTTTATACCAACAAATTTCTTCCTACAGGTTGTTGTTAAAATGCAGCAAGTGCATTTGAACATATTTCAATAACACATTAGTATATAAAAACAATTACTGGTGCTGACAGCACGTTTGATTTATGATAAACAAGGATGTGAAAGCATTCCAGTCGGAATTACGAATATTTGATCTCATGCTACTCTTTTTCTAATAATTTATATAGTGGCAGCCACATTAATCGCTTTGGCAGGCGCCGATTTTAACGCGCTTTCCAGCCTGGAAAATTATTATGGCTTGATCAAGCCGGCCGAGCGCGTCACACGGAGCTTGGAGCGCGCCATGCTCGTTTTACGATAATTTTTATTATATGCGCGTTATCGACATAAACGCCAGCTTTAATTAGCCGTATAAAACGCCGCGGCCGGCTTAACGCGAAGAAATAATAATCTCCAATTGGACTCTAAATAAACCGAAATTGTGTGACATTATTGCCATTCCACGCACGACCCATACGCATTCCGAAACGAATTATGAAGCAATAATGAAGAGCACAGGTCTTTCTGCAGATCGGAGGGTTCCTGATACAGGGCTCGCCGCAGACCACCTACCGGATTCGGGGAACGACCCGTCGACAAGTTATGATGTCCCGAATTCCCCGTCGGCGTGCATTTATTAAGCAAACGCGAGTGCGTAAGGACGCGCCCACCGGTTGTCATGCCTAGCATGCTGCTTTGATTTGAATGCCGTCAACGATTTTCAGAAATTCCTTGTTTGAAGTCACTTTAAATTCGAACATTACCATAATGCGAGTTTAATAAAAACATACACAGCGCAAGGGTTTTAAAATGAGTGTCTGCGAGATACATTAGGCTTGTTCAAATGAAACGCGATTATATTAAATTGATTAGGATTGGTAACTTTGGGGTAAAAATAAGGGAGCTCAAGGTTGTATCAATTTTTAAAATTTTTATGTCTACAATGCTTAGAATAGTTATTATTCAAAAATTACACATAAAACAGCAACATTTTTTAGAAGGCTGTGGAAATCACAGTTACAATATTGGCGAGTAATTCCATTTGTAATAGACCAAACGTGAGATGTGACTACCCTTAATTTTTTGAATTGTCGTCTATTTATTGTACAGGTTTTGATGTATTAAGAAAATTGTTTTAAACCATTTCAAAAAACTTTTGCGCTCTCTCTTTTAGGCTCAATTAACAGCTCACAAAATAAGGTTTTTTGATGTTTATAAATTTGTATTACAAACCTTTGGCTTCTCCAAGATCATTAAATTTAATCAGCAAACAAAAGAGATTTTATACGTTTTCTGTTAAAATTCTAGGTCATTCGCTAAACAATCGTTTAGACGGAGTTGAAGTTATAATTGATTAAGTCTACGCATACAAAAGTTTTTTGTGAAACGATTACTCAGAATTTAGAAACGGAGAATAAGAAAGCGTGTAAAACAGAATTAAAAAAAAAACACAGGAAAAGATTTATTTAATATACTAATTTTTGATAAATTTTAAATAAGTACCATAATCTAAAATTTAATTGTAGTAAAATTATTAAGTTTAACAGATGAAAAGGGTGGCCCAAATTTAAATTTTTTATTGCTTTATGAATAAATTTTTATTGAGTTATAAAGTACACAATCCCTGATTAAATATGGAAAATTATATTGGGCAAATGGCCATCCCGGTTGTAGTCACACATCTCGGCTCCCTTCGCAATATTTTCGATTACAATTTCGCACAGTACTGATCAATTTCATTGATAATACGTCGGATTTCGTTCTTTGTGCATGGGTGACGCAGACCTTGAATTTCAGGTAATTCCACAAAAGTTAGAAGTTGCGCTGCGTTAAATCACAAGATCCTGCTGGTTAATTGATGTCGGAATTTCGTGAAATTATGTGACCAGGAAATAAATCGATCGTTTCTCGATGGTATTGTCCTTCTAGAGTTAGAGTTGTTCCAGATCCATGTTGTCCGGTTAGTGCAAAAAACTGGGTTATTTTGTAACGGTAATGATTGCCCTGCACGGTTACAGCATTTTAGCTGTAGAAATCTGGGCCCATTACGCTCAAAATGTGCACCAGTGACTCATTGAGGTGGATTACACGCACATTTTCCCAATGTCACATGTAAAATTGTTTGTTTATGAACTCATCGAGTCGAAATTGCGCCTCGTCGCTAAAGAGGACTTTTAACTAAACTGAGAATGCGTAAATGTGATTTAGTGAGTATTCGCCAAGGAAACTTCTCGAAATGTCCAATTATTAGGCTGAGTTAGTGTTTTTGGATTTGCATTGACACTTTTACTTACTATGGCAGTATTTTGGCGATATCTCATCTCACGCTGGTACTTTCGAGATCTTGTATCCATTACCGATCTAATGTTATCAGATTTTGTAATCAATCTACGTGCAGTTCATTCATTTGGTGCACTATTTCAACCAAAACATTTTGGCCGAATCTGCCACACGTTTTAACGATAATAATTCATTGTACTTTCGTATAGCCTTCCATATTTACTAATCAGAAGAACGTCGATGATATTTATCAGAGTGTCACAGTTTCTTACGGCAATATAAAAAAAGACGCGAAGTTTAAATCAGCCATTCAATTTGGTCTACCCTTAATTTATCAGTATAAGTACATCGCTATTAAAAGGAAATAAATCGCTTCTTCCAACAAGTTTTTTCAAAATATAATATGTAAGTATCTGAAAACGGCCTTCAAAAAATGTTAGATTGATGTATCCATTGACAAAATAATGCTAATGGTTTTTGAATTTTAAGAAATCTAATTTTAGTTTTAAAGATAAATGATATTAGAAAATAAATGTAGCAGAAACTTAAATTTACAATAGAATTAAATAATATTAACTTTTAGTTTGTGGCTTTTTACATATTTTTTCAATTTTAATGAAATTAAAAACATTGAACTTTTAGGTTTAAAAATGATTATGTAACTACTGTGTGAAATGACCAACCGAAAAAACTGTTGCTTATCCATTTAACGATAAAAGACAAATAATACCAAAATAGTGAAAAAAACTGGAAAATTAAATTTTGTTGATGATAATGTTTAATTGAGTTTATATTTTGAATAAAATGATATAAATTTAAAGAAAGTTTATAATGGAGGTTTGTAGTAGGTGATTACACTTTTTTTTTTTTATTTGGAAGTCGATTTTCAACGTATAATTAATTTTTTAAATATTTTTAAAATAATTTCTGTGATAATGACCCTTTGTTTTTTATTAAACTTTACGGCTTATATATTTTTTCATTATTGACACTTATATTTGGATTTATTGCTGTTTAAATGTTTTTTAAATGCTGGTAAACAATTAATAGATTCATTTTTTAACTGTGGGAATTTTGAAAATAATTTATTTTGAAAAGTTTATTTTTATTTTATTAAGCTTCAGAATCTTTAAAAAATAATTTGTTTTCTTTTCTTTACTGTATATTGCGTCAGTTGCTTACGGTGCTTATAAAGTATTTATGAATTTTCTGGAATGTAAGTAAATGTTCTTATAGAATCGAAGTGTTATTAGTAAAATAAACTTCACATTCAGAATATATTTTTCTTTTCTTTTATCTATTATAATTGCTGTTTTAAAAATAATAACTAAAAATGGATTAATTATACATTCTGAACTTTCTCTTGAAATTGTTTATTGCCGACATTACTTATAAGGGCCGCTTATGCTTTATGTTATTTAAATGTTTAGCTTTAAATTCGTTTATAAAACTTTCCTTATGAGATATTATTGACAATTCGTCTAAATCACTCTCTTACATATACATGGTGTCCTACAAAATTGTAATAACGCGGTATCTTTTGTATTTGACATTAAAGAAACACTAAAACTTTACAGACGGATTATTTAAATGCCATTTAAAGAAAATTCCAATACGGTCTTGCACTTTCGCTTACACCGGAAATGATTATCAATGAAATATTTAAAAAATCTGAAGCGTTATAAAATGTTTTTTCACAAAAAGTTTGCATTTTTAATGTCACATTTGAGAGTTCTAGATCGGCTAAGCCACATTTTTTGTTTTTAAATAAATTAAAAATGACTATTTTATGTTTACTAAATGAATTTTTGTACAAATGTTTACCCTCCCTCCCTCTCATCCCTCTCGCATAAGAATTATTAATTTTCTTGAAGTAATAAACCGTTCCTTGGCATTAAACTGAAAGTGTTCCAGGTTGTTTTTGGCATCCAAAAGTCTTGGTCTTTCAATTATATGCCAGTTTATATATCAGTATAACTTTCAAAAATTATATTACAGGAATGTATTACACAAGAGTTTTATATTAGTAATTTTCTTAATCATCTCTTCAATTAGCAATGTTTTAGGGCATAAATGGAAAAGTGCCTTTCAGAGCAATCAGCGACAATCATCCCTATTGTGTTTTTATTTTGTTTGTGTTTTGGTAGGATTGTTGGAAAATTTATGATTGTACAGTAAATGATAAATTGCAAACTAATAGAAATCGAATCTACTCACAAAAAAGATGATAAATTTTTAAGATAATCGCCAATATCTATGCGAAATTAGTAGTATAAGTCTATTCATCTACCACTTAATCGCAAAATTTTCTAATAAAATGCTTACATTTATTCTGATTTTCAAAAAATTTAAATATCGCAGCATGATTTAACAACAGATTTGTTTTGTATTATCCGTACATTTTTGAATAACTTTATTTGTTTTAATTGGTAACGCAAAATTGTCACCAATTTAAGCTTTGTAGTTTCTTAGAGATTGTAGTTAAACAAGAAGCTTTCTAAGAGATTCTTCAGTACTTTTATTTGACCAATGTCTGGGTTGGAAGAAAATGACCCCGATAGCCTTTTTCAATTTTAATTATTTGGCAGATTTTAGAATTTTATTTGACTAGGAGTCATTATAAACCAATAACAGGTATTTGTTTTGAGTATTTGTAAAAATAAAAATAAATTCTTACTGAAAAAATACGTTATTAATTTTGTTTGCGAATGCTATGCATTGATCTATCTGCATATTCATATTAATGCTGAATAACTGCAATATTGCCAAAATTACAGCTTTAACATTATATTCTAACTTAATATTTGATACATTTAACCGCCTAAGACTATTTCTTATATTTTTTAATGTTGCCGTGAGACCCAGTAACATTTATAAGATCCCCAAATTTGAGATACTCTGGCTTAGAATGCATACAATGATTTGTTAACCCAATAAGTATGTAGTATGTTTTTATGATAATTCTTTGCAGTTAAATTTTGCCTTTTTACTAAATCTCACATATTATTCTTTAAAAACTATTATGCTATATATTTCTTCAATGTTTGCTGATGGGAATTTTAGTTTAAATTGTTTTTTAATGGTTCTGTTAATTATCAAATGTATAACAGAATTTCTAACTTTGAAACGGGCAATTTCGAATATGTAACGAATATATTAGCATGATTTAATACATGGAAAGTATCGCAAGAATCGATGTAGCGTTTCACGTTTTCTGATTGAAATGCAGCAACTGCATACTAGGTTTCAACTTGCGTAAAAATTACGAAATGAGCTTCCATAAATAACAAAAAAGAGTTGTTGAAATAAAACACAGCTTTAAGTGTACGAAATATAAATAAGTGGAAACAATGTTTATAGTATTTTAAATAAGCGCAATGAAAACCCATAAAAGATTTATTTTAGATAAAGTTTACAGTTTGCAAATTGGCCTAGAATATATTTCTTCAATATAAGAACTTATAGCATAACACTTTTGGTTATTCCAGCAATGTCATTGTGAAGTGATGAATGCCGATCTCACAATAGGGTTGTAAGTAGGCTCACTTTTTATTATAAATGATAAAATAATTCACATTAGATTAAAAAATACAATTCCAAATAATTAAGGGTGTCAATTTAATAAGCATTTAGTTAAACAAGCAAACATTAAGCAATTTTCTTAAAATTTATTTATGAGTGCTCTTGAAATTATTCATTTAGCGAAAATTATTGTAATATGGTAGAACGCAGAAACATTTTCAGTTACTCGAACACATTTTGTTCTAATAAGTGGATTATATATAAACATGAAATTTGTCAAAAAATTAATACAGCGATTAAGCACTATAAATACCAAAAAGTGAAACAACTCCAGATATGATAAACATGTTTGTACGTAGGATTTGCTGTGATGCTTTGAGTATTTGAGTTCAGGGTCTTTTTAAACAACTAACTAAATGAATTTCTTAGATTATATATTAAAATACACATATTTGTTAATATTTCACCGTATAAAATTAAACAAATTTATTTTCAATTTGTGTAACGTATGCATCTATAATGTATATTAACTTAGCAAATTTGGAAATATGTTTTTAAAGGTTTCATAAATTTATTCGCATATCCTTAGTTGAGTCCATCTAAATTAGGAAAATGTTAATTACCCAATAACGGTTAAAAGTGAATATAGAATATATTACACAAAATACACTCAAAAATGTTTGTAAAAATTAAAAATGTATAAATCAACAGTGTTTTACTCAAAATAACAATTTTGTACTTACTTCTATTGCAAGCCGAAATTTAAAAATTGTAAACATTTTTGTTTAAGCAACATTTAAATAATTATATCTGTAGCATATATTTCGTTATTTTTTGATTACTTTGTTATAGCGTGGTTGTCATTTCGCGTGACATTATAATTTAGTTATGCGTGATATTTTTATTATTTATTTGCATGTGTAAAAACTTTAATTTTCTTTGAGCTTTTTAAAAGATTTTATATGGTTTTTCTTAATTTTATTATTTCGTCAATGCTTTCCATTAGTTATTTCTCGTTTAAGTGCAATTAAACGAGATAAAAGTATGCAGTGATCAGACTTCAATAACAATAATTAAGGTAACGTTATATTAAAATTAAAAATGTAAGCAAATAATGTAATAAAGAAAATCGTCAAAACGAATTTAAATAAATAAATAAAGTGCACTAATAAGCATTAGGTTTTCGAGAGGTTTATTTTGTCCTAGCCTTTTCGGCGATGTAATGAAAACGACGTTAATACAATAATATGAAAATATGGATGAAAGCAATATCGTTCAAGGCTAGTTTTAAGTGTCACAATGTTTCTAAATTAGCTTTTACAATAATAGATTCAACTCAATTAATAGGTCCGATATTTGGACAATCGTCTTGATATTTTGTTATGGTGGGCTATACTGCAAATTTAATTTAAAATTCTACATTTAAATAAAATAAGGTCGCAATAAAATAGTAAGGCAATAATAAAAGAGTTCACTGAAAGTTACGACATAAAATGTGTACTGATGAGTACAGTCAGTAGAAAATCAAGAGGAGAGGCATGGAGGTAGGGATAAAGGAGACATCTTTAAAAATGTAAAAAACAAGCAACTCACTTATGGAATCACGGAAAACATAAGGAAAATATGGGGAATATAAGAAAAATTTACGAAATGACATAAGAATCAGAAAATAATAGAATGTAAAATGAGAAATCATAAAAGCAACATGATAAAATTAGCAAGACAGAAGAAAGAGTGAAAAATAAAAAAATGCATAATGTTGAAGTGAATGAAAGAGAAATTAGAAAAACAAATGGAAAATTTCATAGATAAAAAGCTACTGAAGGTACTGCTAAAAGCTCCGGTAAAATTAGGAGTAAATTTTGCCTCATATAGTAGGGGAATTAGGCTGAGGAAATGAAGTTTTTGCAGAATAAAGTAAAACTAAAAATGAAGTAAAAGGTTATTAAATTTAATTTATCCTAGCAGCATGGAAACATGTAGAAGCAAAATAATATTAGAGCTAAGGAAAAAGGAAACGAAGGTAAGAGAAAAAGTAAGACCTAAGAAACTTTATCTTGTTTATGAAGCAAGGACGTAAGCTAAGGAAAGGGGGAGTTAATAGAAGTACAACACTCAAGTAATTAGAAACTGAAAGAGGGATCTAGTAAAAAACAAAGATATTGATTTTGTATGTAAGATAAATTATATCAGAAGGAAAAACAAATATTAAATATACAAAATATAGTAAGAAAGGAAAGAGAGAACGAAATATAATAAAGCTGAGTACGTATAATGTAAGAGAATTTTATAACAGTAAAATAATTGAAAACCTTATTAAAGAATCAAAAAGGCAAATATTTCATATATAGACTGCAAGAAAGAAGAAAAGTAGACTATATCTATTTAAAAATAGGAACTACAATATTTTTAATAAGCCATCAATTAAAATACATGAGCAGGACCTCATGCAGAGATTAGATAATTCTATCTGATCTCTGCACATAATCGTGTAACAATAGGATAAAAGAAAATAGCCAGAAAATATATTTTTAAATATACATGCAATGGAGGTTAAAAAAGGTACTATAAAATATAAGTATTAGTTAATATTAAAAATGAAGACCTAGTAATTGTAAATGGGATACAAACGTAATGAAGATTGGTTATCCTGGCGGTAGAGAGAACATTAAGATAACGAGCATTTGTTTCCAAAGAAAAATAAATGAAAGGAGGAAATAAATTATTTTAATACAAAAAATTTAAATAAAACTGATAATTAAACTAAAAACAGCAGAGGTAGACTGGCCATTTTTTGGTAGAGACCAATGTAAGATATAGAAACTTAAAAGGAAGATTATACCGAGGAAAGACACGAAAAAATTAAGTTCAGGGATTTGCATTCAGACACAAAACTGATATAAGTAATTCTTAATGACTAAGTCATTAACCTAAAAGACGATAAGTGAAAGATGATAAGTAGCATTAATAAACAAATAGAAAATTTAATTCAAACACTAAAAGACAATTAGAGAGGACAAAACTTCAAGGAAAGAAGAATTGGCTAGATAAAAAATGTTAAAAAGAGATAAGTATAAAAAATTTAGTCACGACTACGTTTCTTCTAAAGTGCCCCTGCTTTTAAATAATTTTAAATATTAATTTGGTTTTTATATATTTTGGTCAGCAAAGATTAAAAAATAAAAAATAACATTAGCATGTGCAAAATTATTAGTAATATTTAAAGATTAAAGGTTTAAATTTTTTTAATGGTGATGTAGTTGTTTAATCTTAAATTTATTTATAATAGTTTTGTTAGTTGTGCTTTTAAGCTTTATATCATTTCAGTTTATTTTCAAAAGATAAGATTTAACATCGACCTATTTTTATCGAGAATGTTCTATGAATTGTTCGGACTTACTTTTCAGTATTCTGCCGCATCAGCCACTACAAATAGCCAAAACCAACTGAGGAAGCGTTTTCGGAAAGGAGTAGTTGCAAACGCTGTAGGTCACCGAACTAACTGTACATTGCCAGGAAATAATAAACCCTTTGTATAAATTGGAGGACATGGCTCGGTTAAGTTTGTAAAAAATGGCCAGCAACCCGGCTCCGTGCTTTTTGGGGGTTGACGGAAATATATCGTTTTATTGCTTCACTCTTTGTTGCATTTACTGCGGTAAGGGTTTCAGGGCGATGCGAATTTTATGTTCGTTTTTTGCGCAGGTAAACAGCCGAAGGTGAGTGATTTTTGCAAGCCGCAGTCTCTAGCTGGACATGGTTTATTTGAAAGGGTGTTTTAAATCAAAATTTTTTTAGCGCAGTTTACATAATAATAAAAAAAAACAAAATGAGGCGAACTATGTGATCAAAATTGTAATTTTTGGGGTTGTTGCGTCCACAACGCAGCACCAATAGTTGGTGTCGGCGTTGTAAACAGGCTTTCCGACTCGTGTATTCGTTCGGGGGCTAATTTATGAAGTTATGAATTAAACAATGCAATGATGGCTGGCGCGGGATCGCGGCCCTGTGTTCTCATTAGTTTCATTACAACTACACGTAAATGCGCTTATGTTCCTATGTTACAATTCACTAACTCGTAACTTCTGCATCCCGCATGATTACGGCTAATTAATATGTACGGGTTCGAAACATCCCCGCTCGGCTGAAGTTTCAAGCTAATGAAACTAATTTAAAAGAGCCGTTCCGATTTTACGTGTCTGTTCTTACAACGACGCCGGCTCGTTCCGAATGTGCAGCGGCAAGACGAACAGCGCCGCAGCTGCGGGATTATAACGGATCAAACGCGTGCGGGAGTATGCAATAAAAGGCCCTGTTTGGCGTATCTTTTAAAAACGGCGCCGAATAAGGCCCCGGAATTCATCTGGGCCGTAAAAAATAAACGCGCGCACTTTTCGCGCTCTCTTCGAATTTCCAAACAAGCATTATTCAGTTTATGGCCCTTCGGGGTGCCATGTGCTCATATGTGTGCTGCTTCCTCTTGGAAGTACATTAGCATGCAAAAGGATCACTCTCACCTCCGCGTTATGCCGCACGCCATACGTTCCTCGCTGCAGACTGCCGCGTTGTGCGTTCGGATACTAGTTAATAACATAATTAAATTTGTGCGGTCGTAAATTGAAATTGCGAATGCAAATGGTTGTTGAGATGAGAATTTTCAAGATACACTTGACCTCTGCCCTATACAGTGAGGTTCGCGAGTTAATGGAATTTTAAAAGACTCTACGGGGACGTATTTGCGTTAAATGAAACATCTGATGCGTATTTCTGTGGTACCTGAAGTAACCCAAATAATTTTTTCGTGATTAAAGATCAATTTCTATACTACGTTTGGTTCACTCTCTTTCTCTAGTTTCGCTCTTAACCACTTCGTTCAGATTTTTAATTTTGAGAAACTGAGTTGTCGTCTGTACAAGAGGTTGCGTCCTAGGCTGACAATTTTTCACCCTTCTTTCCTCAAATTTTTGCAAGGTGAGATCGGCGTTTTCCCTGGATTGGAAACGTGGAACAATTTAACTTACAATAGAAGCTCTGCTTGGCAGAAGCAAACCAAATAGCTGCGGCAGACGCGCTTTTTTCGTTCGGCAATGCAACGGCCTGATAACAGCGGCCGCCTGGCCGTTCGGCAAGGAGCGAGAGCGGCCCCGACGTGCGCGAACGAACGCACGGACCTCCTCGTTGTAAATTAAGCGCCACATTTCATATCAGGAGTCGTTGTTTATTTTCCATTTAAATGTATAAGCTGTTTTTGTTTACTATGCACGGACCCATTCGTCTAAATCAAGGGCCGCAAATCACACCACGTTTCTTTGTTTACTTTCTGTTCAAATGTGTAGATAGATTGGTTTATAATAGTCATAGTATTATTAGTAAAAACTTTATACAATTATTGCTAAAGATAACCATTGATAAAATAAAACTATTGGGATTTAAGATTTAAATTTGAGATTTTAATTATTATTTTAGATTATTTTATATGCAAACGTAATTTTGTAGATGTCAGATCAATTGTTGGAATGTTTCTCAACGTTTATCAAAAACACTGAATACTGATTGTAATGCAAAATCTTGTAACTTGATAAACATCCTTCAAAGTTTAACTGTTAGTAGCAGAATTTTGCCGGTGAAGTAAAATGAACTCTCAATAGCTTCATAACTGCAAAACCGTTATCTTGTTAGTTTTTGGTATTTGGTTGGATATTTTGGTATTTGGGGTTTTAAATAATGACATTATATGGATATAGCACAAAACTTCTTTGTGGTTCTTTTTCTGGGACCTATCTAAAACTGAAAGTCTACAAATATTAATTAAGAACTACTGATGAATGTTACAGTGATACTTCAAAAGGTATGAAATTTCAAAAGTTATAATCAACTTTTGAAACTGAAAATGTATAATTCGAATAAAGGCCGTCATGTAAATATTAACATTTTCAAATTAAGTAAAAAAATGCAGACTAACTATAACATTAAATTTTAAATATATTCGTTTTAGCATTTTCTAACGTTTTTTCTATTAAATGTTTATTATCGTTTGTTAACTTGTTTGATATTATTCAATCTTAAGTTTCAAGTTGGTTGAACTTGGGTTTTTAATTTCTTCCTCACCACCATTCTATCGCTACTTTTATAGTGAATAAAATTTGGACTCATTATTTCGCATTTCCGAGAGTTCCTAATACTGCATTGAAACGTCAGACAGGTGAAAATCAATTTGTTTTAAAACAGAAAAACTGTTTTTTAAATCAGTGGTCAACATTTCCAGATGATTCTTAATGAGAAGTATAACAGGATCAGTCATCTCACTTTTTCCTGGGGCTCAAAAGCCTATCGGGTGGCCTATAAGTCACTAAAAATAATTGAGAGTTTATGAACGAAGGGTAACAATGCGGTTATCTAAGGTGCGGTGCTTGCCATATCGTTCCGTAACAGAGATGCGACAACCGGGGAAACAGAGCAAACATATAAGAGCCGTAGCCTTTCAGTTCACAGGCCGTGCTCTTACTTGGGGAGTTTGAGCCTCACGATTATATCAGCCAAATAATTAATAAATGCCTTACCACCAATAACTTATTTTCGAATTACTCATTTTAAAAATCAAATTGCAATAGCAATTCATATTTTAATATATTTTTATTCTTTTAGCCCTACAAATTAAAAATTTGTTAATGTTTTTATTATATAAATTTTATTTAAATATACTTTTAATTTACATTAATATTATGTTAAAATTTACCCTTTATTTGTCATTATTTTCTTATACACTATTTCCCAATCAATGCCTTTGCTTGCAAGATCAGCTTCAGAAGCCGCCAACATTTTCTTTTAGAACGTCCTACCCTCCTTTTGTCTTCTATCTTGCTCATCATTAGCTTTTTGCGATTTTATCTTAAGTATTTCTAGCCTAGCCATTGTATAAGTGCATTATTTCGTTGTCATTAGATATTTTTTTTGATAACAATCTTGCAGAATCTTTTCTCTTTCAATCTTTTTAACTTTATTTAAATTTATTGTACATTCCATGTTAAATGCGGAACTAATTGTAGGCTTTGTTACTGTTTTGTATATTTCAGCCACCATATACATAGTTTTCATTTTATTTTTGCAGGCTTTGTATTCTATGTCATTTTGTCTTATTTTTATACACAAAAATTTGTTGATGTTTTTATTACATAAATTTTATTTAAACATATTTTTAATTTACATTGATATTGTGCTAAAGTTTTCCTTTTATTTATCACTATTTGCTTATACACAATTTCCCGGTGATCTTTGTTCGCAAGATCACCTTCAAAATCCGTCAACATTTTCTTTTAGAACGTCCTACCCTCCTTTTGTCTTCTATCTTACTCATTATTAGCTTTTTTGGAATTTTATTTTAAGTATTTCTAGCCTAGCCATTGTATAAGTGCATTACTTCGTTGTCTTTAGCTTTTTTTACTTTTCTTATCCTATAATAAGAAAAGTAATGTAATCGGCGGAAATTTGACATACCCAGTTTTTCACATTTCTGGACGAATTATAGCCTCAGGACACCAAAAAAGTTGGTTTGGGCCATTGGTTCGTGTGTGTGTGTGTGTCTGTCTGTTGGTCTGTCAGTAAACAGGATATCTCGAGAACCGTAAGAGCTAGAGACTTGAAATTTGATATGCAAGTTACTTGTAGGTAGGGAACGCAGTGCGAAACTTTTTGTAAAAATCGGCCGAGCAGTTTGGTCGCAAGGTCGCAAAGTCGGTCGCAAAACGGTCGCGAATCTAAACGGTTGTAGATACAAAACATTCATGAGAATATAAATGATTTGTAATCACGAGATAAACATGAATTTAAAGTAAAAGTTGGTAAAACAGGAACTCGAAAAAAAATTGAAGTCCAGGATTTTTACCAGAGTTACCCAAATAATAGGATAAGGAAAGTCGTGTGATGTTCACACCAGATTTTTTTGATAATAATCTTGCAGAATTTTTCTCTTTAAAGCTTTAACTCTACTTTATTTAAATTTATTATACATTCATATGTTAAATGCGGAACTAATTATAGGCTTTGTTACTGTTTTGTATTTTTCAGCCACCATATACATAGTTTCCATTTTATTTTTGCAGGTTTTGTATTCTATGTCCTTTATCTTTTTTTTTAACACAAAAGTTGATTTCATTGTCAATGTTAAATCTTCGACGTGTATTGCATGTTGCGACTTGTGTTACATATCGTCCTCTTAGCTGATGTCACTATCATGGCGATATTTAATCATTCTGTCTCATCTCAAAATTTTCCAATATTTTTTTTCATTGTTTTTCATATTTCTTTTAGCATATTTGGTAGTATTTGTAAACATGTTTTGTTCCCAAATAGTTTGCTCAACCTAAAGACACGTGGATGGCTATATTGTAGTTGTAACTACTAATAATGGCTTGATAGCGAAATTATTCAAGTGTCTTCTAAATTGATGTGCGAGTACTTTTCTAACTGATGAACATTCTATGCTATTTCCTGCAGTTATATTTTTTATTTTAATTTAGCGTGTTCCTGGAATTCCTCCAGTATTATGACATTTTTGTTTCGTAAATTATTTTGATATCTCAACGACAGTTTGCTCTACTTTCTATCTTTTCCTTCATACTTAATCAATCTGCCGCTTTTTTTTTGTTCTGATTCTGTAATATTTCAGTGATTTTTTCTCGGTTCCTTTATTGTGTTTCTATTTCTTGCTGTGTCGACTTAGGTTTATTATTCTCTTCACTATTTAATGCTTGTTTTTACATCTTTCTATCATAAATTTGCTATTTATTATTAGGTTTTCTTCTTTATATTTGTAGTAGATTGGTCTATTTCAGTGTTGCCTTCAGTTTTGATAAACATTTGAAATTATTAGTTATTTTTAAATTTATTTTAATTTGTTTTCCCCTTTCCTCTTTTTATTGACTTCTCATATTGATTATCTACACAATACTTCGCTTTTCGATCAAAATGTAGTTAGTTTTTTACATTTCCATTTCAGGTCTCTTTACTTCCTTTGGAACTACGTGTTGTCATTTCTTGTTTTTTTTTTGTTGTTTGAAACTGGTCAAACGTGGACTATAATGATTAACCTTATTGTTTGTGAAGTGTGCTGTTTATGTGTGAAGTTTAATTTCTTTCAACATCCGTAACTTATTCCGAACTTTAGTTTAACAATAGAAGGAAAGGCCGCCTTGGAACAAAACAAGAACTAAAACCATAGCCAGAGATAAATATGAATTAGTACGAAACAAGGTAAAAGACTTGAAGTAATCAAAAACTGAACGAGAGGTTAGAAGGACAAGAAGCGTAGCGGCCTTACTTTAGATCAAGAAGCAACGTTGCCGAAGTTTCTATAAAACTACCGCAATCGGTAAAGAAGAAGAAGAAAGAATATATAGAACAACTGATGTTAAGATAGCAAATAAAACCATTATATAAAATTCAAATAAGGTACTTGGCAGAAAATAAGAATAACAGGAAAGAAAAATAAAGAACTACAGCAAAATACAATACAAAGGAGCTGGAAAATCTTAGTAATGGAAAGGATCAAGTTTAATGCATATGATGCGGTATTAGACAAATAATTGTTTTGAAGGGAGAGACTTCAATAGACGCAAAAATAAAAAGTGCGTACTAGTTAACATCACAAAGAAGGATCGCTAAAGTAAAAACGAAACTACAGAAAGAAAAATTTAAGGTCACCAAAAACAAGAACAAGGTAAAAGGGTATAAACTGTAATAGGTGTATAAATAAGTTCTCAGCTTTTTCTGCAAAATTAAAGTTTTATTTAAAAACAAACAAAAAAAGCTTAAGTATCCATCTTTCGGGTAGCTTGCGAATTCCCTGGTGGTGGAAGCTCACCGGCTTCGAGACAATAAAGTTATTGATGAATTTTCGGACTTCTTCTTCTGTTTTGAAGTGCGTATCAGCCAAGTGATGCTGTAACGACCGGAATAAATGATAATCGGAAGGGGCCATGTCTGGGCTATACGCCGCATGTGGGAGAAGTTCCCAGCCTAACGCGAAGATGTGTTCTTGCGTCGCCTTCGCAACATGTGGTCGGGCATTATCATGGAGCAGGATGACTTTGCGACTTCCTTGTCCAGTAAATGGCCTCTTTTCTTCGATTGCGTCGCTCAAATTGATGAGTGGCTGTTGGTAGCGATCCGCCGTAACTGTTTCACCTGGTTTCAAGAATTCGTAGTACAGCATACCTTTCTAATCCCACCAGATACAGAGCAAATTCTTTTTGGGGTGGATATTGGGCTTTGGAGTCGATGTCGAAGGTTTGCCAGGGTCTACCCATGAGTTTTTGCGCTTGGGGTTATCGTACAAGATCCATTTTTCATCGCCCGTAATAATTTTATGCAGAAAATCCTTTTTCGGTTCCTTGAAACTCAAATGGAGTGCGGTGTCACGCCGTCTATTTTTTGTTTCGGATCAGTGACCATCTGCCTTTCCTTTTGTATCTTACCCATTGCATGCAAACGTATGGAAATGGCTGGCTGGTGACCCAAGTGTTCTGCAAGCTCTTTTTCAGTTTGCGCATTGTTTTGATCCAGCAATGTCTGCAGCTCATCCATGTCAAATGTTTGAGGGCGTCCAGCGCGTGGTTGATTTTCAAGACTAAACTCTCCTCCGCGAAATCTTTGGTACCACTTTTAGCACGTTACATGACTTACAGCATTCTCACCATATGCAGCGCAAATCATTTCGGTGGCTTCAGCAGCGTTTTTCTTAAGATGCAAGGCGAAGTGGATAGAAAATCAAATATGCTCTTTTGTGATTGCCATCGTGAACACAGCTAATTATTGAGGTTATGTGCCTCAAACGCCAAATCGCATGACGTTTCGAAAGATCAAATGTCATTGTTTTAAAACCGCAAGAGGGCGGACTAATACGTTACACGTAAACGGTGATTTGCGTCCTGTGAAATCTAAAGCTGAGAACTGATTTATACACCTAATATATCGATAATGGTTAAATTGTCAAAGTAATGACAAACACAAATGCATATCAGGGAAATATTTACAAAAGAATTAGAGTCGGGGTAACTTACCAGAAACCAATTGTTGAAAGTCTTAAATACATTTGGAACACAGAAATTGATACAAATAAGCAATCATGACAACCATTGAAGTAAAACTTTTCCAAAATTAAATCATGCAAAAGGAACAGAAATATAGAAAACAAAAAACATAGAATATAAAGATTATAAAAATAGGAAGGAGAAATTTCAACTATACAAAATGTTAAGAGTTAAGCTGTGGAGACAAAAGGCATGTAATAGATTAACCAAATTAAAAATAAACCTATTCGCAGAATTAGAGAACTTCTATATTTTTAAGTGTCAAGAAACTTAAATTTCATGCTGCAAGAGAAAGAATATGACAATCAAAACTAAAACAAAAAATAGTAGTAGTGAATTCACAGGCGATGCAGGAAGACGATTATTTTGACAGAGAATTCGTTAATTTTAATAACATGTTAAAGAGAAATTCGCTATAAAAAATTTATCTTAAATATTTTTGGCATCGAATTTGGTTTATCCAGAATTTGTTTACAAAATGATTTATAATGTAAAAACGAACTTCAATAGTTTACAGTGCACACACTGATTTGGTTTTTTATTTGAATAAGATACGGAAATATAAAATCTTTACTTAAATTTTGCTTATAGTTTACCTGTCCTTTACTCACAAAATGAAACAAAATAAAAACACACATTTAAAAACAATTTGAATATTTAAAACCAAGGTTGTAGTAGAAATAGCATTTTAAAGCAGACAATTTTAATTTTATTGACGTTTTAAATTTAAAAAGGAACGGTAACTTAGTATGATGGTTTCTATCAACGTTCTAAGAATTGGGGTTTAATTGAAAAATTCCTTTTTAATATAAATTTGTTGTCAGCATTTTTAGATGTGTATTTTCTAAGCACAAGAAAATTATAATGCAGGTCAGTGAAGTAAATGTTTCAAAGACTTTTACAGCAAAAGTTTTGAGGCTTTAATTTTTGGATTTTTAAGTACTTTTTTTGTTTCTTGGTACTTCACCTACACTAGAAAAATATTTTTTTAATAGTATTTATCTCATATGAATGAATGAAAAGTACATGTTATTACATTTGATTTTCAAAAACGGTAAGATCACATTTTAGTAACCACAAAAAATTGTTTATTCATATCAGTAGGAATATAAACACTGACAAAATACCTTTGCACTATATTTTTAGTTTTTATATTATTAATGTTGTTAATAATTTTAAAATTAAGTTATTAGAAAAAAGATTAAATATTAATATCGATATTGTTAGTTTAGTTTGCACATGCATTACTATTTTTTATATTATCATTTTAATATTTTTGGATTCTAAAAAATTATTTTTAATAATATTTATTGTGGTGTTTAACGGTTAACATTTGTATTGTAAATTTTCCATATTGACTAATTAGTCATGATAATCGGTTTAATTTCTAATGGAAGGAATGAGGGAGAGCTTATAAGAGGCATTCGAATTCGCTCCACTTTCTAAGAGGATTGCCTAACCGCCGATGAAAGCCGCCCCGAAACCTTCAATTTAATCCCGTCCGATACAAAGTTCGCCGATGACCTCAGAGATGGCCGTGCCGGCTCAAAACAAAGGTGCTTCGGATACCTGCCATGATCGAATCCTGTTTACAGTGGAGACCACCAGAGCGAAGGCCGATCTTGAGTTGGAACGATCGCTGGTGGTCGGCGCTGGGAAGAGGACGCCCAAGACGACCATCCCGGAATGAATCGAATTAGCTGTCGCCGCTTTGCTGGCCGCTATAAATACCGATTATGAGTGCAAGGGCGCCCGATGCGATACGGGTACCAGGTTGGATTAGCGGCGATGTGTCTAGCTGGCTATTGTCCAAATCCCTTGCACTGGACGCTGGGGTTGCGCAGCGAGATTGCTAGATAATGTGTTCATTGCGATGGATTACGCTGTCAGCACTTCCAGGGGCGCAAAGCGCCATTACGTGCAAAGCCGTTGCTCGGCGATAACGCCGATCGAATTACCTATTTATAGCGGTAATTGGACCGGGCCGCCGCCACCTTAGCCGCCCCCGACACCGCCGTTCACCTTGCAGTTTTGGGGGAGTACTTTTTCTTGCAAAGCGCGTGGCCATTTCTTGCCATACATCAGACGCAATAAATAATGCATTTGATTCTTCCACTTCGGTCCGCGGCGGGGCTGCCGGTTTTTGCCGCTGCCGGCCGATTCCAGTTTTTTGAGCGATAGAGCGACGCCGCGTTAGAACCTGGGCAGAGATAGGCAGGTATCCGTCCGTTTTATGTTTTATTTAAGATGCAATCCAGATGCCGGAGATTGATAGCGGCCGGGCCCCAGAGACGGCTTAATGCGCGCAAAAACGGATTAAACTTCGTATTAGTGCCCTATTTCATATTTCCCGGAGCCGTGCATTTAAATCTGCTCGCCATATTTACTGCGTCATTCCAACAATGGACTTCCATGCAGATAGGGCAATATGGCCGCGCTGTGACAATACAGTCATAACCTCTCGTTATCATTCATCTGCAGACAAAGCAATAGGAGCTCCCGGAATCCCCTGAAATCCCGCACTCCCGAACCTTCTATCTGATCCTGAACAAACAATCCGACGGAAGCGGAAAGAGAGACGTTGTAGCCAATGGAAGACAACCGGATGTCAAAGAGGTCATTCCACTGGAAGATATTTATATGTTTTTGTTGGTTCCGGTTTTTCAGAGGGTTATTTTTTCCCAGTTAGGGGGCGTAGGGAGCGGATCGTCGCTTATGCATGCGGGGGGCGCTCGCCTATTCTCCAGACTCACTGGTTTGGAAGCACGAATTAATATTTGCACCACCAGCTCGCGCTAAACGTAAAAAATGTCCGTCCGATTAACTCGCCAAATTAATCTCGAGCAGAGCGGAAGCGCCACCACCGGAATTGTTTAAATTTGCCCGCTGCAGCTCCGCCACAGAACCCATTCCTTACGGGACAATGCAGCAAATTAGCTGTTCCCGTTCATGGCTCATCGCGAGCGCAGTTAATGCGTCCTATTTGTAAGGCACGTGCTGCACATGTCGTCGCCGAAAACTTTCGGAAAACAGACAAGCGGACGTAGATTGGCCGGAAGTTCCATTTCGCGTCTCAGCCATTGTACGTCACGCTAGGATGCGAACGGGGACGTCGCTGACGTCGCTACTCTGGCGTCGTTCCCAGATAAAATAAGTAAAAGATTTAATGGCGCGGAAACTTATGATCCCGGGAAATAATACTCAGAACTTTTTCTTCGGTTAAAATCAGATTACAATACAAAGAGTTGCGCTCACTTCCGAAAGTTCAATAAGCTCGACGGCGGCCCCAAGGACGTCCTCGGCAAGAAAGCTTAGATTTCCACAAATAAGTTCGCTGTTTTGATTCGCGGATCAAGCAGAATCTGTGTTTGGACGGGCGCGGGTGGGTGTTATGCGTAGACTGTTTATTCCACTATCGAGCCGTTCTTTGAGTTCTCGAATGTACTGCCAACAATTTTTATGGATTTTAAGGTCCTCATACATGCAATAAATTACGAAACTCTTATTTTTACTGGGGTTACGCAACCGCAACATGCGGCGTTTTACTGATCGGATTTTTCTAAAATCCCTGCGTGTCTTTCTCTGTATATAAACAAATAAAGACAAACAAAAGGCACCACTTATTAAAATCTTGTCTTTAATCTCTTATTTGTAAAAAGTAATTGCCTTAAAATTTTGTTTAGATTTGAGCTTTATTCACGTACGCTCTCACATTTCGAGTCTTTTTACCATTTGTGTTCTTGATAAATTATTCGACTTTTTGAACCAAGACTTTCACATATAACAGTTATAGTTGAAATTGTTTTTCCATGTCATATTTCTATACTTTTTGTAGAGTTATGGCGCAGTTTTATGATGTTTATTTTTTATTTAAATGGCGAACATTTCGGCACAATGGTATTGTTACAAATATCTTTTTTTATTTTTATAGTAACTTGTTCCTTTCGCTTATCTTCTAATCTGTTAACATATCCTTTTTTTAAACCACCAATTTTGTTCTAAATTATGTAACACTTTTAAACCAATTTTTTTCATGTTCTACTTGTTGCTATTACAATTTTTTAATATAAGCATCGTTAATTTTCCATAGTTTTCTAATATATAATTCATTGTTCTGAATGTCAAGTTGGACCATAGACTTCTTTTCTGTTGATAAGTGAAATATTTAATTAATTTTATTTTGGTAGTAACTATAGCATTCTTTTTTGGTCGCACCAGCACACAATAAAAAAATAACAAAAGTACATTTATTTTAAATGTCTGTGAAATTAGCAGTCTAGAAGTTTCAAATTAAAATTAAGTAACTGTGCGTTCAATAACAATAGCATTTGTTTTATTGTTTTACTTTCATTATATAAAGTAATTCGCAACATATTATTCTACAGCCAATAATTCAAATCTACACCAATAATTAACTGATACTAACTGTGTGCTTTCATAAAGAATAGCGCATTAAAACAATTTAGTTTAAAAAATAAGATCGCTGCACATGGTTGCAGAAACGACTATAGTGACGAAAAGGATAAATAAATATCGTGAACATAAGTGGGCTTTAATTTTAAAAAAATTATTTTTGTTTATGTATACAAAATACACTTCTTTTAGCCAGGCCTTATTACCGTCTTTTTTTCTTGTATATGCAGAAATAAGTTTTCTTTGACTTCCTCTGCAGCAGATCAAATAAAATTACCATACATTTGATTTAATTTAATTTAATTGTGCATTCAAAATTTCCAGAAACCGTAGCCTTAACATTTTAGTATTTATTAAAAGCAAAATTTAAAAACCTAAATTTTATCGTTGTGTAACAAAGGAAACTATAAGGCAAGAATTGTGATTTTCCAGTTTCTGTATAAATATAGAATGCTTCTATTAGTTACGGATGTTAGTTTCAAAAAGTTGCGATTCTGCATCTAGTTTAGGTGGTTAATCTGTAGTTTAAAAAAATATTAATTCAACTCTTAATCGATGGAACATAAATTTTAACTACAGAAAATTAATTGTACTTAATAATTCATTAATTTTGTTTTACAAAAGTATTTGATCCACTTGTAATTTTTTTTAAAGAAATTTGCTAAGTATATGTAAACAAAGTTGAAAGATGCAACGACGACTACATATTAAGCTAAATGGCAACGCTAGTGCATTCTATTGAGTTTAAAGTATTTTTTAGCTTCATGGGAAGTTGCAATGTTCCTTTGACTTCTAGCGTTGCAATTTAATTATTTGTTTTTCTAGTACAAGACTTCTATTACTTCTATATACATTATTTTATTGGTTTTGGTTAATCTGAATTGCTAGTACAAATTGATGGTGAAATTTATCGCTATATAAACATACACAGACCAAGAAAAACATGATTACAATAAATAGTGCATATAGAAAAGAAGTGAAGCAAAACAATAGAAGATATGAGAAAAATTGCATTAAATAGAAAGTATTAAAAGAAATTGTTGGACGAATAAAAAGAATTTAGCCAAAAAGGGTACAAGGAAGGAGTAAAAGAAGAAGAAGAAAAGAAGATAACCATACATAAAGACACTTTAATCGTGAATCAGTCCTGAATTTTCTGAAATCTGGCTTTAGTATATTCTCATCGATGTAAAGACAATTTGTTTGTTTGCATATGTGTTAGAGACTGTTATTTTAATGAGTATTATAATCTAAACTTAATATTTTTTACCTCATATTTATCAGGGCCATAGTTAACAAAGTAATCTGTGAAATTTAAAAATACCAATTCTAAATTGTTTTAATTTGCAAAATTGGATTTTTAGAATTGAACTTTATGAAAAAATTGTAATTTGTCCAATTCTTTAGTGAATATTATACAATCTGTCCTAAGACAATAAGCAAATAGTGGTATAAAATGTAGTCGCAAAACTTAACTGAGAATAACTAGCTTACAGTTAGTAAACTTTCTTATATAAACGAAACAATTAGCTTAGAACAAATTATCGGTTTTTTATGTTTAAGAGATTGTAGCGCTTTAATAGATATATTTTTTAAAAGGTTGACAGCAACAGAGTTCGGATGAGCCTGGAGGAGAGATGAGTAGTACTCGCTCACTTACCTTGTAGCTTACAATTAGCTAAAATTTTTGGGTTGTTGTATATTATTTTATTATTAGATACACACTGAGGCGCTTAAGTAATGGTCCTAAGTACTTTTAATGGAAATAATGCAGGATTTAAAAGTTTGACACTTTCGCGGTGCCTCACAAGTTTAAGAATTACATTACTCACTGATATCTCATTAGTTAATATCAGTTCTGAAACTGTACCGAATTACCAGAAGAGTTTGAAGAATGTAAGTCCAAATTTATAGAAATTGGAGAAGATATGGTGTTTTTACTTTAATCGTCGATCGAGAGGCATGCAAGGGTATCAAGAGCTAACGCCGGGCCCGGGAAAATGCTAATATGACGAAAATAGTTTGTGAAACCGCGATGTAAGCTGGCAGCTGATGTAGTGGACCATAATCGTCATTTGAGGCAACTTGGGTTAGTGAATCTATATAAAATTTTGTGTGAAGTTGCAACATTTGTTTGAAGAACGATGCAGTTATTGCAGTACGAATAAAGACATGGTACAAACGACTCAAAGGTAGACGAGAATCTGTTATAAATGATCTATGTTTTGAAAGACCAGTTGCAAGTAGATTGCCAAACAATGTTGAACTTGTACGGGCTACAATCGGCAACAATCGATTACTAACAGCCCAAGCACTAGAAGATGATACAGGGCTTCTAAAATCTAACATAAGGGATCTTGGCATGAAAAGTGTTGCGTGTCGCGATTACTGTTACCAAAATAGAAGAAAAATCGTGTCGTGCAGGGTTGCTTCAGACTGCTACCAATTAACCAAAGGGGGATGGGCAGATTGAGACCCAAATCGAAAATTTTGGTACCCAGATGAAACCTATGTCAATCGAAAGCCCTTAAGTGTCTTGAGCGAATCACAGCACGACCTCCCTGAACTAAAAAAAAATGATCTCGGTCTAATGATAGGAGACAGTCTGCTCTAATAGGATTTATCGCGATCACAACTCAAATTGAATCTGGCCTTAGTTACTGGCGTTAGAACTTGACCTGACATAGTGGGACTACGAAGTGCCGCACGAATTCGGTGAGTTTCAGAAAGTACCAAGGAAGCGATCTCAGATATAGGCTTTAGGACTTTTAGAAAAAAACGGTCGTAGCGCCGGCTAGTAAAGATGTACAAAGATGATCTTGGTGTCTAATAGGTGTCCATAGAGTTTTGCCCATCCTCCTTTCCTCAAAAAGGTTATAACCGGATATAAAATTTATAGCTACAATCAGAAAACAATAGTTTAGTTGCCTGATAAGTTTCCTTGCCACCACGTTTTGCAAAAATGTGCGGCTCCTAAGATCCTTACAATGTAAATATACAGGAATTTTGTTATTGTAACTGTATTTTTTATATTATATGCATCGATACTTTTGGAACAGACCACTTATTTCGTTTAGAATATCAATTGAGACATTGATGCAATTGTGTATCAATACCAATCAACTTTTTAAATTTGCACATAATCGAATTGTGCGTTCCATGACGCATTTTTTAAAGTAGTAAAAATTTCTAGATTATGTAGGAAGTTTCTGGGGTTCCTAGAAACCTCGGGCCCGGGAAATTCTATCCTCCTCTTTTTCGATGGTGCATGACTAAGTATTTTGCCGTTTCAGTTTTGGCAATAGCTGATTGTTAAGAGTAACATGAGGGCATCTGTTTTCTTGAAGTAAAAGTTACGCATTGTGATTTAGTTTCTTTTACTTGAAGGTGTCATTCTTCTAGGTCTTTTAGGTTATTAGGTTGTCCCAAAAATCCCGATTCAGCTGCAAAAAATGTATATTTTATGCATTTTTTTTGTTTCTTTGTTGTAACAACCTTCATCTTCGTAAGAAAGTAAGCTTCGAAGTAAGCACAAGCCGCTAAAAGAGTCTAAATTTGCCGCCAACTGTTCAATATTCCATTGAACGGCCAACTTTGGAAGCAAATTGTGACGTCAGATGAGAAATGGGTCTTCTTGGTCAATCACAATCGACAGAAGAAGTGGGTTCTAAAAGCCCAAAATCCTCCACCAATTCTACGTAAAGATCGTTTCGGCAAGAAGGTCATGATTTGCGCGTGGTGGAACTTTGAGGACGTGCTTCATTTTGAGTTTGTTCCGAATGATCTTGTTGAAAGTTCCCGTTTACAGCAATAGCGGATTAAAACTTGTGGCTCACTTTCTTGCAAATTCATTAAGGTTATTACAACACTATAAACACGAAGACTGAAACAAAGAAAAATGCATAAAAACAGCAGTATTATTTGCAAAGGTAGTTATAATGTGCAGCTTCTGGTATGTCGGCGGTATATGTTAAGTACAGTGTTGGCCCGACGATACTGTCCTGCGGTACTCCTATTGTATCTATCAGTTAGGTATGAATGCAGTATTTGGTAAAATAAGGCAGGTAGTTTTAGTTTACAGTAGGTTGTCCTATGCAAACATGCAGCGACATCTAGAACTTGAAGTTTTAAACACGTGTTTCTGTTTTTAATATTAGACAACATCTCCTCTTTTAACTAGTGTGATTTTTATTTTAATAGTGATTAAAATAGTTACAGAATTTAAAAAATTTAATCACCAACGAGGATCAGAAGAATTATATCAAATTTCTGTTTTGCTCGGCAAAAATGCCGCCGATATTGATAAGGCTCTCAAGATAGCATTGGCATACGGCTTACAAATATAAGACTGTAGCTAATTACGCCAATAAGTTCAGAGAAGGAAGAATTGACACAAGTGAGTCAAGAGGTGGTCATTAAACTGTTCATGATGATATTAAACAAAGGATTAAAATTATTAAAATAAATTAAATGAAAATAAAGGCTACAGTGCGGCCAACATGCATTCGAAACTAGCATTCTTCGCAACATCAACTGAAGAAACTGTTGGCAAAATGGGTTCCTTATTTGCTCACTGAAGACCGAAGCAATTCCAAATTATGGCATTTAGAGTTAATTTGCTTTGGTTTATTAATCCAAGACTATTACAGAGAACCCTAGCCATTCATGGACTTGGATGCGCCTGTACGCTAAACTCAAAGGACACAAAAAGCGTATTTGGGTAGCTGCAGACCTGGATTTAACCATCTTATTCCCTTGATCTGCAGTCTTGCAATTTTAATAGATTTGGCTCTCTTAAAGTCCGTTTGAGTGGCAATCGATATGCGGATTGGAATCTATTCAAAACTGGATTCCGATTGTCATTGGTGGAATGAATAAAGGTCTATTCTAAGGGGTATCTATAATGCTTGAGCATTCAGAACTAATAATTAAAACAATGGGGAATACATTTAAATATAATAAAATTTCAGTACAATTGCTTCAATCGTTTTATTTTTATTCAATTAAAACCATATGTATGTTTGCGTGGGACAAGCTGTTATAACAGTCCTTGGTCCATACACTGTCGAAAGCACTGGTTGATATCAAGAAGGCTGCTGACTAATACTAACTAGAGCGTTGTAAATATAATTCAAATTAGCGCAACTGCATAAAGTTTTGGCTTAAGTCTTTTAAGAATATTTTTTTAAAAATCTTAGACAGAACAGACTCTAAGCTAATTGACTGGTGAGATTTAACTTTTTCTATCGGCTTTCCTAGTTTTAATATGAGTATAATTTAACTCACATTCTCTTGTGATGAGCAGTTCTGAATATTAAATTATAAATACGTGTTAGTACTATTTGTCTTCTTTTGTGAAAGTTGCTTAAGAACAGTGTCCCTTATGATGCCATATCTAGGTAACTTTTCGGTTTCCTGTAGTTTAATGTCACTAGTATTGTTGAATGGCCACAGAAAAGGTATAAATTTTTTCTACTAGGAACTCTTCTTTTGGTATTTCTTTTTATGATGCAAAAATAAATGGTATCATGAAGTTTTTGTCATTGGGCATATAAGTAGGCTTTCCATTTATATAGTCCACTTGGGTTTATCTTATCAATGCACTTGTGTTATTCCCAACTGAAGTGCTTAGCTCTATAATCATCCCTTTCCGTGAATTTGTTTTCAGGGATTTTATAAAGCTCTGAATAAGTTCATTTTTGACTGAGTGTTTGGGAGGGCAATAAAGAGCGGATATAATTATTAGTCCATGTGTGTTTTAAATAACCTTATTAGTTGCCTGTATGTAATCGGTTTAGATTTTGGGAGTTTTATGTCGTCTTATACTTTTTTAGATAATACCACGAGCGATGCTTTGTATCATAGATTGTTTATCTTTAATTAATTGAGATGTGTGTGTAGTGACTTTTTGATATTAGCATAATATTGATGTTATGTTATTTTATATTCTTGTGTTCTTCATTATTACAAGTTCTGTTGCCGTGAAAGCTGCTACATTTGACACATCGTGTTTGTCTCATCCAGAGACTCTTCGTATGCCCTAATCTTAAACAATTAGATCGCCGAGATGTCTATTTAGTTTGCCCAAATTATTTCACTGTGGCTTTGCAATATTGTAAATATTTAGTCTCCTACAATGTATCACTATTTTTCTTTAGTTCAAAAAACGGAATGGCAAATCATTCCGTTTTTTGCGAATTTCTCTTGATCTGCTTCATGTTATTTATATTTATTTCTGTTACATTCTTTTTGTACATCTGGGAGTTCCGTTTTACTGTATTTCCTTTCCCATGTTTTTTGTTGTCGCTCCCAGGGCTTCCATTTCTGTTTTTGTAGGCATTGTATAATGCCTGTTTATTTACAGTTGTTACTTGATTTTCCTGGCATAATACTTAGTTTTGCTACATCAACAGTTTATAAAACGCATCAATATTCGGTCGTAAACAATTTTATTGAAAATACCCACATATGCACCGTTTATGCGGCTATAACGTGGCGTTTATGTAAATAGTTTACTGATAATAACATTTGCGCTAGTTTTGCTCGATTTTAGTTGTCAGAGCTCAGCCGCGAACAACCTTAGCGGCCAAGCTCTGTAATTGCTAATAAATTAATTAGACGCGCTTAAATATATTTATTACAGCCAATAATTTGGTTATCTTTTATGGATGTTTCGATGAAGAAAAAATGTTGGATACATTTACGGTCAGAAAAACTTACGTAATTAAATTTAATTATTTTAAATTCACTAAATATCAATGCAATTTTTAATGTTGCAGTCCCATTTTTGAGACTTTAAAAGCTTAATAATGTTTTCTTAGGCTTTGAATGAGAATCTTTTAGAATTATATAGCTTTTAAGTTACACTATTTTTTTAATATTGCAAAAAAATTATTCGTCGCTAACAATCAGCTGTGACAAGAGTAGAAGTAAGTAAAAAGGGCTTATTATATGTTTAGTCAGCTGTGGTGTTTGAAATTAAAAAAATTGAATGATAAAGAAATCAGTATTTATCAGTAACATAGGGTGATCCAAATTGAACTATAGTTGGTATCTGAATATATGGCAAAGTCTATCAAAGATCGCCAGAAACACCGTATATTTGTGAACGGGGTTTTAGAGAACACAAACAGATTTTGATTTCTACAAAAGATCGATATTGATCGATGTAGCTCATGTTACTCTATGAATCGTAAAAATTGCCCCATCTGGGATAGTACCATTCACGAAAAACCAATGCATCGACAAAAATGCACTGGTTGGTGAGAACTGTGGGCTGGAGAAATAATCGGCCGTACTTTTTTGAGAACGAAGTTGGAAAAGCTATGACTGTCAACGGTGTACGCTAGCGAGAATTGCTAAACAAGATTTTTTTTATTTGCACTTGGGGAACATGTGGTTTAAACAAGACTAAGCCACGTAAAGCACTCGCTTTACTTCAAACCAAATTTCCTGGCCGTGTTGATTGGCCACCGGGGATTTGCGATCTAACCCTAAGACATTTTTTTCTGGGACTGTTTAAAGGAAGGATTTATGTCAACAAGACTCTAGAGCTAAAAGAAAACAGCATTTATGGAAAACATTGTTAAAAGAAAGGTTGCACATCAACGGAGTCGTGAAGGGTATTTGGTCAATATTATTTATTATTTATTAAGTTTGTACTTTACACTGATAGCAATAAAATTCCAATTTTTTCAAATACCTTGTGTTTTATTGAGGAAAATGTTCTAAAGTTTAATTTGGATCACTCTATAATGATTCAAACACGAATATACCAGTTTTTTAACACAATGGGACTGGGAATTAAGTGAAAAGGTATTGGATAACTATTTTTATTTGATAAACATTAAAACGTACTGATATTACATAACGATCGAATTATATCGATCGACTGAAAAATATATTTATATGTTACTAGTTCCTTTAAAGAGCGCCGAATAAATTGCATGACAAATCCTAAGTCTTAGTTGTAAGAAGAAAGCGGCCGGCTTAATGCATTTTATTGCAATGTGCTTTATGGATGGCGTAGTTTATTGTTAATTGCGAAAGGCGAGTGCTCGCGACAGTTCTATTGCTCGCCACTAACAGCCGGGTTGATAGAAAACTAATGATTTGGAAAATCAAAATTTATTCCGCGCGCTGCCGAAGACAGCTTTGGAGCGAAGTTTAAAGGCGGCTTTCCGCGGAGGCCGAAACGAAAGCGCCGCGCGCGGCGAACGCGCCTCGCCTCATCCTTTCAACCCGGCATTAGCGCGGACAGCGTTGCACTCTTGACATGTATATGAGTTCATGAATAAATTGCGCCCCCCAATTACCGCGGCCGCGCATTTGCATTCGAATCGCCTCCCAGCCTCGGCTGCACGAGAAAAGGAGAGCCCGGAGGCGACGTGGCGCACTTGGCCGGTGCACCGCGCGCATATTTGCATGGAGCTGGTGCCGCGGCAAAAAGACCAGGGCCAATTTCGTGCTCCTTGGCGAAATAAATCCGGCGGGCCGGCCGCCTTAAATCAGACACATGAGACGTCAACCGCGGCTTTACGGCGTCGCATTTCAAATCCGAGCTTTCCGTCACGATCGAATTAATATTGCAGGCGTACGGATGTAAATAGCCGGCCGGCCACTTATCTTTCGTATACACAAGCGGATAGAACGGTACTTGTTTATTCAGTTGCGGGAGTAATTTTAATACCCGCCGAGGAAGGGTGAGGAGTCAAAAACGCGCGTCTGCAGTCGTATCTCCGATGAAAATAAAATTCGCTGCTCGTAAAACAGTAGCGGGAGTTAGGGAACTCACAATGCTATTAATTAAAAGTATTGCTGCCTCCTTGATGGTTTGTGTACACCACCTGTTTTATTGCATAGCTATGGTGATGATGATGTTAATAATAATATCCCTAAGAAGAAGCACGTGCTTGGTTTTACTCTTTGTGTCACAATTGTAAAATCAAATGAGTTATTTTATATTTAATGTTTTCACGATGTTGTCGTATTAACATACGAAGAAGACAGTTTTCAGTTAACTTGTCTGAACATCCAACTTTTAACTTTTAAAATGGTAGAATCTACCTTACTATTTTTAATTGGAATACTCGATGAGAAACAAACGAAGACTTAGATATTGCATATATACAATTGCTACACGTCGCCCATTTAGGCCTATAGCTTGGTGATCCTTCTCCATCCCTGTAGTCTTTGTTTTCCAGTCTTGGATCTTTTTTTTTTGTTATATTGTCCCGAACTGTATCTAACCTTTTCCTTCTCGGTCTCCCTTTACTCTGCGTTTCTTTCAGGCTTATACCCATAAGCTTATCTGGAATTTTATTAGCTAGCAGCTTTTCTAGGTGATCTAATTACCTCAGTCTTACTGAGTTTTGGCCCTCTGTAAAACACAACTCTCCTTTTTTTCCTCTGTTGATATATATCTTTACAGGTGTATCTTAGTTTTTCTAGACACACTTTTCGAATTTAGTATTCTGTTTACACATCTACACATTTGTTTTCTTTATTTAGTCTTGGTTTGATCACTCGTTATGACAGTTCCTAAGTATTCATACCTCTTAACTTTTTCAAATCTTATATTTTTTGTTGATTCTATTCTACAGTCAGTTCTTTTTGTACATGTGTTTTCCCTAGTGGTCATAGTTCCATGTATTTAGATTTATTTTTGTTTACTATCAGACCGATTATTTCCGCTACTGTTATAAATTTCTGACAGATTTGTATTAACTTGTGTTTTGTCCTGGTCAATATTGCCAGAGCATCAGCGTATTTAATGTGATTTTGTTCTTAAAGTGTCAGTCGTGTTAATGTCCTTTTTTCTTATTACCCATTCCAATAAAATGTTAAACAGTGTTGTTGATAATGAGTACCTTTACGTTAAACCGATGTCTGTTTGAAAACTTTTGAAAATCTTGCCAGTATTTTTTGTTATATTTATCAACTTTGTTGGAAATTTCAGTTTTGCACTGCCTTAAACAGTGTTTTTGGTTATAAGTTAGTTTAAAATTTATAAACACGGCATATATTTTTCCGTTATACTAATGTAACATGCATTGTTTGTTTTTGTTTAAAATTTGGTCACAGACCTTCTTGGCCGAAACCGGCACTAATGTTCACCTATCACTTTTTCAGCACACACTTTCATTTTAAATCATATTGCTTTTGCCATTATTTCATATACTATATCTAGTAAGTTTATCTCTCTGTAATTTCGGCAGACATCTTTGGCTGTTCCACTTTTTTGGCATCATCTCCTTTTCTTCCTTATATTTTGTTAGTTCTGCACGTAATTTGATTTATCTCTACCTTTTACCATTATTTAGTTTTGGTTTTATTTCTGGCATTACTTATATTGTTTGTGGTGGTATATGTTCCTTCTATTGGTTTTTTATTTCTTCGCCTTCTTCCATTTCCTTTTTTTATTATTTCCAGGTAGTAATTCTTTAAAATGTTCTCCCCGTCTTATAAATATGTCTTAAGGTTTGTTATTAGTTTTCCTTTTTTGCTTTTATATTAGGTGTATAAATAAGTTCTCAGCTTTAGATTTCACAGGACGCAAATCATCGTTTACATGTAACGTATTAGTCCGCCCTCTTGCGGTTTTAAAGCAATGACATTTGGTCTTTCGGAACATCATGCGATTTGGCGTTTGAGGCACATAACCTCAATAATCAGCTGCGTTCACGATGGCAATCACAAAATAGCATATTCGATTTTCTATCCACTTCGCGTTTCATTTTAAGAAAAACGCTGCTGAAGCCACCGAAATGATTTGTGCTGCATATGGTGAGAATGCTGTAAGTCATGCAACGTGCAAAAAGTGGTACCAAAGATTTCGCGGAGGAGAGTTTAGTCTTGAAGATCAACCACGCGCTGGACGCCCTCAAACATTTGACACGGATAAGCTCCCACATGCGGCGTATAGCCCAGACAAGGCCCCTTCCGATTATCATTAATTCCGGTCGTTACAGCATCACTTGGCTGATACGCACTTCAAAACAGAAGAAGAAGTCCGAAAATGCATCGATAACTTTATCGTCTCGAAGCCGGTGAGCTTCTATCCCCAGGGAATTCGCAAGCTACCCGAAAGATGGCAAATACTTTGATACTTAAGCTTTTTTTGTTTGTTTTTAAATAAAACTTTAATTTTGCAGAAAAAAGCTGAGAACTTATTTATACACTTAATAAATTGAGTTTTTTTCTGGACTCCAATTTTGCTTTTTTCATTTTTTGGTAAAATTTTATTATGTTCTTTTTTAGGGGCATTCTTCTATTTCCCTTCTTTTATTCTAAATATATAATTCTTTTCTTGGCCCTACATGTGTTTCTTTGTTATTCTTTCTCGTTCTTCGTATTTGCAGAACCATTTATTTACCTTGCCTCCTGTTTTTCATCTCCTCTTTGCATATTTTATTAAACCAATTTCTTATAACCTCTTCTAGTTGCCCAATTTGTTTTGTCATCTTGCATATCAATCAGTTTCTTTTATATCCATTTTCTGCTTTCATTGTCATCTTTTCCTTTAATAGACCTTCTACATCTAGGCTTTTATCCTTTCTTGTTTTTTGTTTTATTGCAATTACTAAAAATAATCACTGTCTATGCTCGCTTCTCTGTTAATATTTTCTTTCTGGATTTGTAAATTTTTCCATTCTGCTGTCGTACCTTTTCCCTTTCTTTGAAAATCTTAAATTTTCTTGAATTTTTGTTAGAATTTATGTTTAAAATGATTTAAATATTTTTGAAATGGCAGTTAAACAAACTAATTTAGTGTAAGTTTTCTGGAATCTTTAAACTTATTTTTTAGTCTAATGTTTTTATAAAACATCTTTTGTTGATTATGTCTATTTTTTTATCAAATTTCTGCTCTCAGCTTGTTTAGAATTGTTGGGTAATATTAACCAATCATTTTTCACTTTCTTCCAACAAGAAAAATCCTTTTGATACTGAGAAAACCAAACCCAGCTAATTGAATTGGCTTTTTTTAAACATTTTATTTTTTTCTAGTTATTGGTCTCAATTAAGGTTTAGATTCAAGTTAACTGTGTTTCTTGTAAATAAATTTTAAACCTTTGGTAAGGTTAGGTTTATATATTTTTGCTGACTATGAACAATATGCATCTCGAAGAAAATTACATTTTGTTATGCAAAGTGTAAATGTTACTTGAGGACATGTTTATGATCTCTTCAGTTTTAGAAACTCAACGATCTACTAAAATTCTGTCAAGGGGTTTATTAATGTTCTTGATGCTTTTTATGTGGTCCAACAATTAATAACTGAATGTAATTAATCCCCCAGTACAACACCCAAGAAGCATCCGATTTAAATCTTTTCTTTGGATGAAAGAAGTCAATTACTGCTTGGATTTTCATTTAACCTGGAAGTGAAAATATATCTCTCCGGCGCTTGTTAAAACTACACTGATTGACAAATCTAAATGATTTATTAAAGAAGTATTGCTAAAACAACATAGGATTTTTGGGAAAATCAACTTTATAGCGTTTCGTACAAGAACATATATGCAAAAACTCGCTCGGCCGCCATGTTGAAATGTTATAGCAAGTTTGTTGCACTCTTTGCAGTTTTTGGATTTTTTATTATTGTAGTTTAGCTCACAAATTCACAAGATATATGTCTTGAGTAAAAAAATATTACCTTCGATAACGATGAAATATGCAGAGGATACTTGCTGTATACAGCAGGTAAAAATGACATTCTTAGAAAAACAAACTTAAATCTAGTGAATAGTAAGCTTATTTGCGTTAATTGCAAGAAAGAACACTTTGGCCGCAAAGTGGCTAAGTTCTTCCAGAAACTTAGAAATAAACCATGAAAAGACAAACGCTGACTTGAAAAAGTGCAGATATTTTACTTGTAAGCAACAAAGGCTGGTGGTAACAACGAGCGTAGCGCTAATATTAACCGAGAACAGAATCTTAAAGAAAAAATGTAAAATAGACACTAACGAAAACAATGACGGTCTTTTAGTTGAAGAAGTGCACGATAACATTATAACCTGACCTGATCAGTAAGAAAAAGACAAGAAAAGTTAAACAGAGATATCTAAGCTGGAAGCCCACATTAAAAAATTGAAAATGGCTCTAAATCTAAGAATGCCAATGGATTGTTGCAACGCAGAAATGAAATGTGATTATTCCTGGAAGCTCATAAAATAAATATTTGTTTGATATCCAGCGAGAGTTCTATACAAATTTTTGCTTTGTGTATCATACTGTTCATCCGGTCAACAATGCAAGAAGAGGGAGTGCAATGACTATAAAGGAGAGCATTAAACATCACAAAGCCGAAGCTATATAAGCCAAAAAAATGCAAGTCTCTTCAGTAACAATCAGTTGCCACCATTATAATATTAAATTTGGGGCCATCTATCACCCTCCCGCACATGTGCTCAAGAAAAAAGATTATTTCCGACGCCCAAGACAACTTGAAGAGAGATTTATACTTGAAGGAGACCTCAACACAGAACAATTAGATATAAACCATGAAACATTTATTTGTTCCATACAGCAAGCAGTATGGAACAATGATCAAACGTAGATCGAGGAAAGTGATTAGAAGCGATTAGAGAACTCGTTTCTGATATATTGGCATCAAACGAGGGCACCAAAAGATAAAACCAGGCTAAACCAGTTTATGCAGCAATTAAGCCGCATAAAAAACAAGACCTTTAGCAAATACTTGGGCAAAATTACTTTTGTGCTAAATTAAATTTTTTCAAACAGAAATAATCGCTGTGCGAAGTGGTCACGTAACTTAAAGGTCCTACTGTGCAGTTTTAAACCGTGCTAAATCATATTTGAAAGAATTTCTCTAATATTCCTCACCTTTTGGTCTGTACATATCTTATGTAACAAATATTAAATAATTTGTTTTATTATTTCTTTAGGAGATTGGATAATTATCTCACAGCAATAAGGCGATTTCCTCAAAACTCTAATTACAAAATAAGTAACAGTATTTATATAATTGAAAAATATCTTTAGCTTTTATATTTGAAAATGATGAAAAAGTTATAGGGGGGGAGAAAGAAAGAGATGGAGAAAGGGAGCTTTTTCTATATTCTTTGGTCGCTTGTACTTGGTGTATTTTATACCTTTATTTTGCATCTTAATAATATTATTAAAACAATCACACTTTTTTGTCCATAGAATTCGAAAGGAATTTAAATGAAACACTTTTCCCACAGAATTTAAAATAATGTTTAATCAACCAAAAAAGCATGACCTTAAACATGTTTTCCGCACTTATCAACAAAATAGCCTAAAAAATGGTAACTACGATACGTACTACTCTCTGGAACGCCAATGGAGTAACCGATCACATCTCTTTACGCCATATTTGGGATTATTTGCAGTTAAAAAAGGGATCAATTTCGATATCAGAATAAAACATGCACACGTTCTTGATGAAGCTACTCAGTATCTGACCATGATAATTCAGCAAGCTGCTTGGAATGCTACCCCGGTTACAACCAATACTATATTTACATTAAATAGCATTTCCAGATCTCATCCGAGATCTCATCACGTAGAAATGTAGGGTGAGAAAACAATGGCAAAGAACTAGAGGTACCCAGAACAAACACTTCCTTAACAGACTTATTCACCAACTGCATGAAACCGGAGCAGAAGGCTCTAGTTCTACCTCTTATTGAACTCGTATCTCACGGACCGATTTTATCAAGTTAAAGTGAACAATACATTCATTGTCCGATTACCATCCAATCCGCAAGGCAGCGTCTTGGGTCCACTGTTGTACCTACTATACATGTCGGATACACCAAACAAGGGTACTACTGTATTTGCTACATTCCCAGATGACACGGCCATCTTGTCAGTCAAAAAATTGCCAGAAGCAACAGCAGAACATCGTCAAGCCACCTCAATTCTCTGCAAGACTGGTTCCTTAAGTGAAAACTTACAGTTAACGCCTACCAAATCTGCACAAGTAACCTTTACCACCAGACGAGTTGATTGTTTATAATCCCGAATCAACAACGCCTTAATCCTGATAAAAACTAAGGTAAAATATCTCGGTCTGCACCTCGATCATAAACTCATTTGGAGTGCATACATCAAAGTAAGAAAATTACTTTATTACTTGGAAGACGTTCTCAGTTATTCTTCTCAAACAAAACACTACTTATAAAACCATTTTGAAGCCATTTTAGACCGATGGGATCTAGCCTCAGGGCCTGCCTTAAATCCAATTGAACACTAAAATACTATAGCGATTCAAATCCAAGGACTCTCGAGCGATAGCGAACATTTCTTGGTATGTTTTCAATAACGCCCTCACAGACCTGTGAGTCTCCTATGTAGCTAACGCCAATCTCTTCGGACACCTCAATTCCCCCATCGAACAACTCGCCCTCCAACCAGATGTTACAAGACGCTAAAGCGAAGCTGGTCACTCGATCTTCTGCAACAGCCCAACTAGGATTGAAATCATCTCCACCGAGAGATTAATACATCCTAGTGACACCTTAGCCATACAATTTACTTAATACCCATATATTGTAAAAAGGTTTTTAAATATTTAGCATGTTGTCTTTTTCTGTTTTCAATTTTTTTTTACTAATTTTATGTTTTACTTATAACTTCTCCGACATATTCTTGTGTCCAAAGAATATCTTATTTATTTTTATATTTATTACCTGCTCTTAATTTCCACTATTTACTATTTTATATAGGATTTTTTATTATTTTTGTTTTTTACGGCCTATTAAATATTTTAACTTTTTAAATATACTTATTGTGTTATCTTCATAGAACTATTTATTAATATTGCTACGTTTGGCAATCTATCTATACATTTGAACAGAAAGTAAACAAAGAAATGTGGCGTGCCCTAGGCTCTTGATTTACAAGAGGTCCATGCGTTTGTGCACGCAAGTCGGAACCGTTCTCGCTCCTTGTCGAATGGCCGGGCGGCCGCGGCTGTCATCGGATCGCTGCATTGCCGAACGCAAAAAGCGCGTCTGCCACGGACATTTGATTAGTTTCCGTTGAGCGGTGCTTCAATTTTAAGTTAAATTGTTCTGCGTTTTCCAATTAAATTTTATATATTTTTATAATTTTTTGCTGGGCAAATCCTATTCTATTACATTTTGCAAATATTTTTTACGTGTTTTACTGTTTATATACTTTATTAAGATTTCATATTTTTAACGCGTTTATATTAACAATTGGCTTAACAGTGTCGTCACTCGTGACCAAAAAATTCATTTTAAATCAAAACGCTAAGTGCTAAACTTTATGTAAAATACAGATTTATTAACTAGCATATTGTAGCGTCTATGTAAATTGATAAAAATATCGAAGAAAAATGGTATGGATTTTGCTACTGACAAATTTAAACTTTTATTATGCCGCTTATATTAACACGTATTTGGTTTAAGGGTTACGACGCATAGGCAATAAAAAATGATGAAAGTCCATAGTCATAGATAGTATGAGAATTTTATTGCAACGGGTCCTTGGTTTATGGTTTTTGATATTTAGGGTTCTTATTAACAAGGACAGTATAGTATTGGGCCAAAGCAAATGGAACTTTTAAGTTGAGTAAAATTTTGCAATTATGCTACGACCACCTTGCACAAATTCAAAGTTTATGTGACTTAGAACCCATTTTTTGTCACATGTAACAATTAGTTTTATGAAGGTAATTTGAGGAAGTTAGAGACCAATTTCAACTATTTTTCGTGTTTGTGCTCGAATCAATCATAAGGTATAATATAGCAGGATTTTTCATCTTTTCAAGTGCAATGAGTGGCAATGTTCCAACCTTACCTGATAACTTACAGCTTGAGATATGGCTTTCAAATTCATTTTCCGACGTTAATTCAAGAGATGGTGGTTGCCAAGTTTATTAATTGATAGCGTGGTCTCTTTTAGAAGAGTAAATGTTTATTTATGGTATTGAATTTTTGTGGTTGAATGGTAATTCATACAGTAAATGTTTTCCGCTAGTTTAACTTGTCTTTTTATTTTAAAAGTCTTAAAAATCAATTAGCAACAATTATCCACAAGATTATTGGAAACTGGTGAGTGGTTCTTCAAGCACCCTAAACAACAAGATCAATTATTATTTGCTTTATTAAACAAAATACGAAATTAAAGTGGTAAGAAATTGATGGAACATCTATGTAAAATAGTTTATTTGTAAATAATGCAGTTTTAAATTTGTTAAACTCTAGCGAACTATACTATTTTTGTTTTTTTTTAATCTAAATCTGTCTGTATAAATTTTTTATTGCTGGAGTCTATTACAGAGTATTTAGGTTCTCTCCAAAATGAATTTATAAGAAGCTTTTTAAATTAAGTTTTGAATGTTTACCACTGCATCAAGGTGCTATGTCGGCGATTCTTCTTCCAGTTTAAAAGGATTTGTGTGATTTGGCGGTGAATTTCGCTGTTTATGGAATGTCCGCGCCGATTTTTGACGCGTCCCTGTGCGCCTGGTCTCCAAAAGCCGCGTCTGAGCCCTTATAAAGTATGGAGCAGTACGTTGTGCTCAGGCTGGCGTACATAGGATAAAGCGCGTCCAACTCTCGCGGTTGTCGGTAAACCAAAAGAAGAGCAGCGTGTGCATGCAGCATGTTTTATTTATATCCCGAGTTTCTTGGTTATGTTGTGTTATTTTTAATGCCGTCCTATTCAGAATACGCGTCACGTGCTGCGATATTCGTGGCTTCAGAGACACCAACCAAAGTGTGCTTCAAAAATAGCTGAGACTGTGACGCGGCGGCGCGCGCGCTCCACCCTTCCCGTACCGTCTAAATCCGCTCCTTTAAGGCTGAATAAATTCAGATCCCAATTAACTAAAACCTAGGGGCACCAGTGCAACGAGGGTAAAGTTAGACGTTACTACTTTATATAATCCGTAAATACGATATCTCGTTTGCGTTATCAAATTTAGATGGTTCATTATCGCAATTTAACAAATGGCCTGTGTGATAATCGGATTATCGCTGAAGGATGGGGAAATTTCGGGGATTTAGAGTAATGAAAGCATAACCGCATTAAATTTCTTCGCGAACGCTTTCGCGCTGCTTCAGGAGCTCGTTCGGCGGTTCCGCACAACCTAAGAATTGTTGTAAATCGCTTGAGCGGCAAAACGACGATAAACAAAACAAGACTACAGTGGCAGCGGGATGGCCCCGCCGCAAAACAAAAACGGCGCATAAAAAATCCGGAATTATGAGGCCCCGTGTTAAACTAACCCGATTAAATAAATAAATAAAACGTTAAAAGCCACAAAGGCGCTATTGTTGTAGTGGAATTAAAGACCGCCGCGAGCGGAATTTTAATATTTATGTCGAATTTATTCCACGCCATAAGTTTATACGGGCCCCGGCTGATTTATTTGGATTTCGAGTTTCTTCTACACATTGCGCCCTTTTTATTCAACTGCTTTCATATTTCTCTTTTGTATTATCTTCCAGGCCGTTTCCACCTGCAATGGTCGCTGTTATGGACATTTGCGACATTTTATCATGGCAATTCAAAACCCATCGTCCGTGCAGAGATACTGGCGCGGATGATGTTTGCTTTTTATACATCTAAATTTCGCGTTTTCCTTCGGTTTCGAGCGAATGCGTTTCCTTCTTCAACGTCGATCGATTTAAGCAACTTATTTGTGACTTTTATCTGCTAATGTTATTGTATTAGATTTATTTATTTTCCTATATACATTATAATTTATTTACAAGAATATTTTGTACATTTTGCTTATTTTGCTTTCAGTTCTATTTTTTCTAGTATTTTTGTCATCGAATAAAAAAAATTATCTTTTTTAGAAAAATGATTAAATCTAGGAAATTTTAAACAACATTAAAATAGACAAATTATGCAAGATAAAAAGTGTAATAAAAGAGTATACCAAATAACAATTAAAAATTATAGCAAAACACATCAAAAGACACATAGGGTTACTTTTTACAATAATAGCCCAATTAATATAAGAGGTCTTTTAAATAATAAACGATAATTAAAAAATTATGGAGATAAAAAAATTATGAATAAGGGAGGCAGAAATAGATAATGTGGGGAATGAATTCGCTAACATATTGCACTTCACATTTGTCAAAATAAATGAAATAATACAAAATAGTTTTAGTATAATTTAGTATTGAACAACTTTGACACAGCAAAGAAATAAAAATTCTATAAACCTCTAATGTTCCTAAGGATGAAATTGAAAATTTTTAAAAACCAGAACATTGAACAGTTAAAAAATAGTAGTAGACAGTAATGTGTTAATTTAATTGCATTAATGTTTGGCATTTATTGACGAACCTAAATTTAAAATTACACCAATTGAAATTGATGTTACTAGTTTTGATTTTTAAATGGAAACTTTGAAATATTGCTTATGTAAAATGTAAAGCAGAGACTGACAAATGATTTAAGGGGATATAGAACGTATCATAAACATAAAAAAAATGATGAAAATTAAGAAAATAATTAAAGACAATAAAATAAGAATATATAAAGCTACGATTAGATTAGTTGCGTACGGAACAGCAACTATGAGCCTAACAAGCATAGAACAAATGGTATGAAGAGTTCTTGAAAGAAAGATTGTTAGAATAGCTAATACGGGAGGTAAATGAATATCTTAAAATAGGGAGATACTGCAAAGGCTCAAATAATGGAAACTAGTGAAGCGATGAAGAAGATTATAATCTGGAGACCAAACACTAGCAGATCAAGAAAAAGGCGAAAGAGCTGTTGGAAGTATGGGGGAATAAAAGATAGAGCAAGTCTAACAATCCAAACGTTAATGAAGAAGATACAGGACCGGGCTAGCCGGAGGAAAATAATAGAGGGATCGAGGACAAGCATTTATATGTACATAAGAAGGCTGTTAGTGCAACTGTGCAACAATTTAAATAGAATATACAAAACACACCTCGTGCCGAAGGTTTACAGACCTTCTGGTGCCGGATATGAGATCGCGAAGGAAAGTACCTTAAATTTTCCAGGTATGTCTATGCGGAATAGTGAGAATTCTAGAAGCCTGGTCTAACAAGGCAGCTGTAGCTTATCTACAGTTCGCGTATTAATTTAAATTCCTCAAGGAGTAGATTAGGAAGTTGAAATGATTAATTACTTACTATTAGTACATTAGTTAGTTAGTGCGGAATCTACAAAGTAAATAGTGTCTGTTTATTTTTAAATAATTGTTTAGTGTAAATGAATAATCATAACCATAAACCAAGTTTATTCCATTTGATGTCAGGAAAATTTTTCATCGTAAATGGAACTGTTTAAATAAATTACCACTTTTGAAGCAAGCCAAGTATAAGAATAAGATTTAGAGACAACAGGGAAGAAAATCGTGCTACAAAAAAACGTCAGTTTCATATCGACAAATATAAAAACTACTAGATGCATTAGTCCGGAATTTTCTGAATTAATTAAAAGAACAGTCCAGAGTTTTATTAAAATGTACACTAAACACCGAAAATAAACTTAGAAACCTGAGAGATGTGTTAAAATTGGACTTGCGAGAATATAAAATGAATATCTTAAAAACTTAAGAGAAGAATTTAGAATATTCAGAAAAAAAACAGAAAAACGAAAAAGTCGAAGAATACTTGTGGTAAAATTAAAAGGGGACTTACAAGAACCAAAGATAAACTTAAAAGAACAGTCCACATGTTTGACCAGAGCAGTGTAAGGGCAATGCAAGATATAAAAATAAGTGGGCAAAATCACTTCGAAAGTTAAAAAAAAATAAAAATAATCACTCAAGAACATTTGAACGTTGTGGAAAATAGAAAAATAAACATGGAAGAACATCCTACAAATTTGAGAAAAGAAATGAAAACAAACGTAGAATAACATTTCGGGGCTTTTAAAAAGTGATAAGCTACACTAAAGAGTATTCCAGAATTTTAAAAGTAAAATAAAAAAAGTTAGTTTTAGAAGAAGATGCTTTACAACTCATTTGCAACTAGAAACAAATCCGTGAGTTGAGAGAAATTACCGTTTTTAGCAATTGCTGTTTGTCATAGGAAAGGGAGCAAAGACTTGACTCAAAATTAAGATTAGTTCTGGACTGGAAGTGCCAAAAGGCGAGGCCACAATGAGGATAAATCCGCGTACTGAACCCACCAATAACGGTTTCTTGGTTACAATAGGATTTTTTGAAGTTTTATCTGGAGAAAGCCTTGGAGCATTGAGATTAGATTGGAGTATCGGAAATTCTACGCCATCTGAATGAAAAGGCGTTGCAGAAGATTCTATTGAGTGAACTGTAAAAGTGAAGTGAAGGAATGCTGCCATGAGTGCAAATGGTGTGCATCGGGAACTAGTTGTAGATAGACCAAAGAAGAGGAGAACACTTGAGATTTATAATCTAACCTTAGAAACGAACTATGGTAACAAAGATATTCCTGTTGTTGTTGATTATTTTACCAATAGGTTTTAAAACGACGTTGATTTCAATTGCGAAATCAGCTTCTAATCTTAGTTCTTTTGATAAGATCTGGTGTGGATTATGGATGGCTGTAAGGGCCGCGTCGTGAAAGGATCAGAATCTTTGAGCGTTATGACGAGCTATTGTCAACCTCATAGTTGTATATGCCATGGACGATAAAGTTTCCGTAGCCTTGGATGCTTGCATAAAGGCTTTGCACCAATTTTAGATATATTCCTTTATTCTGGAAATATCTGTTTCGATGAAGAACGTAGTTTCTCAAGAACCACAGGCCGCAGAATACAGGCTGTACGACAGATTCTGAATAATCTGAAGCTTATTGATGTGTGTTTTTGTGGGTCAGCCCCAAATTGGTGCGACATACGTAGTAATAGGATTCTGCGAATGTGCTGTCTCCAGGTTAGATTTCTGTTAAGAATTACGCCGAAGAAGGATGCTCTTTCCAGGTTATCTTCTTTCCAAAGATTCTGAGTTTAGTTAGGTGATCTCGCCTATGAACTGGCCTTCTAGCGGAGAACAGGACCGCCGAACTCTTCTCTGCGTTAATGCCTATTTTCCACCTGTCGCACTATCGTTCCAGGAGGTCTTGAAGTGGTCGGGTTACAAAAGATGTTCTAAGCGAACTGAATAGCACCGCTGTGTCATTTGCATACTGGACCGGTGTGGTGGAGAGCGAAAAGAAGGACCGGACAAGCTGAACCATCAGAAGCGGAATTTTGATGGAGACCATCTTATTATACTTTATTGGAGACCTTGATCTCGTTATGGAAGACTACACCTTTTTGGTATAGTCTTCGGTGATGCGTTCCACTACCCTAAAAAGCTATAAGGTAGTGGAGTGGTCGGAGTGGAAGGCAAACTGACTCCCCGGTATCAGTTGGAGGTCTTCGACAGCTGTCCTTAAGCATTTGTATATTTCTTGTTTTACAAGTTTTCTCACGGTTGACGGAGGATTTATCAGCCGATAATCCTAGGAGAAGGTTTCAGACTTCCCAAACTTGGGTAGCATAACAACGTCTGCTATCTTCCAAGGACTCGGTAAAAGTGATGGATTTTTAAAATCCTTTTTTATAAGGTCAATAGTGTGGGGTGTATGCAATTTGCATCTTTTTTTTGCGTACTTTACGATTTCAAAAATGTACATACCTGGTCTATTTCGGAAGCCGTTGATAAAACGGCTATGACCTTTTTAAGGAAATCTAGTTTATTGATAACAGTCTGAAAAAAACCATTAACAACTAGAATGTGAGGTATCTTCTATTTTGGTAACAAATTCTGCCGCGACACGTTGTATGACAAAAGCTTTTATTAAAAGCTTACACACTTTGATTTTTGAAATACCCAGCTCATCTTTTAGTTCTCAGAGTGTCAGTTATCGATTCTTGTTGGTTCTAGTCCGTACACGTTTAACATTTTCCGGAATTCCGCTTGTTGCTGGTCTTCCAATACATGAATCACTTTTAACAGATTTCCGGCTCTAAATTGTTTATATCATGCTATTATTCTTGCTTGTGCTCATTGCGTCATTCCCAAAACCCTACTAAATCAGCATAATATTTTAGCTTTGTACAAAATCGGATACAGATTGGCTCGTTCAGTCACTCCAATTGTGACGATCATACACTACAGACTTACTACTACCACTTCAGGCTTAGTCACCGAATCTAACTCTTAACATTCGACCGGTAAAATTGCTAATTTTTCGACTCAAAAACCTTCAAACCATAGTATAAAAAATTAGTATAAAAAACAAATGAGATAATTTCTGCACTTTTTTATTTTTAACACTTTGTGGAAATAGCAATTTTCTTAAAATCAAAATTATTACCATGGTATAAATACAATCTAGAAATCTACAATAATTTATTTCAATAAATAAGCGCCAGTGTGGACAAGCGGTTGAAGCGCCTAGCTGCGGTGCGGACTATCAAGGGTTCAGTTCTAAAATCAGATGCCTGGCGAAGGTCTCCATAATGTAATCATCTAAGGCGTGGTGCTTATCATGAATTCTCAGGTAATACTTCTACACCTCTTGCCATCTTTAATTTCTTATTTATACTTTATTTAATAAATCACTGTATAACAAAATTATTTGTCCTTTTCCTTTGTACAATGTTTATTGAAACTGCAGCACCAAAAATGCAAATTAATCAGTTAATATTTCTCAGATTTATTTGATAGTATAAACAACTGATTGAATGTAAAAAATATTTGTCTATGAAATAGATGCAAAGGCTTTCACGGCCGGTGTTGTGGTGCATCGTGTGGTTGACGCTTCGTCCACAACTGCGATGGACATTTTCAGAAGAAAATCTTCTAAAAATTAAGTGACTGTTTTTGTCTTTGTCTCGAAGCTGGGGGTTCCTGCCCCCATCTCTGCGGTGACCTGGCTTGGAAGGTGGTGGGCCTACAAAGGCCGCCCCCGTACCGCTTTACGAGAGGATTATGTAACTGTCTCGTGCGTTTTCGCTTTTATACTCATGCGAGTGTAGTAGGGATGATGGTGATGGACCGTTGTTGACGTCACCGCGATGGTAGATAACGCAATCGGGCCAGTTGTTGACGTCAATCTGGTGTTGTAAGTAATATTTTGGCATTTCCTGGCGTCACTCGCCTTTCCACCGTACAGCGGTCTGTTTTTTGCGCCTTAAGAGGGATAATTCAAGATTTATTTAGATTGAATCCGTGGTCCCTGTTAAAATTACTCACGGGGCAGTTACTTAATTTTCAGAAGATTTTCTTCTGAAGATGTCCGCCGCAGTTGTGGACGAAACGTCAAGAATTTCTGAACTCCGACCACCCCCTCATAATCCGAGAACCAACCACACGATGCATAAATATTTACATTTATTCAATAATATATGACCCCATCTTGGTCTTTTATGGCACTTTTTATTCTTCTTGGCATCGAATCAAATGGTTCTTGATGAAATGCAGTCCATTCATTACTGACACGCTCCCATAACTCAGCCAGAACCCTTGGAGGTCATTGATATCCTTGTACCCTTCCATGCAGTAATATTTCAGATATTTTCGATCAGTGAAAGGTAATGTGATCGGCCATCTGAGAGTTTCTACTATGTTTTATTGAAGGAAGATTATATGCTATAAATGGTTGACCGTAATTTTGTTGAAAGATTGTTTGGGACACCCTTTGAAGGAAAAGAAGTACCACTAGCTATAATATCGTATCAACGTAGGCCTGACTGGTAATTTTGCGTTCAACTTTAACTAAAAGTGACTTGCTGTTATAAATAATAGCTCCTTAACCATAATACCCGTAGTTGCCGTTGTATGATTGATACGAATACAGTCTTTCTCCTTGTCTACGGCGTTTTAATAACCGAATTGTTTTGATTTAAACAAAATCTGGATTTATTATAAAAGACGATTTTATGCTATTTGTGTGTCCATAAACGCATTTCATTGTTTAGAAAAGTTTTGCTGTTAGTCCTATTGGGAGTAATCGATGTCGAATAGAGGTACGGTGAAATGGTCCACCACTATTACGCTAGGGCACTTGAAGTTGCGCAAGCCTCTAAAATGACCATCCACTCGGTTGTTTGTCTTGCGTACTGCCAAATTCGCTCCACTGTACTGCTAAACCGACCAAATCTTTGGCCTATTATTCTTATAAAAACAACTTTTTATGTAGACCTACAATATGACCTCTTCAAACTCGCGAGCTTGTTAAAAATGTATTATCTGAATGGCTAAGAAGATATTTATGTCCATTTTAGACATATCAGTGTTCCCCCAGATCTCATATATAAATAACGATATACGCAAATCTCGGACAGATATAAAAATATGATTCCCAATCTTTAATCGTCTTCTGATTGTAGTATGCTTAATTCAACACAAAGTTTCAATGCAATATGCAATACACAACATAATGGTGATGCAATTCTAATAACCTGTAGAATAGTAAGAGACGAACCTTTTATTTATTTCAGTTGATAAGTTTTAAAATTTTGATTAAAATTATGAAATATCTTTCATTTGTTCTTTATGATTGTTTGTGGTAAGTTCGTTATCAGTGAAACATTGATCAATTAGAATATATCAAATTATAATTTAATTATTATTTCTACTGAAATATTCAGATTTGCTCTTACAGCATGTTATTTTCATAGTACGAATAATTTTTGTGATTTAAGGCAGAAAAACATTTCGAACCACTTGTTAAATAAAATTTAACAATTTGAAAAAATATTTTAAAAAACACGTAATTCTCATATTATAGACAAAAGGAGACGCGATGGTGGTCGGTCTCTTTTTTATATGAACAAACTCGTGTATCAAATATGAACGCTTATGTAGCCACATTTCATTTAGCATTCAAGCAACGACTTTATGTTGGGTGATGCATAATAACATTTTCTAACTGGGATCGCGTTTAAAAAACATTAAAAAGATTCTATATAAACAGGGAATTATAAACACAGAGCTTTGTTAACTAATGAGCAGAACAACAATGCATAAATCAGCGGAATGCACATGACCTTGCACGTAGGTGCATCAGATTTGTTATCTTTGGCGGCGATGTGGAATTTATAATTCGAATTGTAAGCAAAGGCGAGCATAAATAAACCTGGTCAATTCTGCGAGGTATGGACCAAGAGGCGAATGCCTGCCGCCGTCCGCCGAACCAAACACCAAACTGCTTCTTTATTTACATTTAGAATACAATCGCGAAGTAACCGGTCGATGTTAAATAGTAAACACGGGGTTGCAATCGCAATAACTGCGTGTCAATGGGGTATAATGCGAGCCGCCATCGCGACGGCCAATATAACTCAGACAAGGAAAGTGTTTTCGGTAGCGGGATTCAATTTCATTTCTGGCACGGCGCTCGCAGCAATTGGAATTCATGCAATTTCCCCGCGCAAGACTAATTTCCATACTAATCTCCTATAAATCTTATCTTTCGATTGAATTTTCTTGCGCCGGGAAGCCGGAGGAAGCGGAGTCCGAGCCATTCCGCGCAAATTTTATTAAACTGAGTAAATGTTGGTGTCGGCGGCGCTTCTCGGATTAACGGGGAATGTTTCTGATTAAATTAGGATAATGAATTCTTTCGATGGAGCGATTAACCCAAAAATGACAAGCCGCAGATATACTGCCCGTAATTTGGAGTTTGTCTCATTAATTGTGGAAACCAAAAAAGCGCCACATATCCTTGCATAGCATAAACATTTGGAAATGTCGCTTTTTATCTACCACGAAACATTTTAACCTAATGAGTTATGTATTCTGCTGCATTAAAATAATGTAAATTAAAAATAGTTTACTCATTTGCGCGAATATACTATTAGTGGACTTAAAGGATTTACTATAACTTTATTTATTTGTTCTCTTCTTGTTTCTCTTAACGAATAAATTTAATTTTATATTAACTATGAAATAGAAAAGGCGATTGCTTAGTATCATAATGCACTTAAAGCAGTTATTTTATAGAAATGGTCGTAGTACGAAAATAGTCGTATCATTCAGGGAACACATCTTTTCAACGAACTTAAAAAGTTCGTTACTGAATTCTATATGTCTGTCGGTCTGTCGGTCTGTCTGTCTGTCTGTCGCTGTCACAAAATTTGAGATTTTTTAAAATTTGAAAATGGATTCTTATAGGAAATTTTACGCTGAATTCTAAAATGAAGTTGAAAAAATTCTATGTCGAATAGTTTTCGAGATATTCGACTTCGAATTTCGGGAAAATTTTCGACATTACGATTTTAAATGTGACTCTTATAGGAAATTTTACACTGAATTCGAAAATGAAGTCGAAAAAATTCTATGTCGAATAATATTCGAGATATTCGATTTCGAATTTTTAAGTTTTAAGTTCGTTCTGGGATTGCTTACAGAGCAATCTCTTCGCCGGCCCCATGTTTTTAATTTGAAACGACAACAGCTTCACCATGCAGGTACACTGGATTTCCTTTGAACTCAATTTTCATGTACGACCACACATTTGCAGTGGGATTAAGATGTGGAGACACTGGCGCCCATTCCATTGTTGTTTCCACACACTGCACAGTTTGCTGTATTATTGAGGGTTATTATCTTCTTGCAGCATCCAACTTGTTCTATTGGAACTAAAAAACTTTATGAGACTTTAGCATTTCTGGTAGATGGTGCACATTTGCTGAGCGTTTAAATTGTTTGTAAACAGAGAAAGCCAAGCAAAATATTTTTACTGTGCCTTGAAGCATCCTATTCCTCTTTGTTAACCCTCTTTTGATAAGACAGAACGTGCCCAAAAAGAAGACTTGTCTGTGAAGATAGCATTTCCTTAATCTCCGTGCAAGTTTTCTTTCGCCTGCGATCATTGATTTTCTACGTGCTATTCTGATAATAAAAATTTCTTGAAAGTTGATCAAAAAGAAACGTTTTTTCTCTCTCAGGAAATTTTGAAACATGTTTAGGGAGACCCCAATTTTTTCTTGCAGAATTTCATTCGGGCACAGCGCAGCTAAAGACCTGGCTTGCCTTCAAAGGGACACCATATCGCTTTATCCTTATTCCCTGTTGCAACCTATTCTCAGTCCGTCTACATTACCAACCTCCAGATGTCGCCTTAGCCATTGTTTAACAATTTTTCAATTTCTCATTATTCACTAAAACACTGCTTTGTATTTTTTCAGGAATTTTGCACTCTTTGTAAAGAGAACGAATTCATTGACATCAACAGCGCAATGTGCCGGTAATCTATATAGTACGCACAAGAACATGAAATAAAGATTCAAACGAATTAACTCCTTACCAAATGACCACAGTCACTTTCCAATCATACAAACTGTAATAAGCAGCGGTTACAAGTCCAGCCATGGAAGTTACAATGTATCACTGGGTAATAACAAAAATTTTCATGCCACAATCAGATCCATGAAATAGCTGCTTCAAAAGCGTCAAGGTACTAAACAACTATAAAAAATGTTAGAGAAAATAACGGGATTATATGTATATTTAAACTACACGTTGTTAATCTATAATGTAGGAGAATATTTATACATCTTTGTATTGATTACAGTCAGTTAAGTAAGGGCGTGTTTGGCATAATTAGCAGTTGGTGAAAGATATCGTCCTAATTGTTACGTGAGTCGATAGAGGAAACTTTTGCCCTCGATGGTTTATCAGAAAAGATTTAGTTGGCATTGAATTAAGACGTAAAGTACCATGAGTGCCACGTACGCGTTGCGCTACGAGGTTGTGTTCCTCTGTACGCACCAGAAAGCTCCAAAAATGTTTCAAGCAACGGCTGATAAGTATATGAACAAGTTGAAAACATTCGACAACAAGTGGATGCAGCGTTATAAGGAGACAAAAAGGATCAATGACATGCTGAAACGTGGCTCGATAGGCAAATTGTACCTTAATGTCGAAAAATAGATCATGAACTTGTTTGGTGGAACCCAGGCTTAACATTGCATCAAGGAGCAGCAAAATTGAAACAGAAAGGTGTAGATATATCGTAGCTATCCGAACCCGTGCGCATCGCATCAAATGCTGTAATTCAGTGAAGAAACCTTTGTGAGCTGAACATTATGTGACGAAGCGGTTCGTTTGGGCAAAGGACAATATCGACCAAGATTGGAGCAATGTAATTTTTACGGACGAAGGTTTTGTTTGGGAATATGTTATCGCCCACAAGCCTGGTCAACCTCAACTAACAAGTTGGTACAGCGTATCGTTAAACACCCAGTGCATCTTTGGGGCTGCTTCTCAGAATTGGGTTTTGGAACGTTGCATCTGTTTAAGCTCAAAAAATGCTCGAGATTTATAAGAAATATTTGTTACCGACTGCCGAACGTTGATTCATCAAGAAAAACGAGAACTAGATCTTGCACGAGGATAACACCGCAACAAGTTTTGGATCGAGTGGAGAGAGCAGTCTGGCACCGTTACACTTGATTGGCCGTCACAGTCGCCTGATGCATATCCGATTAAGAATCTGTAGGCATGCATTGAGCACAAGCTTTGTAGTAGAAAAGTGTCCACTTTGAAGCAGTTAACACAAAAAGTTCATCGTATTTGGAGCTCCTTGTCGGATGAATACGCCATTAATTTGGTCAGAAGCATTGTCTCAAAGATGACGAAAAACTATCGATGCCGATACTGACTGGGTTCATTATTGGCACAATAGAATCTTTGTTCTGATGGAGTACAACCTACCCATTTATTTGAAAATGTTTTTGAATAATTTTTTTCTACACATTAACCTGAATACGCTTTTACTTAACCGACTGTATATTGTTGCCTAACTCTGATTTTATTTTTTTATATATAATTCAAAATAAGTACAAATAATTATAACACGAAATAGGATTAAACCAATTCTCATTTATCATTGAAATAGTAGCTTCTCGGAATTTAATATAAAATTCAAGGTTCCTGAATTTAAAATACCTCAAATGCATTTTTATTTACAATCGTACACGCCAAGGTTTTTTATAGATATTAAAACAATAATGCTAAATAACAAAAGGATATTATTATTTAAGTTATTATGTAAGTATCATTACATCGAGGTTAAAAATAAACTTTTCCACTCTTAGTTTCGTTTTCCAAGTTGTTTCTATAGTTATTTTTGAGATTAAGACGGGCAGAGAACAATTTTTCACATGAGTGCCCTGAAAAGCACCAATGCCTTCTGAGTTCTAGAAAACTTTTTTGAGAGTAAGCCTAGAAATTTAAGGGATTTTTACTTGCACTTCAATTTTGAAATAACAACGGCTGATATTTTTTCTGTGACTGCGAGCTTTTCTAGCTTATAATGAATCTTCAATTCAATTACGGCTGATATTAAGCAGAACACATTTATGAATATTATATTGCGTATTTGGTAGACGTCATGAAACGAATGCGTCCTCCGTATCTCTTAAAACAAGATTTTTACCGTGTAAGAGCTTTACTGTATAGCGTATTTCGTCGATTTGCTTGTGTAACCTCGAGTCTGTTTTTATATAAATAACAATTGTGTGTGATTTGCTTAAGGCTAATTTTATTTATTTTTTATGAAAGCAACGCGTAACAAGCCGCCAAAGTGTTAACGCGATTACCTTAATTAGTTAAAGCATTTTGATCAATAGAAAACAAAAAATTGTTTACTTTTACGACTGTAGACTGTCAATGCAGAAAAACAATTTTTCTCGTGTTCGTATAAAAACTTTTCAAAGCAGCTTTAGAATAATAGGAAGGGGGAGGATAGTATCTGAAGCATTTCTAGAAACTGTTATTTGATGGTATGGGATATATCAATTGTTGTACGACACCACCAGGAAAGAGTTTTGGAAATTTTTTATTGCTCTGCCTTCTTCATCTATTGAGAAAATTTCCCAATTTCCACACTTGGTTAAAAAAACTGAAATGAGGTGTAATGTGTAACTAACGCAGTTTATAGATTCGATTATTTATTTTCACTTAATATTATATCACAATTTACAACTGTTTTCTGGCGTATTTACAATTAAATCACAACTCAAAACTTGTTTAATTGCAACTGTTTCCCTGACCGTTACTTGTACACGCTTAAATGCCTTCAAAGGATTCTAGAATACTCAAGGCTCTACGGCCTCAAATACTTTTTCCGACGTGCTTCAAACTTTCTAGATGTCCACATGGTGTTCTGTGATTGCTACATTACCTTCTCTTTAAGACGTAAGGTTTTTTTGTCCTAGACTAGAAAATGCCCTCGGCACTTGTAGAACGAGTCGCTAAGAAATAATCACGTTTTTTCGAGGTTGCATGTACTTTTAGGGTAGAAATGACAGTGAAGTGGGTAAGTAGAAGAGCACTTCTAGCATATTTCTCATTACTTGTCAGTTTCGTCGGTAAAAACAATATGCTATTCATATTCCCATCATATTCTGTTTCAAACGAGATAAGTATCTCCACATATTAAAGCAAGAAGAAAGTTGCTTGATCACAAAGTAGTATATGGAATATTTTTTGTCTGGTACTCGTAGAACTTTACCTGCCTGTCGCCATAACTCACTTGGACGACAATGTTTTTTAAGTATGAAGTTTATCTCCTTGTTTATGTGAAGATCTTGCGCTATACAGTGAGCCATTGTTATATTGGTGGAGACACTAAACAGATCTTGCGGTATTTTGATCGCCACCACAAATAAAGCTTTCAAATCACTAGTATACTTATTCATATTATCTTCAAAACTTAAATAGTTTTTCGACTGTTTGAACCCTTCAAGTTTATTTAAAGAATCACTGTTAGTTCTTGTGTAAGGCGTCAGCTGAGCAATGTGCACCTCCTTCAGATTATCATTGGGCGATCTTCAAATTGCCTCTGAAGCTTCGGTGAAAAACTGTGGCACCTTTGCGGATTGTGAAGCCTAACTAAACTTCTCGACTTAAGTTCTTCCTTCTCAGCTCCGATGTTATGCTGGCCTGTCATTAATCTGATCAAAATCTTGATGTTTTTACGGACAAGATTATGTATCGCATATATTTTTATTGTTAGTCGACTCATATAATTATTTTTGGTGATCTGTTATGCCAACAGCCTGTTTTCAAATTGTAGACCGCACGTCTATCTAAGCTCTCTTTTAAGCATTCAAGTAGTTTCAACAGTGGCAGATCGGTACACCATTAGGAAAAGCTGAATGTATCGATCCCAATTCTTTTGACCGTCGTGTGTTATTTGTGTACAGTTCGATCCATTCTTACCACCAGAACACCTAACTATAGATCTAAAGGGGTTTCTCTCGCCTTTTTGAATCTTAATAACTAACATTTCCAAAAAATATTTTCCAATAAAAAGCTGATCCAAAATATTCCAAAGCGACTATATCTACTCTTTGGTTAACGTTTCAGTGGATGCTTCTTGATTTGGCATTGCGAACATTTCAGTGCATGTAGTAACTCAGTCTATGGCAATAATGATATATTTGTTGTTGTTGGTTGACGGTCTTTAGGAAAGGACCAACAATATTAACTGCTACCATTTTTATTGAGCTACTCACATTTTATGACTTTATATGTGGCTGCTTTTTTCTTTTCAAGAAGGTCACTTTCTTTCAGCTTATTCAGTAAAACTACCTTTAAGCCTTCTGCCATGTTTCTTGATTTCGAAGTGTCTTTGTGAACTGCGACCTGAATTTAGTGGTATTGATACTTTTTAAGGTTTTGCCGAAAAAATCCTCAAACACCTCATTGCACCTCATGGGCCTTTGCCTCGATTTCAGTACGCTGATTTCTTTTTATGGTGGCCCCTTTCAATTCCGAGTCAATTTCCCGTTTAAGACGTAGTTTTAGTGAGAATTATCAATTATTATTTATTGTTGTTTTGTGCAATTGAGAAGTACTCCTCTAGTCAAAAACAGTGATTACAAATTTCTTAGAACTGTCTCCTGGACAAAGCGCCTGCGTTGCGGTAACTAGTTGCAGGTTGGTGATCCGTGACAAAATAATATATTTACAGGAGTTCAATACATCTATGCTAACTGCTCTTTCAGGTTTTGAAATTGTAGTAGATCTTAAGGCAGTTTTTAGTAAAGATTTTCTACTTTAGAGATAGATACTTATAAAATGGCCAATAACTCACTTTATGTAACCCAGTAGCTTGGCTCTTTTGTGACAAAATTTTGCTAAAATAGATAATTATTTTTTTTGTTCATCATGTATCCCAAAAAGCACATCTTCTATAGCACTGCTGCCTGGGTCGGCAACCAAATGAAATTTCCGTCTACTTGGTAATGCTGCAATCAAGATTCGTTTTAATTAACCAAAGGCTCTCTTGCAATCATCTATCGAAATATATTAACTTCCCTTCTTGATCAATTCAATCGGCGGCTTTAAATGTTTGAAAATTCCAATCCAAAGATTGATTGTTATTAATTAATTTATTTATGATATTATGATTTGATATTATCCTCTTTCGAAACGATGTAGCCTAAATAATTCACGTCATTCGGGAAGAGGGGACACTATTTTGAGTTGAAATTTAAATTAGCATTTTTCAACTGCTCAAATACTTATCCGAGATTCTTTAAATACCTCAAAAGTGATACCCATTACAATCACATCATCGAAATACATTAAAAATGTTTACCAAGTTAGTTCTCGCAATGCACTCAAAAGCAATCGTAGGACCACACAAATTAGAGCTATTCACATTTCACTACTACTTTTACCACCAGAATCCATACAACTTTAGGGTAGTATGGCGCTTTCCCCACGTGTCTTTCCACAATTGGCGTAGGTCATTGCGATTCTGGAGCAAAACCACCTTAAGAAGGATGTAGTGTAACGGTGGAGATGCAGGAACCAGATACCTCAGGCAGTGTGCGTGCAGTCGTGTCGACACGTGTTACGAAGAAAGGCTTTCGTAATCTGCTTGGCGGAGACCCAATGCTTCTAGCACTAAGCGTGTAGGTATTTCATTGTAGGAGGTACGGTCAAAGGCAGTTGTTAGCACGGTTCGCGTGCTGATTAAAATGCAGTTGGGGAACAAATCGGCTAGTGGAAATAAATACTTAGTATTAGTGAGATAGTTAATTAGCTACTAACTGCCCTTAGAAATAAACAGTATGTATACATTGCAAATAATTGTTAATTGAAAATAAATAATTGAACTTAGAAGTCTAAATTCTTTACAAACAAGTGGAATTTGTAGCAATTCGAAGAATCATTTTAAAAAATTGCCATGCTAAAGCAATATTATAAAATAGAATTCCGGAAAATTATATAAAAAATGATAGAAACGATATCAGCAACGCATAAATAACAAAACAATGGAAGGGAAAATAGCAAACGATATTGCAAATCTTAAAGTGCATATGGAACCACAAAATGGCAGCCTTGCAGAATTAAGTTGGCCGACTTTAATCGAGGATCATTGTCGGTTTAAAACTATATTGCAATAAAAATGAAAATAAAGTTCCTACTTTTGATTAAGAAACTATGTATCACAAACAATTTGAAGCAGCTGTGATAGTTAACAAGGCGTACAATCAAAGAAAAACCCATTATTTTAACTGTTGCCTTGCGGGGATATGTTTTAAATGTTCTTTATGCTTTAATATAAAACTAATAAAAAGAGTTTTTAGCTTTGCGATTTGAGATAAGTTATCGCAATACTCATCTTGAACTTGTACTGCATCCAGTAATCTGGAGGGAGTTTACAATTCTAATGGGATGTTACGCAGTTCATACAGTTGGCATATCATGCCGCACCTAATAGCTTCTTTGAGAAAATGGTTGTACTTGAGACGAATGGGATCATTTGCAACTGAAATGCGGAATGTCCAGAAGAATTTTTGTAAACCTAGACGGACTCAGCATAGATGGATGATTGTTGATTTCAAAAAGCAGTTCTAGTAGTCATTGTTAATGTTACATTCTTAAAAGACTGCGACGTCAATGGATTGACTTTTTCACTGCTTGACGACACGGGGACATCGAAAACTATTATATACAAAAAGGTAATATAGGATGACACCCAGATATACTCAACTACAAGGTGCTTTTGAATAACCAAAGAATACTGGCTGATATCTCGAACAAGATTATTTTGGGGATAAGTTTTTTGAAGAAGCGTGGGTCCACAGTGGATCTGAACAGCGAATTTCCGAGAATCAAATTTTAGGAAGATGACACTTATGTAATTATAACTGAAGACGTCATGCTACCAACTCAGAGCAGGACAATAATACCTACACACTTAGAAGGACACATCAGGGAAGGAAGTCTATGACTGATAGAAAGAATCGATTATTGACGAGGTAACTAGAAAATTTTAATAGTAACGCCGAGAATGTTGTCTTTCAAAATGATGAATGTCAATTGGGGACTTCTTCTTCTTCTTCTTCGTCTTCTACTCTTATATAGGCTATTAGCCTGTTTCTAACTACACATTTCGTGTAGTACTATGAGCCGTGTTGGGCGTACCCCGGGCAGGTGGCTAGTCTGACCCGTTAGAAGAAGGAGAATGCACTTTACGACCGCCAAAGGTGTTTGTATGATGGCCGGAGAGCACTCGATGTTTGCCGTTATTTTTGACCTGGGAGTCGAACCCAGGGCCCGCCGCGCGTTAGTCTGGCAGGCCGAAGCCTTTACGTCGCGGCTGTCGCGCTCTTGTGGCTGTAGAGGAAAATTTTATAATAGCCTAATGTTCGCCCGGATCATGTGTTGTGAGTGGTGTATGTGCCTACTTAGGATTTATTGATTACGATTCTGATTCTAGTCAAGTAAGATGGATTAGAAAAAATTAATATCCGAAATGCTTAACTCATACAGCATCCCTCAAATGATTTCCAATAACGAGATGGAAGGAAATCGGGGATATCATAAACCATATACAACACAGATTTTGTTAGTTAGGAAGATTGAATATCCTCAGCTAAATGTAGTAACTAAGAAGCACAGCTATCTTAGATATAATGGAGCCTAAAGACCCAGAAAATCACATTTACAATAGGGTCAGGACTGTGGTAGTTGCTATCATGCCGTTTGGAGTGTACAATGCTCAAATTTGATTCTCCGAAGTTAACTGCTATATATGTTTGTTTTAGTTTGGTATGTAGATATTTAGCTTTTATTTTGTCTATACTTTTTAAGTTGATTAGATGTATATTAACAAAGGATATGTTACAGTCGTTAAAATTTTTTCATTTTAAATTCATCTAGAAATTTGTCTTAAATTGTACTTAGAGGTGTTATTAAAAGATTGGTTGTGACAACATTTAGACGCCAATAAAGATATTTTTGTTCTTTGATTATTTAATCTCTAAACGAATTATGAAAGAGGCAAAAGCGAAAGCATGGCCATATTTACAGGATAGAATTTCTGTGAGCTTCTGAGCCAATAGTTGGTTTTTCAAAAATTATAGCATTTATAAACAATTATGTTACCAACACAGTATAAAAAATTATTTAATTTTTTATACGGAAGTTTATTTAAAGGAGCCTTTGAGGACTTTGTAGTTGAAGGCAAAGGGAGGTTAGCAAATTTTATTACTCTTCTTTATCCTAGGGTAATAAACTAACAATCGGATTTTATAAGTAAAATTCTAAATTTCTCTGCTAAATGTCTATAATAATAAAAGATCATTTACACAATCTTATAATTAGAATTATTTTGGGGTCAATTATCAATATTTTATAAACACTGCTTAAGAAAGAAAATTAAATTAGACTATTTGCGAAGCGATGAAGAGAACTTGCAAATTTACAACGATAATCTGATAAATGGAACTAAAAGAGGAGAAATACGGTTTATATGAATATAATACATAAAGATGGGCAAGATGTACAGAATTAAATGGTCAATATTTTGAATAAATACATTTTTCCATTATATCGAAAATTATGCATTTTGTTTTCCAAAAAAACCGATAAAGACTTTCCGGTACACCTGTAAGGCATTCTTCGATGTCAAAAGATACAAATAGATTTAATTTTTTAATTAACATATATATCTCCTAAAATCATATTTGCTTGTTTATACAGCGAGACAAATCAAAAAAACTTTTGTAAGGTCAAAGTTTACACATATAAAAGTCAATTATGCAAAGATGTAATTGACAAAACCATCAAAGAGTACAAAATGTCGGAGAATTTGCATTTGAAGGATACAGTAAAAGTAATCAACCTTTATATTGTTATTAAATAAATGAAAACAACGAAGTATACAAGAATATTATTAAAAAAGTTGGAAATGCGGCAGTGGCTAACTCTGTGTAGGTTCCAGGTTTTTTTATAAAATCCATTTATCCATTAATACATTCGAAGTTTGCTGTTGATATAATTTTCAGCTTGATTTCGAATTTACATTGCTTAAACATTTTTGATAGAAAAAGCTGCAAATAAAAATAATATGAAAAGCTAATCACAAATTCTATTACAAGTAAAAATGTAGAAAGCAACTGAATTATTTAAATACCAATACTAAAATCGTGGAAAGGAATTAGTTTTGCTGTTTAACTCATAGATTAGAACTGTTAATGACTTTATCTACAGCATCAAAAAATCTACTGTAAGTTAGCGTCGCTTGGGTGTAATTTATAGAACAGCTTATTCTTGTGACAGACTTTAAATATTTATGGAAATTAGCAGTCCCACAGTTACTACTTACAAATCTACTGTGAGAATTATAGTACACTCGACTGTCGTCAATAAATTGTTCTTCAACTTTTTTTTATTCGGATATATGTTAGTTGGTATTTGAGAGATTAAGTAGCAAGATAGGTGTTTTCATTTTGATAAAGTGTTCAGATTTTTACATTTTTGTTTTATATATTACATTTTGAGTTTTTTAGCGTCTTCAGCTTAGCTTTTATGCTTACACGTGGTCATTGTAGCGATGCTTGCACCGAGATTTCCGCCAGGGGTTTTGAATAAAAATGGGAAACGTAAATGTCGATCTGGCAATAAAGAATATTAATATCTGCGTAAATGTCAACCTCCTTTAGTAGTAATGAATTTTGTCAATTTAAGACAGGTGTTGTACACGGTTTCAGTATTTATTAATGTCGGCGGCTCCAGCGATGGTGAACGTACCGGAGCTAAATGTTTTATGGCATGGCTGCCTCGTTCTCTGATAACCGGGAAAACCACCCAGTATGTATCGCACGACATTACTTGCGTAGAGATAGTTATGTGTACGACGGCGTCATACAGCGTCGGAGAACATATGTGACTTAAGTAACAAAATATGTACACACCTGACCTGTCGCAACGTAACCTCGCATGAAGCGCTAGCTTTACCTTAATCTAGAAATATTCAGTTACGTAGGCCGGCCGGTTCCCGAAGCCGCCCTCCGGAGGTCGAAAGCTCTCTCTGCACGTGGGAGTGAGCGAGTGCTCCGTGCATTTTTTACGCATAACGAGGTGTGACTTGACAATGCTCCAGAAAGTCTGCGGCCATAAATCCGAGTCACTTATCTTTGCCCAGGCACTTCACACACTCACCACAAATCAAAATAAGTGCGTGTGTGCGACTCCATGCCGAGCATTGTCGAGCGTTCAAAGGTTCAAAGCGAGCCACGGCGCCGAACTTATGTACAATCAGAAACCTGCATGTGAACGTTTATGGGCGCCGCTAACAATGCACATTCATAAGGGCAGCAGCGAAATACGGGGCTGCGTTTCCAGATCGTTTTATTAACAAAAGCGCGTAATTCATTCACACGGCGCGCAATTTACGGCATGATTTTTGCGTGGCATTCGGCAATTAGAATCCATACAGGAATATTTAAAAGGCGCGCGAGTTGTGGGCGTGAGTGAGCCCCGACGACTTATAACTTCATGTTAGTTACGCTCGCTTGTAATTGGGAGTAAGTACCTGATTTACGGGCTCCTCATTATTGCATTTGCAACGCCGTATTTATGGGACGGAGAGCCTCCCGCTAACGAACCGGAAAAATCATTTCCCCCAACTTACCCAGTTCTGCAACGCGCATCGCGCGTTCATCAGCTGCAGGTCGTAAATTTTGATGTGCGACTAGTTTGCATAATTACAAGTTTCACGTTTTCTGAATACTTTTGCCTGGGCCGTTTATCACGCCGAGCCTGAAAAACGGCGGAACGCTGTGATGCACTATCCTATCTGCCTCCATGCACCTCTTGGTGGAGGGACGGTTTCCTGCAGCGAGCGTTGCAGTCACGATATAACTTTCTGCTAAGCATGCGAGTAAAACATTCATGCCCCGACTACTTCATGTTGCGCCGTTTTTATAGGCATAAGTGCGCAGGTGAAAGGAAAATGAGAAAATGCCATCCCGTAACTCATAAACCGATGCATGCATCCGATTCCACCGCAAGGTCAGGACGGCGCGGTTTTATTAGTTCCGGCAAAGCGGGGATTAAATTAGCTACGACGTCGGCACAAGCCCCGGCGCGGGCTTATTCATTATGCCGCAATTAATTACTTTTGCGTTCGCTTCCTTTGATTGCACGCTCACCTTTTCAGGATGCGTTTAACGTGAAGTCGGTTTGTAACGGGTGCGAAGTGATTGGGCAAGGGTTGCTGGGGCAGATTACGCCCGGCTAGAGGAATTTGAGCCCACTGCTTCGCCATTTGGTATTCTAATGATGAGACGACGCTGTCACTCTCAAAATCTTATTATTCATGAGATTTATGGCCCATGTAGCCGTGAGAAGGCGTGCTCCAAAGTTTACATGGAAGTCCAGTCAGAGGCGTATTGATAAAAAATTCATGGGCGATCCTTGTAAAGATACCGACTTATTTGTTCAATATTTATCTCCACAGATTTTTTATCGAGCCTTCCTTACCACAGCTTCTCATTGCTAACTTCAAACTAAAATTAATGTCATCATCACAAAATAAAGACCATTTCACAGAAAATCAAGACATTTTAAAGTTCAAATTCTGCAGGCGGTTCTATTTACTGTTTTGAACTTAGTTTTTGACGTGTTGGGTAGAAAAATGGATCAACAAATAAAAAAAGGTGCGAGCGAATTCTGCAGTGTTGAGTAATATGGTGTTTTCTTTACATTTAATAGAATAGCACAGTGCAAAGAAGTGTCTAACTAAATCTTGCTAAAGAGATATGTGAAACCGTTGAACTTTGAAATATAACAAAAATTACTGCTTTTGAGGGCTTTAAAGAACATTTATCTATCTAAAATTGTGTGGTTAAAAAATACATGAGTTATATTGTAATACAAAATAATTGAGATAACAATTGGTTCGAAATTTGTGGAAATAAAAAAACGGAATTATTTGAAATAACAAAACGCGGGTATTTATTTATTAAAAATAGAAAATTAACAATAACAAATGTTATGCTTTAGCAATAATTTTTGAATAACACAAATTTACATTGCAAGCGCCACTTTTCAGAAATAATTCTTCAATGAAAAATATAAAAAAGAAATTTAAAAAGTAAAATAATTGATACAACGATAGGATAGCTAAAAAAGCAAAACTAATCAAGTGTGTGTAGGTATATTGTTATATTAAAATAAACAAATAGATGAATTAAAACAGAAGTTTTGGATTTTCCTTTAAATAAAAAAAATAAAATACATCAAGTTAATTGTAATTATGGAAAATTACATGCAAAATGATGAAAAATTACATAAATGAGTTTAATTGTATGCTCAAAACAATAAAATATTTTAGGGTTTTATAAAAAAATGAAAAAAAATAATACAAAACTATAAACCGATAATGTTAAAAAGTGAACAAAAACAAGCGCATGGTTGTTAATTAAAAAGTTCTTAATATAGCAGAGAAGAAATGTTAAACAGTGGGAATAACAGGAAATCTTTAATTAACTTGTTATTTATTTGTATGTCTAACGTTATTTTAGGTACAGTTAATCAAAATTATTATACATATTTTTAACAAATCACCCACTCTAATTAGTTGTTTATATATTGTTGTTGGTTATAGTCTGATACTTTATGTTTATATTCTTTATAATTTGCTCTTACGTTCTGACTTTATTAAAGACAAATTATCCCGGCCTTGTTTTGTGGGGCGATGGTGGAAATCCAAAATGAAGCCGGTTAGTCGAACGCGCGCACGCCACTGACCCGATCGGCAGAGGGCGCTGCACTCGGCCGGGTTGTGTCTATGTTTTATGTAAAGGAGGCTCGTAAATAAAGTCTACTTTAAATCATGCTCGCCTCTCGGCAAGCAACATCTTCTGAACACGGCACCTCACTCAGGTGGTCGGAGGCTGAGGCTGGGCCGGCACGTAGCCATGATGGAGACCATCGCCTTTACATTATGCTTATTGCGAGCCTTTGTCTTAATGTCTTTATTCCGATTTTTATTTATAGATTCCCCTATAAGCATAATTTCCCCATAAATATTAATTCGGGTGCTTAGGAGCGCGGCCCGTGGCTGCCGCCGCCGTCCCACCTACTTAATTTCAAAGGCTGATCTATGGGCCATTCGGTGTGTACTTAGGATGAGATGTGCGAACTGAGGTACTAACTTCGGCCGGCGTGGAATTACGGCTACTGGGTAGCACTAACAGTGGCGTAGCCTCGTCAAAGCGCACGTTATGGCGTATTTGGCTCTTGTAAGCAACAGGGTGTCGTTCCAGCAAAGAGGACAGACAATTTGTTATTTACTAAATAATACTTCAAGGATATTATTTGACAAACTTCGTCTTGGTGTCTTATTTAATATTGGAAACTGAATTATATTTTATTTAAATAATTTGTTAGTTGATGTGGTTTAATTAACGCCAGGGTGGTCATGGAATAATCTTATAATAAATTTGTTTAAAATCGTTCTAAAAGTGCAACCCAATTGAAAACAGAAATTTTTTAAAATAAAATTGAGGTGAGGTAAAATTTTAAGTAAATGCTACAATTAACTTTGATGACATACATTATGCTTATTATAAACAAATAATAACTGTCCTAACAAATTTTGTTTAAAGCTTATGGTGTATGCCAGCTCCCTCTTTTCTTTTATCTAAGAAATATTAAAATCATTTACCAATTTCACATGATATTTTTCGACCATTAAGAGGGTATTAGTGACGAGCCAAAAATTAAAAATTGTTAATATACATATAGACACCAAGTCAATGCCTTCTGCTTTGTTTATTACTACATTTTGGTTATATACCATAAATATCATGTATATTATTTCTAGTGGTCAATTTGGTTTTGCACAACAACTAATAATAATACTTAAATCTCCCCCCTACATTTAAAAAAAAAACATAAGGGAAAAACTAGGAACCTTAAAAGGAAATTTATTTGTAAAAGAATTTCAGTTTCTAGTCGCCGTACTTCTTTTGATAGATAAGATATGCAATGATATTTAAGTAGAAAAATATACAAGCTTATTCATAACTTCCGGAAGAAACTAAGCAATTGTGGGTGACACACCTCATTCGTATGTTATTATTAATGAATTCAATAGAAATAGACGCAGTGTTCCATTCTGAAGTTATAAGGCGTAAGTCCTTTAAAGGAAGATTTCAAAAAGTTGAGTTAGTTGTAATTATCATAGACAAATTTGGGTTTCGTAAATTTGAGTTTTTTATAGCCGACAGGCTCCAGCAATTTATACACTCTCTTAATTTCGTATGATAATACAACCGCGGAGATTTTTGATAACAGGCATGCGGCTAGAGATCTAATTTCGTCGAAAGCAAAAAATCCATATACGCAACTACATTCCTCTCCCCGATACCATTTCACGATAAGCTATAATTGATGTCTTTGTAGAGAACCGCTAATTTAACGCCCGATCAGATAGCGAACGAATTTACATGTGTGGACACCGGACACCTATTTATAAAAATACTCGCGTTGCATCACCGCCATTGCATCTCATTTGTCGCATCCGGCTGCAATCCTTCTTTCGGGTTATTTCTGCCAAACCCGGCGATTATGTAAACCGGCGCCGTTATCACTGCCGAACGGTGTGCTGCGAAATGTTGCAGAAATGAGGCCCTTCTAAATACTCCGCATTTCCTCGTTCTATCACGGAACGTGTCCATAATTTAAATTCTATGTAAATGCATGACGCCAGTACGTCCTGGATTTACATAAAGTGACGTCTCCAATTCTACAATTTACGGCCACTCGTAAAGCATCACTATTGTTGTCTGAATTTATTTGTTTGTTTTTGGACAATTTTTCTCTGCGTTCCTTGGCGGATGGAAGCCGCTGCTTATGACATATTAATTCCTGCGTGCCGGCCTAAACCTATTAATTTCTGCTGGAAATAGAATTCAGCAATTAACGGTTGCTTTTCGTTCCATAGCGCGCGGATTTTGTAGAACAACATGCTATAGATGCTGGGAGAGCTTATTAATTAGCAACAACGACTCACGGCCATCGTAAATAGAAATCGAGTTTCTTGTTGAGTGTCATAAGCGTGGTATTTACTACTTTATAATGGATATTTATTAATGCAGGTACGTTACTGCGGCATTAATTTATCTCCCCGTGCGAATGCGTGTTCGGAATTATTTATCTGTGTTAAGTATTGCAAGTGTATTAACTTACGTCCGCAGTACACTAAATGTTAAGTTACTTAACCTCATCCAGAACTTTCCAGCTGCAGGTTCACACGAGATTTTCTCTGCTCTGATAACTACCTACAAACACACCACCCACAACAAATCAATTTTTAATTCTGGTTTTATTTCATAATTGCTTTTTATTAAGTTAATTTATTTAAATTAATATTTTATATTCTTTCAGGTTCGAGCTCAGCATTCCCAAATTAAGGTAAGAAAAATAATATTTATAAGCATGTTGTATATAACACGTTATTCTTCTGTAAAGGTTATACAAAGAGTAATTAGTATAACTATACTACAGTATTTGGCGTTATTAATTAAGATATAAATTAATCTACCCTACCAGTAGAGTTAGCAGTTATCCAGGAAATTAAAATTATGGCTCTTACAAAAATGAATTATAATTTTACAATACGGTAAGCTACTGTTATATCCTATTTAAGTCCAAAGAAGTACAAATAGCTTTTTTAATTACTTTAATTTTCGGAATTTTTCACCACCAGCTAAGACATTTTACTTTACTCTAAGAAACTTAAGAAATCAAGGATGCTTTTTAGCGTTGGAAAATGGCATCAGATTTTGATATAACACTGCGGTAGAATAACCCAGCAAGAGCTTGTTCTGTATCTAATGTACATATCTGCGTCACTGAAATGATTCATTACCAAATTTATAAAATTTAAAATGGAGATTATTGAATAGATAACAATTAGAGCACTCTAGAATGTTTCTCTCTTTGCTAAATATCCGACAAATATTGAGAAAATAAAATACTTTCCTAACATGAATTAAAACCCATCATAATAGGAAGCAACTGAATGTAAGCGCCATGACTAAATATGAAATTAATTGGCAGTCATGACTATTATCGAATTTTAATGTCACGTTCAATGGTAATCAGACAACTTGCAAAGGAATTCCTAGCCTTCTCGCGTTGACCTCACAGATAAAAATATTCTTTCCAGTTGGCTCCTTTAGAATTGTTATATTGTCTTCCAAGATTGTGCACAGGTTATGAATAACTTAAAAAATATTAAATGCATGATATTTTTATTCGAAAATTACCCGAAACTTTACAAATACTTTAGTACGAGGGTAAGGTGAAAAGTTCTCGGCCTGACAATGAAAGACTGCGACTTTCAGTTAAAAAATGATTTTATTTTTCTACATAATCTCCCTTGACTTCAACACATTTGATCTAGCGCCTCTCCAACATCAGTATTCCTTTTCGGAAGTGAGAATCCGGAAGATTGTGAAAACATTCATCAACTTTTTCATTGGATGCGAAGCGCTTCCCAGAAACAAATTTTTTTAAGTTTGGGAACAGATGGAAGTCTGAGGGTGACAAATTAGGAGAATAAGGGGGATAGCCGAGCAAATCATACCCCAAATCCAGCAGTTTTCCCATCGCCAACGCGTGCGATGTCCTGGTGAAAGATGATTTTTTTCTTCTTCAAGCCAGGCCTCTTCTCGCGAATTTTGGCATCCAGCTGGTTAAGAAGGTTGGAGTAATATTCGCCGGTAATTGTTCTGCCTTTTGCAAGATAATCAATTAACAGGATCCCTTTCGCATCCCAAAACACGCTGGCCACCTTTCCGGCAGATGTGATCGACTTCGCTTTCTTTGGCGCTGAACCATCGGCTTCCACCCACTGCTTGGACTGCTGTTTCGTTTCTGGCGTGTAGTGGTGGACCCATGTCTCATCCATGGTAACGAATCGCAGCACAAAATCGGTCGAATCCCTGTTGAATCGGTCCAAAGATTGCTGCGAAAATCGTTTGCGCATTTGCTTTTGATCGGCATTCTGCAAATGCGGCACCCATCTTGCGCAGAGCTTTCGCATCCCTAATTCTACGTGCAAGATGTTTCACGCCCTTTCTTCCGATATCCCCACAGCCTCAGCTATCTCACTCACCTTCACTCGCCTATCGTCAAACACGATATCATGCACTTTTTCGATGGTTTCCGGTGTGGTTGCGGTTTTTGTGTGACCACGTTTAAATTCAGCTGCCCACTTTTTAACAGTTGACATGGAAGGAGCAGAGTCCCCGTAAACTTTTGTCAACTTGAGATGAACTTCCTTAGGGGTTAATCCATCCAAAACGAAGAATTTTATAACCGCACGATATTCAAGTTTATCTGTTTAACAAAAAACATGCAACATGTCTACTGAAAAAAATCGTGAAAACAAACTACTTGAACGAACAAGTTGAAACTAGTCATACGAACTAATGACATATGCACCCAAGCAGGAAGCATAATTGTTTGCCGATTGCAGCACCATCTCTGTGTCAGGCCGAGAACGTTTCACCTTACCCTCGTATTTGTTTCTTTTGCGTTTATTCCTTTTCAAGCTCTCAACAGTCTGTTAAAAATCCCTACTCTAAACAAAAGCAATTCAAATGCTAGAAGGTTAGTGTCTATCATAAAAATAAAAAAATGTTTGTAGTAATAAGATTACTTTAGTCTAAACAAAAAATTACAGTTCAAAATTAGAATTGTAATAAATAACAAATATTTGTTACATGTGAGTAATGGAAAAGTACTTTTGGAATACAGAATTGTGCAGAAGAAATAAGATATTAAAAACCTTAACGAGGAATTAATAGATACCTCAAAATACATATGTAGAGTATTTCAAAACCAATGATTGAATCGTGGCTTAAAATTAAAAACGAACATTTTAACAGGATAGATTTTGATCAATCAGAAAAACTAATGTGCATTTCTAAATAAAATGATAGAAAAGTCGAGTTTTTTGCTGGACTGACCACCACATAGTAGAAGAGACTTTTTATGCTCAAATGTATATCATAAAGTTGACAAATATTAAAAGAAAAACCAAGCTAGTTTTGCAGTTTTATCAATTTCTACTAGTGACCAACATTTGCAAATATCATTTTCAAATATCAGTTTAAGATTACAACACACTATCTTCGTAAATGAGTTTTTCCTAAAATTCAAACATTGGTAACAATAAAATTTTAAATCATTTATAACGCAGACGCGAATTACTTCAAAATACGTGTGAACACGTGCATTCAAAATGACAAACGGCAAAGCAAAATACTAAGCTTGTGGTACTAAAAACGTTAAACTAATTTGAAGATTAACGCAGGCACTTATATTGTTCTTTTCACATACTCGCTGTAAATTACAAAAGTCACATCGGATGGTAATAGAAATTTCCGCCAATTCCTTTTCCTTTCAATAATTAAGCTTACAAATAGATGTAAACATGGATTTCTACTTAATAAAATCAAGGCGAACAACAAATGCAGGTTGCTGTAAACAACTAAAAGTTCTGTCATTTTTTAACCACGCAAGTATTAGGTAAATATCATATAAAAACGTTCAGTCCTATTGATTTCTTTAGGCGAGGATTTATTTGGTTCTGCTATCTACCAGTAAAGTGCTAGGACAAGAATTCAGAAATGAATTTTACAACAACTTTCCCATTTCAACAATAGACAGCAGGTGCGGTATTTTATAGACATGCATATATACCGACTCCAATACTGTACTCGAGAGCTAGACTATAAAATAAAATACTTGTTAAATATTTTTCTATTTCTATTACTGTTAAATACTTTTACTAGTAAAAGATTCTTTTAGTTGATTTGTATGATATTATTAGTTATTTGTTTATATCCTTGAAAATGTTTATTAAAGACACAATAAATTATTATATGGTAAATTATTGTTTACCCTCTTCTATACTTATCATTCAAGAGGATTGTTTTGACACCACGTACGCAGCATTTCAGTTGCGGTCCACCACCGAAGTTAGTAACAACGTCTAACATAATTAGGCCGTTGTGTTTTCTTTAGATATGCAGGTAGCAAATTATTTAAAAAAAGATTAAAATATTATTACTAAATTTTTGCTTGATTTCAATGCTATAATCTAACAACATATAAATGGCTTACAACAACTACAATGACATATGTAATATATTATGACACAAATATGCAACATCTAATACTACAACAATGCAATATGTAAATCATAATATGACATCTCAAATTTAAAATTTCAAGCTAGCTTTGGCCTTAGTAATACAACTATCCGTTAATACAACCATAAGAATTCTGGGAAAAAATCGAATATGAAAAAACCATCAAAAAGCAGCCCAGGACGATTGCAATTGTACAACCTTCTTCTTTCTCTACTTCTTTATAAACTTAAAGCTTGTTCTATTCCAACGCATCGTTCCATCTCTTTCTCGGTCTTCTTCTCTCAGTGGTCTTCTCTCTCTAGGTAACAGGTCTGTAACTTTCTTTACTATCCTGATATTTTTTATTCTAAATATATGGCTATTCTATTCTGATCTTCTATTTTTGAGACACTCGTCGATCTTTTGAATTTGCAGCTTCGTCTTATTTCCTCGCTTCTTATGTGGTCAAGTTTAGTTCGTCCGTAATTTTTTGTAGTATCCGCATCTCCGTTGTTTCCAGTATTTTTATATATTCTAACTTTGGCCTTCCTTTTAAGATGTTCTTTGTTCCATACGGTACTATTTAAGCGTATATATATTTTGATGCTTTCTGGGCCTGATATTTAACCTCTCTTGTCAGTACTTACTTGTGATTTTGATGCCTAGATATTCCACTGACATTACTTCTCTACTACAGTAGTCGTTCTTTCCTGATTATTATTGCTTTGGTTTTCTTGTCCGACACATTTAACTTAAACGTTGCACATGCTTTACTGAATTCGAATAATAGCCACTGCAGGTTACGTTCATTATCTGCAATAAGTGTTGCGTTGTCCGCATAGCATGTTAACCTAATATCATGATTTCCTATTCTGTGTACACGGGGACATATCTGAGGTGTTGCTTTTATTATTTGTTAGTCACTAAGTTAAATAATAGTGACTTTGTCTGATTGTTTTGGTTACGTGAATTTTCTCTGGCATTAGCTTACTGTCATTTTTATTTAAGTATAGTGTGTATGTGCGTGCGTATAATCAACTCACAAGAAGTTACACTTTGACAAAAAAAAACAATGATATGAAATGCTCAAACTGACAAAAAAAATGATTCAGAAAGCTATAAAGATTATTTAGTACAAAAACAAAAACTTTTCCCAAAAATAAGACTAAAACAATCCAGCCAAACACAAACTATGCTGAAACAGCTCAAACAACAAACGCAAGCGCCCACAAACATGTATTCCAACAAAAAAAATGTAATAAGTCAATAAATTAGGAGATACGATGAAGAATAGACACAAATATTCCCATAACCCTTATAACTAAGGCTTGCGAATTTAAAATGGGGATCTGGAATGCCAATGGATTATCTCAGTAAAGCCAAAAACTCAAAATCTTTGTAATTCATCAGAGTATTAACAAAATGCTTATAATGCGGTTTATATAATTAACATCTAGCTGGACAACACTCGGGGGCTCATAATTATTCATGAAGAGTTATTCATTAAGAAAACCAAAAATTTGAAAGGGGATACCTTCAAGCTACCAGCATTACAGTAAAAAGCTGAGGTGACTCGTTCCAAATTGCAGTCGCCTACAATCACTTAAGAATGCAATAACATGAGATCGATATACCAATATTTTTAAATAACTAGGTAACAAAGTCATTGCAGGTGGAAATTACAACATCGTGAAATTCCATATCATCTGTACTCACACCAAACGGTCGACAGCTCTATTAAACTGTGATACAAATTCAGCTAATTCCACTAACAACAAAAGGACCAAGCTATTGTTTGACATACCGTAAGAAAACACCCGACTTTTTATTAATTTACTTACTTTGATTAAATAGGGCAACTTAAATCAAACAAAAGACGGGACGTATTACAAAACATTAAGTTGATTTAATAGGAACTACTTACAAATTGTATTTAAAGATTGAATTTAAAGATCTTATGATTTAAAAAAACCACCTTTCAAACGACAAAGCCATTACTTAAGAAAACTATTATAAATTATATATTGTCTATACTTTATAAGTTAGGGGAAAGAGATACGAAATTTGTATTAGGTCTGAAGCACAATATTCTATTATGCTAGCTTTGTATACAACAACGAAAACCTACTATCTCTGTTAGTTTTTGGGTTTCTAATCTAACGGGTGTTTTTTATAGAGTTATAAAACTTTAAGTTGGTAACATTTTTTTTAACTGGCGGCCATTTTGTCAGCTGTCAAGTGATTTATGTTTAGTTTGGTTTGGCATTTCAACATGAATAGACTGACGCCTGAACAACGCTTCCAAATTGTGCAAATTCATTTTGAAAATCATGGTTCTGTTCGAAATACAGAGCAATTAATCCGGTTAACTATGGAACGTTTTCGCACCACGTTTACTCTAAATGATAATACGCATCCACAGAGACGTCGTACAGTGCGTACAGAAGAAGTCATTGCTGCTGTAGAGCGTAGCGTAGAGGAAGACCCGAATCAGTCTTGGTTTGCGTGCTTACAAAATCCAACTCGTGGAAGAATTGAAGCCACACGATCACCTAGCAAGGCGTAGATTCGGTGAATGGGCCCAAAACATGATTGCCGTTGATTCCGATTTTCATAAGCGAATTTTGTTTAGCGATGAAGCTCACTTTTGTTTGAATGGATACGTCCATAAACAAAACTGCCGTATTTGGAGTGATGGTAATCCTCAAGTGTATGTTGAGACACGGTTACATCCAGAAAAACTGACTGTTTGGTGTGCTTTATGGGCTGGTGGAATCATTGGTCCGTACTTCTTTAAAAACGATGCTGGTCAGAACGTTACAGTAAATGGTGACCGCTATAGAGCCACGATTACTGACTTTTTCGTTCATCAATTGAACAACCATGATGTGCAGGATTTCTGTGGTTTCAACAAGACGGCGCAACATGTCACACAGCTCGTGCCACAATTGATTTATTGAAGGAAACGTTTGGTAACTGCATAGTTTCACGTTTCGGACTCGTGAATTGGCCTCCAAGATCGTGCGATTTAACGCCGCTAGACTATTTTCTGTGGGGATATGTGAAGTCGCTAGTCTACGCCGATAAGTCCGAAACGATTGACCACTTGGAGGACAACATTCGCCGCGTTATCGCCGATATACGGCCACAAATGTTGGAAAAAGTCATCGAAAATTGGACCTCCAGATTAGACTACGTCCGAGCCAGCCGTGGCGGTCATATGCCAGAAGTCATATTTAAATTATAATGCCAGAAGATTATCTTTCGAATAAAGTAAATTTCATGTCAATTTAAAAAATTCATCTTTTGTTGTAAAACGTTGCTATTAAATATTTGTACTAGATAAGATCACATAATATTTAACAGATATATAAATAAATTTGAAAAATAGCATACATAAAACAGCGTGTAGTACTTAGTGAAAAAAGACAAATCTTAGAAAGAGAGGAAGAAAACCTTCGAATGAAGAAATTTAAACTGAAGTGCAAGAAAAGCAGAAAGTATATAAAACTTATTTGGCAAGACGAACTCCAGCAAATGAAGAAACTTACAAACAGAAAACAAATGTAGCTAAATGTATAATGCGTAATGCACATCGTGAAAGCTAAGTAATATAAAAGACGACGTCCACAGCAGACAAGAAGTTTGCTTTTAAAATAATGAAATATTTTAACAGAGACAAAAAGGCATGTCGCAATTAAATATAATACATAACGATGGACTGAACCTTGAAAAATCTGTGGTATAACCCATAAGTGACAAAAGCAAGCTAACATGTATAAGGGGTCCACACCCAGCAGCGTTGCTTGCATATCTATAGACGAACTTGAAAACGCACTAAAAGATGAACACTTAAAGTTACATCTAATAAAGAAATCAATTTTGATTTAAACAAAAACAAGGGATACTTTATTTATCAAAGATATGTGTATGTGTACAATATTAGTTTAATCTGATTTACCAGCATGTGCATTAGAACGTACTTTACGTCGCATATAGCCCATAAAGGCTTGCATAGTCTCATCGCTAACCCTTTTTGTAGCCCATGACCAGGATTTCTGCAGATTAACCATAGAATTTACCTTTCTACTTTTCTTTTTTAAAATCCTCTTCATATTAGACTAATACTAACGTCTAAGTTCAGGACTTTTGGGAGGATTGCAGTCTTTGGGAAGCACAGCACTCCATTCTGCTCATACCACTCTTCCACTGTTTTAGCAACTCGTTAAGTCTAGTCAATGGTTATGACATATGTTTTTGTATAAAAGGCAAGAGACTTCAGCAAGCATTATTTGTAAATTTCCCTAATTTATTGTTTCCATGGTGATGAATGACCAGTGTTTTTTCCACAGCTACAAATAGCTTGCCAAAGTAAGTATTTTTTGGAAATTTTGACTTTTACTGGTAAAACTCTTGCCCGGAATTTGCTTAAAGTCCGCTTTCGTCATCATCACGCATTTATACTTTGTTAAAAAAATTGTATAATTTTCTTGATCGACATTTAGTAGTTAAATTCCATTAGGATTACGAGCGGGTGCAACTTGTGCCTTATAACTTTTCTGCAGCTCTACTCTTGATTTTTTGTGCATATAATTGGGACGTTTTTACCTTTTTAGCTACATCACGGGAAGATAACTTTCAATTATCAAATTTTGTTCTTATGACTGTTACATATATTTTGTCAAAATAAAAAAAGCGATGTCTATTATCTTAAGCACTAGTAATATTTTATTTGTGCTTGAAAATTTGGCGTGTTCAACCTTTAAGAAGCTTGAAAAATATAAAAGTTACGGTAATAGATGCCTTGAATGTAAACTGTTTGAGAATGGAGAGATACTTCTTCAATTTCGATTGTTACGTCTGCGTAATCTATGTTGGAACGAAAGACAAATTTCAATAAAGTGGGCAGTGGATAAAGTAAATTTTTATTAAAACTGCCTACACAGTATATATTTGAGGATACTAACTACAAGAATGTAAGCAATTAGAGAAACTCTTCTCGAAGAAGAACAAAACGGACTCCTGCAAAAACACTCACATATATACTAGGTATTCACATTAAAACAAATAATAGAAAAGTAATAAATTCAGAGACAAATATTGCCTTCATAGATGATACCAAGGCTTTTATAGAGTCATTAGACATAAAATGATGAAAATATTACAGAACAAAGGGTTCATAGAAGTATGTAACAGTTTATATAAACACACTACTATTATTGTTATTAAAAATATCTCTGGTGAAGATACACAACCGATTAATATAAATCAGGGCTATACATACAACTCTATAATGCAATCCCTAGGAATGAGAAATGTAAGACGTCCTAGAAGAAAATGGAACGTTGAATTGGAATAGGTCAGAGAGAGTAATTCATGAACCTGATGATGATGAAATTTAATGTTTTTATTTATGCTTCTCATAGCAGACACATTTGCATTTGATGCATTTTATTACAGACACATCAATGTTTTTTTAATTGTTGCCTAATATTTGGAAGCAGCGATATACAGTTCTGAATTAATATGTGTTCATTTTTAAAAGTAGCGATACGATTCAATACTATTTTTTGATCGCACTTTGTATGTAACTATCAGCAATTTTCTATTAGAAGTGACTACTTTTGTTGCACCTAGCATGCGTGGGAGTATTTTTGCAGTTCTAGAAAACAGCCATTTGCCCGATCATACTGCTAGACGCAGAGTACAAGGAGAGTAATTGCGATAAATTCTCCAAGAATTGTACAACAGCTGTGGGTGTTGTTCGTACAGTTACATTGTTAACCACTTTGATATTAAATATTTTTCGTTGTGAATATAAACGCTGTCCTTGTGTGCAGCATGCAGCCTGTGCCTAGTACAGGCCCGACAGGCTGAGTTATTACCCAGATAAACACGGCCGAGATGTAATGTAAAGATGCATGGTATCTAACCCACGTTCTTCTCCATCAACTCTTCGCCTATACATCTCCCGGTCTTCTGCAGCCCGAGCACACATACTTCCACGTCGCCGATTCGCCTGACAAGCGAACCTGAGTTATACGGCATTGTCATCAAAAAAGCATTAGATCAGAGCGCTGCCGTGCGCCCCGGGCGGTTTCGCGCGCCCATAGAGCAAAATCATTTGCATCTGGAAACAGAAGCGGTTCGCAAATGAAGCCATTTTGAATTTTATTTATGAAGTGACCAAATTTGGTGTCGCTGTTTGTAAAATACCCCGTGGGCTGATCCGAACAATGGCTCGTATTTCAGCAAAATGGCGGCCGTAAATCTCGGCTCGGTGTTTGCTGGTTAATGTATAACTACACTTCTGAGAAACATATATGCATAGGGCAGGGTGCGGACTTAACTGCGTCTTGAAACTTGTCTCTGATGTATGGCCGAGCTGGGAGGCGAATAAAAATATTGGCGCCGATAAACGTAGAAAGTTGCCAGTATGATGAACGCGGTGCGCTTTGTGTGCGGTTCTTACTTTGCTTTTTGTTGCTTCGCATTAAGCATTTTTAAACCATTGTTATCACAATGGGCGTATAAATATAATATTCGCACATGTGTGCAATTACGTTGTCAGAAAAAGTTAACGAACAGAGCCGAAGCTCGAGATTAGAATCAGTATTTTTAGAAATTAAATAGAAAAAGTTAACAGGTTTAAATCAAATTGTTATAAGTTGCGTTAATGCAAAAAAATCAACCTGAGTGCTAGCTGGGGTCGTAAACAAAATTACACGTACCTGTTTTATCATGATTGATCGTTGCAGCAGTACAAGGCACTGCAGTTACTTGGAAAGCGGCAGATAAGAAACAATGTTTGTCCTGCCATCCTATATAAACAATTGTTGCGGACGATTAAAGGCCCCGAACAAACATAATAATGCAGCATAAGGTGGTCTTAAATAATATTTTAAGTGTTGCATAACTTAGATAAACATACCAAAAAATTTTCGTGGTATTAATATTTACAAATAAAATTGATTCTTAAATTCGTTTTATAACATAAAATTCTCGATGCAGCTTTTATGATTTTATAATTAATAGCCAGGAATTTATTGGTGCTACTTTTTGTTTATTACTCAACAATATTACAAAATATTTAATTATATAATCTTCTACTAAAACAATGTTTTAACTGTTTTGATTATCTCCTCTTATATTTCAATTAAAGAAGATCAAAATTATAATTGAATGTTGTTGATTGTCCCCTATTTTGAAAGCTAGAGACATAAATGTAAGATAAATACAAATGCTGAAGACAGTAGTAAATAACTTCTAAGACTATTGTAACGAGGAATTTTTGTGATAAAGACAGTAGAATTTAAATCGGTCATATTGAGATATTAAGTTAAATATTGAATATACAGTTTTTTAGAATGATCTCCCTTTTTTGAAACAACAATAAAAATAACAACGTAGATTCTAATCAATATGGTGAAGACAATATCGTCCAAAGGTTTGCTCGCGCAGGCAATACACTTCCGCAACCTCACAGTCACATTGCTTGAAAAGTTATTTCCACTTATACTGCTGCGATTGCGTCGTTAATAGCACCCTTTAATTAAAAATAAAGAAATCGCTAAGGGACAGGTCTGGTGACCAGCTGGGCATGAGATGAGGCGGTCTGCAAACATTTGTTCTAGAATAGCGCCATCTTCTTCGAAGCATAGTGTTGCCTTTCCGTATTCGTTGAGCCTGAGCTTCAGAGAATTTTGTAACATCGTAACATAGTGGGTAAATATGTTTCCTTAGAAATTCAGCCCTATAAAATTAAATTCCGCAACAGCACACCAAACAGTTACAAGCTGAGTGTGGAGAGGTCGTGAAGTTGTCGAAAACGATAAATAACAGTGAGTTTCGTCAGTACTGAGCACAGCAGCATCGACTGGACCATTTGCTAACATGTCTTCGCACTCAACCTACCGGGCATATCAATAACATTTTTTAAGTTTTTAGACTACCACCAGTTTGTATGAATGAAATATGATGTCCCAATGTATAATTCTTTGCATGCTTTGGTCAAATATCCTCAAGAGCAACCAGAATATTATGGCACGTGATAACAGCCTGCCTCGCTGCTGCGATATTTTCGGGTGTCCGAACGCCTATCAGAAATTGTGTACCCACAATATTATGGTTTTCAAAAGGCGTATAAAATAGGCGCTACGTTATATTCACAAGAATTTTTAAAATGAATCTCCAACACAACGCTTGGTGTTCACCATACCATACCATAGCACTACAATGTTATGATGCCTTGTGCTGGTCAAGGATATAGAAGAAGAAGCAAAATTTACTTTACAGGATTATTATATATTTTTTGTCTACACCCAGTTCTTTCAGCGAAGGAACGATTTGGTTCAAGTATTGGGATCTGCTTTGATGCCGTTATTAAGAGATATTGGAGATTTCTCTTATTGGATGTCTTAATCTGCCTACTTCTCAACTAGAACTATGAGTCATGGATCTGCTTTAGTTGTTCATTTATCGGGTGAGAAGAGAAACTTTTTTTATTTTATTTGCCTCACCAATTATTCTGCTAGTCAGAAGGGGAATAGAAGCGAGTGTAATTTTATGACTGGTTACTTTATTATATCAAGCAAGTGCTGAAGAGTTGCTCCAAAGTATATTTGTACGTGCAGGTCGATATTTACTTGTTCGCTTTGTCTACATCAGTTCTGTCGAAATCACTACAAGGTATTTTGTAAAGTTCTTTGAGTTGATGGAAGTAATAATCCTTAACTGGGCAGGTGAGGTCAACTATTTTATTGTTGGCCGTGAAAGTTGTTTGCATATTTAACTATACAAAACATACAATTGTTTGTAGCAAATGATAATTTGGTGTGTGCGGTGAAAATGAGGTTCGAACAAGTGGACAATTTACAGATACGTCGATATTCTAAATTTTCACGATGATCTATAAAATTATTTTAGATGATTTAAGGCACATTTTAAATAGAAATATCATTTCAATTGGCGAGGTTATGCGCAGTTTTTCTGAGGGTGGACTATTTTTTCAATAAAACACTGAAAAATGCATTATGTGTTACTCGAGGTGCTATGCTAAAATTCCAAATTTAAAAGTCACAAACTATTTTTTTGGGATGCCCACATTTAAAGTACGAGGGCAATACGGAAGTAAACCTTCGTGCCAGACAGACGGGGATAGCGATGCCCATTCTGTGTCGCTGTACGCAGTAGTTGAATAGGGTAGTGCGAAGCAGAAAAAGAAGGTTGTGGTGCAGTTTACTCTTTCGACAGCTTTTATGAAAATAAAGGCTGCCGTAGAAAATTCCACCAAATGAGTAGTGGAGCAGTAATAAGATTCCTATGCGAAAAAAATTTCGGCGGCTGCTATTTATTGTGACCTGTGTAATCTTTACGGACTAATGCACAATATGTCACACAGCTTTGACACACTGCGCTTCAAGATGCTGTTACAGGGTGGTTTCATTCTCTGGCGGGAGAGTTTTTTGTAGAAGGAATTTCAAACAATCTAAGATTTTTTGACAAGCATCTCAATTTGTATGGCAATTATGTCAAAATATAATACACTGTTGTAGGTGTCTGTACATACGCGTGTCTGTCATTGATAAATTTCCAAATTGCTCTAGTCTCGATCTCTATTACAACATTATGTGATGGGGAGGATAAAGAACTCTGTTACTAGTTAATAATCATACTTAAAAAAGCAGGTTGGGGTTTATACTAATCTTATTTTGGCAAACTTTTAGTTGTTGCTTATGTTGTAATATTGTGCTTAATATTTGTTTAATACTTCCAATAACGTGCCACTTCACTTGCTTATGTAGTTTAATTACTAACAGTTTACTTTTAAGTATCTGAGAATTTTCTCCTTATTTTACAAGAAAATGATACGTAATAATTGAAGTAGACGGTAGTCAGCAAATGTGGGTTATTATTGAGTACACATATATTAAGCAAGCAATAATCATCGAGCCAGCAGGTTTATCAGCCATCCAACAATAATCGAATAACTAACAATCAGCGAACATAATTCATCAAGTAAGTGGGTAACAATTATACAGGGGAGTCGTAATTGCATATTAATTCATTACGAATTAATTGCAACCGTTTAATAACCATTTGCATCTAGTTCTACTACCAATTACAAGGCTGCTAAAAAGGTGTCTGGATAGTAATTCTCCTTGAAAAACTTTTCTTAAAATCGATTTTGTACTAATCGAATTTCATCCAGCAACAATAAGAGCGAAAGTTTGGGGTGCTTTTCATGCACTTTTTATAAATCATTTCTTCAATTTTTACATTAATGAATTATGCAGTTTATCTATTGTCTCAAATGGTGTAATTTTGTGTCTTATAGTGCCTTTAAACGGTTTTTTATTTTTTTTAGTTTTTTCTTCTTTCCTTATTCATAATATTATTTATAAGTAGATTTTAGGTTACTTTTCCCAATTTGTAAAATTTTTGGCTATAATATTTGTACATAATTTGTTAATTCAAAGTAGATTACTTCGGGTAAATTTATTCATTTCTTTTTTTGTTGACGTTAAGCATTTCTTAATTTAATATAAAAATAATATAACTTTTAGCTACCTTGACTGTTGCTTCTCAATGTTTATTTGTTTATTTAATTGAGGTTTAAATTATTCTATAACGCAATTTCATTTCACGAAAGCTTTTCAATAATTCTTTTTTTGATTTTAATTTTTACAAATTATGTGTTACATTACAATTTATTGCCGTTTTGACTGCAGCATTTTTATAAATTTTGTTATTTAATTTCTGTTTTTATTGATGTCATAAATTTTTAGTGTAACATTTATATTATTATGTTTATACTCTTTCTCGTGCGGAGTTGTTAGATTTTTACGGACTAAAACCCATTTTAATTTATTATAGAAAACAGCGCAAATATCTGGTAACAGTTCTTCGCTATGGTTCATTTGTATTAAGTTGTGTATCTGAATCGCACATCTTTTTCTTTTTATATCATTATAATTTTAGTTCCAGTTAATTGGTGATCTTAATTTTTTTAAACTTAATAAGCTGTTATACAAGTAACAGTTGTTAGATGTTTGATAGTTACAAAAATTGTTTTTAGCCTAGAATGGGGTAGAATTTATATTGTTTTTTATATTAATATAAAGTTTTTCTTTTATTAATTCTCCGTGACCACACAATTGGATTCTGTGTAAATTAAAAGAGCTGGTTGGTATTGATATGCAATTGCATCGTTCCTTCTTGCATTTATGCAGAAGAAAAAAAACATTTGCGGCAAAATACGCGGTCTGTTCCTAAAGAATCGAGGCTACTTGTTGCAATTACAATAACAAAAGATGCAAAAGCAGTGTGCATAGTCTCAGTCACACTTTTACGAGACGTGGCAAACCAGGAGGCCCTTATTGGGCGACTGAGCTATTGTTTCCGACAGAGAACTTTTTTTTAATTAAAAATTTAACAATTTTTACAATTTATCAGATCTTTAAGCAGGAGAAAGCAAGTAAATATATTCAGGTAATTTAAATAATGACCAAAGTAAAGGCACCAAACGTCAATCAACAGAAAACGTTATAAAAAGTGTTGGAAGCTGGGTTGACATTTCTCAACTCAAATTTGCGGCCAAATTAAGTTCTCCATGAGTAGTATTTACAATGTTTTGTGGCAAAACAACTATAACTATTGCTAAAGACAGTTAGCTTATAAATTTAGTAAAAAACTGCAGAAAAGGAGAAGAAAATGTTTGCAATAAAAATTTTAATTCTTATATAATAAATAACAAATAGGAGTTAACATTTATTAATGTCAACAACATGCCTGGTAATGACTGCCTTTATAAATAACAAACCGGTGACTGTTAAGTTTAATTAATTAATTAAGCACAAATTTGAACAAATGTGCTTGTTTGGGCTTTTTTTAAGTAAACGTTTCAGATCTTATCATCAGATGTTTTCCTGATATACCTCTAACTAAAGAAGTTTATTAACAAGAAGGGTTTCGATTATAGAACAACTTATTCAGAAATATAACTATCGTAATTACAGATATTTTCAGCAGTTACCTGCATTCGAATGTCACCTTCAGCTTACACTCTGAGGTTTCGTTTTTTACAATGTACGACGTTAAGTGCTTTAGTGTGTTATTTTACCACACTACATGCAGTTTATCCTTTGTATTGAACGTTATAAAATAACCAGTCGCTTTTTCCATTTTCTCGTTGCATGTGATTTTTCTGGCTGTAGCTTTCTTTGATGTTTTGGAAGATTTGCTGTATTAAATAGGTGCATTTCATAACTACTGAATGCATGGATATTGTACCCGCTACAATTTTATAACTCTTATAGATCTAGTATACTGATAATTGTGCCTCTCCTAAGTTTTTCTAATAATTTATTTCTTATATAATTACATCGAATGTATTACGCTAGTGTTAGTTCTCATTTTTCTTGGATTTTATACCCAGCAGCATACCTTATTGTACTGCTGCCGTTTTTTTTACTTTGTAATTTTTATATGTGCAAATATGTTTATATTGTACTATATGGTTATTCATAAATTTTAATGTTAATTTTTTAAATCGCTCACTGAGTATTCTTTGCGCTTGTTTTATTATATGTAATTATTCCGGCTGGCATTTTAGTACGTTAATACATATTTCATAGAGTCGATTCTGGTGCACTGCACACTAGTTTCATGAAGCAAGAGATAGTTTTTATATTACTCCCTAAAAAATTTTGAAACTGTTATTCCTTTCGTACTGAAAATGGTATAAATAGACGTATTTTCGTTAAGACATAATAGCCGTGTTATACTATATGGTCGAAAGTATCCAAACATCCCTCTGAAAAATGGATCTGGCTGCAACGTATACTGAAACGTTATAGAGCAGAGTAATTTTGAACGTGGCAAGATCATTGGGTGTCATCGATTTGTGAAATATCGACCTTGCTGCAGGCGTCTAAGACAACTGTAAATGATGCCGTTTTAAAACAGAAAGTAATAGGCCGCATAAACTTAATCATCATAGTGATGAAAAATTGGATGATCGCCGTGGCAACGATTACTTGGGATTTTTAGAGTGCTTTTATAGTCATCGCTAGCATCAGGACTGTTCGTTTACAGCTAATAGAGTTGGGGTTTCACGGTCGTGCGTCCAATATAAGCACTTTAAACATCGCTTGCACTGGTATGAAGCTTTCCGCCATTCGACTATAAAACAATGCAAACATGTTCGGTGGCGTGATTAATCGCACTAGATGGTCTAGCAATCTGATGAACGCTTCAATTTCAAGTGTATTTTGGCAACAGTCAAATTTGGTAGTGGTGACATTATGGTTTATGGTTTTTTTGTGTTTTGATAACTTAGTTTCTGTAACTGGAAGAATAAATTCTGGTATGTATATTGATATTCTTGATAACTTTGTCAAGAGTTCGGAGAAAGGCCTCTCCTCTTCCAATACGATAACTGTTCTGTCCACACTGCGAAGGTTATTCTGTCGTCGTTTAAAAAACTGGACTGGCCGTCGCGGAGTCTCGATGTCAACACGTCGATAACTTTGAAAAGAATTGGAACGCAAAGTTATTTAGTAATTGGACTATCTACAAATTTTAAGAAGAAATGAAAGGGAATTTTTACAGATATATATTAAAAGAATTGATGACCGGTATCTTATTAATACCTATCATATAAGTCTGCAACAGCAAGTGTCCGGATGCTTTTGGCCATATAGTGCAGATATTTAGTTGATACTTTTGATTGTTTTTTCTAATTACTAAAAAAAATAGTTAACTGTAAGTCAATGCATTTATATATTATTTTTGACATCACACTAATACAATTTTGAATATATAGAGCTATTGGTTTGTAATATTATTCATTTTTGATACTAATAAATAGCATAATATCATGTTCTGCTAACCAATTTTCTTACCTTTGGTCTCGATTATATTAAGTATACAATATTACATCGTTAATTTAACAATCTTATTTCTCGCAAATATACGACTACAAAATTCTTATGTAAAAGTGAAAAGAAGCCGCGTCGGCTCTATTTAAATATTTGCTTAATATTGATTTTGTGGAATTGTAGCATTTAAGAAAATATTACGTACGTAACTGTATATACTAGTAAGCATGAAGTATTTGTTGAGTACAATTAAATTGAGTTTAACATGCGGTTTGTTGCTTTCGGTAGTGTAGCTGCGCAAGTTTTTCTCGCAGTTTCTCTTCGAGGCTTTCGACCAAAGCAATGCTAGCGCAGTTCACACCAGATGGAGACGTCGCTAGAGCAAAAGAAGATACCCGTCCAGGCAACATACTTTAAGCGTTGTATCTAAAGCTTTCCCATTAATTTGGCTCTCCGTGTGAAACCCAATCTTTTACTTGCTCCATGTTAGAATTATGGGTCGGCTGGGCGTTTTTTAATCACTCCAGCTACACGGACAAGACATGCACTCACTTAAGTCAGCCGGGCAAGCTTCGCGAGTGGCGCAGCGCACAGAAGAGCACCGAGCCCGGAGCCAGCGCACAGAGTCATACTATGCCATACGACAACGGACGGCGTAAATAATATGCATGCGCATGGTGCTTGTATTTAGCTACCTGGTAATGTATGTCTACAAGACATGTAAAATATTGAGAGAAATATATAAGCGGCCGGGCGCAATAATTTACTCCTTTGCACGCAATCGCGAGACGCTCGCAAACAAATGAATGCGCCATCATAAAACTTACTTTATCATATTTATTAGTTGCCGCATGTGGCTGCAAAAAATGTTTCAGAGTGTAATCGATCAGCAGAGGAGCAAAAAGAATGGGTTCAGTTTTCAGGGTTCTTTTTGCCGGCCGGAGCAGGTAAGACTGGTTTGCTTCCTCCGGTGGCTGCGGGCTCGGCCGCCTGGCCAAGTTCACCGGCCCCGGTAAATATTTCAGGTATCCCGCGTTTTCAATGAAACACGGCCGCATAGGCTCCGCCGATTAGGGCAATCGCTTCTTTAGGCGAACACGCCGCGTTGTCACGCGAGCGCGCGGAAATATGGAAATGGCCGCGAAAACTCTGCCGCGTGGGCACCCCGGAATGCCCCAATTAACATATCCAAGTGCCGGCCGCGCACTAATGCCCAAATTGATAGCTACCTGCTCCCCTGAAATTACGGAATTGACTTCTCTGTCATTAGAAATAGTATACGATGGTATAACCAGCTACCTTAATGATGCCTAACGCACTAGTATATTACAACTGCAGGAATCTGGTCACAAAATCAGATGACAGCAACCGTAAATTGTACCGTGTAATGTGCAAGTAAAGTTCTTTATGTAGCTCTTATATAACTCTTTTAGTTTGTTTAAAAAAATTATTAATTGGATCCAACAGACGTTTTTATCAGAATAATTCAAAATATCTTAACTTTAAGAGAACAAATTAATAAAAAGACATTCACAATTTAATTTGCTTTACAACAAATCTTTAAAGAGGAATTTTGCGTTTTCATATTCCTTCTTCTTCTTTAAATGTCTTATTTTCCTAGAAGGTTATATTTTTTCTGAATTTCCCTGAATTAATAGATGTAGCAATTCACATTTCCTAAGAAATGCTCATTAAATGACTGAAATATTGCAATTGCAGCTCTTAATGATATGTCTAGAATGTCTACTCATCTATTGAGGCACCACAATATTTCTAAATTGCCTATTTCTCCGCTCACGGTATTTTCAAACATCTTTTGTAAGTCTATATCTGCTTACAACTTTTTTGACATAGTCTTGGTAAAGGTTCAAGTTTCGCTATGGTATGGAAGTATACAGAATACATAATATTGCAATAATCGCACGCAAAGGAGGATTTGTATGTGAGCCCCATTACTTATTGATCCAACATCTTAGACACTTATAAGTGAATACTTTTTCAGCATTTTTTTTCAATTTTTAGAACCTCTTAAATGTTCGCACGTTTCTTGGTTACTATTAACCACTTAATTTTCTTTACATTTAATCGAAAACCCGTGGATTTGCTGTGTTGTACAATTTAGGTTAATATCCTCTAAACCAGTAGCCCATCAAGACAGGATTATCAATATTTTCTCAGAATATAAATTAAATAACAGAGGAGAAAGGATACACCCTTGTGTAACACCGTATGGACCCGTTCGGATAATTTGTCATCTATTTAGGTAGCTGCTACTTTATTTAAATATAAATTTTCTATTCGGTGAATATCTCGTTCATTCAATTCTAACACTTGTAAAACACTGATTAGTTGGTCGTACTAAACCAAGAAAAACGCTTTTCTAACATCAATGAAGACGTTGACTTCACTATTTTACATCTTAGCAGCGTTAGATGAGCATTTTCATATTGAACAAGGCATTACTGGCCCCTAACCCGTTTCGGAAGCCAAATTATTAGTTTCTGATGTTATGTTCACATTTGCCGTACATTCCGTCGTGCATAATTTTCAAACGCAACTTTAAGATGTGGCTTGTCAAGTTAATCGTTTTACCATCTTTACAGCATGTGGCTGTTAGTGTTTTAGGCGATGGTATAAAAGAAACCTCAATTTAGAGATTATGTCACTTCCGTATATTTGATTGAATAAATCCATCAAAAAAGAAAAAAATTAATTTTCACTCATGGGTTTCCACGAATATTCCATCTGACCCTGCTGTCTTTCTATTTTTTTGGTATTGGCAGTGCCAGACTAGCCTCTGATCTGGTATTATCTCTTCTATTATATTGGTGCCATAAACTGCGTTTTCATTGTCTCTAAAAATTTCTTTAATTTATATTATATGTAATATATATTGTTCCACCTTATTGTACATATTTAAAAAACTATGTTTTACATCTAGACTTTTTATTTTATTACATTATATAGGTAGAATAATTATTTGAAATAAAAACACACTTTAAAAGAGATACCAGCAAACTAAAAAAATGAAATAGATAGATGTGACTGTCTCGAAGCATGGCTATCACATTTTCTTTAATATCCGAACAATTAACAAAAGAGATGAATGTATTTTGTTAAGGTGTATATTTGGTTTAATACTGAAGCGTACAAAAAGGCACACATTTTATTTTGAATTGAAAAGAAAATTAGACAAGCCTAATTTTGTTAATAATTAAAATGCAATAGGAAGGTTTATTGAATTGCTTTGAATAAATAGACTAGTCTACAGATGCAGATATAGAAATATATAGAGAAGAAGTTTTGCAAAGTTTTAGCCAATAAACTTTTCCAAAATGCCACACACCAAAGCCTCTGCATTCGTTTGGAAATTTTTTTAATATTTATAAAATATTGGTTTAGAAACTCACTCTATCCAACACCCCTAAGAAGAAGAAGGAATTCCCTCGGAAGAGCTTGCAAAAAAAAAGTTAAGATAATCTAATATTGCCTATAATTTTTTCAGGTATTTTAATTTAAAAAAGTAATAAACAATGCAAAACAGACTAACAAAACACCAAAATATATCAGAAACATTTTCAGATATGTCGACAAAAAATAATTGTGGAAGAAGGATGCGCAAGCTTGCTAAGTGTGCTTATGTAGTTAACAGTCATATCAATTATTATGTAGAATGCCGGGGGGACTTTAACGTTGATTATTTGACTAGGGTGGAATAATTCCTAAGCGGCTAATACTTCGCAATATTCATTAGTCACTCGCTTTAGTAACTAGATTAGAAAATTAAAAATAAACAAATTTTCGACTCTTTTACATTAAAATGGCCGCAGTCAAATAAAGAATTAAAACTTTCAAGATAATTTTAACAATATGACTAATATATAAAATTATATTAGTACATTACTATTTTTGCTTTCATCTGTTATTCGTTTAAAGCTCGCAATACTTTTGTGACACCCCTTCTCATTTATTGTATTTTTGTTTCTCGTTGATTCGATGTTATTATTCCATTTTTGATCTATATTTGTTTCTTTATATTTTTGTTTATATTTGTTTTCATATCGTATGCACAAGTGAAGAAACACAGATCAAATTCCCCAGTTTTGTGCCTCTATCTACAGTAAATGCAGGAGAATTGTCGCATGCGAGATAGACTGCGCACCCTCTCTGGTTCTGACACTGCTCACTAGAATTTACTGCTATGCGCAGCGCACGTGAACACAGCAATAAAATTATAATGGCCTTGTTATGTAAGTAGATGATTCCGCCACAAAATATTTTTATCGTTTTTTAACAAACACATTTAATTGACAATCGTTTTAAATGTCGTAGACTTTTTAATCCGTATATGAAGCTTAGATATTGTTGAAGTGTTTTTACTCCGTGTTAGTTATTCATCTTGGCTTCAATAAAGACGCAATATGGGGTGCGGTATCTTTTCTTTAAAAATAGAAGTCCTTACATGAGGCATGCCGTGTCTTTTCAAATATTAACTTAGATTTTATTTATTTGCACATACTTCTTTGAATATTAAAGTTGTAAACGTAGGAATATTTTAATTATAAGAAAATATGAGAGAAAACTTCTTCAGAGTCCTCAATTTCCTTTGAAAGTAGTAAAACAATTTTCTTTGGTGTCATGAAAATGATACTCCGTTTCGGTTTAATTGACTATAAATATTTGTAAATGAGAATGGTTTCATCGTTAATAATTTTCTATAAATGTACTGCAATATTTCTTAAATTTTAACGAATAAATTTCAAAAACTTCAATGTAATAAAGTCTAATTTTTATTTATACCAGTTACAAAAGTTTTAAAAATAATAACGTACTGAAAGATTTTAAGAAATTTTTAACAGCATATATCAAAGAGGCAAGCTTTGTATGTGAATTTTATTTAAATGTTCTATTTTTGAGTGATAAGTAATAATAGTTATTATACAATTCGGCTAATTATTGATCTCATGTTGCACAAATCTTGAAAAGCTAATAAAAAAGAGAAACAATTAAATTGGTATGGACATATAACAACGATGGCACCAGAAAGACTTACAAAACAAATAATGGAAATAGGAGAATCGAGTAAAAACGGAGAAGGAAACCAAAAAGAAAATGGCTGAATCAAATACAAGAAATAGGACTATGAAAAGGTAGAACATTGGAGGAAATGGAAACACTTGCAAGAAATAGAAAAATATGGAAGAACGGATCCTGGACGCGGATTTTAACTCCGAAGCCTAAAAAGGCAAAAAGAAGATGGGAAGAAAAAACCTAATTTAGAATTCCAATTTGCAAGTCCCCTTAGCTTAGTCATAAACCACATCGCTGGCTATATAAAGCTAGATTTCGCCCCCAAATAATAGCTGCTTGTCGTTTATGTTACAACTTTGCAGTAAAATTAAAAGTTGATCTCAAATTCAACAGCGAAGAGAAAATTTTTAAACACATGTAAAGATTGTCTTGAAAATTAAATTGAAACAACAAAAAATAAATCGATTTGGCTTTGATGTACTTTTTGCAACCTACTGGTGCACGAAAATTAAACTATCTTTGATGAATTTTGTGTTGAACAAATTTTATCAAGTTCAAAACATCAGCTTTGCTACTGCTTATTCGAATAGAATTCTTATACTTTCGTATTTTGCACTAATGAGACTGAGGGAAGCCTCAAGTTTGAGCATATACATATGTACGTATATACTATTTGACTGAAACTGTAGCACAAATATAAATCGGAATTTATTTTTTACGGCCCTTGAAGTGAATGGAAGGAACTGGGCTTCTGGACGTTGGAGGTAGGGATCTCTGAAGGAGATTTCCTCTGTAGCGTACTTTGAATTATCTTTACTTTAGTCAGTGTTACGATGTTAGAGCAACAGAATTCTTCTTCGTTGCGCAACTGATTATCATCAAGCTTCTCACGTCCAAAGTTTTGAGAAGACTTAAGGCACAGTTGAGGGAGAACACCATCTAAAAGAATAAAGTGTATGCGTGGCATAAATAATTTTTGGAAGCCAATTAACGATTGATGAAATCGTTTCTAAGGTCGGAATGAATTATGGCAGTGCTATAGTAAACTGAGACGTTGTTCTGTTTCACAGCAATTCCCGGTCCTATCATATAATTTGTTGTGGACTACACTGAAACACTCTTCCTAGAGTCCGCTCGTATAGTCCTGCGATTATCATATATTTGGACCACTAAAATAATACTTGCAAGATAAAGATATGACTATGATGTTGCTATCATAGCGTTCGTGTGTGATTGGCTCGTGCTAGAAACACTTTCATTCTGCGATAAATTTTAAGTCAGGAGATATGTAGAAAAATAATGTTTGTATGTTTGTATGTTTATAATTCCGGTTTCTATTTAATTCACTCGCGTACAACACGAAAATTATAGAAAAAATCAAAGTTGTTGCTGCTAAACGTAAAAATATTTAAGAATTTTGCCCAAAAACAAATAGAAAGTAAAAAAAAGTACGGGGAGGTAAACCTTTGCAGATAACAAAAAATGGTCAAAGATAAAGGTGTAAATTTGATACTTTTATACTTCTATGGTTATAAATATAATTTATTATTATCGCTGTTAATGATAATTCTTCAGTTGACCAGCTTCATTGGCAAGTTTTCCTTTTACCGCCTTTTTACTTCAACTTGATATCTGTACGTTATCATTTGGCCAGGGTCGTATTGAACCTTCTAGTTAATTGACATTATTTTCTTTATTACGGCCCACTACATAGAAATACCTTTTTGGAAAATAATAAACTGATAAATAATATTATTTATTAATACATTTTGTCCTACATAACAATTGAAAAAAAATTTTCAAATTGAAATAAATGATCACAAGACATAACGGGTTAAGTTGCTGTTTAACTCCTTTTTATTATTGTTAATGTTAATGTAAATATCTTAAAGTTCAGTCTAACGAAGGAGCTTTAATTGCAGTATAACTAGTTTATAAGTTAACTTTGGCGACCACTTTAGTTTCTTTATTTTTGTTGATTGGATTTATAGAAGAAAGCTCAATTGAAGACGGACGATATTTCTGCTTAATTATAAATTACTAAATCAGTTTACCACCTGCTGTAATTCATTTTTTATACTTAACCAAAAATTTTTCTAAAATAAAATCTTAGTTGCAAACATTTCATTTTATTCTTCTCTATAATCTTCAACACAGTTGTTTAAGAATCTGCTGTGCTTCAAAATTTTTGAACCAGGTAGTAGAGGTGAAACACAAATGTGCAAATTTTCTTTATCTTTGTTTTTATTTTTAACTGACTTCACAATCTCTTGATTTGGTGATTCAAAATTAAAAAAAAATCCCTTAAGAATAAAAAAATTAGGCAGTAAGCTATTTACATAATTTGAGTCAGCAATAATTGTACATACATCTTAGTATATACAATACCGTAACACTGTGTGGGTCAGAGTTTTCTGGTTCTAGGGTTCTTAAGTTGAATCTGCTAAAAGACAAGTAAAAAAACTTTTTAATTTATAATTTACCAACCTATAATTACTCTTAAAACTATAAGTCACGCTCTGATCCATAGGTTGCAAGATACTAAGAAAATTTGTAGGTAGAAACATTGTTACGCAGATTATTTTACATATAAGGATAAACTGTCTAAGAGAAACAGAATCTTTTCTTATTTTCTTATTGACATTCATTAGTTTTTGTTTAACGTAGATATTTGAATACGCCTGTGAAAAGTAGACCTCTCTTTTAAGCATAAAACATATTTGCACAAACAAGTAAATTAATTCCCCTTTGGAAAGTTTTTGCCTATTTTGAGACCTTCAAATCTGTATTGGAGTTCACTTAAAAGACAAGACTCTCTCATCTCCAATAAACAAGTCATCTACTTTGAAAGATTGTATTATTTTAGGTCCTTCTTCGTTTAACCATACATTTGCAACGTTAAAAATTAGTTTTGAGCTTCGCCACAAATCCTTCCAAAATTAATGGCGTGGCGCTTTTTTAATTTATCAGTCCATCTATTTTTGCACTCAAAATTATCAGAACCTAAAATTTTAACTAATTGGTTAGCTTTTAATTGTAAAATGGGTCTATTTTTTGGTAAATTTTGAAACCTGTGTTGTTTGATCAAGTTTTTCTTTAAAACACTTTGTGTCTTTATTATGTCGCTTGAATTACCACTTTCTTTAATTTTTCTATCGATCTAAATTGTTGAGACACTTTAAAATCCGAACATCTAAGTTAGCTAACTTTTTTGGCTTTTTTGGGTACTTTTCCGTTCGTCTTTTCACTTTCAAAAACAAACTTTTGAAATATTGCTTAAAGAAAAGAATTAATTCTTCTTCAAAGGTCGTTAAAGCTTTTCCATCATCATTTTCGCCCACTTAATACATTAAGGTAATACCTTCTCTAAGTACAGAAATTCAGTTACGTGTCTTCATTTTCACGCCCTCTTCAACGGCAGCAAACAATAAAATCTTCACGTTAAATAACAAAATGAACATACGCACTTATAAAGCGATGTCCAGGAACTTTGAGTATTCAGAAAGTTTGAAACTTTATCACCGTATAATTTTGGGGGTGAGCTCCATTGCGAATTTACCGATTTTGGAAGCAGGTTCCCTGATCTTAAAAGCCAGTTAAAAAAATGTATGCTATACAAGATGCGATGATACTGGGAAATAATTATCGTATAAAAGAGATTATTCTATAATTTAGTTCTATAATTAGTTTAAATAAATAATAAATGGACATTAAAATATTTATTAATTTAATTATCAATACGAACCATTTCAGGTATTCTGATAAACAATAAAAAACACACTTTTTTGTTTTTATTTTAGCAACATTCGATGTTCATGAATATCGAGATAGAGCAACTATGAATCCTAACTTGTGCTGGTGATCTCATGACAATCGCTTCATAATGGCTTAATACAGAGCTAAAAAGTCAGCTTCATCAAGGCTACACCTCCTTTAAGTGGCCATTACCGTTTTGATAATTTACTGTAATTAACCATGCTGGCTGGTTATATAGAAATTTTTATGGATTCATTTAAGCGCCGATTTATGGCCGCTGTCCACATTTTCAATCTTCCCCGCCGGCCACCCCGCGAACCGCTTCCAAAAGAGCGCGGCAATTTGCGTTTACCGGCTAAAATGATTGAGTAAAGTTAATTAAACGCGTCTAATTACCCGGCATTTTTCTCGGCGAGCAAGCGGGAGCAAAAATCCGGCCGCCACCCCGCCCGGCGGGCGCGCGCGCGAGGCGGCCGTTGCCGCTCGAGCGTTTTAGGTATCCCAAACACAAACATTACATTTATTCATTGTACGAAACGATCAAAAGTTTAATTAACCCGGGGGAAGATGGAGAAGCAGACATGTATATTACTTTTGCGGTTACGGGAGAGAGATAAGGCTGTCGGTATGAGATGTGGTGCAAGTCGGCGGGGAGACGTTAGCGGAATTTATCGCAGCAATTTGATGGCGCTGCCCGGCGAGCCAAGGAGCCAACTGGGAGATGCGAACACTGTGGAATAAGCCATTTTAGAGACATATGAGCGCAGAAATGGTAAACAATATAAAATTACGAAAATGCGTTACGTATCTTCATTACCTTCTTCCGAAACACCCTTTTAGGCCCGTTCCATTTGCTCTTTGCGAACTTCCACTGAAGTGAGTTGGCGCGGGCAACTTGCAGATATGGCTTTGTTCTACATAGGCAAATCGACTATCCATGTTCGTCCGCAGTTTCGTATGATATTCTATTCAAAATAGTCTACTACATAATGGATACTTTGTACCTTGCATTTTTCATTCTCAATCTCTTAGTTTCTAAAGGAAATGCTAAATTAGTACATAACCACTTGTGTTAATTCTATTTGTAAAATTTTCTTGTTGTAAGGAAAGTACAGTCAAAATCTTTATAGTGCAATTAAAGAAACGATCAATTATTACTGCATGATGATCCTTTTGACATTTCTCAGCATTCGACAATACAATTGTGTCACGCGCGTCACTTCTTTGTGATTAATATAATGGTAAGGCTCTACGCCCCGCGTGGGAACACGGCCTGCGAACTGAGAGGTTAAGGCTCTCATACGTTCGCTCTCTCTGCCCGGTCGTCGCGCACCGTCTCTGATGCGGGGCGATGAGCAAGCACCGCACCTTAGACGACCGCCATTATTACCCCTTGTTCGAATGAACGCAGGTACTCAATTATTTTTAGTGACTGAGTAGGCCACCCGCCAGGCATCAGAGAGCACCGGGAATTGAACCCGGGTCCGTCAGCATCGCAGCCCGTCCCTCAACCACGGTACCACGCTGGCTCATTCAGAATTATAAAATTATAAAAAATAAATTTCTAACGCATTTACATTTTTATATAGTCTAAAAACTACAATTGATTAACAATGCGCTGGGTTATGTTGCTATAGAAACTTCATGTTAAGTCAATAGCAACAGGAACAATTAACATTATGAAACCTCCGGTTTGTTTGTTGCCGCGACTTTAAGGGCACAATTTTTGTGCAAATATTGCAGCATAAAATGTTTATTTATTCTTATTTGTGCTAAATAATTAATTGTTTTAAGTTTATCTTTTTATAAGAATACCAAGAACTGATCACCTTAATGGTACTGTAACATGTGGTACAAATATTTTCTCTTTAGATGTATAGTAATTTATAATATCCTTGCGGCCTCTCTTGTAGTTTTCTAGAAACTTGACGTTTCCAATGGCTTCTCCATTGTGTTCGCTTATTTATGGGTTTAAATTTGTGTGTGCGTTAAGACCTACCCGCTAACAAAAATGATTCGTTAATGCAAATGCGATCCGTAAATGCGTCTCCAGCACGATTTTTGTTGTCGGGACTGAATGACGTACGGCTTCTGCTTGGGATAATGAAAAATCACGACCAGGTGCGTTTCTTAAAAGGAACTACGGGCAACTCGTTTAAATGCAATTATTCTGCGTGTGCGTTGCTTTATAGTCCGCAAAACCAGCGTTTCTTTGTTTATGGCGCAGCAAATGCGGGAAAACAAAATATTATAAGGTGGCATAAATCATGCTTAGCGGAATTAGAAAGTACAACAGCAAGTTGTGTGAAAACAATCGTTAAATTATTCATAGGCTACGGGGAAGAGGAAAGGTTAACTAAAAGCAAATTTTGTTCGGCTGGCGCGCTAAGTAAGGTAACTTTGGAAGTGGGAACATCAACTAAGAGTGATAGGTATTTCACAATCGAAGCACATTTTTGGGTATGAAAGTGCATTTTAGATTCAAGATTGCTTTTTGACGTATTACATGTTTAAATGTTGTCGCAAATCAATTATGATTTTTTTAATTTTAGCTACTGTTTTTGATTCAAAATTCAAATATGCTTCTGCTAATTGGTTTTCTAGAAAATACATCATACACTAATTATGTCGATAGTTTCTTGTTAAAATACTACTTTTAAAGCAGTCCACAATACAAATTAATACAAAACATTAAAGAACTGCCAATAATATAATCATTTTGGTTCAACATTTCCATCAAATTAAATTTTCTATTTCCATTTACATTTTTGAGGCTCAACTTCAGAACATCATAGTGAAAGGTTCATAAGAGATGAGAACATACATGTTTAAATAAATGATTGAAGTAAATCGTGTAAGAAGTAAAGATCTTGTTTTATAAAATTACACTTATCTGTGTCATTACTATTAGCTTCCTTGATTCCTTTTGTAAGGTAAGAAAATGTTCTTGAGATACTCCTTATATTTGGAACGGTGTGTTTTCCTACACATAGTAAGACTTCGTCTTAAAGATGAAGCATGAAGCATGAAGATATTACTATACTAGAAAAATTGTGGAAGGTTGCAACTTATTGTCTTTTAAATTCTATATATACAACTTAATATTAAAGACAATCGAAGTAAAAGGCATGGACTCAAAAATATTAGTACAGGTCATTATAAAGATACCTCATTATTTAGGTCAGCTTCAGGTAAAATCTCTATTCTCTACATGGCCGAGAGAATTTGATATTTTACATGGAACTTCCTTAATAAATGATAAGTACACATCATTACAAAAGTACTTCATATTAAAGATAATTAAACATTTCTACACTAGTAATCTAGCAGCTTTTTAGTTTGCTAAGAATTGTTTTAACTGGGATAAAAAAAATACTTAAATTTATTTAAAAATTTTAAATATTTTATGTAAAATAAGGTTAGAACAAATCTCACTAGACCAAATAAGGGATGGAAACGGAACAAGTGGTTTTTAATGATTTTTCCAAATTCCGTTGAGGACTAGTTTTTGGATCTTTACTTAAAACGAAGCGTAAGAAGCCGCATTAGTATTAGAATTAAGCGAAATTGCTGCTTATAATGGACAATCCTATAAGTGGTGAAGAAAAAGGTACCAGTTATATGGCAATTGATAAAGTTCCCGATTTTTCACGATTATTTTTCGGGTGATTATTTGAACGTTGATTACTCCTCAGTACTAAACACAGCTTCTGGAAAAAATGTTAAAGAGTTGTCAATATTTGGTTCTGTATTAATTATTTGGTTAATGTAAAAATCTAGAGAATTTAAAATTATTAAGATACATATAGTACCTGTGTATTTGAAACATAATAAGGAAGCTTGGATGATTTAAAGCATTAAATTACGATTGATTGATTAACTAAGTACTAGCGCCAATGTGGCCGCGTGGTTGAGGAGGTTGACTGTGGTGAGGACGAAACCCGGGTTCACTCTTGGATGCATAATTGAGTATCTACGCTTTATTCAAAAAAACGGTTTTTTATGGAACGGCACTTGCCATATCGCTTCGTATAAGAGATTGTACGCAGTACTTTACAGCTGTATTTTTCAACCTGTGGGTTGCGACCCTCAGTGGGACGCAAAGCCTTACTCGAGGGGTCAATGTCTATAGGTATCAACAGAAAGAAAATTAAATACTTAGTCTTTAAAATCACTAACTTAGTTTTATTATAGCCCTGGCGCTAGTCAGAATTTTTTAATTTGTAAAGGGGTCGCGTATTCAAGAAGGTTGAGGGTGAATATATGAGAGCCTCAACCTGTTAGTTTGTAAGCCTGCCTTCCACATGAGGCTTAGAGCCTCACCGTTGTCACAAGTAAGTACATTACAAATGGAAGATTCTAAATGGCACTGCTGCTGAACAATGATACATTTCTTGAACACTAAATTTCGAAAATTAGTTTTCTTTCCAAATGCAATTTCAGATGTCAACCTTTAGACCAGAAAACTTCAAAGTAAACTACTGCATTTTGCTGACGTGACCAAACATATTCTTATTCATCCAAGGAATTACAAATTGTGTAGGAAATAAATTAGCTATTTGAAACGTAAAAAATTGCCTCTCACTGGAATTTTTAAATGTTTTGCCAAAATAATTAAATTCTAGGTGCAATTAAAAGTTGAAAAGGGTAGCAAACATGAACTAAACGGAATTAAATTAACAAGTTTTGATGGTTAATTAGATGTTGAAGGCGTAATCTTGGATAATTTTGGTATTATAAAGTATCACGAAATGTTCTAAAAAAGTGGCCTTAAAAGAGTGGTGACAAAATCAGAATTCCTCAAAATTTACAAAGATGTAAACAATTAAACCTCTGTAATTTTACCGATATTTTTTATGTCACGACTTTCCAGTAAATTCACTGTATTTTTTACTTTATCCCCTCCGCCCCAACCCTTCATCAAACTCTTTTTCTCTCCCTTCTCTCCTTATCTCTTTTATCTTCTCTCTCTCTTTTTCTGCCCTCCCCTCTTTCCCTCTCTTTCGACCGTCTCTCTGTCGCCTTCTTCTTCTTTCACCTCTGTCTCCTCCCACTTTCTTCTTCTTTCTCCTTCTCTCTTTCCTTTCCTCTCTCGCGCCACACCGTCTTTCTCCTTCAACCCTTCTTTCTGGGTAGGATGACTAAATATTTTTTAATTTTATGAATCAATTACAATAAATTCTGATTAGATTTTTTATCAAATACTAAGCCATAAATCAGCCTACCTGCTAGAGGGTTTGCCACAAGGGATTTTTAAATTTATTTTTGAACATGCAGTTCTTTGATCTACATGTTTAATGTTGACGCAATTCTGTATTCAGAATGTTTCTAGTCTTCATATTATTATTTTATTTTTTGGTAAATTTGGTCTTTATCTTTTTCTGATGCACATTGAAGAATTTTGTAATTACTTGACGCTATTTGTTTTAAAAAATAATCTGCATTATAGCTGTTGTGTGCTTATACACAAAGTTTTGTCTATACAGACGACGTTCCCTTATTTATATTAAATATTTTTCTTGTTTGTAGGTACACATTTGAACAATTAGTTAAAATAATTCTTTCTTGTAGTTTTTTTATGTTTAATTTTCTAATCCCTATTAGCAGTATACACCCTTTTATGAATGTACCTTTGATAACTCTCATTTAGTAAAAAAGACTTCGTAGCTTGTTATAGATTTTCATGTCTTTTCAGATTACAGTGTTGTGTAAAAACAAAGGTTGTTCTTTACTCTAGAAACTGCGAATATCGTAATATACAAAACGACAAAGAAAGTATCTGCACCTAAATGGAACGTAAGCATTAATACTGTATTTTACTCTAAATTGAAAGCGGGGGTATTGATTCAATTTACTTCATGCAAAAAGCTAACTCTGGAATAGGAAAAATAAAAAAAATAAATGATTCAAAGCTTTTGGGAATTCTAGCGGCTTGAATGAAGAATTATTTGTGACTGGAGTTAATTTACACGACTGAATAATTTTCTAAATATGACGAAACTAAGTTTGTTATTGTTGATGATAAGAGACCTCGTTTTGTTGATTAAGTCTTACAAAAGGAATATTCTGGGGATGTTTTTCATACATGTGTAGTGTTTCTCCACGCCGTAAAAGTAATGATTAACTTTAAAAAAACAAGTAAAGCCTCATAAAAAAATTGTTTAACAAAATGGATTTGGTTAAAGAATTCCTTCCCTCAGACATCATGAAGACACTGTTGACCGACGACAATTATGCGACCAAGAAGAAGATAAGAATTTCGGTACTAAATTTCCTGGTAGATTAACCCGATCTTATTGCATAAAACGGTGAACGTACTTTTGACAATTAATTTTATTACATTATAATTTTTAATGCAGCTAAAAAACCAAAATGCAAAGCTAGAATTTCTTTGCAGGCTACGGAATCTGTTGTTTTTTACATTTTAATTTTATTTAAATGCTGTACCTTCCCACTATCTTCAGCCAATAATTAACACTGCCGTGATTAACCGAAATTACTTCGTGCCTCAAAAGTTACGGCAGAAGTTCGCTCGCGTAATCTTGATTTTTGTTGCATTAATGCAAGGTACAGGGGGTGCCTAACAAAATGGGGAAGGAAAACCACCGGCCTACGTTAACCGATCCTTAATTTATAAGACCGGCATGTATACCACAAGATCCCGCCCGTAACCTTTAATAGAGACATAAAAAATTAATAGCTTTAAGCGTGAATGGGGGTTTGGTATTTAAGGTTCATCGTATACACGAGATACATTACAAGCCCCATAATGTGATGCGAAAGAAAAACGTCTAACATAGCCTCCTCGGTAAGAAAGTCGCGCCGTAATTCAGTGCGTTTGCTCGCAACGGCGCGGTAGTTAGTTATGATTTAAGCAAGATGAAATGCATGCGATTATCCCGCGTAATTCCAATAATTATGGCCCGAGTTGGAAGCACTTTATCGTCTGGAGCTAGCGAAGTTTTTGTCACGTACTCTTGCTTGTATAGTCGGCTGTAAAAACGAAGCCGTTAATGGCTTTACACACACTGCATGAATGTTAACAAGTTCGCGAAGTAATTAAGTACAACCTGCGGAACAAACGGCGCAGCGTCGCGGGCGAACAGACGGACGGAGGAATCAGTGCCCGCCGTAATGATGCCGCTGAAACAATAACTTGTAATTTAGAGATTCAGGACAACAGCGCTGCACCTCTTAAACAACAGTTAACCCCTGCATTGCCATCACTTACCATTAAATATTAACCCGGCTAGCGGGCAATGTGTGTTTGCTACAATTAACAAAGGTTGTTTGGTTTAATTGAACTCGTATTTCAATTGGTTAGCTGGACCGCAGCCTAGACAATAAGGGCACGTCAAATATATCTTTAAAACGAACAAAAACAAAGAGTCGCCGGTTTTGTCGGCTCGCAATCGCGCCCCACGTTTCATTAAAGGGCCTCCTACGGTCTATACGCTTAATTGATGGCGCCCGAGCGCAACAGTTGTTGGCCGGGGCTTCTTTCATACGCGAATGGCCACTGTGACGGATCACTTATTAGAGTTGCAAAAAAGCGCCAAGGCGAGAAAGCTATTTGTTCTGGCCCGTTTGATCGTTTTCAAACATAGATAATTAGTAACTAATAAGCTAAGCTTACTATATGTAATTTCAACATCTTAATTTACGGATTTTAGCTTATATGAATAACTTGATAACCTTTCTAACTTTCTAACAGTCGCAACCTGCTAAAAATGTCACATAAAAAGCCATTACAATTTTTTCTGTTTATTTCTGCTTTAGAGCTAAGTTTGGTACTGAGTTTTGTATGTAGTTATTTCCTTCATTAATATTTTATACCACCGATTCTTAACAATAACAGTATTTTGCTATTGTTTTCTTTAGATCCAGTTTTTTTTTATTCGTACTGGAGATATCCTCGATACTTTCTAGAATGCAACTTTAATTGGTGGAATTATTATAATTATTAATAATCTAATCTTTCCTTGTTTTCAATATTGTTGATTTATTATAGTTTTTGGATGTTGTATGGTACAATTTGATTGGACTTGGTAAATCACGAGACAGCCATTGAGATAACCAAGCTTCGTTTTCCGATCGTAGCTGCAGACACATGTTTCATCCCCGCTTATACCCTTTTTGATAAAATTTGTTTCAATGTTAACAATCTGAAGTAAATCATTAGCAATCACTCTGGTAGTGGTAGTGGTAGCTTTTGGAATTTTTAGTTCACGTTTTAGTGTTTGGGTTGACATTCACCGACCCTTACTGATGTTAAGCCGCACATGGTTAACATTTTCTGATGTTTTGCATATTGCTGATCTACCAAAAGACAGAATACTTTTAATAGATTCTTAGTCATCTGTAAATCGTTTATACCATGCCCTTCTTTATGTTACACTTATTACATTGTTATCGAAAGTGTCTGGATCATCCAAACGGTTTTTGTGAACTTGGAACTTTTCCAACAAAATCTGATAAACATTTGTTGTTCTAGTCGCTCAGCAATTGCAAATGTGACGATCACACACTATGCGTGCCCAGTCAGCAACTGACTCTGACCTGAACAATGAAGTCGTTCTTGTTCACACATGCGCATTACAGTCCACTTTCATCAGCTGCCCGGTTACATCACAAAATGTTTTCATAATATTAATATTGGCTGAATTTTTTTTTAATGTGATTTAAATTTTGGAAACAACCAGAAGTCCCAGGACGACAAGTAACAACCATAGTATGGCACATATTTAGTTTTCGGACAGTCAACCACCGATCCTTGTTAGCTGTAACCTGTACACGTTTAAGATTTTTTATCTGTTACAGGTGAATTACGTTTAATAAATTTCCGACCATTTCTGAATCTTTTGTACTGAGTCTTTATTTGTAGTCCACTCTAGAAAGCTTCCTGAATCATCCGAATAGTTTTCACACACTACACGGGTTCGCCCACCGGCGTCTAACTACCAATTGACCTGACAAATGAAGTTTTCTTTATTAACGCATGCGCTTTACAGTCTACTCTCATTTGCGGCCGTGCAACTCAGTTTCATTATATTAAGATTTATTGGGAATTTTTGAGACAAGTCGCATATGTTTACCATTTGTGTATTTGTATGTAGCAAAGCATAATGCAGCAATCATTTAAATTGGTTTATTATATGGTTATCGACGCCTTTGACGATAGAATACTGTAATCCATTATGGAAAGTATTGATTAGGTTAAAGAAATTCGAATATAATGTACTTTATATTGCAATAGAGTGATGAAAAGGTGTCACTGGAATTGCAGGTTAGTTTATATTGACCAACTACGTAATATGTTGTTTACTAATTAAGAAGGCAGATCTTTAAAGAATTTAAAGGAAGTACCAAAGTAATTTTAACTTGCAATACAGTAGCAATAAAAACTCTTTCACATATAAGTAACAACAAATTAAATACACATTTTTTTAACAAATAATGTTGAGCTTACGATTTAAACTAATTTATTATTTTATGTAGATTAACGTAGGGACCTTTATGAAAAAAATAAAAACTTATGTAACAAACGTAATGGTAAAAAGTGGCCCCCAACAAGGGAGTGGGAGGACCGTAAAAGATAGAGGTTAAAGACCCATAAACCCATAAAGGAAAAAACGTTAGAAAGAAAAAGTAGACCATCAAAATTTCTATTTTATTACACAGACATTCCATAGACTTTCTTATATGTAGCATAGTTTCAAATCTAAGTTGAATTGATTAGTCATCTATAAATTATTGTTCTTTATTTCGCACAACATCGTATGTCTAGTTTAACTTTTACCTTCTTTTTATTTTTCCATATCTGTATGATTACTTTTTTGTTGCTGGTTATACAGACATATTTATATATTTCAGTTTTAACTTAACACTAAGAAGAGAATTTTTAGCAAAGGTCCCTTACGCTCTATGTATTACCGTAGGTATGATTTGTGCATAAAGTAGATTTATTTATTTAAATTTTAACAATCTGTAAATGGGTATATTAACTGATCTTTTATGTTGCTATAAGGACATTGCTTCTGCTCATCCACATATGAATACTTTTAGCTCTGCAAATTGGAGCAAATCTTTACAGGTCAACCAGAAAACTTATTATTCATTCCAAGACATATTTTGACTTTTGTTATTATTTGAAGATTTTAATTGTGTATCAGCTTCTTTTTAACAGATTTGCTGCAATCGATATTACGATTCCCCATTTAAATTCTAAGAATGCGCTTGAACAATTGTTTTAACATTAGCAATACACGTGCAACTCTATCGCTAATAGTGAAGCACGAGTTTGCATAAACAAAAGTGATTTATTTTATATATCGTTAGCTAAAACCTGTTTTATCATCACAAACTCCTTCAGTGATTCAAGATATGACTTTTAATCATAAAAAGACACGAAGAAATTTTATGCGTAAGATCACTAATAGAAAACGCGAGCAGTGGTTATATTTATCTGACGTCAAGCTAAAAGTCAAGTTGATACACAAGTGAGAAGTGAAAAGGCCAGTTTAAAAACATGGTGGTAGTAGTAAGTTGACACCCAAGAAAATTAAAGAAGATAGGAAATTATATTTAAGTACAATGATTCAACAAAGAACATAAAATAACCACTTGGATTATTACTGTATTTATCGCCAAATCTTATTTATAAATTAAAAAGAAACTCCATGAAGATGTAATACAACTGGGCTAAAATTTTCCAACAACTTTATCAATATAAAAAGTATAGGTTTATGTATAATTGTTTAGTGTCTTTTAGAAGCAATTCCGGACAGAAGCAGCAAAAGGCAGTTCAACATCAACAAAAGTGTTTATCTGACCTTTATACCACCGTTTAAGCAAAAAGATCGCGTAAAAAGCACACTGTTTTTTATAGAAACGCCTACCCCCATATCGAATGCATCGTTAATAAGAAATATAATCTGCTTTCTCATCTACTTTACTTTCTTACCAAGGGTCTTATAGACTACCACGTTAATCTTTGTCTAAAACGATTTCAATAAGTTGGTGGTCGATGTCAAAACGTGAAAATCCGACACCTCTTTATCCGTAACTTTTTTCGTTTTGTACAATGGCAGCAAATAATTAAAGTTGGCGATAAGAACGCTTCAAAATTGTCTTTACAAATCATCAGATAACTATGAATCAACCTAATATTAGTAGCGATTATGGGTACATTCGATGTGAAATACTTCAGAAAAGATTTCTTGTATATTAGAAAACATATTTTCAAGAAGGCATGTTAATGAAGAAGCCCAACTCCGCATTACCTTTGGTGTAAATAAAGATGACGTTAGTTGATTTACAATGGTAAAATTGATCGATAAAAAATTATTTCTGCTGGATGGGTACTATCATAGAAGTGTTGAAATAGGAATCTTTCTTATTCGTTCATACACACACCAAAATATGCTTTAAGGAAAATAGCATTTGTTAAAAATCTGCCCAAAAACTATACACCTATTCACGATACCACCAAATAAGCATCGATACTGGTGAATGAGGAAAATTTACTGACATTCACTTAGTTTCAGCAGGGACGTGAAAAACTGTTACTACTACTGTAATGCTTCTACTAGCGTTTGCTGCTCTTAACACAAGTTATCATTATCTGGAGCAGTTTGTTATAAAAAACTTATGGTTTGCGGCTAAATGGATTCCTAGACACTGTTATAACTGTTTGGTTGTAGAATTTTGTATTAAACCGTTCAAATTTAAGCAAAATAATGTTACAAAAATTGCATGTTACATTTTGAATGATGTTTTCAGTTTGTGGTTGATTTTGAAGCTTTTAGTACTTCCTGAAAGAAGTGGCACTTTTTCTTAGTTGACCCAAAATACAATTAGTTCAAATATTAGAAAATTAATAATGACTGCCTTAATCAAGGAAGTTAGTTCTAGATTTTTTTAATTATATAAGCTTACATTTCATGTATATGAAACAAACTTCTCTGTTAATTTTAGGTTTTCATAAACTAGAATTTGTATCTACTTCGCCACATCTTTATTTCTGGCTCTATTTTACATTAATATTTAAAGATGAGTAACACAATTAATGTTAAATTTACTTGGTTCTATTTACCATTTAAAGTCAGCATGAAAACGTATAAGTGAACTGATATCACTTGTAGATTGTAATTAAAAATGTGTAATTGTATTGATTTTGGTTCCACATTTTTATCTTATTTATTAAAGAAATATATTAATAAATAAAATGAAGCGCTAAGATTCCTATAAAATTTATTAAACGTCAAATTAATTCTTATAGGTTGTTAGTCCAAATGTGAATTAAAATTACCCATATATTCTGATGTTCTATAAAATTGGCTTTTGTCACTTGGTTTAATATTACCATCATTAAATTTTTTGTTTGAATTGAAGCCAATGGTTATCTTTTCAGAGTCCAATAATAGTAGAAATTAAAGCTTCAAAAGATTTAATGCTGCTTCTGCTTTACAAGTAGTTATTATGGGGACACCACTGTAAGAAATTGAACCGGTTTTTTCATGATGTTTATGCCTTTAGCCTTATGTTTAGTTGCTTGCTTCAATTTTATTCTTGTTTTCTGCAGTACGAGGTGTCGTTGCTCATTGGAAGTCCAAAATTGTGAATAAAAGCAATAAGCAGCTACAGGTAAAAAATCCTTCAAGTGCCTCCGTAACGGTTAAAAAATGAAGGCCGCTGATGGCAGCACTAAAATGTAAAATATGTTATAAATCTTAAAGGGTGGCTTTGAAGTTTATTGTCCAAGGCTGCAGTAAAAGACGCCGTTTTGGGTCATCCTCACGGCCGCCTATAACCCTCTCAGCGGGATTTTTACTTCCTGTGTTACATGAAGTTACGGCCGCTCCCGGAAGCGAACTGAAAATCGCTTTTTCAGCCGAAAGTGCGCATTGGCATGCCGGGCCCGGCGCGGGCTTATTAAGATGCGAGAATAATGAAGAAAAACTCGCTCCGCTCGCATGCCGCCCGAAAGCTTCTTAGAATCAATTGGCCTTCTGCCGTTCGACTCAACCGATTCCCTTGCGGTTCTTTTGTGCGTTTTTTACCGAAATGACCGGGACTAAAAAGCATCCTGACCTTGTCCTATTCCACGCTCCTTCGGACGGGCCACTATCGACATGCGGTCGCCGTTTTGGCCTCGGACGGCTGTTCGGACGCTGTAAACCTGATGTTAGGGTTGTGTGCGTAATGTTTTGACGATTTGGGGGGGTGGGGCACGTCGGCGGCGCTGCATCCTCAGTGCCCAGCAACCCCGTGCAAAAGAAAACACCGGCGTCGGCAGTGGGTGCAGCGCGGCCGCGTTTCATCGCGCGCCGGTTATCGGGGGATGCAGCGGTCCCATTAATTCGCAACGCCCGTGCTTTTAATAACGCAGCCAGTTTATGTGTGGTGCAGGGAGGTCGGTAGTTTTGCATTTTTGTCTGCACGCAAACTAATAACTTGCACAAAGGCTAATTGGAGCCGAATTTATATGCGAGCTTTCGCGGAATGCAATTTTCCTGTGTGCGCTAAATCATCGCACGCGGAGTTCTGCAATTAAAATGTGCGGAGTGCGTCATAAATGCTTAATGGCTCGCTTCACTCGCGATTTATTTGTTTAATTCGGATGCGCGAGGCGCATTCTTGTTGCGCCTCTTTAGGGTTTTGGAGAACAAAGTAGGATCGGAACGAAGGGAAAAAGGTATAACTTCCCTCGTTATTTGTTTTCTAAATTGATTATAATAATAAAAGCTAAACTGGAATGTTAATCTCCAAAATGAAGGAAGATTTAAGTAGCTACGGTTTACAATTTGTATTGTTAGTCACTAGAGAAAAAGAACCAATAAGCTAAACTCTATAGACATTTTGAGATTGAAAGTTCTAAAATGGCAGCCAAATGATAAGAGCAGACAGAACTAAATAAAGAAAGCAGCTACAAGCAACACCAGAGGAAAGACTTGGATGGTCACAACTAGAATTTGTATAAGGAAAGCATCTAAAATAACTGTTTTTCGTGTGTAATTTTTGCGTTAAACAATCAACTGCCTCAATTTTTTTAATAAAAAGTAGAGCAGACAATAATACGCATAACCCCAATTTTTTTTCTATTGTGCTACTTTTAGTTTTAGAAAGTTATAAATATGATTTTTAATTTTGAATTAAAAGCAACAGGAGCAAGAATTGGAGTGGATCCAAAAATAAATTTGAATTTATTTAGATTTAATTCACAAAGTTTGATTATTATTAAAGGTGCAATTGCACAAAATTGAAGGAAGCCTTGGCTTGCAAATATATGGGGAAAAATGCATTGAAGGCTTTCTACACTGACATTTAATTTCGTTAGTTAGGTATTTGATACAAAAAATATAGAAAAACACGTCAATTTATTACTTTTCTTGTTGGCTAATTATAAAGGCAAATTTACATTAACGTTAATTTATTTTTCAATAACGTCTGCGGTTACTTACTTCATCAATAACAAAAAGCCCAAGGATCAAAACAAGTTGACAACAAATTTTGTAGTTATACAATTAATTAGAGAACGATTAGGTTAAGAAATGTTAAATCCTATATAGGGGGAGCTCAGTGGTATAATTTGACTTGGCAATTTTAACTACAAACTAGAATCTCTTTGTTTGCTTTTTGTTTAATATTTGCTTATAACCAAATGTAATTATGATGTTCAGTAAACAAATTTTGATAAAAACACAAAAAATTTAAACCTTGTCCCATTATTTGAATACTTCTAAACTATGATAGTATCCTGTTCTTTAAAATCGCTTTGTGCCTTATCAAAATTTGTATTCAAAAATGAATCAATCACTCAAAAAATTTTGAATTCATCATTTTCAGAAGCTGTTGTCGTCCTTGCGACACTAAAAATATGGACTTTCACCCAGATTTCCTCGAGTAAACGCGATCAAATTGTGTTAGATCACCACGAGAGCAATTTGGCAATCAAATTTCGCTCCGTACGTCTGTCCGTGCGACCTGCCGTGGCCGGGCGGGAGGGAAAGCGGGCGCCCGGCGTAAACAGACGCAGCCGGTTTATTTAAAGATTACAGCGGCCGTTAAATTAAAAGAGACGTATATAATACAATAAAATGGCCGTAAAGTAATAATCCCATCCACTTTACAAGGTGGAATAATAAACAGGCCATCAAACGCGTCAATAAAGCCGACATTGATGCCGCATGAGCTCGCGAGCAACTCGCCTCAAGTTGGCATAGGTCTGGGCGCATTGTAACTAAATCCTACGTTTATTACCACTAAACAGTAGTAAACATAAACAAGCCATAACTTAGATTTTTACGGCCAGTAAAATGATCGTAAAATCAATGGGAACTGTCTCGATATTCGCTCGGCGGCTGTATCCACGGGGCCGTAGGGCCGCTTCTCGCTGCCGCCGCGCCGCCGCTCTGCAGTTCCGCATTATTTCGTGACTCGATTCGGATCTGATTCAATTATCACGACTTACTCCCCGATAAATTATCTAACGGCGACCTCTGACTCCTGATGCAACGCGCCGGCCGCGGCGCGAACCGGCGCAGCGCCTCTCACCTGAGGCGTGGGCCGTTATTGCGCGCATCCGGCGATTAATAAATCTCGCGCCTCCCTTAAGCACTAATTCGCGACCTCTATCTCTTCCCCATCGAAAAATGTTAATTGAAGGCCTTAAATTAGAGAGCGAGTGGCTTAGCGCGTACTCACTTATCCTGCATTTAATTAACTGCAGTGTGTCGCCGGCTATGGTATTTCTAGCAATTTATAGAAGTTTTGAATAAGATTCGTGGTATTTCAACTGATTTTCATACATCCAATTCGATCCACTATTCCAAATCAATCCGGAAAGAGAGCAAAACGCTCCAGATTTTTTCTTTTGTAAAATTTTATTGTATTTCCACACTAAATTATCAGTAACTGATGATGGTTTTCAATAATCTTTTCTTTCTTTAGTTGCCAAACATCTTAATGCCTGAAATGGCAATTCAATTTTCCTAAACTGAAACTGAGCAGCTCATTGCGTAAAAGTTTTCTTGGTCGAATTTTACTTATCGGTTATCAAAGCTCATTTTAGGAGAGGGGGCTTGATTCAAAAAATGGTTCAGTGCCAAAAATTTTGAGTTTTATTATATATGTAACTAGATATCTTCATGCCCCCTTATTGGACCACTAAATCGTGTTGTTTGATCTTTGCGATATAAAAACTTTAATTATATTATGAAAATCATCAATTTTTAGTTTATATTTTTAACTAAATATAGAGAGACCTTTTTGGATGATTTCTGATACATTTTAAACTTTAAAGCTTTAATAGTAGGTCAAAAACTCATCTTAAATAATGGATTACGTCTTGACAACACTTGGACAAGGGTATCTTATTTGAATAATAATTTTTGATTCTCTTTTCTTTTTTTAAGTTAACTTACTAAATATCTTTGAAGGCAATTAAATTGTCTCAAATCTAAACTAAACAATTCATTACGTAAAAGTTTTTCAACCAAGTTTTTACTTGCTGGTTATCGAAGCTCATTTTTAGGAGGGGGAGGAGGGCTGCTCCAAAAATTGTATGCTGCAAAAGCACATCTGGATACTTTTAAATTTCATTTATTACGTATGTGACTAGCCATCTGCATATCTACTTATTGGACCACTAACTCATGTTTTCTGATCTTTGCGACATAAAAACGTTAATCACGTTATTACAATCATCAAATTTTAGTTTCTATTTTAATTAAACTTATATTAGGCTATAATAGTAGGTGAAAAACTCGCCCCAACGCAATATAACAACAGCTCAATGAAAATGCCATGTTTAAACAATGATCTTCGATTCTCTTTTCTTTCTTTAAGTTGTCTTATATGTTAATGGCTGTAATGGCAATTAAATTCTCCTAAACTCCAACAGAACAATTCGTTACCTAAACGTTTTTATTTGTGGGTTTTCAAAGCTCGTTTTTAGGAGAGGGAAGGGGGCACTGGTTCGAGACATTGGACGGCGCAAAAACACAATTATATAGTTTTGAATTTTATGATAACTTATTTTTTATGTATGTGACTAAACATCTGCACACCTGCTTATTAGACTACTAAAGTATGTTGTTTTGGTATTTGCGACATAAAAACATTATCAAAAATCATCGGATTTTTAGTTTCTATTTTTAATTAAACGTATGAGACCTCCTTGAAATACTTCTAATCAATTTTGATACTTTTAGGTACTAATAGTAGATCAGACACTTGTCTCAAATAATGGATTATATCTTGACAATAGCGGAATGAAGATGCCTTGTTTAAATGATGATTTACAACTCCCTTTCCTTCTCTTTAGGTTACTTTATATGTTAATGGCTGTAATACAATTAAATTCTCTTAAACTTAAACTGGACAACTCTTTACGTGCATGTTTTAGGCTGAATCTTTACTTGTTGGTTATCAAAAACTCATTTTAGGAGGGAGGGCTTGGTTTCAAAAATAGTGCCAAAAATGTACATACTTTTGAATATTATGATAACTTTTCTATTATATATGTAACTAGGCATCGCCATATCCATTCACTGGACCACTAAATTATGTTTTTTGATCTTTGCGGCATAAAAACATTGATTACATTATTAAAACTATTTAATTATTTTAGTTTCTTTTTTAAATTAAACATATAAGATCTTTTTCAATTATTTCTGACCAATTTTGATACTTTTAAGCTTTAATAGTAGATCAATAATTCGTTTCAAATAATGGATTAAGACTGTAATGCAATTAAATTCTTTTAAATCTAAACTGAACAACTGTTTACGTAAAAGTTATGGGCTTTTTTAATTGTTGGTCATCAATTTTCTTTTTTTTGGGGGGGGAGGGAGGAAGATGGTTTTTGAAAATTTGTATGGTGTAAAAACACATTTGTACTTTTGAATTTTATTTATTATATAAGTCTATATACCTGCTTATTAGACTACTAAATCATGTTTTTTGGTCTGTGCGATGTAAAAAATTAATTACGTCATGAAAATCATCGATTATTCGGTATCCATTTTTTATTAAACAAACCTTGAATTATTTTGGATCAAATTTGATACTTTGAAGCTTTAATGATGGACCAAAACACGTCTCTAATAGTGGAATATATCTAGATAACAATTGAATAAAAATGCTTTATTTTCAACTCTCTCTTTTCTCTTTAAGTTGTTTTACGTCAAATGGATGTAGTAGCAATTAAATTAACCTAAACTAAAATCGACAGTTTATTATGTAAAAGCTTTTAAACCTCGTTTTTACTTGTTGGTTATCGAAGCTCATTTGGAGGGTGCAAAAAACACATTTGTGTGCTTTAGAATTTTATGACCACATATTGTGTATATGACTAGATATCTACCATGTTCTTTTTCTTTGCGATATAGAAATATTAATTATGTTATCAAAATCATTGATTATTTTTAATTAAACATATAAGGCCTTCTTGGATCATTTCGGATTAATGATACTTTCAAGCTTTAGTAATAAATAAAAAACTCGTTTCAAATAATTTGTTACTTTATAAAACTGCAAAAATGTAACTATGCGTGTTTGTTTGTTTGTAACTAACATTACAACTTCTACAGATTTTAAAGGTCAATACTTCATTCGAATCGGTTTGTCGCCAAATTTTGCATAAAGATTTTTTTAGATTTTCAATTTAAGTCACGGTTGGCCTGTTATAGGTCGAAGCATAAACAATCGCAAAGTAATTGGACAGTTGGTGCCACTTATTGGTGTTTTATGCACTACGTGGCCAATTTTTGTCGTTAGTAGACGCATGCGGCACAACCGAATTAAGGCGAACAAATGTCCTTATGCTTAGGCATGGCTGATAAAACGATTCAATTATCGACTCTGAACCAAATATTTAACTTGGATTGCTTGTCCTTGGGACGGGCCTATTAGTAGTAGAATTGTATTGACAACAGTTGTTTTCTTTCTTTAAGTTACCTTATATGTTAAAGGCTGTAACACATTTAAATTTTCTAAGCTTAAACTGGACAACATAAAAGTTTTAAGCTGAGTCTTTACTTGTTGGTTATCAATGCTTATTTTCATGAGGGTGAGGTGGTTTCAAAAATTCTGTGGTAGGAAAAACACATTTATATATTTATTTTTTATAACAACTAATTTGTTATACACGTGACTAGACATCTGTATACCTACTTGCTAGACCACTAAATCATATTTTTTAGTCTTTGCGATATAAAACATTAATTTGATTATCAAAATCATCGACTTTTTTAGTTTACACTTTTAAGCATATCAGGCCTTTCTGAATTATCAGTGATTCATTTTGGTACTTTAAAGCATAAAAAACTCGCCTCAAATAACAGAATGCATTTTGACAACAGTTTATTTATAACTGAATGTTAAAAATCGTATTGACGCAACATCTTAAAGCCTAAATTTCTTCTTTCGTGATTTTTGATGATTTGACCAAATGCATTAGTAACAATTGTAAAAATATTTTTAATTTTTATGTAATTTATTAATTTGTACAGGACCCTTTTGAACTATTACGTTAATCTAATTTTTATTTGTCTTGTTGTTTTACTCGACCGTATACCAGGATCTTCAACGTCAAAGTATTATTTAGTATTTTAATTTTTAATTTATTTTTTAAAAATTTGCTATTTAATTGGTATTTAATTTTTTCTTTAATTTCTTTAAATTTTGGTGATTTTCCCAAATGCGTTAACTACGTTTGTATAATTTGTTATATATACTTACAATTTGTTTTTTTAAATTTGTTAATTTATTTGTCTTTAATCTCGTGCTTCCTCCTCTTCTAAAGAGCGCTGATTAATAGATGAGTGTTAATCAAATGATTTGAGAGCTTGTTATTAGAAATTCTATATTTATACAAGGTACTGTAATATGACCATCTTTGTTCCTCTCTTTGCATTTTTTTACTTTTGCTCGTGTATTTTCCATAATAGGATTAATTAGTAATAAAAAGTAAATAAATGAGTTAGTGTATTAATGTTTAAAATTAACGAAATATTATTTTTAAAAAATGTTTTGCTTTCACGCACGTGCCCAACTCAGAAGCTTCTGAAAATCAAATCGTTATAGAATGCAACATTTCTTTTCTTAATTTTCTCTAATGCAATCTTCTATTCAGAATTTCTCCATGAGAGGTAACATTTTGCTTTTATTTTTTATAGACAACCGTCAGCAAGAGCCTGTGTTATACGATTTTGCGTTTCCTGTGTTAAAAGGAATTTTTTTCGACTTTTAGATTCCTGATTATGAAAGAAGAAAATTCAACCTGTTTAAAGCTGAAATAGTCACATTAAGACAAGACTTTTTCTGATTCTATAGTATTTTATACCTCTCTCCTTACTTGAGCAGTTTAAATGGAAAAATATATTTCAACTGAAGTATATCTGGTAATTTTGTGTTTTATACAGAACAAAATCTTCCTTATAAGTAGCTAATTTGATACAAGTTACTTCATAACCCATCAATATGGATCAGATTTTCCTGAAACGTAAGATTATCGTATTGATAATGGAAATAAGTTGGTTTTTGAAAATTCCGCTGATCAATAACTCAACAAATTTTAAAAATTTTAATATTTGTTATCAATTTTTAAACTAAATAGTCTAATTTCTTTAGAACTACTAGTAAATTTTTGACTTTCAATAGTAAAGTGATATTTAAAATCTTATTCTTGTCCAATATGCATTTAACATTTTTCTTATAATTAACATCAGAACAGTTAAAATTAGCTAATTGGGATCCTATGCGCTACCACACTTGACCTTTCATTGGCAGTTTTACGAGCATGACAATTAACTAACGACCTAATGATATTAAAACGAACCGAACGTGCTTTTTGAAGCATTCGGGCCTGACTCGTCGCGCCGCGTCCGGCTCCCAATAACGAACGCATCGGTTACAAGGATGAACTTTCAACGAGAAAGTGTCGGACGTGACGAGACTGCGGCCGGCCGCGCTGTTTTGCAACGCCGTCTCGTTAAGCATTCAATCAGCCAGATTAAAAGGAGCCCCGGCGCGTTAATAAACAAGGCCGCGGCCCGGCGCCGTGGGAGGAAAAACTGGAAAATCTCCGAAATGTGTGCCGAGCGCGGCCAGGCAGATCCGGCCGAAAGGGTGCCGAACCGCAAGGGACCGGTTGGGCGCCATTTTAGCGCGCGCCACTCCATGTTATGTTCCGTTTATAGACCCGAATAGCGCTTTACACGGCCGTGCCGAGACGCAAAGGGCGCCGTTTTCATTCCGCGTATTATTATTACTCCATTTCTTAAAGACTGAACTGCTAAAGGTGTATCAGGCGTTGTGCACACGGCGCCGCCGGCGGCGCTCGCTGCGCCCGGGCCACGAACATCGTCGGCCCGTTAGTGGAGCGAAGGATATTGGGAACGGCTGATTTATTGCCGCCGCGATTACTCATTCATCCCGTGGCAAAAACGTGCGCCGCCGCTTGTTTATGCGCTTCGCCTATTTACGGCCGAGGTAATGGACGTCGTTCGGTAATTTTACATCGAAATACATCAAAAAACACTTAAACTTAAGGCCGGCTCTTGTGCAGGTATTTAAATTTAAACATTTGATCATCCCGTTGCTTTGCTTCACGAAAAGTTACAATTATATGATTTGTTCATGTTACTGCCTATTTATATGACGCAACGTTTACATCTCGCAGTTTTATCATTTAGATATTAAATAACGGCGCTTTCTTGTTATACCGGCAAGGTTCTGTAAAGGTCAGTTTAGTACATTCCAATCTGTAAAACTTTAATTAGATAGATCGGTGAAGAATTTGCTTATTATTGTTTACATAAGGTGTAATTTATTTCTAAAAATACTCATTTTATTCATTATTGTGCGGCTGAGCCTCCACCAAATTTAACCGAAAGCACTGCCACCAAACACGAATCCGTCGGCAAGGGACAAATCCTCAAAGTTTCAGTGTCGCTCAGAAACACTTGTTTCTTTGACATTTTAGTTAGCATTTGTGTCTTTTTATTATTAACAATACGTCCGTTTTTGTTTGCTGATCCTCGCTCTTGATGAAAGGATTACCATCGGTTAGCGCTATAATCTTTTAAGCCGGTTAAAGCGGGATGAATTTTTTTGTAAATTGCTTATGATTGCGATAAAACTCGAGCAAATACAATACCCGCTCAAAATAGTGAAACACTAAAATTTCAATAATCAGGAAATAATAATACTCAGGTAGATGGCTCGATACTTCTCTATATAAAATGATAATTTTTAAAAAACTTAAACGGCTTTAATACAGCTGTAAAAGAGTACTCCCCAAAAATCGAAATGGTCAAAGTTGAAAATTAAAAGGAGCTTTACTGATGAAATAAAGAACTTACCAAATTAAGATTATTCGGTTAAGAAAACATCGGGGCGTTTAAATGACTATTTGGCGAAATAAATAGAATTTAAAAAGATACAGAGCTTTTCAAGAATGTACTTGCCCTTCAAATGGCAATATGGTGTCTATTGACTTAGAAACGGTTCTGTAAAACAAGCGCGTCAAAGATTGTCTGGGACGATGAAGCTACCTTTAAATTAATCGGCACCATTGCATCTATTGGGCTCTTTCAAATCAATGTTACTGCAGAACACCATTTTAACATATCAGGTGGTGTAGGATACCAGCATTTGGTGTCCATTACCTAAGTACCTGCAGAATTTCGCGAGTCCACTCGTCGAAGACACTTATTCTCAGCAAGCTTGAACTATTTCCTATTAATTCGCATGGTGTAATAAACTCTTTTAATGTGACTATTCTAAACAAATTAATTGGGCGAAGAGGTTGCTGCTGAACCTTCACCAAATTTAACTGAAGGCACTGTCACCAAACACGAATCTATTGCATTTATTCCGTTGCCATTTTTATTTTTATTATTAATTAAGCGCTTTTTTTGTTTGTTAATATCTTTCTTGATGAAAAGATTACCACCTATTATGTTATAGTATTCTAAATTGATTAAAGCGAGATGGATTTTCTGTAAATTGTTTATGAGTTGATCATACATAGCAAATACAAATGTTTAAGTGTTGCATTCGTGCTTAAGAATAATTTATTGATAGTTAGTCGCTATTTTTTGATATAGTAAAATGTTATTACAGAAGGAACAGTTGAATGAAAACAAAAAAAGGCCAATTTGTAAAGCAGATTTTTTTGTTGCTTCATTTACTTTATAAGTACTATTCTATATGTTCTACCGAAGTACAAAGTCGTATTCTTTATATATTTCTTGTGCCGCTCCTATTTTTACGTTAATATACACGAGAGAACCACTAATTTCTAATTAACAAAAATTTTAATTACACAATATTTTCCTGGAATTGTGCGTTCATACACGCTAGGTCTTAAAAGCTTTTTATGTAATTCAGGCGGAAAATGAGTTAGTGTATCTGCAATTGTTTTGCGATAAGCCTGGTCCGCTGAAAATATTTTTGCCGGACCTCCAAAATATCTGTTTATATCTTTAAGTACTACTAATGTTAAAATAGTTATTAATTAAAGTCACATTTTGAGTTTTACAGCTTTACTGCGTGCGAATGCACAGATGATGGGCATGCGAGGTCTGCCCCGAAAGTACCGCTCCAATTTTAACGCAGTAAAAACAGTTTGTGGAACCGTAGCCTGTTGCCCAAGCGAGTGGACTGCAGCGAGCATGCGCGACCGAGGACAGTTTGGATCAGCGAATCTGCGTCGCATTTTATGCGAACTGGAACATTCGTTTGAAGAACGATGCAGTTAGTGCGGCACGAATAAAGGCATTGTACTAACGATTCAGAGATGAACGGAGATAAGAAGAACAGAGAATATTGAACGTATACGGGCTAGGATCAGCGACTGACAATCTGAGAAATAGATGAGTTGGGAATTCTGAAAACAAAAATTTGACCAAAGATTTGAACTGAAACGTGTCGCAACAAATTTAGTTTTCCGACTGTTACCAGAGTAGAAAGATCACTGTGCTAGAGACTTGCTTTAGACTGTTACCAAGGTTTTCTCAGAAAGATCGAAAACAGGGTTGAAACGTGGGTCTACGCCTATAATCCGGAAACAAAAGCTCAGTCATCATGGAAGTAAATTTTCACTATGCCCAAAGAAGTGTACTTTGGAAGTAACTGAGGCAACGCGCAATGTTTCTGGTACCTTGTACCATTTTTACTCAGCATCTAATTTTTGTTATTGTAATGATAAATTTTTGTTTTATATGGTTCGATACAGTCGGGGCAGACCATGTATTTCGACTCTTTAGTCTACGCTTCTGCGTAAATGTTAAGAAATAAAATCCAACTGTGAGCCAATACCAACTCAACTTGCACCGAATCTAATTAGCACCTCTTGCAGAATCTTGTTAAATAAAAATATTATTAATATAAAGAAGGATATGTTGGAACTTGTCCGGATTCTCAGGAACTACGTCCCCCCACTCTTTCGGCTGACCTGCCTATAAATGCTAACGTGACCAATGACAAAACAGACAAGTGCTTGTTAGTTATTATAAAAGACTTTCATAACTTAGGATTTTTTAAAAAAATATTTGGGAAAAGTATTTTTGTTTTATATTAGAAGTTTCATGTTAGTCACAAAGCTACTTTATCGTTTTCCAATAATATAAAATAGTTGGTTATAAGGCTACACACTTTTTGGGTGCCATTTTAGCAACGGTATTTCATTATTCTTTTTTCGGTTTCAATTTTCTTTTAACTATTTTAACATTTTCTCTCTTTTGTTATTATTATTATAATTAAGAGTATCATTTCAGTCGTAGTTCATGTTTTAGGTTTTGTTTAGTCCTCCATACTAAAGCCGGTCAGACCAAATGGTATTTTTTGTATTTTTTATTTCTGAATTCAAAGTGTATATATAGTTCAAAGTTGCAGAAGCTCATGATAAATTGTTCAGCCTCCTTCTTTATTAAAACTAGGCACTTAAGCTAGTTATCCGACTTCGAATTCGGCGGCGCCGGCCTTCAGCCGAGAACGCGGCCGCTCGTGCTCTCGCGCCGCCCGCTAGCGCGCTTTAAGCTCTCTTTTTACCAGTTCATTTCCCAAGAATGCGGCGGCCGGTGTGCTGCCAAAAGCCTGATTAAAAATAGCGGCTGCTTTAATTAAGGCGTTTGTTTGTCCGCAGATATGGCGCTCGGCGATAAAAAGCCCGAAAATACAGGCGCCTGATAAAAATTTTGCGCGGGGCCGCGTAAATTCGGGACTACGCGCTGTTTATTGCTTATGCGGCTGCTTTATTAAACGGGCGTTTATCAACGCAAAAAGAAACTGCTTGCGGCAAAAGTCGCTGTTCTTTTATTTGCGCTTATGAGTGCGTGGCCAAGGCGGCTCGAACTCAACGTCGTTTTACCTGCCACTGAAGCGAGCATCAAATCAATTTGTACCATGTTCTGTAATGCGAGGAAAAATGTGTTCAAAATTTTGGTTGCTACTAAATTTAAGTAACTAACTGCCATAGCAAGCGGCAAATTTGTATATACCCATTGGTTAGTAGCTTATAATGTGGATAACAATTGAAGTACAATTTAAAAAAATGAAAACGAAACAAAATACATTAATATTTGCTCTACAAAGCGTGTAACCACAATAAGAGATTATTAATCGATCAAGTGAGACCAAATACAAACAAACAGCACCATCTGTTAATTTGATTGTAAATGATGTAGCAATTAAAAGCAATATAAAAAAGACAAGGAGTGTCAAAACAAGTTGAAGAATGATTGAATACAGTTTATTAGTGGGTTACCATGACTCCTTATATTTCAATTGTTGTATTGATTTCATAAAGGAAATTGAATTAGAGATGGGTTTTCTTTAATTTTATTAAAGGCCAAATCAGAAGCATTTAGTTTTCGTTTTATTTTTCTCGTATTATTACAGACACAAAAAACGCGCTTCGGCGCCTTCAGTACATAATGATATGCAGTGGAACGACATAAACTTTCCGGTCTAGCTTATAACTGTTACTTTCAGCTATTTTCAGTGATATAACCGCTCATTTGAAGGTCAGTGAATGCCATCAAGGCATTCCATGCGTAAGGCGATACGTACGGCTAGAGTTTCCCGTCCGGCCAGGCTCTAATAACGAATGTCGACTTCTTTATTGCCCACCTTTTGGCAAACCTACGTCGAAGCAATCCCAGAAGCCCGCCTAATTAAGAGCGCCGCTTCCATTTTGCCGCCAACGTCGTCGGGCCGCCTAACAAAATCGGGCCGCCGCCAGCCGATTTCGGCAGCGGCAGTCGCAGCTTCCCGGCCGGCTTTCCGAAATGCCGAAAGAAGCAACGACCTTTATAAGCGGCCCTTAAAACACATTCTCTCAGGGGCTGATTACAGTGTTTAGCTCCGCTCGAAAGGCCTCATTACAGAAAGGAAAATGCGCGTATGCCTCGCGAGCCTCATACGTGTGCTGCATGGCGTCCGGCTATAATTTGATAAATTGCGCCGTGAAATACGCGTCGCCCGCGGAATGCATTGCGGAGCGTCTCTGCGAAGTAACGGCACTTGATGTCGGCTATTGTGGCGGCCGTCTGGTTATCACCGGGACGATCGGGTACCCCTTGATTGTCGTCTTTTCCACGTACTCTCAACTTTACGATCTTCTTTTTTCGATAAATTTAAAATTTCAAATCTTAGCTTGCTTAAACGATGATTATCCGATTAGACCATACCTACCATAGTAACTAAGAACAGTTTGTAACACCCCAGAATTCATTATCAACCACTAGTCTACATGAGAGGCTTAATATAATTTAATAGGAGATATCTGGAAGCTTCTTGGTTTATATAAAAGTTAGCCAAAAATATTATTTTGAAGATTACAAAAGTAAAATACATTTTCAAAGTTATGGATCAATTTCATATTGCCATAACCATTTTTTTGGAAGTTATTCTATATGCCACTTTAATTAAATTGAGTAACAATTAGTAGCTACGTTGTGTTATTCGTTTAAGTAATGGATGATGGTTTTGAAGCACACCAAACAGATTTTTTTATTTATAATAAAAGCTGTTTTTTTATTAAAAAACTCTCTAGACATTAAAATTATATATAAATACATCATTATGCCCTTATTGGTACCTCTTGTAAGACTCGTCAATTGAGTATAATAGTGGAAATTTATTTATATTTATCTTAAAACTTTAAGAAAAACATAATTATCTGAATTTGTCATAAATGGCAAGCTTTCAAGCGTTTCAAAGCACAGAAAGTGTTGTTGTTTGTGGAGTTTGTAATAAGAGGTCAAAGGTGGCTTAGCCTTCATGTTGGTAAGACACAATTCCAGCTCGCTAACGAGCACCTCCTACACCAAGTCCAAATATTTATTTCGCTAGAAAATTCAAACATAAGTTCTATTAATAGCTCCCTCCGAATATTTTCCCATCCTTCATGCACAGCTAAGCAAATGTAGATTAATCACACACTGTTCGCGCAGCTCAGGATTAATTAGCGTTCACCTGCAACGAGCAGTGCGCCGGCCGCCTTCAGGCACCCGATGTTATAACGTTATAACACCGTGAAAGCCTTTCTGGTTAATAGCTCTATCGAAGGACAGGTGCAGACGATGGCGCCTATTTGTTTTTATCCGCGGGGCCGCAACTGATATTTGCTGGCCAGGCTATAAATAAAGGTTCGGCTATCACCATTAGCTTGCAGAGAGCCACACGCATCCCGATTCCTCGAAATGGGATAAGGTGCCGGTCGGAGACACTTAAGAGCCACGTCTGATCCGTCACTCCTTTGGAATTTGAGTTTTGGTACTAGAAATTTGGTTAATCATTGATGTTAATGATCTTATATATCTCCAGATTCTACCAAAACAAAGTTAACTCAAGATGAAAAGTGACTTTTTACATTATCTAGATGTATCACAGTATTACACCAGCCTTAGAGCTTTAAAGACGTGCTGGCAATTTCAATTATCAGTTAAGAGAGATAATGCAATATTTTTGTACTTCTACTTGTCTAATTTATAAAACTGAAAATGTACACAACCTTAAATTTGAAATAATTAAAATATGTATTCATGTATCTTTTATTATTCAATTGTCTTTAAAGATATCACAATATTTTAAAAGTTTACCACATAATATGCTTTGCATGGCGTTCAGTTTTACCTTCTTATCTTTAATTGCCACTATTTTTGCTTCAAAATAAGAAAATATATTTTTTCTGCTACTCCTCACTTGAAAGGTACAATATTATATTCGATTTAATTAATCAAAACAAGTCAATACTAGTACAAAGATAGGTATCTAAGACTGCTCTACTGACACTACTGGAAATGGGCAATCCATTCACGATTCCTAGGACGTTTGGTCGCAACGGCCGCCTAGCAGCCGGCCGCCATGGCACCGGCATCAACAACTACATCACTATCTACGGAAAGTCTGCTCTACCACTGCAACGCTATGAGTTTGTCGACTTACCCAAAAAACGCAACGCAAAATGTATTTGAAAACATAACTCAGTGAAATACAGGAAATTTTAATCTTCCCGTGCGAGACGCCGAAATTCCTGGAATTGCTCCGCGTGGAAGGGGAAGCGTCCAACATGGCCGAGGCCGCTGTGCCGAGTTCCGCGCTGCACCCGGCGAGTTTCCCTAATTAATAGCCTAAGATGCGGCGCGCTTTCCAGGAAAACCGCGGGCCCGAGGCCTGCCCGCGGGCCGCGTCCCGCCAAACCCATGAAAACTGCCCGGTAAGTCGCAATTTCCTGTTATCGCAGCGGCCGGCACCCCGAGCGAGGCTACGCACGCCACGCCCTGCCGACGTTCCATTGTCGAAGCTTTCGGCGGCCATTAAACCGGCACGCACTGCATGCCGGGTAAAGAAAGATGGACCGCCAAGACGGAGTCTGAGGTGGACCGGAGATTAAGCGTTCTTTCGTTTGTTTTGGGGAATTGAAACATTCGGCGTCGCCGCGCGTCTGCAGCCCGGGGGCGCGCGCCCGCCGGTGCGGGCGCGCGGCGATACGCTCTGCTCGCGGTGGAGCGCTTTAAAGTTAATAAAAATTAACCGAAACTGCTAATGTAAGCCGCGCAGAAATATTTCCCGCCGCATGCTCGCCGGCGCTCTAAGATGGGATGATAAGTTTGATGCCGATTAAAGTGCAAATTCGCAATTACCCAGACGGCCACTTGAATTTAATTACTCCGCTAATTGCTGATGCTATCTCATTTGTGTACAGTTTTTATGGCATAAATTGAAGGGTGTTGCTATCGTTTGATACGCAATATGGCTTTAATTTTGCATGATTAACCCCACAGTTTGCAGTATCTTGAGGACCGCTTGGTAATACTAATTATTAATTATATTCTTTTAACCAACTTTCTAGATTAATTAGTTTAAAAATCTCAAATATGTATTATCATAACGATAAATTGTATGTTAATAAAGTGAGATGCAGTTAAATGCATAATTGGAAACCTATCAGCTAAATCAGCAGTAGTTTCACACAACTCTGATTTGGTGTTTTATTTCTAGTAGTTTGCAGTAGAACTGAATTATTTTCAACTTTCGAGCCCATCAGAGAGTGTTATTTGTCTAATGAATTCAGATGTGCTTATTTTGTGTTTTATCTTGATTGTAAGGTCACGGCAAAGCTTTGTGTTTGGGAAAACCACAAGATGAGACGGAATAATTTTTAAATTGGGGTCGTTTTTCAAAAAATCTGTTAATTCTATAAATACGCCGTCATATTTATTGCTTCGTTCTGGAATACGGGGCAAAAGTCAGCCTGGCCGCTTTAATGCAGCTATGATGGGCGTGTATTTTCGCAAAATAGATATTTACATGAAGCTCTTTGTAAAACCAAGCAAATTTGTTTCGGGAATATTGCAGGGTTTTTTGGTTGCTATGGTGGATTTGCATAGATAGAACACTAAGACTAGGAGCTGCTTTTTGATAGCTTATACAAGTCTGAAAGAGTTGCACATTCCTCTCTTGAAAAGTTCCACTTTCGTCCCAATTTTACAATTTCGCAGTACCACCTTCCGTTCTTAATTTGTGTTAATTTTTGTAGCTCTTTCTGCACCCGGCCGTCTTAGCGCTTCTTATTCACGTTCAGTCCATGTAGCCATAATTCAACCCGTATCTTAATGCACCGTTTTTATTCCGTTAGCTTCAGCAAAACCTTTTACCAGTCGCAAAAACCCCGTAACGGTTTGTAAACTACGTCGCGTCTGCAAATTGGAGTCAGTGCCACTTTTTTAAGTTTCATCTTGCGTTTTTCATGCTTTGTTCTCGGGAGATATTTTTGCTGCTCTGTGGTGTTAGCCTCTGACGTCCTCGTTACGTCAGTGAGGCTGTTATTGAAGAATTTTAGATCCGAAAATTAAGTTTAACCTTTATCCATCCCTAAGTATCTCACATCACATGGAAAATTGTTTGTTTTGCGTAGTAATAGTCGCTTATATCACACAATCTACATTGTTAGTGTATGTATGCATGCGCATTTAGATTGTTATCAGAGTTTTATAAAACATTAAAGCAATTTAAGTTTCATATCAAAATTAGAGGAAAATATCCATCTAGATTAATAGACATTACTACCGATGATGTTTTACGCATTCAGAAAAGTTTTTGTATTACTAAATAACAAAAAATTAAAGAACAACCCTCAGTATCTTTAATTAAATTCTTAATTAGAGTTAGAACAAAACTTGCCCCGGTATTGATCCCTTTTTGCACCAGGTGAATGTAGCTAGTGAGAAAACTCCAGGAGTAGTTTTTTTCTTATCTTTAATTGCTACAACTTCTCTCAGAGAGTATTGCTTTTCCAACCTGTTTTTGGGTTTGATCTAATAATCTTGTTTGTTGTGAAGCATACATTTCTAAATTCAAGATGTGATTGTTTGGAAGAGCAAGCATTTCATACTTAGTAATATTGAATATATGTATCCTTCTATATGTGAAGAGAGATGTTTCATTTATCAAACGTTTAAAAATTTCTAAACAATCCATCCATGTGGAAGAATTAACACTTTATTTCGTTCTGTTGTTAATATTTAATGTATTACAGTTTCGTTCATTTCTACTTTTACCGATAAAACAAAGTTCAAACAGAAGTATTCGTGCTTTACCATGGGAAATATCTTCCATTTGCTGTTATCGAACTTTTATGTATCATATTTTTCAATGGGTTTATCGGATCGAAAACAGTCTCTACCTCACTGCACGACAAGGATCTTCCTTTTTTATAGAATAACAAAGAGATGAAAAGCACACTATAATTTCACGGAAACTCGTTATTTGAAAAAAGGCGTCTTGGTTTGAAAGTAGCGAGCGATAAGAAAAATACCAAAAATAAGATTTTTTTTGTCAGCCGTTTGGCGCCCAGTATTGAGCATAGGCCTTCCTTTTTGGGGGGGATTTGGCAATTAAACGCCACGCTTGCCGTTATGATAGAATGAATTTACGACCGTCAAAGGTGTTTGTATGACGGCCAGAGCATTAGATGTTTGTTATTGATTCGAAGCGCTGGCAGTTTGGCAGGTCGAGGCCTTCACCTCGCGGCTGTGGTGCTCTCAAATAATAAGATTACTAACACAAAACTAAATTAATGATTATATTCTTATACACTATAATCTTATGATAAGTAACAACATTAATATATGTGTAGAAGAGCTATTTTAGAAAAAAAAGTAATAGAGATGCATTACCTGCAGACCTTGTTCTTTGTTTTCAACTTTGTTTCTTGCTATCATTCTGTGATGTTAGAAGAAAAACGCGAAATTTGTGTATTTTTGGGCTACTGTTTTGCAAATGATAAAACTGGTCCTATAGCTTTTTTGCTTGGAATCGCAGGGATGCAGAACAGCATTTTAAAGAGTTAATTAATGGACCAAATATTTCCCATATCTTTAATATGTTTACATAGTTAATCTTCGACATCTGTGTATATGGATTGCTTTACCAGAATGTATAGCAATATCTGATTATTTTGAAATGCTTCGTCTGGATTTGTGCTAGTTGCATTAGGTTCAATAAGTAGATCTTAATGCAGCTCCAAACCCTGGTCTCTCATTTTTGGCCTTGTCAATCTATTTCAAAGTTCACTTGAAAGGTGCTTGAATTACGCCCAGGTTAGTTTTTAGTTATAGTGGTAAGCCATTATAAGGTAGGATCATAAAGGTATTCTTCTATATTTTAAAAATTAACTTTAAGATTTGGGGGGCAAATCACTAGAACAGAATTGTATTCGGCACACTGTCCTTGTTTCCATTGATAAAAATTAAAAATCGGTTGCTATCTTTCTGTTTTCTACAAACAGGACAATTGTTTACCTGTAGAACTTCTTCGTGCGTATTATATAAGTAAGCTCAGATTTATACAATAACCCTTTTTATGTAAAACATTTTCTAAAAGTCATTGAAGCGACTGCAAGCTACTAATTCGCCCTGACTGCAACTAATTGCATCCAATTATTTGTGTACAATTATTAACTTAACAAAATTATATGCCAACATCGTACAGCGGTGTGAAAAAGTCCTGCATCACATACCCTTCGCACATATTCATTAATTATTTTTAATCTTTTTGCAGTTATTGTTACATTAACAATGTCTCTGCTCAGAACTTTTTTCAAAAAGATTATGGAACACCTCAATTTGAAGTGATGGTACCCTAAGAACAAATTCTTCGATAGAAATCTTATTTTCACTAAATTGGTGAAATTACGATGCGAAGCTATGTATCTTAATGTGTGTGGAGCGCAGATTGCTTGGATGTGGTTTAAAAGATCACGGAAAAGCCACTCGTTTCTGAGAAGCAAATGTTTTTGTGAGCTAAAGACTACAGAAACTGCACGACAGTATATAGTATGTTAGAAAGTTTTTTTTTTTTTGAAAAGAGTATTTACCAAAATGTGTACTAATTGCTGTCGTAATAAAGGAACACATCTACCCAAGGTCGACTTCACATCATATCTGGGTGCCACATGGTACTTTGACGTTTTGTAGAATTGCACGTTGCCTGGTGGGAAGGACTTATTTGGAGATTATTTTCTAAGACGATAATATAATTTCTTATAGACTGTAAATAAAGCGATTCCAGGTGACCACAACAAAAGTGCCCCAAAGAACTGGCCAGTGCAATCCCCGGCAGAAAATGTCTACAAACAAATTTACAATAAAAATGCTTATTATTTTATTGCGAAGGACGACTTGCAGAAACTGATAAATTTCATGCCCAAACCATACGAATTGGCTATCAAGAACAATTCTTGTTTGTTTTCCTCTCCCACAAATGTTCCTACATTTTTACGTCAAATATTCTTTCTCTTCTAAATTTCTTTCTTACATTTTACTTACATTTCACATGCATACGCATTTGTAGGTTTCAATACTGTCTTATATAATTTTGTACTATATAACTCGCTTTAATAAACATTGCTTCGAATTTAACACTTTCTTCACCGCGTTCTATTACGAATGCACATAAGAAAAAGAAATTGTTCGCCTTCTTTATCCTTATTTCATATATCTTCTCTAATTTTATTGTTAGCGTTGTCAATACCGTGTTGATCTTTTTTTCTAACACCATAAACATGGGTTTTGTTACATTAAAACAAACTCTTCTTTTCCTGGTCTCGTATTCTACATCCTTTGTTATATTTTACCATTATAATTAGATTGTTAGCACATGCACGCTATCTTTTATTATCTTTTTTCAGCATTAGGTTGAATAGAATAGGCGACATTAGATATGTCTGTACTTTTATGGCATTCCATTTTTCAAGTTTTGAAATAGTTCCACCTGTTGACTGTATTGTATGCCTGTCTGAAGTCAGGTATATGGCTGTATTATGGTTATGATTAGTGGTGATTATTTTCTTAGTGGCGAAAATGTGGTTTGACCAATCGATTCCGCCGAAATTCACTTTGATATTCTCCTAGGATGTCGTCGACTTGTTTTTCCAATTCATCCTTTTAAGGCTGTGGCTATCATTTTGTATATTGTGAATGGGTACTTTTCATTATTGTGGAATTCTCTTCGTTCCCCAGATTTTCTGATTATTTCCACTTCGTTTTGTACACTCTCTCCTTAATATTTGATAAATTCTTATGCACTTTTGTTTTTGTTATCCCCATGATTTCTTCTTCTGTTTGATGTCTTAATTGTGTCTATTGCTTGGAAAGTGCATTCTTTTACTACTGCCTTTTTCTCTTATTTAATGCTTGATCAAAATATATTTAGCATCTTTAAATCATAGTCCTGGCCTCTTTATCTTTTATCTTTTAACACCTGATAAAAGTTTCTGATTTTCAGTGATGTTTTTCTGGTCCAATTCTCCACTCTCATTTTTTATTTCTTGTCTCTTTGCCCACCTACAGATTTTTTTAGCATACCGCACTTTTTTGCATTCACTTTCTATCCGGTTTTTAACATTTTTATTCTAAGTAGTCTTTTCTTCTCTAACTTGTTTTTGCACTTGTCGAACTATTTGTTTCCTTTTTTTTTAATTTTTGTTTGAATATCGCCTCTGTCATTGATACTGTCATTGCGTCCTTTAGTTGCTTCCATATCTCTTTCGCTATTGTCTCTTTAACACCCATAAATTTCCCATCGAAGCTCCTTCGCAATTCAACTGGAATCTTTTTCTCCTTTAGCGTATTCAACTTTGTATCTTCTCTTGTTATACTTTTGTTTTATTTTTAATTTATTTCTCCTTTCATTTTAATTCGTACCGTGTTACCTTTCGCTTTTCTTAATATTTCGTTCTTCGATTAACACGTGGTCGATCGGACTTGTCACCTTTCCAATTGTGTATGTCCTTCTTCTGGAAGTACGTGCTTACAATCTTTAGCTTTCTATTGCTACTGGAATTTGCTGAATTTTATAGTAAAACTGATAATGTGAGCACCACTATTGAAAAGTAAATCACTTTCTTCGCAATCATTGTGTTCTCATCCTACATTCTTGGCTTATTACGATATAATTTTTCTAAATCTTCACAAAACCAGGCTTTCTTCCCATCCTCAGCCTTTTTTTGTCAGTGCGTGCATAATCACTACTGGCATGTTTTGATCTTGATTTCTGGTTATCAAGTAACAGTTCCCCTGACACTGCTTTAAATCTGATTACTTTGTACTTTATTTATTTGTTAATTAGAAAATCTGTCTCTAGCATCCTCGTTTCGCTGCCGCTATTGAACATCCGGTAGACTTCCACTTCTGTGATTATATTTTATGTCTTTTTCCTTCTTTACTAATATTAGTTTAGGTTTAAGGAATTCTATTCTACATTTTAAGCTATGTAATCCTGAAGTCGCAGTCAATTTGTCTTCCAATTGTATTTTGAATCAATGTTTCTGCTGTGCTTTTTTTTAAATTATTGTGATTACCTGTGCAATATAGAGAACAAGCGATCGGTAAAGTATTTAACAATAGTGCATTATATGTTAAATTTCACGCCACTGTACTTTACTGACTACACTCAATATTACACAATTTTTTAAAGATTGACTGATATACACTTCAATTGTTTCGAATAAAGATTTATTAGTATCCTTAGTATCATTTACTTTTAAAAATGTTGCGATAATCAAATATTCTTGTCTTATCTCAAGGCAGAGCTACACCATTTGGTTCAAGCGTGTGCTATCGTGTTTGGAAATTGTTACAAGTGGCACATAACATTTTACTGCTGTTGCATAATTTTTGCATTAACATCACGTTTGCTACTGCCCACACAGCCACTGCATTTATACATATTGATGGTAACAATCTTCTGATTATTTTCGACCACGTCGGGGAATCCAGATCCGCTTGTAGCAGCAATAGCAGTTGCTTTGGTATTGTATTTGTCATACAAATGCTCATTTTTACAATGCAGTCGATTTTAATGTATACTCTTAATTACTTCTCATGAATTTTCCATATGCCGATAGCCTGATTGATTTGATATTTATATATTCTGCGTTGGTAAAATACCACGTTTTTATTTTAGTAGAAGGTTGTGAATGTTTTTAGTCCATATGTGCAAAAGAATTATAATTAATCAGACCCGAGGGCACTGATTTTTTACAATTTTGGTCCGGTTTGAGAACCGGTTCATTACGTGCAAATTTGACCTAATTTGCGTTCTCGAATACTTGCGCCCTAATTATGCATAGTTTCTTTAATACAACCGTAAATGAAGTCGTTGGAATTTTTGTTTTAATTATATGCAGAGCTTATTTTCTTGGACGATTGCGTGAATTACAAGATGGAGGGGATTTTATTTAGGCAAAAAGGATATTTATGAAGGTCTTGTACGTTCTTTCGTACAAAAATATCAGGCGAGCCTTAAGAATTATTTACTTTTTCTTATTAGGAAAGAATTTTTCATTACTTCTGCTGGATGTTTTAAAGCATTAGCAGTTTTTAAAATTGATCGATTCATCAACAATCACACACACTGTTCGTCTCTTTTTAAGGCCATCCAGGTTGCGCAAACTAACTGAAAGCACTTAGGAGTTTATGTTGATAATTCATACTTTGGAGTGATTTCGCGGCGCGGCTCTTTTACATTATTTTGTTATCTGAAGCTTTTACGCTGCGCTTCTTTTGAGGCCGCTGGCCAACATTTTTAATCGAGGGGCCCTTACTGGGTGCTATCCGTAAGATACAACTCAATTCAAGGCTTAGTAATTAAAAATCTGATAAATTATTTTTAGCTGGAGGGCTTATGAAAAACCTCTGGCGGGTGTTTTTTATTTAATTTATTAGTAAAAATCTAATTAACATGAATAGTTTACGAAAGTGAAGAAACAAGTTCGTGTTGAGTTTCCAACAAATTAATTGGAAAATGTTTCTATCAAAGCTATGCTGTAATTACTATAATAAATAGCATATCAGGAGTTGTGGAGCTTGTAAATTGATTAAGGTCATTTCTATGACAGCCAAAATAAATGTTGTAGCTAGTGACTACGTACACAAACTACTAATTATCTTTGTTATTTGTTTTTTATTGAGCGTAATATTTATTATTATATTATCGATATTATTAATTCCTATAACTACAGTTATAAATCAAATAAACATGTTACGTTAATAAATAATTTTTATCGGTAGTATAAAGTGCAACGACACGTTTTCCATTCACAAAGCATTCCTTCATAAGTTTCAGACCGTTTCTAATGAAATTGTACTTTTTTTGACATATTATGATATTAGCTTGATATAAGTTTGAGAGCCTCGAGTATGATACAGCAAATTAAACAATACGTATGCTTTATTTAAAAAAAAACATATTATTTTTTAATTAGTTGAGTAAATTTCAGTAATTTAACTAATGTAACGCACCCTATTTTTCGCCACTTTTATATTTTGTTTAGGCTGCCCGAAAAATCTATCAGTTTAGCCGTTACGACTGAACTGTACAACATTCTACCAACAAGGAGAATGTGTATAAGATCTTCATATTCTCATTTAGTTTTATGAACACCAAATATTCGTTGGATCAACTGGGGAAAGTTGTTACAAAACTGATTGTTCTCCTATTTTATTAAAATTTTTAAGTAGGGTATCAAAAGAAAACTCAAAAACAATTTTAACTGTAAAAAAATAACAACTGAACTAAAGCAACTTGTTAGTTTTATAGAATTTTGAAATTCGTCAGTTGTGACAAATGTAAAGAATTTTCCTATCCTTGCAATCTCCGTGGAATCATAATTTTCAACGAAAATTTACCGCTGAGCTAACGACGGCAGTCTTTTGGTTTGCTTCGTCTAATGCGTTCGACCCACACTAAACAAAAACGTTTTCTTTTCACAAAACTATTAGATTCTACCAAATCCTTTTTTCATATTATTTGATTTTCTTAGGGTATGGCTATTATGCTTTGTAAAAGAAGTGCTGTTTTAATTTTTTTGTCCACATTGCAGTTGGTTTTTGTTGTCTAATTTTGGGAGGGAAGAAGTTTTTGTTTTGTTGTTTATAGTTAATTTAACGTTGCATAATGCGTGGGGTGTAGAATCTGGACAAATTTCAGATGTACATACTAGCAAGCTTAAGAAACGGTGTGGTAATTAGTGGAATGATTCGACAAATGGTAAAAGGATAAATTATTGGACGTTTATCGATGGCTGATCTGCAACATTAGCTAGTAAAAAATCATGGTCTGTAAATGCTTTCAATTGTATGGTTTGTTGAAACTTTAACCCCTTCTATTATATTTATAGGTGCAACTGCTTGCAGTCATAATTATTACTAAACCTTGATAAGTTGAGGAACATTTTTTAAAAGACGTCACACACAGATAGAGTCCGTAGGAGCAATATGATGGAAGAGATAACATCACAATGCTATTTACTGCAGCAAATGTAATTGTTTTTGATGCCAAATGAAATTCGTATTTATCTAAAAGCAGTAATACCAAAAATTTAAAAAATGTGTGTACATGAGAGGTAAAATGATCCATAAAGTTATAGAATACATCAATCGTCATCTATCTTGATCTGTTGGAAGTATTAATACACTTTGAGGGTTTATTTTTATTTTATAATTTGGATTTTTTCTTAGGAAACTACGGGTACAAAATTACCTATAGCATTTATAGCGATATACACTTCTTGTTACGATCCCAAAACCTGTTTCGTTTCGTTACCACTACAAACTTATTAACTTGTTAGACTGTTGTCACTCCATTTTATTTAGTTTCAGACGCGAGCTGCATCAAATTTGTTTTTGTCTCCTACGGCTGCCAGTTTGTCGAAAAAAGGAGGCGTCGTTTTTATTAAAGCTGTTGACTTTGTAAATTAGTGGCCTTCAGCCTACGCAAAAACGTCGTTAATAAATCTTCTCCAAGCAACTTGTTTTTTTGCTAATCGGAATTATTATATTGTATTTGAAGGAGCACTTATAAGCTAAGCGAATATCTTTATAGGTAGGTCCAAAATAAAATTTTGAGATATACTTAAGATACCGCTTTTCATTAAAGACAAATTCATTGATTTAGCCAACGTTTGTCATTTAATTGCTTCTTCTTTAACATCTTTCAACAGATTGTTCTTATGTTCTTTAGTACATTGTCATTCATAAAATGAAAAGAACCTACAATTTATAGAATTTGCATAATGAGAGGTAAGTCGTGACAAGTTACAATTTTTCCCAAAGCATATATTAAAGTTTACCCCAAAGAGTGTACTACAGTTAGTCTCAACGCCAGTTTCTTTATTATTATGCCGTAATAATAAAATTACGTAAGTTTTTGTCAAAATAAGTATTCAAACATATAATAATTATTTCTACCGTATCAAAAAATGCCAATCTAAACTTTATTACAATTTAAATGTTAAAATCCACAAACGTATAATAATTACTTACTTAACTACATAGACAGTATGAAAAGTTTCGATTCTAATATACAAGCAAGTATTTTTTCTGTTAAATTAAATTTTACTTTTTAACATAGTCTCCTTTTAAGCCGATACGCTCCAACCTCCTTAATCCTTCTAAATAGTAGTTGGTATCTTGTTCTGCAAAATAAGCGTCTACGGTTACGATGATCTCCTCGTTTGATGAAAATTTTTGTCCTTCGAACCAAGCTTTGAGCTTAGGAAACAGGAAATAGTCGCTGGGGGCCAGATCTGGTGAATATACTGGGTGATTAATCAAGTCAAACTGCAATTCGTGAATTTTGGCCATGGTGATCATCGAAATATGAGTTGGTGGGTTGTCCTGATAGAAGAGCACTTTTTTCCGTTTCAAATGGGGCCGTTTTTAGCAATTGCTGCCTCCAATTGGTCTAATAACGATTAGTAGTATGACCCCGTTCTTATTTTCCCTTTATCTAAGTAGACGATGAACAGAATTTCCCGACTATCTCAAAAAACAGTTGCTGTCACCTATGAAATGCTGATGAAACCGTTTTTGCGTTTTTTAGAGGAGGTTTGCCCTTTGCAATCTATTGTTTTGACTGTTTCCTTGTCTTAGGAGTGTAATGGTGGACCCAAGTTTCATCGAGAGTGATAAATCGATGCAAAGAGTCCAATTCGTTACGCTGAAACCGCTTAAACAGGACCTTGGAAATATTCATTCGAATGAATTTTTGGTTCAAAGTGAGCAACGCGCGGGCATGCTTAATTCTTCAGTCAATATATGATATTTTTTCGATATGCGCACAATCTCTGCTATCTCTCTAACTCTGATTCGACGGTCGTCCAGTACCGTTTGGTGAACTTTTTCGATGTTGGTCGCAGTTACTGCCAGTCCCGTACTTTCATCATCAGCCAAGCTGTTACGATCACGTTTAAATTCAGCTGCCCATTTTTCACGGTGGCAAATGATGGAGCACGCGTAAACAGTGTCTAACTTTGTGTAGGCTTATTGCCATTCAAATGCAAGTACTTAATTACGTCACGGTATTCGGTTTTTCCCATTTTTACAACTGATATAAGCGACTGTCAAACAACAACTAAGCGTGCAAAATTACTGAAATTTGTCCAGGTGTCTTTCAAAGCATGTACGATGATTTTGACGTGTTCAGTTATCTTCACGTTGAGGCTCAAAACTTTTCAGACTCTTTACGTAAGAAATAATTACGCCACTATTACTCAAATGAACGACAGTGTGGCTGAACGCTTGGAGCGCTTGGCTAGGGTGCGGATGGTTCAAGGTTCTATCCTGGACTTTGATGCTCGGTGGGTAGCAGCCTACTTAGTCACTAACCGTATTTAAAAATTGTGCGCGAGGATCGGGCTGTGAGGGTGAATATAGGGAACCTCTCAATTCGCAGACTATGCTCCACGCGGAGTGCTAAAGCCTCAAATATAATAATAAAACTAACGCTGACGGATGGACTTTAGATTAGTCTTAACAAAACACAGATAATTTTTCATTGCCATACTTTTCGTTCAGAAAACGTTTGTCATATTACGATTTACCTGGTCCTGCTACCGGCTCGCTCTCTCCTATCTAATGAAAAAAAACGGTAGGCTTTAAAAACCAGCTCAGCTGACCAGAATCTGGAAAAAGAAGGCATTGCTATTTTAAAATGGATTATCTGCTAGTTAGAATGAAGTAAACAAAGAATTACTGAACTTTTATTTCGGCGTGATGAGTCAACTGGATGTAAGTGTTGGTGGAGGAACGATAGTCGGATAATCAGGAAAAAATGTAGCTTACATTTTAAGACAACTGCAAAGCTTACAGTATTTTTGACGATCTACGAGTGATGATAATTAGATGGAGAGTACAGTGAAAGGATAAATTAGGAAATTGCTGAATTTCTACAATTTTGTTATAATGAGATGATATGTTAGGTTTCAGAAAATCAATAAAACAAATTAAATTCTTAAAATAGATTTGAAATGCAAATTTTAGAAGTGTCTAATGCGGGTCCAAAACAGCCTAGAATTGGATGAGCATCGATGATCCCCTTATGGAAATCCATTCTTTACGAGACGCAAATCCCATCCAAACAAAGACCAATCGCCCGAGTAATGTCGTATCGAGTAACCGAGCATGAGAATGTAAATTCTGGTTTATTAATTTATTGCTGTGTCGCAGCCGCGATTTATGCCCATTTAGCAACGCGAAGTTACGCCTACCATTTAATTGAGCGCAGAGCTCGGCGCCGCTGTCTCGTTCTTCGCTTTGTTCTCCGCGCCGTCTCTCTCGCGCGAAGGCGCAGCGGCGAGATGCGATCGGCGGCGCTTAATGGGCGCGATGCAACAGCACCGCCGTAATTGCAGAAAAATTCGATGCGTGCGCCTCCGTCCAAACAGAGTCGGCAATCAGCGTGCCGAGGATGATGCTTATCGCGCTCCACCGCCAACGGTAGCTGCATACGCCCGCAAACGCGGCGTTGCAGAGTCCGATTTCGTCACGATCGGCTCGGATTATCATAATCGTGATTTACGGCGGAAATTTATTAAGCTCGAGCGGGGCGATTAATGGCTCGCTAGAAAAGCGCTGCCCCGCCGCGAAACTGAAATTTCCGGGCACGACTCGGAGCGAGCCCCGTCAAAAGGTTATGAACGTGAACTGGAGCGACTGCTCCGGTCTCGCTCCAGTGAGTTATTCGGGAATTTTGCTCTACAGCTTCGCATTATATGGATTTTCATTTAGAAGTAAAAATATAAGTGAAAAGGTACTTCGGTTTGAGCAAGTGACAAATTCTGCTGATGCCTATGATGAATGTTTATACATCCACATGATACATAGTCGAATCTTCCGTCTGCTGCCATGTTTCTCCTTTTTTCAACAGTACCTTTCCAATTTTCTTATTACCCGTTTTAGTTAGCTTTCCTCTTAATTTTTTCCTATTCCTGTCTTTTTTTAAATTTGTTTTTTAGTGACCATTCTCTTTAAGTGTCCCAACTATCTTCAATTTTTCCCGTACTACTCCTAATCTTCTCTTGATTTACTGTGTTTACCTCTTCCATTCTTTGGAGGAACTCCACCTCTATCGCCTGTATTCTGCCTACTTGTCTTTCGTAGTCACCCACGATTTACTTCTTTAGGTCATTGTCGGTAGCTATAAGGATTTGAATATTCATAACTTTGCTTGATGCTTGATACAATTTTGCTGAGGTACTAATTCTGATATTTATGCCAGCTTTGCTGTTAATTACCAATCCTAGGTACTTAAAACTGACCACCTGTTCAATTTTTTCTTTGTTTAGCCAGATGTTCACCTGGGTCTCTTGCTAGGGTATTACAATTATCTTTGAGTTAATTTTCATGTTCTGAAAAGCACTTTCAGTACATATTCTTGTGACTTCTTCAGTTGTGGCCTGCTCTTTTGTATTATATCTGTCAATGTGATAAATAAGAGTGGATTGGAGACTCCTCATTGTCTCACTCTTTCCATAATTACAAACATTCCGGTTGCTGCTATATTTGTTCTTACGTAATTATTGTTAAGTTCCTATAACCTCGTGATTGCTGCTATCATGCCTTTTTCCACATTTCAGTTCTGGATTATACGTTGCTTGAATATGCTACTTGTTTGCACTTTATGAATCTGCTAGTTAATTGTCTGAGTGTAAAAATGTGTTCCGGTCTATAGCTGCCCTGAGTGTCATCTAGTTGTGGTTCAATTATTTTCCTGAGCCAATTCATCTCCAATACTTTTTCTGGCAAATTTAGTAGCGAGATCCCTGTATAATTTTTACAGCTTTTACTATTACCTCCATTGTTACTGCTACACCCCAGTATTTTTTTGTATTTTCAAGCTAAGTTCGAACATTCCATATAACCATTTGAGACTTATTTCTCCCATCTGTCCATCGTGTCCAGCTGGTTTCTCAATTTTGATCATTTTTAAGTCTTCCTTTAATTCATCTAAGTTTATATTTGTTGTCTTCCCCTCTTCCTGTTCTTGATTGGTGCTACTGTTGTCTCTACTTTTAGCAGCTCTTTAAAGTGCTCTTCCCACCTTACCATTATTTCTTTATGTTTTGTGAGAACCTTTCCATTTTTATCTTGATTTGTTTCAACTGGCACTGTTTTTCCTTTCTCAATCCTTTCAGTACCTTTTAAAATAATTTCTGGTCCTTTCCCTGCGTTTTATTATTCTCTTTTCGTTTTTTATTTGTAGCAGTTGTACCACACACATATTTTGCAGCTTTTAACATTGCAAGCTTGAAATAATTCCAAACTTCTTCGAGTGACTCCGTACGGGACAGTCGCACGCCGCTTCCCAAAACTTCTTTTATCTTTTCCCGAAATTTTTGGCTTACTTGATGCTTTTTTAGTCTATAATTTCTTATTACCTCATTTTCCGCTTTCGCTGAAGATTTTTTATTAAGGAATCTATATTTCATCTGCAAAATAGTTTAATTCACATCTGTTGCTTTTGTTTAAGAAACAGATGACGAGATTTGTGGTTATTTGTAACATAGTGCTGTTTTCAATATTGTATGATTATATTCCTTACATATTCTGCACCAGACGAAATGTAACATCATAACAAAGTCAATTTCAGTCTGAATAAGCCTACCAGAAATATTTGACAAATAATTTGAAGAATACACCGCAGAAGTACGTCGTGAAATGGAGACCAGGTTAGACATGAGAATCTTAATTTATGGCAATTCCAATATAATTTGTGTGGGAGAACATATACCACGGTACAAGTTACCGAAGTTTTTAGGAGAAATTTGGTTGTCCTTCTGGAGTCAATTCTTAAAGATCAAACAGGATGAGATAATCGAAGACTCAGATCGTCTCTCATATTTACTACAGTGTATAGAGGTATTAAAGCATTACAGAGCTGTGGTAACACTTTGAAAGACAATTCTGGCCGGGGAGACCTTATAGTGTACGTTTGTGTACATTTGACATGCATCCTTTTTTGTATCCTGCCTTTACGTCACCGTGACTGACAAATTGCGAGCGTTGAAAACATTGACGGTTACAAAGGACAAATGTGCTTATCTGCTTTCCTCCTCGTGGAATCGTGTCTACTTAATGATGTCATGACAGCGTGGGAAAGACATAGAAATCAACTCAAGATAAAAAACAGGAAAATGAGCTGGAAAAATGAAGTTCCTGCAGTTTGAAGTTAGACGAAAAGATAACATGAAGGTAGCGTTTTAAAAAAACAGAGGAAACAAGATAGGATCAAGGGAAAAAATTTGAAAAATTAAGGAGTACCCGCAGCAATTGCGTTATTTACGAATCAAGCCTCTATAGGTGATAGGGAGAAGATGTGGATTCTACGAGAAGCATCAATTCACTAAAAAATGTGACAGGAATAAATATAAAACAATCAAGAAGAAGTGGTGTGATTTGTCTGTCGGAAACTGGGTCACATGTCATCTAAACGTCGGGAGTTCGTAAAAGTGCTGTGTGAGAAGAGCAACATCACCCAGTTCTTTGTATATTATTCCTAATCAATACAGCAAATCAAGAATAGAGAAGAAAGATAAGCAAGTGATGTTGACATCATCTCAAAATAGAAAGACCTGAAGATCATATGAAACAAGACCGATCCGAGCAGTCGTCGACACAGATCTTAAAAGTCGTACATTTTGAAGGATGTAGTTGAATTTATGAAATTGAAGAAAATTTGATTAAGAATCTACATGCCATGCTTTGTTCATTTAAACCCGGACCAAGATTGTGGCACATAAGAAATAATGTGCTGCATTCTCTGATTTGGAAAAAAATATATCGTTTTGAATTCCTTGTGCCTGATATGCGAGTCATCGCCAATAATCTTCAACATTTTTTTTATTTGGAGCTGATGTTGCTGAGAAGTTATTAAGAAGAAAGAAGACAAAACTGAGATGTGAATCTGTAGTAGTACCGACTAAGCTTGGGTGAATTCTAATGAAAAAGTTACTTGTTGAGAAGAAGAAAAAGGGAAATGATCGTTATCACTTTTTAAGCCTGCGACACATCCATTCAGAAACTGTAGTCCCCAGTTACAACTGATCTAAAGAACCAGAAGAAGCCGCACTCATATATGTTGCAATATGTTACTCAAAGAAATGATGGTCGATACGAAATACATTTTTCCTGAATAGATTATTACTTAGTACTAATGAGCAACAGAGACATGGATTTAAGTATATTGAAGATTGCAATGCAAAACTTAGAAGCTGATGGAATAATAAAAGTATATCATAAAATGTTTATGTATTGGGAAAAACAAAATATAATTAAAGTGGTACCTGAAGAAGATATATATAACAGGCCAGTTTTTGATGCATCAAGAAGTTGTCTCTCTCTCTCAATATGTTCTTGAAAAAATGTCTGAAATAATTCCTGATATCGTTTCAAGAAGAGATACAGTATCACATCTGACTTAAAGAAGATCTTTCTATAGACGAGCGTAATACAAAAGGGTCGAAATCTTCTATAACTTTCCTACGACCTGAAGAGATCAAGAGTCGCATTAAGGTCTATTCTTTTGGCCGAGATCCTACAACCTCGACTTCACAGGAGAAGAAGAAAACATATGGCGCAAAAGTCGTTTTATGTGGATAATTGCGCAATTAGCAACGAAAAAAGAATGTTTTGAATTCTGAGAGACAGCTATGGCTCTACTACAAAAAGAAAGGTTCGCGTTACGTAGACAAAAATTAGATTCGTCATGTGTAGAAACTCCATTTCTCTACTTGCAATACTCTAGATCCCCGAATTAGGCATAATATGTTGTGATGTTAAAGAGTATTTTACGTTTTAGTATCTAGCGTAAAAATGTGTACCAAAAGGAAGCATCTTTTTCATTGCTCATAAGACATGTGATCCATCGAGACACATAAGAAGAATAGACACTTAGGTTGGGATCAAATTTCAAAATTTGTGACTTAGTTTGTATCTCGCTGATTGTCTTCAAGCGTATTCTTTACATGTATTTGTGGATGCTCGTCAGGATACAGATCTATTTGAGAAATTAAGAAGAAGACTAGGTCAAGACTGTAAACATAGTACAAGCTAGAACTTGTGTCAGAATAAATCCTCCATGCCAAGATTGGAATTAATTGCAAACTTGATTGGCAGATTCTGTGTTCAGTGTCATAGACTTAACAGTACCAAACTTAACAGTGTCACTTACATGAAAAAATGTAAAAAACAATTAGGTTCAAGAGATAAGTAGACTCACCTACGTCTAATAAGTCTAAATTAGCTATTTATTGCCAAATTTTGTTACTTTAACTTTGGGAGAATGCTACGAGTAGTAGCAAGAGTACATCGTTTTGCAGCGTACATGCAAACGACATGAACGAAGCAGAAAAGTTGCTGATTTATCATGTACATTAGGAGGGATTTGAAGGAATTAAAGACAAGAAAACAACTCTATTGTAGCCATTCTTAGACAAAGATGGGCTAGTTAGGAAGAAGACAAAAATCCTTGAGCTCGAAGGCGAAAAATGATTTAAGACACCATGTATATTACTCACAACATCTGAAATGGTCACCGGAATAATCAGACGTTAGCATGTGAAATATTAACATATTGGAGTCCAAACAATACAGGTGATATATCTCGAGAAAAATTCTGGATTCTAAAAAGTAGGTGAGCTATAAAAAATTGAGAAATTTCGAACATTTGAAGTGGCAGAAGTGGACAGAAACAGGACCATTAGTTATAAAGGCAGGTGAAAACATTTGGATAGCATTTTTTATATATGCCCTTTATTATATCGTACATTTGGAGTTGACGGGGACCCTCTAAACTGATGGATTTATACCTACATGCAACCGTAGAATAAGTTAAGTGGCGATTCAACCCTATAACTGCTGCAGGGTGGGGAGGATTGTGGGAGCACATGATAGGAATGGTAAAAGGAGTACTAGAGTGAGTTTTCGGAGAGGCAAGCTCAACAATGATGAAGTTGCTTACAGTGATCACAAAAACCGAAACCATAGTGAATCGTTGCCCTTTTAAATATTGACGATAACGACGACAGGGTTTCACTCAGCTCCGGTATATTTTTAAGCGAGTCCCCCTGCACAGCACTTTCTAAAGCAGATGTAAGCAAACACACGTCTTTTAAAATGGTAGGCATACCGTTAAGATGCTCTACAACAATTGAAATACAAATCTCCCCTTGTCTATACCGCAAATATGAAGAGAAAATATGTGATTAAAGTTGGAGGTATCGTGTTCGTCGGACATGAAAATTTGAAATGGACTAGCCTAAGGGAACAGTCATAAACATATTACCCAGGTGAGATGGAACTGTGAATATCAAGACCAAAATAGAAATAACTGATCAAAAAGTAAGGCAAAAGTAATCCAACTAAAGTTTGAGAACTGGCCTACTTAGGGTTGAAGAAGAGAAAGAAATGAAGATGCAATGCTGAAGAAAAGTGAGCTTTCTTTGTACTAGCACGGCTTCCAGAACACCCGATCCTTCCTGTCGATGCGTCGAGCAGATTCCTGGAATCTTCTCTCACGAAGTGCACAACTTGCACTTTCTGCACAATTCCTCTGTCTTTTTAAAATTATCTACTATAAGAGATCGAACCCAAAAGATATTCTTAATGCTATAATATGCAGGTCAAATAGGTCTTCTAACTTTTGACTTTTCAACACTAAAACAGTTATCTAGATTTTTCAAGGTTGTATGTAAAAGATTATCTCCTAACTCCAAGAAAACGCATTGCACCTAATAAGCCTTTATCGCTTGGTTCGGTATCTTGATTTCTCTCTTTTATAATTTTGCTTCTTGGAATATCTATTCCAGCATTACCTTTCGTTTTCTCAGGGTTTTGAACTTTATTCTAAACTTCTGAAATGTTATTTCGTGTCTATTTATGTCATATTTCTTGAAATTTTTTTTCAACAATGATTACTGAAATTTTTTTATCATTTGTCTCGAACTACCTCGATGCCTACACACTGTTTTCCGCCGTCGCGATTATTCACAGCTCTTTCAGCGAGGCTCAAATCCCAAGAATCAACAATTGCTCCCTCCCTAAACGTGTTGGTGGAAAAGGTGTAGAAATATCCTGTAGTTCCACATGTTCTGAAGGTAGAAATAACACCGAACCGCGGATGATTATCGATTTAGTATCGCGTACGTTTCAGCACCTTGGTCAAATAACTCAAAAAAAGCGCATTTGTCTCTGAAGATCAACTGGAAATGTGTACTATCTTCTTTTTTCTTGGACTTCCTAAAGGCGTTATTTCCCGAGGCACATAATTTGAACTTTCGGAATCATTCGTGTGTGTTTTTAACCTGAAAATTACCTTTCATAATACGAGTGACGTAGAACTTTTGACACTCATCTTCTTGGTACCAATAATCATAACCTGGATTCAGCGTTATTGACGTTCTTTAACCTTTCTTTGAAAACTACCTTTTAAGTTCAAACAATTCTACTGTGCCTATTAAGCCTCTGTTAATTGTTGTCAATTGATGCTTCTATCTCAGTATCATCTAATTTGTATTCAAGCTACCAACCATGGATTGTCAAACACGATAATTCTTGGCAACTCAAAAACATTTTTCTTTGCTTGCAAATGATTACTGCTCAACTTTATTAACGAAGCATCTGATTTTACCTCTATTTTTTTTTATCTTTGAAACTTCCGGAATACTCTGCTGTATTTTTTCCAACTTTTTTATATTTAAGGTGCTGTTTTGCGTTTATCTTAAGTTCTACCGATCTTTCTAAAATGTTTTTCTGCATTCATCTTTATCTCCTTCAAAACGTCTAGAATGTTTTTTTGGCGCTGGATTTTAATTTTTCCTTTAAACTCTGAAAGTACTCTTTTGCAATTATCTTTATTTCTTTAAATTTCCTAGCAAAATTATGTTAAAACTTCCGAATTGTTCTTTTGCGTAATTAACAATGTTTTATTGGTGTAACACTATGCATGTGTGAGCATATGTAGATGTAACAATTTAGACCATTAGATTCGAGCCTATCGCTAGAGTGGTCTAAGTGGTTGAGGCGCGGACTGCGATGTGGACGGTCACGGGTTCCATCCTCGGAGCTCTCTGATGCTTGGCGGGTGGCCTACTCAGTCACTAAAAATAATTGAGTGCCCGCGTTCACTTGAACAAAGGGTAATAATGGCGATCGTCTAAGGCGCGGTGTTTACCACCCACATCGCCTCGCATAAGAGATGGTGCGCGTCGACCGGGTAGTAAGGTCAGACATATGGGATCCTAACCTCTCAGTTTGCAGGCCTCGTTCTTACGCGGGGAGTTAGAGCCGTACCGTTATTATTATTATTATATAATATTATATTATATATTTACTCATTTATTTTGGAATGATAATTGGTATATTGGATGTTGTATATACTCTGGATTTACAGAAAATGTTCTTAATTAAGGATGCTTGCATTATTTGACTGAGTAGTTTTATTGTTCTAGTTCTAGATATGGAAAGTATCTTAACGCATTCTCATTGCTTTTGGATTAAATTAATAACGATAGACTTATAAGACCAAGTAATGTTCAATGTCTAAAATCTGCGTTTCTAAGTTCTATGATCAAATTTTGAATGTACGGTGATTGTTGATAAAGTATATGTTGCAACAAACTTTCAGTAACCAACAGGTATGAGCTATATATAGTTACAAGTAAAAAGTGTATCAAATATCCAAAAAATATTTAGTACAGTATGTGATATGTTTTTGTAGCCTTAAAGACAAGAGTTTCATGTCAACTGGGACGCCGTGTACGTTAAAAGATGACACCATAAGGTTCCTGCAGTTTTGTTTTTGCTGGGAATTACTTCATTCCACTATGCTAAATTTACTTTAGAGTAAGTAGTGCAAAAAATCGAAGTGAAACCGAAATCAGTAAATACACCAAACCACTCATAGTTGTGCCCGGTGGAAACGTCTTGAACATCGGTGGAATGTAAGTTAAAGAACTCAAAAGGGACATCTAAGGAGCTTATAAATTTTAAGAAAAAGCTTCAGCAACAATTTTAATTATCCGACAGACTGTACAAGAATTGATAATGCGCATTCATTGATAGCAATGATTACTTTAAGTTACCTCAAAAAATTAGAAATGTGTTTTTAAGAAGATAGAACTTAATAGACAATGACAATTTTAAATTATTTTTAATCTAAACCCATTTATTACCTTTCAAGACGGAGTTTTGTTCTATCTATTAGTACCACTTTAATTCCCGTTTTCTTTTTATATAATAATTTTTTAATATTTACTTAAGTACATTCACATGGTATTACAACTAATTCTCTTATAAATTTAAATTTTTTTGTTTTTTTTAATTGAAATTTTGTCACATTTACTACCCTATTAAAAGACTAATACAATTATATAATACGTTAAGATGCAGAAATTTAATTTTTCATGATCATTTCTTTGCAATAATTGGAAATAAAAATATTATACAAATTTATATTATATTACGTTTTATAAATGTTATACCAAGAGCAACAGATGTTCATTTAAATATTCTTCTAAATTTTACATTAATTGTGTTTTAAAAAAGTTAATTAAATTTGGTCATTTGCAATAGTATTGGACATTTGAAAAGTTTTTATTGGTTTATGATCTCTGAGCTATGCTAAACATTAAATGCTCAAAAGTGCAAAAATGTCCCGCGCTAAATTTGCATTTTCGAAACTTACATGCACACAAACAGATACCAATCTATTTTTATAGTCTCACAATGAGCGAAATGGAGTAATAAAAAGGTGAGCTCCGAGCGCGCGAGGTTCGTCGATCGCGCTGCGCGTGCAGCCTCCAAGGTCCGTCGCGGCGCTATACAGCTAGCGTATTTAAATAGGGGACGATAATTGTTTACGTGTTGTGGCACAAAGTCAGCGACATCTGCACGAGCCAAACGCGGCATAAGAACCTCTCGACCTTACCGGAACTTTACGGCTAATAAAAAGCCGCTTTACGACATTTTAACGCGCCGTTACCACTTTTACTAACTACTAACAAGCCTCATTACGATACTGCTATGGGTGCTTTACGTAGTAGATATTATACCCACCCTATAGATAGACAGACGCGGCGCTCCTTACGGTCCTTTTAATATTCCGAGGCATGATTTCGATAATTCTGGAGTTTTCTCCGGCTCGTCGCTTGCCATTATTGCCACATTTCATTTCAGTTCTGGCATCCGCAGAGGTGTAGTGAAATTTCACTACTTATGTATGTAGAGGTTTTTTCATTACACGGGTTCATTAAAGAAAAATAGGCGATTGATGTAAGCGTGCAAATCAGAATTGATTTATCTTTTTCATTTTTTATTTAGAATTACAAATAGTTTTTTAATCATTGCACATGTAGATAAGAAAATATCTATTGTGTGTTTATAAGTATTTTTAGTATTATGTGCCACATATCGGGTCTTATTCAGTCTTTTTAGACTGAAATGTTCTGTATACTACTTGTTGTACATAGAGCATATTGCTGTTGATTTTTAAAATTCTGTTTTTTACAGTAATTGCATTGTTATAAGACCTAACAATTTGTTAATCTCTGAAATTTATTTCTATTTATAGTTTTAATTATTCATTGGGGCTGATTTTTCAAATAAAGGAATTATGCACTTAGATACAAGGGTAGAAAGTGGGGAAGAAGTAGTAATTTTAAATTAATTAACATCTAAATCTCTTTTTTTTCTTTATGTACTTTCCAGCGATTTCTCTTTTGTGGTCTGCTCTGTTGCTTTTGCCATGTGGCTTATTTTATGCAATTTTAATGAGTCTGTTGCCATCGGCGCAGTTTACGTGTTCGTTCGATTCCTTTCTTTCTTTTTGTTACAAATTGGAGCACATCCATAATGTTACACTCGCCCCTAGTCATAAACGTATTCATTTCAGTAGTATGCAGCATCCACTTGGTTTTGCTAGTGTCGACGCGGACTTCCGCTCCATAGGTCACAATTGGCCTGACCATAGTCTTATCGATTTTTATCTTATTATAAATATTCAAATACTTGGCTTCTAGATTACATCTCTCAAGTTTGTCAATGTTTAGAAGACTTTCTTCTGAAGATGTCCGCCGCAGTTGTGGACGAAACGTCAAGAGTTTCTGAACTCCGACCACGGCCTTGTGACCCGAGAACCAACCGGTCGTGAAGGCCTTCGTATCTATATTTGTATGGTAATTTCTGCAAAGATGAACTACTTTTTTATTGCTTTGCAACTTGAAGCTAGACACAAAAATATGAAGACATCCTGTATTTTATTTTATTAATAACACCTATATTCAATTGTTATAAATATTGAGAAAAAGTAAATGAATTTTTTTATATAAGTTGGACTGTAACTAAATATATTAGAATGCTTATTTTTTTTATTTGAACATCAATGCAACTGCCAGTTTTTCGCAAGTGTAAAACATACATAAACATGTTATTAAATGACATAATTATAGGTCTAATAAAAAATGGTTACTTAAAAATTAAACTTTGTTTAGTTTCTTGAAACAACTGTAGGTTTACGTTTTTTTCTTACCCATTTTAGTTTTTTGCCATGCACAAGGGCTTAAAAAATTTGAACATAATTTATGTAACCGCGACCCATCCAGCCATCAGCACTTTTGGTTTTATTATAGTCTTTTCTACAGCCAACACACCCGTTTTCATTAAAATCTTCACTTCAGTGCAGACAATTTTACGGTCTTCATCTCGGGATTCTTAGTTTTGGTTCCCTTTTATGTACGTTTAAGTTTTCTTGTTGCAGCTTGCTTGAAATGTCTTTATAAGGTTGTTTTTCGTTTTGAGCTTATCTTATTTTGATTGTATTGAATTTGGAGTTTAAAATCTTAGCAACTCTGGTAACTTTTGTCTAAATTTTTGTGTTTTGGTTTCGGCTTTAATGAGCTAAGGCTTGTTTTCTGGCTGAGGTGCTTAGGTGTAACTGATACATTTTCTTGCTGCTTGAAGTCATTGAACTTTTACTTGATGGTTTCAAGATTGCTTTTTCTAAAAGACTAAAGAGACTGTGGTTCGTTTTTGAATTATTTCTGCAGCTGAAATGCTGCCAGTGTTAATTATGCGAGTCAAATAAGCATGATTAAATATTACATATCTGCTATTGTCGCTGCCTTAAACCAAACTTTGTTTAGCAGTCAGTATACCGAACGAAACTCTTGTAATTGTTCTCTTTGGGGTATTTGTCAAAATGCATAGCCATAGAAATATGATTTAAATGGTTAAAAAAACACATAAGATAACGACTCGTATGAATTACTTGACTTAATTCAGTAAACATCATTTGTTTGCGAATCGAAAAAATAACTAGTACGTGACGTATACCTATCGAGAATAGTGGAATAATTAGAATAGTAGTATCCAAAGGTTTTTGTGAAATAAAATGATTCTAAATACAATTGAAAAATGTCTGAACTACTGTGAGCAGGTTTCGAATTCATGCAGACTCCTGAACGTGGAAGTAGTCCTTCTACAACTCTTATATTAAAAAAAAACACAACATGTAGAAGGAAAAATGTTCTAAATTTTTTTAGACCTTTATTTGGTGCTAAACCATGAGATTTGTTAGTTGATTGAAAGTCAGTCTTATCCATATCAAATATGTAGCTTGATTTAACGATTAAAACATTTTAAAGTACAGGGTGGTTCAAATATGACCGGGGCTGGTTTGTGCGTAAACAAGCCACGCTGCGCAGCAGCTGTGCGGTCTTAAGAGAGTGGAGCCACAACCTCCACCCTCCCTCTTGCTCAAGTTAGAGCTTGTTCAGTCCTGTTTGACAGTTGCCAAATAGAAGGTACCGCGGAGCGTGGAACAACGCATTGTAACCAAATTCCTCCTTGGACAAAACGTCCCGTTTGCTAAAATTTACGACAGACTTCAACAGCAGTACGAAGAAGAGTGTCTATCACGGACCTGTCTATTTGAGTGGTGTAAATGCTTCAGAGGGGGTAGAGAGTGCGTGGGAAATGAACCGCATGATCGTTGGGCGCAAACATCCGTCACCGAACCAAACATTGATCGTGCAGACGCTCTTATTTGTGAGAATAAGCGCAGTACTATTAAGAAACTTGCACGTTGAGCACCACGTGGACGAAATGGTGCACATGCAAGCTGCCAGTCGTCCCCTGCAGCAGTTTGAAGACGAAGGTGATGTATTTTTGAAGTTTATAGTGACTGCCGATGAAAGATGGATGCACTATTTTATTTCCGAGAGCAGTCATCACGCGAGTGGCGGCATATCAGTTCTCCCAAGTCCAAGAGAGCGCGGAGGAGCCGTTCGGCAGGAAAAGTGATGGGAACGTTCTTCTGGGACTGGCAGAGGATTACCCACATAAACTTTCTGACGTATGGCATAACAGTCAATGCAGGTTATTACTCAGACCTCATGGCAGCAGATATGACGGAAAAGATCCGATCTAAGCGGAAGACTGGTAGAAAGCGGGTAGTCTTCCTTCAAGACAACGCACGCCCCATACGGCCAAAACAACAATGCAATCTCTCCGAAAATTGAAATTGAATCTTCTGCCACATCGGTGTACATTCCCGATTTGGTCCCAAGTGATTTCTAGCTGTTCGGGAGGGTCAAATCAGACTTGCCTCGACCGCATGTCTTGGTTTGCGGATAGCGAGGCCGTCATCCAGACCGTTCGGAAGTCTTTTTTGAAAAGGGCGTCAGGATGCTTCAGACCGCCGAAAAAATGTGTTGACTCTGGAGGGGAGTAAGTTAAAGACTGACATGTACAAGTAAGTGTTTGGCAATTTGTTTTTTTTTTGTAAAAAAATTATATTTGAACATCCTTGTAGATTTCGTAATGGTAAACGACATAGTGAGGAGCTTCATATTGCGATTTTATATTTCTAATTTCACAACCTCCAGACCTAAAATGAAATTTTCCACGTTATTAAGCTAATGTCTACGTTAAGTTTGTAAATGGGTAAGAACGACGAAAAGGGTGAGAAAGCAACCTTGAGTTTTTACAAATTTCTGAAATTTCCACAATTCTCGCCAGATTTAAATCAAATTTGCCTATTTATATATAACTAGGTACATTCCACAATTTGAGTAGATCGAATGAGGAAGTGAGGAAGTATGACTATACATATTTTTATTCCTGTGCTTAACTCATATTAAATTGCTACATTACTAAGATTCACCTGCGTCTTGGACCTATTACCAAATAAATTAAAGTACGGAATTACAATTTGTTAATTCGAGAGATTCGTGGCACTCAATCATGTTCAACTTTTCTGTAGGTGAGTTCGAGGGCATTGAAAAGGACTTTAGCCAATAACATTCCAGTTTTTCTTTTCTTTTATCAAAATCATGCTTAATGTTTAGAATATCAGCCAAATGGTATACCACAGATTGCACACTGTTTTCAAACAGGCCTGACTCGGTAAGGCCGTACTTTTTACATGCTTGATAATTTTTTGCCATTTTCTTTTTCCGCGCGATCTAAAGTAAGTTTTCGTAAATTTTTTATTTTTTAATCTTTACAATAATGTTTTTGAGGCTGTTATGCGGTATTCTGTTCGTTGCTGACTTCCCAGAATGTAGATTATCATCTCTGAATCGTTTGTGCCATGCTTATATTTATACTACATTCATTGCATCGTTTCCAAAAACCTTTTTAATTATCCAAATAATTTTCTGCGAACGATTGTGCCAGCTTTGATAAACTATACCTGCTTATTCATCAGCGTCTAACTCTCAATTAACCCGAGAACTGAAGTTGTCCTCATTTACCATTTGCCATGTTTTGATTTATTAAAGTAAATTATTTTTCTAAAATTCACATTCAAATAAACCAAAAACTTAATATAATTTTGGAATAATACAGTGACTAACTTCGTTGCTCACGTGTTCACTCGCTACATATGCTCACACAACGGCGTCTAACATCTTCACCCAAACGCATTATAATCCACTCTGCTGCTAAATTATATTATAAATGCGTAAACTGTTTTTATTGCATTAACTTTGACTAAATAGCCTTTGTGTTTTCATCACTTGTGCATTTGTATACAGTATACCACGAAGCTGGTAAATTTGTTTATTATATGATTTATAAAATTTGAAATATGCCACTTTAATTTTTAGTATAATATTATGTAACAATTTGTTATTATATATTAATACATAAATATTTATTAATAACCTTTTAAAGGCCAGGCTCTCGACGCCCTTGCTGGGAGTTTCTTTTTTAATATAAGTTATATTTAACACTCCCTTGAGATTTATAAACATTTTCTGTGCAGAATGTATACTATGACGAAAACTAAAAAATAAACTAAAACTCTTTTTAGAAGAAAATCATACAAAACTACAATGTTAAACCACTAAGATATTACTCAAAATTCGCCGATCAGATACGTAGTTCGTTTTATGATAATCATCTTATTTATGCATTTTTTCAGCGGATCTATTAATAAGCGTAAATTATAGATCTGCCAATTAAACAGAATTTAATAAAACCTTCGTGTAGAAAACTGAGAAGCTGTTGCCTACAATAAAATATGCAATAAATTTCTTGTGCTCATATGGATGTTTAACTCAAAATTAGTGAAGCCTAACGAGAATCTTGTGAAACAGGAGCTGAACGAAGGCGACTAATGGAAATATTTAAAACATGAAATAGCTACAACATCCTCATATAACAAAACACAGGCAGAAACTGTCCGGTTTGGTTACTTAATAGTCACACTTTATGTTGTTTTGTTGGCGAACATTCTCAAGTGTTTTACTACTTCTCAACTATATAATTGTGGGCGTTTTAGCAACATACTTCTGTTTAAGGACAAGGAATTTTAAAGAACATGCTTGTAATTTAAAGCCTTAAAATACGCTTATTGATAACATATCACAGGTTAAAATTGCTGAAGAGTAAAGCGGAGAGAAAGCTCGGTGAAATATATTTCTGCCGAGCTCCGAGGAGGATGGCTTTCTAAGATTGTTGTAAGCGAGCATTAATTCATTTCTAATTGAGGATGTAATCTGCGGGTTGCGACCTTTCGTTTCAAGGGAACTCGAATGATACCGAAGTGACCCTCGGTGCAGCTACAAGTCGAGCTCCACGTTTATCAGTTCTCCGCGGATGAAGCGCACGGCTCGAAAACAGTTCGACGACAACCTATTTTGACGCGCTCAGAAGAATGTTACTGCGAGCTTGTACAGCTGATATGTTTTATAAATATTTGATAATTTTATATAAAATAGTAACACAATTACAATTGAATTTTCATAAAAATACTATTACACTATTCTACTATAGAGCGTATTCTAAAAAAATTAATTATCCTTATCCAAAGTTTTTAATTCTACATTAACATGTTTTTCAAACAATTTTATAGCGTCATCTAAAGCATCTTATACTATTGTGAGGCATGAACGGATAGGTATGAAAATGTTCGCGTGAGAAGCAATAGATGGCGTTCGTATCAAGCATGTATAATATAATAATAGTGATATTTGTTCACTTTGGTGACTGACAGTCTACAAATATGAAATATTATATATGTTAGAATAGTCATTACAAACCTACTTCAATTATAGCCGCATTTTGTATCATTTTCCTATCTATAACAATTTTTAAGATTGCATAACTGTGATATTTATTTGCTTTCCCCATCATCCACTGAAACGAGAAAGCATCTCAACAAGAAAAACAAATAAATAACAATAAGAGACCATTTTAATAAATTTTGTGTTGTCTACAGACAAAATAAGATGCAGAAAATAAAAAACATTCACTCAATGTATTTTTTCAAATGAAAATTGACTATAGGTATTAAAATTAAAAAAAAACTTAAGATATAACTTAGTAGCAATGTACCTTCGATTTTTAGGTAAATAGATGCTTAAGTACACAAAACAAAGCTTTTTATCTTAAAAGAAAGAAATAAATTGCTGCCTTATATTTGTGCAGATATGGTAACGATAGTGACGAGTGTTAGCTAATTACGTCACTTAGCTCACTGCAAGTAACGGTTGATGCCACGAGCTAACCCGTCCTTTTGTTTCGTAGTGCTTAACATCCCCGTTATTTGCTTTGCTGGTGTAAATTACTTGAACGACCCCGATATTTATAATTTATGTAAATTTTGACTTCATATATTATAGAGTATATTTATAGGGCATTAATTTTCATTTATTTAGAATTTTTAATACCCCTTTTACAACTTACAGATGCAACATTTTACTATAGCGAAAAGTGCAACTGCTGTTTGTTTTCCTTTCTGTTGAGATTTAAAGATTTATTTATCTTTGTTTTTAGTAGGTATTTCATTACAAGGCTTGTTTAAGATTAAATTGTGTTGACGTACTTACTATGCCCATTATTACGAGTGTTGATGCATTAATCGGCGTGTCCTAATTTTTCCATACAGTAATTGGCAATTATGGAGTCGAGTGTATTTTTTACAACTAAACCACCGTTCTTATAAATAAACGCATTTGCTAAATACATTTTCTAGAGCTAAAGTGCCAGTAGAACAAGTGCATCAATTTTAGTTCACAAATTAGGCAGGTTTTAATTCAGTAATTTACAGTATGTCCAACTGACATTTGAACGTGTCTGAAACATTATTATTATTCCTTTCAAAAGAAGTGTCTTTATTATGCGTATAAATTCATGGAAAATTGGACACATATTCAGACATTTTTATTCATAGCTTCCCAACCATAATTTTACTTTTTGCTAAAATGATAAATTGCCAATAATCGGCATTAAGAAAACTCTCTTCAAAATATGACAGCAAACTCAAAACGAAGAAGACTATGTTAAATACAAAGAGGCCAAAAACGCGACAAAAAGGCAGTAGACAAGGAGCGAGTCAAATCTAATGAATGTTTTTACGATAAACTTGAAAAGCCGCAATGCGTGCTAACATTTTCAAGATTGCAAACAATTGGTTTAATAAATAAAAGTCAATAAATATATCAAGGATAAATAACACCTTATTAACATCTGATCAACAAATATGTACGCGATGGTACGAGTACTAGAAGGAGCGTTTGAAAGAAGGATTCCCACACCAGACATTTGTATCATTAGCACCCGTCTCTGACCCTTTTCTCAAAATAAGTCACAAATGAAATGAAAGTCGTCCTATCAAAGATGAAAAACCATAAAGCAATGGGTCCTTATGAGATCCCATTGGAGCTATGGAAAGCTTTAGGTCCTGTGGTAGTGGAATGGCTTATGCGACTTTTTAACACTGTTTTTGAAACAAAAATAATTCCAAATTCGAGGAGAGAAAGCATTGTAGTGCCGTTTTACAAAAACAAGAGAGATGTTGCGCAAGAAGCATAAAATTGACCTCCCATACACTCAAACATTAGGAGCGAATTATTAACAAGCGGCTTATGGTTCTTTTGGATATATTCCCAAATCAGTTCGGATTTACGCGCTCTACCACCGATGCCATCCAAGCTATTAGAATCCTGATGGAAAAACACCGCATAGACCAGCAAGATCTTCACACGGTTTTTATAGATCTAGAAAAAGCATTCGATCGCGTCGCCCGGGAACTAGTGTGGTAAGCATTGCGTACTTAATTTATTCCAGAACATATGTCAGCCTAGTACAAAATATATACAGAGACATATGTAGTAGAGTTAAGAGCGCAGTTATGAGTGATACATTTGAAGTGAAGGTAGGAGTTCACCAGGCCTCGGCCCTGAGCCTACGTCTCTTTAACCTGTCGATAGACTTACTAGAGACTTTCAGGGTCCACTCCCGTGCTGCACATTATACAGGGTTGTATCCAGAAGTAGTAGGACTGTTATTTCCGTGCGCGCGGAGCGATGGAGAGGGTCTGCAAGGCCGGATGTTATGGAAGGGAGCCTTGGGAACAGGGTTTCGACCTGAGGCAGCCGCCTGCGTGCGTTAGTTGAGTGTGGACCACTGTTTTAGAGACCTCCTGTTGTGACGCCTCGTTGTCAGTTGCGATGGAGCAAAATTTGGAGCACCGGTACGCCATCAAGTTTTGCTACAAATACGACCCGGAAACAAAATTTCAGAATGAAGAGGGACACACCGCACATTCACCCCGTAAAAAGAAAGCCAGAGTGTCGAAATCGAAAGTAAAATCGATGTTGATTGTATTTTCTGACCGTCGTGACATTGCCCATAAGGAGTTTGTACCTTCTGGACAGTCTGTAAATGCAAGATTTTACGTGGAAGTGCTCACACGGCTGTGAAATCGGATCACACGCATGCGACCAGAACATGATAACGCGCCGTGCCACGGCGCGTGGATTGTGAGGATCTCCTGGCCAAATTCGGCGTTTCCACGTTGCCTCACCCTGATGTGGCACCGCCGGACTTCTTCCTGTTCCCCGGATCAAGAGGCAGCTCAAGGGGCGTCGTTTCGACTCGGTGGAAGCAGTCCAAGCGGCAACGACGAGGGCGCTGAACAGCATCCCGGAGGACGACTTCCAGAAGGCCTTCGCGACCTGGAAGGCTCGCTACCAGAAGTGTGTGGATGCCCAAGTGGTCTATTTTGAATAGTATTAAGTCGATGTACCAAAATGTCCAATAAATATTTTTTAAAAAAATCAGCCCGACTACTTTTGGATACCACCCTGTATGCTGATGACATACTAGTATCTGCCAGAAATGCCGGAGATCTGCAAAGTCCACTGAATACCTCGGTGGCTGCGCTTGAAAGATTTGGCTTACGGGTAAGCAGAAATAAAACTGAATACCTAGAGTACTGCTTTAGCGAGATCAAGTCCCCTATAATCAATGTATTATTTATAGACCAATTGTGCTAAAAGTCCCTAAGTTCAAATACCTAGGCTCCATATTGACTCAAGATGCTAATGTAGCTAAAGATGTGGCCCATAAAATAAATGTTGCCTGATTGAAATGGAGAACTCTCACTGGTGTCTTGTGTGATACACGAATGCCTATAAAACTAAAGAGGAAGATATATAAAAAGGTAGTTAGACCTGCAATGCTGTATGGTAGCGAGTGCTGGGGGGATGCTAAGATGTGTGGGAGGCGTGACGAAAATGGATAAAATCCGTATCGATCATATTAGAGGCACCTTCAAAGTAGCCCTCATTGTCGAAAAATTGACTGAACGTCGTCTTCGCTGGTATGGACATGTGATGAGACGAGAAAATTACCACGTAGTTTGAGTTGCCCTAAACATACCCGAGAAGAATAAGAAAAGAGGTCGTCTACCTATGACTTGATTGTCAAAAATTACTAAACACCTAGAGAAAGCCCAAGTGCCAAATGAGACAATCCAGCATAGAGCGTCCTGACGCAGACATTTGAGGAGACCTGACCCCACTTGACATGGGATAAGCAAATGAAGAAGGTAATAAAATTTCTGAGGTCAATAATAACTTTTAATTCTAGATTGGTTTAGGGTAGCGTAAAACACCGAACTCATTCTATTAACTTGAGAATGGTCAAATACACACCAAAAGAAAATTTTGCCCGCCCATAAAAATATCGAAAGTATAAATAATGTAGCATTTATCGTTCAACACAAAAGATTAAGATGTTTGCGAAGCAAAATTTACACTATACTAAACTGAACTAAGCTAAACTAATACAATGATCAAACAATAAAGCATACCACTTAAGAAAAATTAGTATTAGAAAAGAGAGATATTAGTTAAAAATTTAAAAGCTTTCTTTAGTCATTTTGTACTAGCAGTACTATACCAAATAATGTTATCGGACAGTTTTTATAAAAATAACACATTTTTGCAAACCCAAAGAATAATCCAGATTCTGTTTAGACTTTAGAATGAATGGCGTTAGAGAAATTTTAGTAAAACCACTAATTTTGTGTATTTATTTAGTTCGACGAGTAATTTGTCCAGGTAGTTGAATACCATGCTCTTGTAACACTCCAGATTACTTTTTGATGTACTACATCTGCAAACATAATAAAATTGCACAACGATAGCAAACATGTCGAAATAGATAAATTAATAAATTGTTTATTAATGTCGTTCATCAGTATGAACCCACACTTAATGTTTTCAAAACAAACGTAAGGCTTTGATATTTATCGGATATATTGTAACGGTCCACCCTCAAGAGTCGGGCTTCCCTGGAAGGACTCTAGAAAGCCGTGGTGGATAAAAGTTCTAGGCACGCCGCGAAGGAAGATTCCAGTCATATGCTGAGCGCATCCATGAGAAGCCACTAATGATCTAGATTAAGTGCGTAAGTATTTAAGTAAGCACGGTTCAAATATATTTGTAGATAAATGCAGTTTTATATAAGTGCCTATAAAAATAAACAATTAATGATAGTATAAACGCTTTAATTAAAAAGCTGCTGATTTATTTTAGAATTAAATAGTGCTTTTATATTGTTAAAGGAAATAACTGTAGTCAGAAAAGCAATAAGATTTGGAAAGGATATGGAAGAAAAATGATCTCAATGAAAGACCACGACAAACCCCGATCACCAAAAGTGGCGGTTCTAAAGCTTACCTCTTCGAAGAAGAAGAAAATTAGAGAAAAATAAGTCAGAGGAGAATTACAGGCAAATACAGAATACTATTTCAGAATTTTTATTGGGGAACTAAAAGGACAGTTAAATGGCCCAAATATAAACACTGAAGAACCATCTAGAAATTTTAGTAAAATATTTAAATGATAATTTCTAGAGATGGGCAAAGTGACTCATCTCTGGGATCAGATCCAGATCGCTCACTCACCAAAAAGAGCTAGCTCTATTTTATAACTCATAACTCTTAACTCATTTTTCTGCTACATTTATGCCTACTGGCTATATCAGTTAGGCTATTACTGCTATCATTATAAAATCAATTGTAATGAACTGTTTAATTTAATAACATTTTAATTTTCCTTTTCCTTCTTTGGTAAAATGGTACCAAATATCACTCGACAACCTACTCTAGCTCTCATTGATATTTCGTTCTAAAATAACAACAAAATATTATAAATAACGTAAATAGCTTAAATATTATGTTATAGATGCTATAGATAAATATTACATACAAAACTGTATAAAGGCGAAGACTGATAGATAGAATAAGCAAAGTCGCAAAAAACTGAGGCGTTTTCGGAATCAGAAACGAGTCGAGATCAAGTTTCGAGAGTGAATCAGATCAGTGAGTCAGATCGAGACGGGAGAACCAAGAGCTGCTCGCATATGCGCAGATCGCACGACAGGGAAAAGCGAGAATCGAGTGGGAGATCGAAGAGCTACCGCTCTTATTTTGTGAGTCATAACTCACTCACTCTCTACCAAGAGCTGGTTCTTTTGAGTAACTCATGAGCGGATTCCCATCTCTAATAATTTCCATCCATAATGATAGTGTATTTTCAAAGATTAAGAGACCGTATAAAAATAAGCGCAAAAGAATATTTCTGAAGTTATAGAGTTAAAGGGAAATTTTAAAAATCCACCAAAAATACACGGAGAATTTGGAGGAGAACGTGAAAGAGTATTTAGAAGGTTGTAAAAAGGAATTAGGAGAATTAGAGCTAAAAGATTTCTTATAGACAATGCAGCAATCGTTTTTAACCAGAAGAGAAGGGTTATGGGTTGCAGAGAATTATCGTGTTTGACGATCAACGGTTGCCGCAGAAGCTGCAGCAAGAGCAGGAGTCTTGCTGGAAATGACTGAAATTGAAGCACCAAGCCCGGTACTATAATGGGAAGAAGTCAGGGTACTGAACCTATTGGTAAAGTTTTATTTGGCACCATACGCTTCCTGGAAGTTAAAAATGGTTTTGAGGATAATCTTGGAAAACGTCGATGATGCCAAATCCAGGATGTGATACTATTAAGAGTATCAGAAGTTCTATGTCTCATGCATAAGGGTGCACCACAAGCACATTTTGGGATTAAAAAGATTAGAGAGCTGATCTGTAAAGAAGATATAAAAAATGGTATTGGAAACGTGAATTATGTGTATCGAGGAATACTTATTGGAAAAAGGAAAGTTCCAATGAAACAACCAAATTTAGAAAGTCCAAGGAAAATGAAGACAATCGACATTTCGAATAGATCTTTAGGGATGAACAACTGCCACAAATATATTTTTGTTGCTATATGTTATTTTGCCAAAGATAGCAAATCAAGTATCATCCACGGTTTTCCGCTACTTGTCTAATCAAAATACATGAAATTCTGGGGTAGTTTGACAACTTCCACAAATGGCATAAGTCGAGGTTCTGGGACAAAACGAAGCTAAGGAAGACAACAGCGCGTAGACATCCAAAAGAGCTCGAGATGCATCAGGAAGGGAGATTTCAATAACCTACCAGAATCGTACCAATACGGAGCTTCAAAAGTAAGCGTGTAGGTATTTAAGTTAAAAAGGGCAATGGAATGACTTTGCGGCGAGGTATAGTCTGCGTGGTGATCTAAATACACTGGGAAATAAATCGACCAGTGAACTAACAGTTAGGCTAACAAAATCGCAGATGAAAGTTACAAATATGCATTTTAAAAGCAATCTACTGATGTATATTATCACAAAGCACGGGAATTCAAGTTGTAAACTGTTGTCTACCAAAATGGTAAAAACTGTCTTTACATTTGGGAAAAAATTGAAGAATCTGAGAAGGTAACGGTTTTATTTTAGTAACACTACTATCACAATCGTCTGCATTAGAAGGACTGAAAATGATTTTAAAATCTAACGAAGCTTAAGTATAATAATGCAGTAGCCTTATAAACGAAAGCTTAGGCGTTAAGGCTTTCTCGTGTTGGGGTTTTTTAAGTAATTATTATCTATTTAGTGATTTAACAAATTTGTTAGGCTATCAAAGTTAGTAGCTGTTAAATACTTAAATTTTTTAATGGTTAAATTATTTGTTATGTAAAAGAATAAGAGAACATAAAAATATTTCCATTATTGTGTGTACATGTTACATAAATGTTTTTATAGCGTAGCGGCAATAAACATTCTAAATTATGTTACAACTTTTTCACTTCTAATTCAACATAAATCACATAATATACTATATTTATTACAATTCTAATGGCAAAAGCTGGAGACTTAAATGTCAATATCGACCCGCACTTGACGCAATAGCTGCGCTCCGTCCAGCAATAAACAATAAAACACAATAATAAATGAAACGTCTCGTCCTCATATCTCGTCGACAATTACCATTTATCATGCTTTACAAATAACGGCACTTTGTTAGAGCGCAGATACTCTCGGCGCGTACAAACAAACAACTTGTTACCATTCAGATAGCGAGACAGAAAGCCGAACGGAACAATTATTTTACAGCGGCGTTTAACAAAATGGCATAACCATTTTATCTCCCAGCACCGGCTCCTGAGGCGTAAAACGGCTACTTATTGACCATAAAATCTCCATTGTATTGATTGTTAACTGTTCGGTTATGGAAACTGCAGCAACTGGGCGGTTCCGCTATCATCCGATAGAGTTCACTTGCTCCATTACTTGGCCGTTTGGCCCGTAATCTCGGCCTGTGTGGGTTCGCTTCTCGGTCTGCAAAGATAAAGCCGCCGTTAACGTCGACAAGCACAGTGGCATACTGTGGGATAGGAAAAAGGCAAATATCTAAAGCACAGGGTGGAATTATGCTTTATACAATTAAATACACACACAATGTATCAAACTTGAAAGTGGTTCATAATTTCATGTCGCAAATATAACAAAACAACCATTTAAAGTAGAGAATTCCGTCCAGCATAAGTTTTTTATTAATTTGAAACTGACTTTAAAATAAAAAATATAGGGGGTTTGAAAGGAACACGCATAATTATCTAACACCTTCTCTTACGCAAATAATTTTTGTACATTCTCTCGTACATGCAACACCAGCTTTCAATTTTTAAAAACATTTACAGAAAAGACAGTTGCACATGCATTACAGTCTATTTATGAAATAATATATCTCACAACACTTATGCGTTTAATGATACCTTGGTATTTCTAATTGAAATCATGTCCTTGTAGGGATATACAGGGTTACTACAAAAGAATAATCGGGTTGTAAAAAGACATATTTTGCGAGCTATTATAGGTATAATATTAAATGATACATAAAAAGGGAGAGAAAACGACCAAGCTTAAAATGTGGGTTTACAAGCCTCTTTTTAAGTGACAGCACGTAATAATCTGTACGGAAGAATTTATAACAATTATTACGATTCAAATTGTGCCATTTACAAATATGCAGGAAACCGTTTGGTGTTTAGCGATGAGGCGAGATTTCATGTAACTAAGAAGGTGGACCGTCATAATTTTCAGATATTTACCAAAATAAAAGAGGGCGGACCCTTCTCTTTCAGTGAAAAGACTGACGGATATAACATACCTAAATATGTTGAAGTTATGGCTGTTTCTGTAATTTACGAAGGATTTCAGCATCTTTATATTGCAACAAGATGGGCTCCACTTCGTTGGTGTGAAGAAGTATGACTATCTAAATGAGGAATTCCTTTATTGCTACATTAAGCGATGTGCTAGAGAAGGTTTAGCATTGTTCGGCTGCTCTCCCCTCCTAGGTTTACCGATTGGTTTGCGATTTTTTCTTTAGGGGTACATTAAAGATCTGGTTTACGTGTCACCCATGTGAACAACGTTGAATGAATTTTGAAACCACTTTACTGCTGCTGGGAGGAGCACAAATGCGGACATACTTTAGCGTGTGTGGACCGAATTGGACTGCTGTTTAGACTTGTGTCGTGTGGAGCTCGCATCGACCATTTGTGCTAGTATAAATAGAAGCATTTATAAGTAAATGTTTAAATACCTTTCAAATGTAACAGCATATTTTATAATTTACTAACCTGTGCCAGAATGTATCTTTGCAACTGTTATATAAGAGAAAAATCTATACTTCTCGACTAGAAGTTATACAATATGTTTGTTGTGTACAATTTTACTACTAATACACTACATTTGCAAGATAATTTGACTGATTATTCAGTTTTTGTATATAAAAGTGTTTGGAAATACATTTGAATAGAGCAAAAAATAAAAAAAAATGTTTTGAAACTTTATTTACCATACAATACCAGTACAGTTAAAAAAGAGTTTAATAATAAATTGAAATGCACGGCAAAAAATAAAAAAGTGAATTAAATGATGTAAATTACTTTTTGTCTATTACGTTGTTATCAGTTAAAATATGAATAGTTGACTAGAGACGCTAATTGATAAAAAAAATTATTGCAGTGTAATCAGATATCTCAGCAGTTGATAAAATTAAAAAAGCAGCACATTTCCGAACAAAGCATACAACACGCAATTCTCATTAAACGTTCCGCAGCCCACTAATAAAAACCTCGTTACAGCAATAGCAGTATAACAACAGCAGCCGTAACATAAATTTGCAATGCGATTCTACGCGAAACCAAGTTAGGCATTTTTCACAGACCGGTCTTGTTACCTTTCACAGTCTCAAAACCGCTGGAGCGAATAATATTAACAAGACGTGAATCTGCCTGAAAAGTTACTGGGTGCCTTTGTATCCATTAACCACAGAATATACAACAGGCTTTAAAAAAAGGAAGCATCTTCAACAGTACTTCTTGCTGTTTAAATACTACAAATGTCTTAAACAACTTGTTTCAGCAAAGCTACTTTCTTTCTAAGATTCATCTTAAACTTATCAGTAAACAGTGAAAATCTTCTAGAACTAAATTCAAAGGATGGAGCAGTCTGTCTTGGGGGAAGTAGAAAACCAAATAAATGTGGTATCTGCTTAATAACTTATATTTATCCTTTGTTGAAATTGTACTTGATAACAACACCGATAAAGAAATTTCTTTAATAAAACACTTGAATACAAACATAACATTTGAACCTTTACATGATAAAAGGGAAATTATTACAGTGTACAAAATGTCAGATATACGGTCATGCAAAGAGATTTTGCACTTTCTATAAAGTGTGCAGGGCAAAAGACAGAAAGAAGTAAACATACAAATGTATAAACTAGGGAACCAACTATAAAAGTATATTAGCAAATTCAAAGGAATAGTTATTTTACTATAAGAAGAAATCAAATTAATGCTGACCAGAGAGATGAAATAATGGCTGTCCTTCAAAATCGACTAAACATACAAGAGTATTGTACGCTTCAAATAGTCGACTAAACATAACAAGAGTCATTGTACCCTCAAATAGTCCGACAATCTGAACAATAACAATGAATGAATTGATCTATGGAAGATATGAGTACCATGCATTAAGAATTGCCAAATGGAACGCCAATTTTCTGTACCAACTCGGGCAGGAATTTTATATTAAACAAGCTAGATATTGTAGTGTTATCCGAAGCACATTTTGCTGAATTATTTCATCTGTAGTACATGGTTTTGTACATGTGGATACCTGCTGTCATAATATGAAGCTCAATTAAACACACGAAACTACCAGAATCCAAATATGACTATATACAAACAATAAGTGTAAAGGTAGAAAATTGGCTACTGTACATCACCCATCCAGACATATCATAAAACAAGAACAATTTGATCATTTTTATTGCAATAGGAAGAGAACTATTAAAAACAATGGATAAGAAGACTGTTCATACCCTGGCCACTAGTCAACCAACCTTCTGGCCTACAGATATCAGCTACCCGATCTAAATGGTTTCTCTGTAGGAAGAATCATATCCAGAAATAATCTCAAAGCTGAAGAATGGAACATAAATCTATCGTTCGACTATTCTTCTATCATAATTACACTCAGTACTTAAATGCTGACAGATTTCCAACATTATGGAAGACGTAGACTAATTGGAATAAATTTCAAAAAATACTAAATGAAAGAAGTCATACCTTAACCACCACTTAAAACGTAACACGATATTTTAAACTCATTTGCATGGCAAGCAATATTTGTATCATCCCAATCTGATAATTGGGCAACTCTCACTACATTATTAAAACGGAAAATTGCTGAAAAGGGTAGACTTAAAAGAACATGACAAAATCTAAGAATATTAAACGATAAAAATAGAGTAAATCCAGCAAGTAGAGACTTAAAAACACAATTACATAACATAAAGGAACCAATTCAAGACTACTTAAGCACATTGTCTCCCACGGAGACGACGGATTATTCACTATGCAGAGCAACAAGGAGACTCGAGCAACCACATTTATATGTTCCTTCATTTAGAGTACCAAATAGAACCTGGGCAAAAAGCAATCAAGACAAGACGATTACATTGGCCACCATTAAAAAAAGTATTATTTACATCATGTATAGCTAAAGTCACCCTAAAAGAAAAGAATTATATCTATGAACAACTTAATACTCTCTTCCAGATGGCATTAGTAGTTGAGGAGATACAGCCAAACAAAATAAGAAAAACCATACTCTTCAAATTGAATACCAAAAGTCGTCTGGATATGAATAACTGAATGAGCATCTTAAAAAATCTATCCGAAACCCAAGTAAAACTAATCACAAACAATGCCATATTAAGAACAGGCTTATTTCCTGATCATTACTGACCTATTAGTTTTTTTCCTACGTCGAATTAGTTTGAGAAAACCTCTTTAAATAGATTAGAACCTCTTCTGGGAGACATAATATCAGAACACAGTTTGGATTTGGAGAGCAATACGTTAATATAGAATAATGATAAAAAAAACAAGATATTGTTCAGCGGCTATTGCGCACTTTTTTGACAAGGTAAGACATGTGAGACTTTTGTACAAAATTAATCTAATCTGCACACTCATTTTTTGCTAAAGGCAAAATAAGAAAGCACTTTACCCTTTCCGATCAATTTGGGGTTTTTATTCCAGGAAATGATATTGGGACCAATGCTATACACACTATACTACTACAATACTTCTGATCCTCTAACTAATAATCTACCAAAAACAACAACATTTACTGATGATAGTTATTCTAGCATCTCACGAATACCTGGATGTAGTATCGCGTTATTTACAATGCCATTTAAATAAAATTCACATCTAGCTTAAAAAATGGCGCATTAGAGTGAATGGAACTAAATCCAAGACATGCAGCATTTACTTTAGGTAAGAAAATTTGCTCTCCAGTTTTCCTGAACAACCAACAATTTCCATAGACAGGAGTATCTAAACAGTTGTCTTGACTGACAACTTGTATGTAAGAGACATATGTGGAATATAAGAAAACCAATTGACTATTAAGTTCGGCAGGATGTACTGGTTAATGGATCGCCGCTGCAGTTATGTGGTTTTGCTAGTAATCCATCATTAGCAATGCGTTAACGATTCCAATCAAACGTGCTGTTATAATTACTTCATGGTACATACAAGACAAAATTATCCACTGAAATCTGAATGTACCTACCTTTATAGAGGGAACTATAAGCGATACCGACGATAGGTTCTTCCTTCGCTCTAAAACGATTACTTAAATATAATTAAAGCTTTTTTTTCATTAATTACAATTATAATGTATTTACTTATTATTATATTACTGTAAATAATTATACCACTGGCGACTATTTTATATATAATTTACTGAATGTCTTACTTACAGCACTCTATAAATAATTAAAAAAAAATTCCTGTAGTAGTTTTTCAAGCTTTAAAACGCTGTGGTATATTGGCTACAAAACCTTTAATATGTTTAAAGAATGAAAGGCCAGCCCTATATTCCGCAGAGGTAACTGTCCAGCAGCAGCAATATTTAGTTTTGAGCTCTGCTTGTTATCGCTGCACTTTCTTTTCAAAAAGCTGCAATGTTGTCTATGCGGCCTTTGTCGACTTGCGAGTCACCAGCAACCATTTGATGTTTTTAAAACATCGTGGGTGTTTTACATTTTCTCTTGCACTGAGTTTATTTTTTCAGAAACATTGCCGACTGCCATTTCTTATTTTTAAACATTTAGAAAATTTTCTAGCGTCATTTTATAAAAAATACTACCTTTATATCAGGATGGTACTTCTTCATAACATTAATCGCTTCTTTTTCAGTGACTGCTGGATAAGTTCATCCTGAATTTGTGGGTCTCCCTGTTATGTCATTGTTATTTATACTATGGTGTTTTAAAAATCTAAAGTTTATGATTTCCAACTGTACGGCAAACTTCTCAATCTTGATTCTATACTAGACCTATGAGCTGCTGCTGAAGCCATGGCTTATGTCTTCAAATTCTGGTATTTTCATTTTTTTAGGGAAGCTACCTTCGGTTCAGCCTACAGCACCTTTTCGGCGCAACTTCGAAAAGTTAATTCAATATAAGAAGTAAGTCCGAACTGTCTCCCAATATTGTATTTTTCGTTCTGTGATCAGCAGCTCGACGAGCAAAAAAGTATACATACCCTTAAGCTTAATCGGTGACATATTCTTTTACCCTAGAAAGTAACTCATTTTGCTATGAGTAAATTAACATATAAGTTCTAAACAAATCGAATTAATATTTTCTGTGTAAAAAAGAAATTTGCGTTAAGAATCAAAAACCAAATGCTTTACATGTTTTTGCCATATGCTGAATAAAAGTTAATTAAGTCAAGTCAACGTCCACGTCACTACTGTTACTGCAAGATAAACTTATCGTTCTTCTATGACCCTAAATAATGACGTTATGTCTATAGACTAGAGTTTTGGTATTTTAATATAAATTTTGTGAACACTACGTTTTACAAAAACATATAAACCTACCATGTCATTTATGAGATAATTGTCGATGTTTTGACTTCTGCTTTGATGCATATTTGAGATAACTTAGCTTCTTACTTAAGGTTTTAATCAGCTTACTCCACAAGAAAAACTTTTAAAGAAAACCTATTTTCATTCTACACTCGAATCTCCTACTATTTCCTAAAAATACTCAAAACTTCAGCTTTAATACCGTCTCCTGATTTACCAATATCTTAATTCATGAGATCTGACACTTATTTAAATCAACTTAACTATAGAAAAACGATACTTGCTTCTTAATTAACCATTGGCAATCTGATACCTACTTTACTTTTTAAAATAAATTCTACCGTAAAACTAACCTTTCCATAAACAATTTTAAAACAAAAAGAATTTTAACTTTTTTTACTTTAAACCTATCTGTTAGATACGATATGTTCATGTTACTTTTGTTATCCGGCCTCATAGACAAAATATACTTCTTAATTTTATGTGCTACCTAAACCAAATCCACACCAATATCAGATTACCATAAAAAACATAAAAAACGAGTTCTCACCTCTTCTTCAAAAATCTTTTAAATAATAGCTTTCATTATATTGTCTGTCTAAAACCTATCAATACTAACCGTTATCTAAATGCCAGATCCCATCATTACCCTATCCAAATAAAAAAACTTAATTAGAAGTATTAACAAACTCCCAAGACTCTTCCGATCAGCAAAAAGCGTTCTTATCTTATGTTATAAGTACCGACGATAACATAAGCTGCACATCAGTGATGCAAAATACACATATAATCATTACCCCAATGAATACCAAGAAGCATATGAAATACCTTATACCAAGGATATACAGGTCAAACAAACCGGAAAGTATCTAGCATAATACACGAGGACTTACTGGTCGTAGGGAAAGGCAATAATTGTTTGGCACTTACCAAACATAATAAAGAAACAGACTACAAAATTAATTATTTTCATAGAAAAACCACTGCACGAGGCAATTGAAATAGATTATTTTCTCAATGCAAAAGAGGATAGGCAACGTTAACCTGTTATATAGGAACCCCTTATTACCCCACTGGTTACGCAAACTTCCAAACCAACTAACTTTCGTCGACCCAGTGCATCTTCTGCTAAACCTTTACTTTCAGTGCTATAAGTCATAAAGCAGAACACACAGAAATTGGTATTGGGCAGGTAATTGTTAATTAATACAAGGAAACGCATTTTGTATATTGTAAGTTTATTTTAATAAGTGTGTGGTCTTAGGATTTAAGATGTTGGTAAAATAAGTAGTCGACATCGAAGCTTACCATGATAGCTTTGAGTATTTTAGGGAGTCTCGGGTGCAGGTCAGTCTTCTTCAGAGACGCATACTTCTTCTTGTGGAGTGGACAAGTTAAAGCCACAAAAGAAGAGCTAAATTCTCTTGGAAATGGGATCAAAGCAGATATCAAAGTTTCGAGAGTTACCTGAAAACAATTGCCGTTCAAATCATGAACCAAATGTTTAAATATAATTAACAAAAACAAAAAGCTTTTAAATTTAACAAAATAAAAGAAACAATTAAAAATGTAGGAGAAAGGAGGAAAGAGGAATTACCAAAAAATTATAATTTAGTCGAAATAAGTTAAAAAGAATTGTTTGATGCACTTTTATAAGCGATTAATCCTATTACATCAAACTATAATATTTCCTAAATAATTATAAAACTTAATATAATAACAACCTAAAAACAGAAACAGCAGAAATCACAGGTACATGGAGAAAGTATTTCGAAGAAAAGTTTAAAAAGAAAGAAGAGATATAAATTTAAGGAAACCACAAACAAGATAGAGAACAGAGACTTGAAGACAACGGAACACAAAATATAACAGAAGAAGTAAAAGCGGCGATCAAAAAAATGCAAAACGGAAAAGCAGCCGGATACAACCAAATACCACCAGAGCTAATCAAATATAGGGGCATGTATGGCAGAATGGATGATACGCAGGCAAGCAAGGAAGTCCGAAAAGATACCGGAATACTGGAACTACATAGTACCGATACATAAAAAGGTAAAACAACTGAATGCGACAACTATAAGGCCATATGCCTCTTCTTGTACTTTAAAGATATACTCAAGAATTTTGGAAAGAAGGCTGAGAGAAGAAACAGAAGGACAGCTAGAGAAAGAGCAAGCAGTATGTAGAGAGAACGACAGACACAGGACCATATTTTCACATTAAGAATGATAATGGAAAAGATAATAGACAGAGAAAGGGATTTATACCTGGCCTTCATTGACCTTAAAGTCGCTTTCGACAACGTGCCTAGAACAGATATGGATAGTACTAAAACAAGTAAAAGTAAATAAGAAGCCGAGAAGAAGAATAGAGAGCGTATATAAGGAAGTAAACGGAATAGTGAGATTAGGAGGAGAACAGACGGAAGAATTTAGTATGGAGAAAGAGATCAAACAAGGTAATAGTCTCAGCCCACTGCTAACACGGTGATTAAAAATAGCAAGCAGAGAACCAGACAGCTAAAGATAGATAATTGGAACTTGAAGTCGATGGAAATCCAAAATATGGTCTACGCAGATGATATTGTGGACCTAGAGAACAACTACAGGCAGCAGTGAACGTTTGGAAAGAGGAAATAGAAGCAGTTGGACTAAAAATCAACAAAAACAATACACATATCGAAGCAACAACACCAACCAGCACAAAGAATTAAAATAGACAACATAGAAATAGAAGAAATACAAAGATATATGAGTATTTAGAAACAATAACAAATCCAAGAGAACTATGGGGAAATGAAGTACCTAAGGAAAGTACCTGGAAAAACGAGAAGAGATAGCATAAGAAATAAGTACAACGTTTAGAGGCCAACTGCAATAAATACCGCGAGTAACCACAATAAAAAATAAACAGTTAAAATGGTATGGGCATGCAAAAAGAATGGTAGAACACCAAGCGGTAAGCCAAGGAGAATGTGGACAGACAACGCCCAGGAAATGGCAGGAAAGAAAGGAAAAACGATGGGGGAAGTAAACAGATTGACAAGAGATAGAAACAACTATAGGAAATGGATAAAGGCACCCGACGCCGTTTAGACAAAGGGAGAAAAGAAGAAGAAGATTTTCCTAATAACGTCGTTGGTTCTCTTAAGACACAGGCTAATTTGGACCCCACACTTTTGAATTGGACATGGTCAGCTTCACATTATTTAAGAAATTGCTTCAGTTAGTAGCACACTCAAGTAGGCGCATGTTTTGCAAAACATGTACAAAATTATTTTGAAAGTAGCGATATACAAACAATCTGATTAACTTGAAGATTTTTTAAACTTTTTCATATGTTACATGAATATATTTCAGTTTGTTGTCTTTTTACATTGTTTTTTTACAATTAATTTTTGCAGGGACTGTCAGTTATTTTAATTAAAATAAAGGCATTTTGTTTAGATTTTCATGACAAAACATGAACAGGAGATGTTCCAAAACAAATTTTTTTCTCTAATTTTAAGCTCTTCTGTTTGTGTGTGTAAGCTTATATTGTTAAGAGGAATGTATAGACATATCTTAAAAACTTGACAAAAAGACAACTCAGATATACTTACTAAACCTATTTTATCGCTTAGAAAATATGGGTTTATTATTATATGAGCCTCCATAAGGTCGAGGTTAAATGTCAGCAGTACAAACTCTTTTTTTTCTACTTAAATGAATGGATGTAGTATAAATATCTCTGAAATATCCATATCAATAATGAATAAAACGTGCGCATTGTATAGTCAATACAAAATATAATTTATTGATGTTACATAAGATAATTAGTTTTCTAATATTAATAGCTGAGAAAGTACTTCATTTTAGATGTTTTTTGCTGTGAGGTAAGGTGGAATACGAGCATTTATTTTTGATTTTGGTAATAACAACAAGAAATATCTTTATTGTGGAAATAACAATTAAGCGTTCTATTGGTGGTTGGCAATTTTGTACTTTAGTGAGGGGACTCCTAAACTGTTTTCGGGACTATTTTGAGATTAGTGGTTGAGCTGAATTCCAGACTTGTGTAGCATGTGCCTAATAATATTATTTCATGACAGTAAGGACTAATTTTTGGTAACTTGTGTAACACAGTTAGCAATCAAAAGATCGCATAAGACATTAATAACCAATAAACTATTTAAGACGTTCAAAAATAATTGGTGTTTCCCCTCGAAATACCAGTTCTGTTGCAGATTGAAATACACGTCTACTGAGTATATGAAAATACCCTATAATGACACATGATGCCACCAAATGTCGTGCTGGAAGGCACAGAACTAGCGAGTCATTTGTATAGTTATGGACAAAGAGAAAACTATAGAATCAGGCAATTATGGATAACGATGGTCAACGTGATTTATTTGGAGGGAAGGAGTAACTGCTTCGAACATTCATGCGGGGTTAGTAGCCGTGTGTAGGAATATAGCAGAACTGTGCTTCGCTGGATATCGGAACTTCAACAGACAAGCGCTTTGTTCAAGAAAGGCAAAAGCAGAAGGCGTCCGACAAATGCGCACAAGCCACCCAGGATCTAATGCATATCTGACTTGATAATGGCAAACAGGCGAATTACATTCGATGCACTATTGTATGCAACAGGTCTATTTCGCGAAACGTTGTAGACTATCATCTATGAGGACTTGAAGATAACAAAGGTCTGCACTATTCTCACCGCTTAGCAAAGAAGAAACGTGTATGCTAACATTTGCTGCACCTGCATAGCACGGATCTGGAGACATTTTTAAGTGCTTTGTTATAGGAAATAAATCATGGTTCTGGCACGGACAAATGCACAATGTCCAGTGGGTACCCAACTTGATAATAGCAAACAGACAAATAACTGTGTTAGTGAATGCAACAGGCCTGTCTTTTAAAGCTTTGCTATGAGGACTTGAAGATGACAAAGGTCTGTGCACACTGGGTTCCTTATATTTTCACCGCTTAGCAGAAGCAGAAGCATGCAAAGGTGTTCCAACAGTCATTGCAGTTGTACATCCTGAATTCGGAGACGTTTTTTTAAGTGTCTGGTCATAGCAAACTAATGAAGATTCTGGCACGAAACTCCAAAAAGGAACGACAGTCTATAGAACGGAAGCACTTGTCCTAAGAAGCTTCGGCTGTAATAGATTAATCCAAACAAAGCGGCGGTTGCTTTTTGAGATTGGGGGAGGAGAGGATTGTGTTGATAGATTGGCGGCCGCAAATAAGAGTATTGTCAGTGACTTCATCGACGTACGCAGCAACGGAAAACAGAGACGCGACGTGGCAATACATGGCCACATACCATTCTTCACATCATTGTCAACATGCATGCTCTCAAATGCACCGTATTGCCTCACGTCTCATATTCGCTGTATGACGCAATAAAGATGATCTTCAGTAGGCTGTTTACAAATTATGCCGTGCTATGTGCAACGAATGATTTGCAACAAATCCACGGAAACTACTGAAGCGATAGTAAAGTGCATGGGCATTGAAGGAGAATACCTCTAATGAAACGTGCATTAACTTCTTTTTAATGAAAGAGTGAGGGAAAGAACATTATTTTTGAATACCTTAAGTAATTGTTATGAAATTCTAGTTATGTGTTTGCCTGCGTAATATATAAGGACTTACAATTCACATTATGTATGTACGATTCTATTGGAAAAATTAAGCACATCTCTGTTTATTTTAAAATTGTATTTCTTTTTACTACCTAATAGAGTAAGACGGCAGGGACGACTTTTCCCCATGTGGCCCTACTTAGCGATATGTGGTATATCGAGGTAAAGGTTTCAATTATTTTGAAGAGATGAAAACGAATAAAATCTTTCCTTAACGAGAGGATAATGTAGGAAAGCGCAGTGCTCGTTCTGCGTTAGGAGAGTTGTTAAAGAGTTGCAATGATTCTCGGGGGTAAGTACAGAAGAAGGTTGAAGTTTATCGTCAATTTTTTACAAATCCTTTTAGTGATCGTTTTATTAAACGCATTATTACGTAGAAAGTGGATCATCTTCTGTGGCACAAACGTTCTTAAACAAGACAATATTAATTATAACCAAAGCATTTATATTATTCGTACAGTAGTAAATTAAATTATGCAATAAAAATTTAATAAATGTTTTAATGATAAATATTTTGTTAAGTTATTATTATGAATAATGTGAAAAATTCGAATAAAGTTAAAATGAATAAAGTAATGTAAAATATTTAATATAAGAATAGCGATATACGAAAAGCTAAAATAAATAAACAAAATCAGTAGACGTATATTAGAAAAAACTAATAAATGCTTACTGATTAACAACATCTGTTTATTCCGTTGTGTGCTTTAGAAACATTCCGGATGGCTCTTTGTTTAGTACAGTTGCATCTTTGTTCAAGACTAGCTATCTTCAAAACAAGGTTCGAGTCAGTTTGGAAACCCTTATGAAACTCGGAATCCAGAAGCATACCAACACGGTGCAACCTACACCCTCCCTCGTTCCGCAAACGATTAGTCTGCAATTCCCATATAAATTAAAAAAATTATTCTAAATATCTTTTTGAACTGTTTGAGAAATTTTTTAGTTTTTCCGCACCTCTTTGTTGTTCTTTTGCTATAACTAGGTATCTTAAAACTAATTTTTATAACTGTAATAGAGAAACTGTATTGTTTTTGTATTTTAAATAAAATGATTTTTAAACAAATGCGTTTGCTTTAAACTAATTTTTTTTAATGAATTGAAACAATGCATGTACTGGAAAGGCAGATGAAATAATCGAAGAGATAAAATTGCAAAGCATTGATGATTTAGGTATAACTGAAACAAAAAAGAAAGATCAAGAGGTAATGAAATTGAGAGAAGGATATTAGCTATGTTGGTCAGGGATAGAATGAAAAGAGGAAGGGCCCAAGGGGGTAGAATTAATAGTAAGACCGGATAAAATAAAAACCATTAGTAAAGAAAGGTACATTAATGGGCGATTGCTAACAATAGACACTAAAATTCATAATGGAAATATATGGATGGTAATAGTTGCGTATGCACCAAACGGCAATGACAGAAAGTAGGCCAAAGAGGCGTTTTTCGAGAAACTATAAATGGAAATAGATAAAGGAGAAAGAAATGTAATCGTTATGGAGAATATGAACGACAGAGCAGGCAATATGGGGAAACAACAAAACAATGATAATGATATGAGGCTGATAGACCTATGTGTAGAGAAAAGGACATACACAAGTACACCAGGGAAGTTTGCTCTATTATTGATTATTTTATTATAAACACAGAAAATTGGAAAAGTGCAAAGAATGTAAAGGTAAAAAGAAATGCAGAAGCAGGAAGTGATCATTATTTATGAAGGACAGAACTTTGGACAAACATAAATGACAAACAAGTGGTAAAAAGGAAGAACATAGTCAAACAAAAAAATAAAAGTATAGACTAAAGGAGAACGAAATTATATAAATTATGATAATTTTTAACTAGACTAACCAACATAATGAACGTAGGTTATATTGTTTAACAGTTAAATGTTTTATAATATACAAAAGTAACTTTGTAACCAAATTTCTGTCTCCTAATGAAGTGACGAGTTTATTTGCAGACGAACATCATCTCCATTTTCCATATATTTTCATATAGTAACTACTATCTACTACCACATTTATTCAGTAAAACTGCAATGCACATCTGTATGTTGCTGATGTCACAGTAATTTATTATTCTTTCTATATGTTACTCTTTTTCTTTATAATCTACGTGTTACACCAACAAAAGTATTTGATTGTAAAAATCGACTTTAGGAAACTGAGATTTTTGGAGTTCAGTGTGTCGCGAAGGAAGGGTTTAGCCGTTTGCTTGGTGCATCAATGCAAATTGCGAGGTTTAATTATAACGTGCTCGATTATTTAAAGTACACAAAAAATGGTCAAAAGGATTTGGGTGTAGCCGTGGGAGTTACATTGAGGTGAAATACAACTCACGTGGTGATTTGAAGAGTAGACCGGCCAGTGGGAATAAGTAGTCAGTAATTTTATTAGTACATTAATTAGCTAGCTGCTAACCCACTGGTTTTATATAGAACTAAATAATCAAACCCATAAACTAGTTACAATTGGCTTCACAAATGGGATTTCTTGCTACTCTAAAATCTCTTTGAACAAATTACCATACTAGTGCAAGACAAGTGGAGTTAAAAATGAGCTATAAGTGCGATTTTTAGAGACAATAGTATTTAAGGAAAGATTGTGATAGGCATTGATTGGCAAAAGCAGAACATGAGTACGTCTCTGGTAAAATCTCGGATTGAAATGCTAGAAACGTAGTGAATAAGTTTGAAATATATTCCAGATCCTTGAGAAAATAAATTTGAAAGAATTTTCTGCAAAACTAAAAAGTAAATAGAAATAATAAAAGAAAAAAATATTAAAGGGTTAAGAGAAGCGGAAGACCATTCGTTTAGAAAGTTAAAAGGGGAGTTGCAAGAAGTAAAAGTAGATGTAGAAAAACACTGCAGAAGATTAAGTAGAACGAATGGGAATTGCAACAAATAAACAGTTCTGGAATTTAAGAAAAATAAAAATATGTGCCCAAAAACATTTAGAAGGCTTTAGAGGAGAGTTAAACAAGGAGATTTTAGAAATTTGAGGGAAAACTGAAGGTAAACGTAAAAACCCCTTTTAGAAAGGAGTTGGAGGAGAAAATCAGAAAGTATGAAAAAGAAATTGGACGAGTTAGAAGTTAAAGCCGATGCTTTGTAAAGAAGGTCGTCTGACTGTCGTTTTCACTTAAAAGAAAAAGTTTATGTTTGCTGGGAGTACAGTGGAAAGAAATCAGTATATGCTAGGATGTTATTGTCGAAAGAATCTTGAATTCAGGGCCTGGTTAATAATAGTAATAAAACAAGCGTCAGAATTCCGTCGCTACATGCATAATGGAGTTTTAGAAGAAGAACACTTCAGGATTAAGATGATGTTAGTGTAGGTTGGAGTAGCAGTTCTATCAGGTGAACTCTAAAGAAGATCTAAAGGAATGGCATCAGAAGCACAAATTGTGTGCGTTGGGAAATAGCCCTCTTGGAAAAAACAGCTATAAAGCTGCTCAATCTAAAGAGTTTAAGAAGAAAAGAAGGCGTCAAGCCTTTGTCACGGCGGTTTTTATCACTTCAACGGTTCCAAAATGGGTGGATTTAATCTATGGGAACAAAAAGAAGTCTGCCGGAGCCAGGTCAGCACTGTATGGAGCTGAGGGAACGTTGCCAAGCTGTGGACCATCCTTTTGGCGTCAAAACAGATAAGGAGCATGGTTTTCACTTTCGATTCGCTTATTCTTGCTTTTTTGAGACGAGGGGACTCCGAGGTGAGCCATTCGGAACTTTGGAACTTCATCTCCGGATCGTACTCGAAGGCCCATGTTTCGTCTCCGGTAATGACATTGTCCAAAAAAACAGGTTTTCTTTGCACACGTTCCAGAAGTTCATTCGTGATCTTAAATCAAGGGTTCTTGTTGTCGTCAGTCAACAATTTGGGGACCACCTTGGCACACACTTTCCCCATGTGCAAATTGTCGATAACACATTTTTGTCACTTTTGCTGGTTGACGACCGTCCGGAACGGGGGTCATCCTCCATCTCGTCCCGTCCTTTTTTAAACAACTTTAACCGCCTGGAAACTTCAGAATACGAGAGAGCAGAGTCCCTGTAGGATGCCTGGATCATTTGGTGGGCTTCGGCGAGGATTTTGTTCAGTTTAGCACAGAAATTGATCTCGTAACGGTATTTTATAGTTTTCTCCATTGCGCGTCGTAACACAGGCTTGGAAACGTTGTGAAGCTAAGAGTCCCCCCACCTAACCCAACAAGACGCATTCGGACAAATTGCATTACTTTCCGGACAAACCTTGTAAGTGTATACGAGGAATGGCCAAGAAGAGGTGCGGTCAACTGCAGCAGTTGCGCTGCACTTGGACACAGTTTGCCTTGTAATTTAAATATACTAAGAGTAGATTAGCTTGTAGAAATAAATAATAAGCGGTAGCATTAGCTGATCTACTGCAGAAATAAGCGATGCCTATATATTGTCAATAACTGCTAAAGTGCAATAAATATGTGAAACTATAAATCAAGTCTCTCTCATTTTTCTTACTAAATGCTTGCAAACTTTCAAAAATAATTAAAAAAAATAATAAATAAAACTCTGTAAACTACAAACGGTATATCTGTATTATTACATATGCAGAAATAATTTATAAAGTGCTCAAACAGTCCAAAACATACAATATAATATATTACATCATGTGTTTTTTCATCTATAATCAGATAACATTTAAATACAGTATTTTCGTCATGTGTTATTCTGCCTGACACACAATTAAACATCTATGAAGGAAAATTATAACCAACTGTGTTTTCAAGCTGTTTGATAATTGTCAATAGCAGAATATTTATTCCTCTACAAATTACATAGCACTAACTGTATATAACATATAGACTTTCACCTGTAGTTTTGCATTGTTTTGTTAAAAATCCGATTTTAACATTTTTAAGGAAACAAAAAGCAGTAACTTAGTCAACAAAATTTTGTAGAAACGTTTTTGCAGTTTTGCATAAATTTAATTTTAAATAATTTTCCATTCAAGTTTAATATTGTTTTATTTAAAGTAAAATTTTTAGTCGTGTAACGCTCTTTTCAGTAAGCAAACGCGGTGTAATATAGGGAACTGAATTCAAATAATCACGCAGTTGTTTACAAAAGTGTACGCTGTGACCTACTAAATTATTTGTTAACACTGTTGGAACTATCCACCCACCCTAGATTTTGAATTAAATTGCTCTCATAACACAAGAAAAATATGAACTGTTAAAATACACCTGTAACTTTTTAAATAATTTATGTGCTTTTTTATTAATTGGATTTTTAGCAATTGGCAGCAGTACAAAGCTATTCAGCTATTCATAGTTATGAGGCCATTCGGGTGGTTTGTAACGCCCACTGATAGTAAATGCACAAAGCAGAAAGTATGAGCTGCTGCTAGCAACGCAGCATGGCTGGACAAGACAGTTACCAATCACAGGAGCGGTGCGGTTCTTTGTTATTTTCTGTTATTATTAAACTAATACAGTTATATTACAGTTTTGTTATTTAATGCAAATTTTCTGACTGTATTTTATGACATGTTAATAAAAAAATGCGGACAAACGCGGCCTTTAATTTTTTCTGTCGTGACCAAAAGAAAAATGCGTGTTGACAGGTTTATTTTAGAGTACCGATTAAAATTAGACCCCATGAATGCGACGGTAGTGTTTTATTTTGTTTTCAGGGCTGCTCTATTTATGTTGTCTATCTATGAATTAAGAGAAACAGATGAGACTACGAAAACATCAAGGACTTGCCAACGACAACAGACAGTTTAGATGCTTGTGCATTCTGATCGCTTCTTCGCCGCCTAGCCGCTAACTTTTTACGCCCAGACGCAACAGTCGTAAAACAAAAATGTGTTTGTTTTAAATTAAGACGTGTGCCAGTAGCGAAACCCTTAGGTTCATAAAAGCACAATAAAAGCTGCTTTACAAAGTGGTCCCATCAGCCAGCCGAGTGAGGGACTGCGCGCTGACTATTTCAATATACACAAAAGTCACTGGTAAAATATGGCTGTAAAAGTTGATTTTAGTGGCACTTGAAGGACCGTAAATGTCACCTAGGACCAATGTTAACTTTATAGCTTTCTCAGTTTGTAAACTACGTGACGTCACTCAGCGACGCGTGCCAATGCTATAAAATGTTTTATGTTTGGGAATAAAACACTACGATTTGTTTATTGTTTCCTGCAGTTGTAAAGCGATACTTTAGTCGGCTTTTTATGTGGCCCACATAACTAATTTGGCCGTAAAAGTTTAATGTTTTGACTGCGGTTGCGCAATTTAATTTATGCGGCCAACAAATTGCGGCCCCTCCGCGCCGAGCGGAATCTGATGTAGTTCTGCGCTTATTTCACACATTCGCTGGGAGCGGGTAGCTAATTTTCGCGAAACGTTCCCGGCTCTAAAAACTTTCGCGTTCGGCGCTCATCTACTAATCTCCCGCGGCTTCTGAATTATAAAGGCCTAAGACGGCGGACTTGATTTTTGTCGCAACACATATCAACTCTCTGCTTTCAGTTGCTTTGCTAGTTCCTTGAAAATTGCAGCTTCGAATCACAATTTGGAGAAACGCATGGTAACTCCATTTAATATTTTTGCGGCCAGTCTTAATTCTTTATCCAAATTTATATTATTCATTAAGAATCAAACCTAAATAAAAAGGCAGAAGAATTATAAAGGATATTAAGGTACAAAATTTTATACCAAAAAAATTTAATTTGTTGAAAAAACAACTAAACAAACAAAGTTTGGATATACGAGGTTCCGACGCTCTGTAAAGGACAAGAATCATGAAGAAGAAGAAGATATACGAAGAGAGATTGAAGGGTTTTCTAAATGACGTAACATAACGTAGACGACAAAAGCCTTTCGGTCTTTTCCACACTTTCAATATTCAACAGCGAGTTTTCGTTTACCTCTTGATTTTAGTTCCACATGCGGTGATCATTTTGCTCCGCTCAGTGTCCAACTGTTATTTATTCCGCAGACATGACTAGCCTATCTCCATTTCAGTTTTTTGTACTTACTATATCGGTTTTTTGAATTTGTGTCTTAAGTCTGTTATTATGAACGTTTTACTTTTACTATTTAATTTTTTTTCTTTTCATAAACCATTTTCTCCATCATTGTTCGATTTGTCCTTGTAGTTATGCTTCTCTTTTATTTTCAAATGTAGTTATTTGTCCAAAATCCTTTCTTCTGTATATGTTACTTCTTGTTCATTTACTGCTATTCTAGGTTTATTTTGATTTATAATAATTTTGGTTTTATTAAAGTGAATGCTTACCATAGCCCTGCTTACTATGATCTTTGAATTAGTCAAAATTAACATCTTCTCTGTTGATAATGTCCAAAAAACTGAGCCAAGTGAACGCTCATGAATCCGATTTTTATACGAACAGGGAAAATCGTAAACTCAAATTGCGTGAATTATTAGGTGTTTGGGAAGTGCCTTAAAATGAGACCAGTTTGTATGTAACAAACGAACGAGAAGAAAACGGATAACTACGCAATGTGACGATCGAATTCTGGTTGGAGGATTCTTGAAAGATCGCAAAACAGAAAACGAGGCTCGTATGTGTGGGTCTGAATGGTTTCAGGACCAGAAAAAAGATGTTCCTGTCAGGCAAAAATAAATAAACGCAATGAAATAAGCCAAAAAATATCAGTACTATACTGAGAAAGACTAGTGAAATATGTTTTAGTAGAATGAGGTTAATTTTAAGATATGCAATTGTTCTTATCTATTCTCTAATAAAGTCATGTATAAAAATGTGACTCGATTGTTGCGAAATAGCTTTATCCTTTCTTTGAAAGGATGTATTTTTTGTTAGATGGTCGGTTGGCAATGAATACAGTCTTAATGCGTGTTGCCAACAGTAAAGCACGGCGGCAGCAGCATCATGACATGGGGCTGCGCGGCAGCCAGCAGGTCGAGTAATCTATATTTGCAAAAATTGAATGAATAGTGCAAAAACTATCAAAGCTTTAGAAGCGACTTTGGAACCATCATCTTCTAATGTCTTCGAAGACAGAAATAAAATGCGTGGAGTCAAATTCCAACAGGGCAATGCTTCTTGACATAGGTCTGTAATGAACTGGATCCGTGAAAATTCTAGTTTTTTGACCGACCTAAATAGTATCTAGACTCCGGCCTCGTTGTTCATTTATAGGGTGTATTAAAGAGAAAACTACGGGATCACTCTTAATATTTCCATAAATACATTTAAAAGTGCTCTTTTCAAAAATCCAACATACTTAGTCCATGAACAATGTAAGAACCTTGTGATATGCAGTTTTATTCTTTCCCACTCCAAAAATACGTTTAAACAAACTTTATTTTAAGTATTGATTTTACCTTTCTCTAATTTTTTGTGGGCCTCTCTAATCGATTTATCAAGAACGTTATTGATTTAGGTTTTTTATTCTTACGGTGTAGCTTTTCTGATTTCTCTGAAATGGGCTGCATTGATTTCTTACAATCTTTTGCAGAAAAATTCTAGGGCCGGGCTCGTAAAGATAATTTACGCAACTTACCATTTAATGGTTTTAAGTTTTGTCAAAATAGTCCCTTTGGGACTATATGCACAACTGCCATCATTCGTGAAGGTCGTGAAAACAAGCAGAAAAAGTTTCATCCGGGATGCTTCTCAACAAATCTGTCACAAGCGTTTGGATTGTTGTAGTATCTTCATCGCGCTTCCCTTTAGGGACATTTTCGCGCGCGGAAACAAACTGATGCAACATTGTCGTACAATAAGGACCACTGCCCAGGAGTGTGCTGCCAAATTGCTTGACACAAACGTTTTGGTATATCCGCGAAAAAGTTTTGGGTTTTCGTTTTCCAAGCGGATATTTATGTTAGGTTTGGTACCTCTAGCATAAAAATGCGCTCAGTAGTGTCTACTTTAGAAGGTTTTTATTTTTTTTTTTTTTGAGGCCGATGAACCATGATCTCGTCATTAGGTACATGGACATTTCGTTTAAGGGTCTTACTAGTAGTACCAACTTTCATCTCTTGCAGTAACTGCAGTGCGTTCCAAATTTGCAGCGGTATATGATAACAAATGTTTTTCGCTGAATCTGCCCTTATGAAACCCCATGTGCCATCCAAAAAATAGATTCTCAGATGCTTGCTCTATCATATTGCATATTTTACTAGGTGTTTTCTTTAGATTAATGCATAATATAATATTACCTAACTGCTCGAAATACTTGTCCATCACGTCACTCGCGTGACGTCTAACTAAAAACTGTTACTTAAAAGGTTTACATGGAAACACTTCCTAGGACATGTCTATTTAGAACATACATCAGGCGACCGGGAACATCAATTTCTTGTGTTTGAATCTCACAGACAAATAATTAAAAGTTAGCCTTGGAACTTTTCTGGCAGAGTATTGAATGCGTTTAGTTGCCTGTTGTCAAGTTCTCTAGCTGATTATAAATTTCTTGTATGGTTTCTTTTGTTGATTTAACATATTCCTTTGAATGTAATAATCCGATATTTTTGATGTGCGGATATCATTTATTGGATTTTTATGTTTGCCATTTAATAGTAGCCATTTTTATTACTTTCTTGGTCTTTTCTTGAAGGGCTTGTTTGTTATTATTAGAATATTACGCTGGAAAAATTTTATTAATTTCAACCCTTTTTGACAACTATTTTCCGGGAGATTTGGTCTAATAATTCATAAAATTGCTTACATCTTCTTTAGAACTTCTTTTTTGTTGGTTCATGAATTTGAATTATGGTTATGTGTAGTATGTTGATTATCTTGAGTGTTAGCGCTACTATTTTGTCGTATACCTACACTTCTTTTCTATCCAATTTTCTTGTTTGAGCTATTCCCAGTATGTCCTAATTAATTCTTATTTTATAGTAATATTTTAAAGTTTAATGTGCAGATGTTTAATTTATTCATTGTCATTTTCAATTTGCTTCTTAGAGGGTTTTAATTTACTTGTTTTGATTGAAGTTCTGAAAATGTTTCTATTAATTAGAAGGATAATAAAGACAAAATAAATGTGATTTCAGAAATATTTTATTTTTCAAATTAATAATTCTAATGTTCTCGCGTTTGGTCTAATATTTCTCGATGGTTTTTTCCCTAAAAGCAACTGAAAGCTCACTCCAGACAGTAATACTTTAAGTTTCAAGAAACGATGAGAAATCAACCAGGCGAATAATGTGGATGAGGAATGATTTCCGTTTCTGTCAATTCTAGGGCGATGGGTTCTCGCATTTGATCAACATTTTTTTGATGATTTTGATGTTTTTTTTTCTAAACTACCACTTTTAGGGTAAGCAAAACCAATATAGAATTGGTTTACTCTTTTCAGGGTAATAAATTAGCAAAATTCTTCTGGTTCCCCGATTTATTGATGTTGGTTACTCTTCAGCTTTGTCCCTAATCAATTTATCGTACCCTTTTGAGTCATGGCCACAAATTGCTGTTTTAATTTTTTTATCTTTTAAAAACCCTCAAATAATTTGCTGCAGTATGGCTCGAATGTTAATCAGTTAGGGATTGAACAAATACAGAAGTTTTTATAGATCTAACTAATTATTTTGAAATATATACCACTAATTCAATTCCACGTATCTGTACTTAGCGATCTATCTATCAATCAGGTCAATAGACTTTACCAAAAATTTGTGAACGTCCTGAACATGATTTAGTATTCGTGTTCAATTTGAATTGTATAACCAAAAAATTACTGTGAAAAATTTAGTTTTAATTTCTGTTGCGGTTCTGTCTCCCAAATAAAATGTTTAACGGAGCAATTTGATACTACCAGTTAATTTTATAAAATGCAACCCCATAAAAGTATTAAAAAAAAATAACTTTCTGATGGTGATTAAAGAAGCTTTTGATTTATTTTCGTATTGTTTCTTCTATAAAACCTACTATAGAATTGTTTGAGAATATAATAAGTAGTTTGGGTATAAAAATAAAAATGTCTCATTCTTTGCCAATTCTAAGTAATATAAAATAATTTCATGGCGGTAAAACTATTATGGGTACCTTGAAAATAAGATTTAGTGCCTACTTTAATTAAGGCTAGCGGTTTAGATTGATAGTTGCATGCTCTCCAGTTCGGGTGCATTCAGTGTTTGTTTAAATTTATAAGTTAATAACCATGTGTCTTGAAGGATAAGCGGCTAATTTTACTGCCCATAGCGAAATAAATTAAGTCAAAACGTGTCCGGCGCTAATTTATACGCCGCTTTGAAAGTTAAATTTTATTTCAAGCCACAAACGCGCGATAAAGCTTCGATTAGTATGTCTTACAAGTTCTTCCACTTCCAGTACGTTAATTAGTTACGCCACAGATTATTTCCTTCCTTTTGTCCTGCCAATTTTGTGCGAGCCAGGCATTGCTGCAGCGTATCGGGTTCTGAAACGCATAAACAGTTTCCTGCCCTGATTTTTATTCCCGGGAGACTATATTTTTGAATTTAAGGTTATGCTGAGTTACCTGGTACGAACTTAAAATTGCAATGAACCGCCGCGTATGCTAATGAATCACAAATGCCGTCTGATATACGACTTAATTAGAGGCAGAACTGTAGAAACATCTTAATTAATTAACCGGCCTGATTTAAAGCTATGATATAATTAGCACTGCGTTGCCATTGTGGGGTATTTCGAATTGGTTAATTGCATAAATTATGTATAAATAAAAATTATCAACTGCGGCTAAGATGATTTAGCCGCCTTAGCAACGCAATAAAAATTTAATTAAACGAACTATTTTAAAAGATTTATTTCGATGCAGATGCAGCAAGAAAGAAAAATAAAATTTAGCAAAAGTAAGCACTAGAGGAATTATCGTTTTGTACAGAAATATTTTTTGCTTAATTTTTAGTTTAATTGCATACTATATTTTTAACTATAAAGGAAATTTTCAAGATTGAAAGATAGATTTTAAAAAATAAATTTAGCCTAATGTTGCAATATGACAAAAAAGAATGCAGTAAGCATTAATCTTTAGTTACAAAACGAACAGGGATTGTAGCAGACTAGCACCGGTGCCGTATCCTGTAACTATTTTTTTGAAACACACTAAGTATTGCCGAATCCTTGTAAAAACTTAAGTAAAAGAGATTGCCTACTCATACCGCTTTAATCTCGATAAGCTTGCATCCAATGACGAGCTTCTTCTTCGCCAGTTTCTCTCTTGCTACAATTTGCTGTGACAAAATTTGAAAATACAATAATAGATAACTATAAGGCAGGTAAGTACAATTTATTATGTAACCGCGCTAATGACAAGTAAAGTGACAGACAACTCATCTATAAGGTAATGTATGTAATCTGTAAGGAATGCTGCAGCTCAAGATAACAACTTTTATTTACGTAATTTCATACAAGAATTTAGAATTATATTTTACCAAATTGTAAAGAAGGTTGCAGGGTTTTATCTTTTTGTAACATGGGCAGCGTCCTAAGAAATTTTTCTATGGGAAAAGGTTGATTTTCCGATAATTTTGAATCAACGCATTATTGTAACCTTTTTTACATTTTTAATTATGATTTTTTTGCGCTCTAACATCTTCACTTGCACTAAACAAATGGAAACCATGGGTGACACTTGAAAAAGCGCCAAGAAAGCTTTGCGATTCAAAAAAGAAATATAGGAGTTTAAAATTAATTTAAATGTAGTAACTAAATGTGATCTTGAGAGTAAACTTTTCAGTACCCTTCCACTATTTTAAATCTTTCATTAAACACGGTGGAATAAAATTTGCCGTCATTGTTAGCTCGTTGTTGCAATTTTCTTTATTCCCACAACTTTGTATTTTATATTTTTTAGGCTTTATTTAACAAAGCGAATGAAACAAGTTTTATGGAGATTTGAGTTTGTCGGTCTTGTTTTTGGCTGTAATTATTGATTTATATCATAAAAAATATTTTTGCATTAAATTTTTTGTTTTACTATGGGAAACTCCCATTCTTTAACATATTTTGTTTACGATTCTTCCGATTAGTAAATGTTGAACGCTATACGAAAGAACAGCGAGTTAAAATACATTGCAAATTTAATGACAATTTTGCGGAGACAATGTGAAACATCGGTCTAAATAGTGCATCCAATGAAACGACTATTTGAAGTTTAATTACAAGATTTGATGAAATTGGGTCGATATTGCACGTGAGAAATTGCGAGTATCGGTAAAAGGTAAGATTTTATAAAAATATTGCTATAATTAGTCATAGTATCACTGGAAATCTAAATAAATTACTTCGGTATCGTGAACAACAATCAGACATTTTGAGAAGCTTTCTTTAGTGACTACTCACTAAAAACCTGCATCTTTACACGTTCAAAACCCAACAGATGCAAGAGCTTAAGTCTGGTGACCGTGCTCACCGTCGACAATCCATCAGTTGGTTCTTAGAGCATCACGAAGTAGAAAAATCATCTTTAGGGTGCAGCGACAAACAAAATTGTAGTATTTAAGGTTCGGAAAAAACTCTCTTAACTCATGCAAAGCAAATAGACACTTGATAAGTTACTGTCTGGTGTGGATTTCGGGCGAGAGACGTGATAGGACCCATACATTTTAGAAGATGACGCTGCAAATGCTGTAATTATAAATAGCAATCGTTGCTGTTATATGATAACTCAGTTTTTCCCTACTGAGAGCAAATGTGGTTCCAGCAGAACGTCGCCGGCTGCCATACAGTTCTAGTGATTGCTGATCCTGTACCGACATTATCTAGACAGCAAGGTCTTGTGATTTAACACCGCGCGACTGCCTTTTGTTAGGTTACCTCAGCTCTAAAGCTAGCAAGCCAAAAAGAGTTGGCGATGAAAGAATAAAATCCAATGTGTTATCGATACAATGAATTAAAACACGTGCGAAATTGTGAAAAGAACCAAGACTTACACTGAAGCCGCGGTGGTCGTATGTCGGCCATAATTTCCCATATGTAATCAGAGATTGTACTTTTATACTTAGTAAAAATTCAATAATTAAATCAATTCAAAAGTCGTTTTATTTAAAATTTAAATTTGTTCCGAAATGTTGTACTAAAAAAGTTAATTTGTGATTTAAGCGAGAAAAATAAACCAAACACTATCACATTGGATAGTTGCATTTAAAAAAAAGGATTACTAGCGATTCTGGGTAGTTATTTAGATACAATATTTAGACCTGAAATTATTAACCTTATTTGGCGGTTTAAAAATAGTAACTTAGGTTAGGACAAGTAAAATCATGTCTATGATCAATTATATGGTAATGGTGCTAAAATAAAAGTGTGTTTACAATGGTGGGTTTACAATTGATAAGAAAAGTGGTCGGGGCAAAACTTAGCAGAAACGGTAGCTAATAAAAGTATTATTAGGAGAAGAGGGAAATATCAAAAATAGGCAAAGTTGGTATAAATTGGAAAGCAGCAAGAACTTTACAGAAGATTGGCCTAAGATTTTCGCCATTTTTACTAATTGGGGCTAAAGTTTAACAAAAACGTTACCCTTATAATCTTTTATACACTGTTACAGTGTATTAATTGTATTAAACAGATTTTGATTTTTAAAATCTCAAATGTTGCAACTATAAATTGATAACAATTTAACAAACCAAATAGTCGTCCGACTATGTCGAAAATTTTTGCACGCAAAATCGAAGGTGCGTTCTAGCTCTCTTTAGCTTTAGCTAAGAGTGTAAGGTGAAATAATGATAGAATTTTTAATTTCTCCAAGCCGTGTATAATCTTAACTGGATTTCCTAGAGCTGAAGTGAATTCTGTTTACTCTAACATATTTCTACTCGAGGGGAGTTTTAATTATTTTAATAATGAAGAGTGTTATGTTTCAATAAACAAAACTGCCGACACTTATCAGTGAGCCACTAAAGATCGTCAATTACGACTATTTCTTCAGTTTAGTAATTTGTGTGTAAACTATCTTATCCGTTCGTGGTTCACTGTTTCTAAGATAAGCAGTATAAAAAAGCTTTAATTAATTACATTACAATCACTGCAAAGCGTGAATTGGTGTAAAAGTATACTAGTTAATTATGTTGCCTTCAAAATTGTGGGCAAAAGTAAAAATAAAATGTTTCTTTAAAACAGAAATACACGTTTTATTTTGTACTTTTGTGAAAGAATGTCGGATTATTCAAATATATCAAATATTAAAACTGAACAAAACTAACTATACTTTGCATAATTAAATTAAATAAATAATCAAATGTTTCTTTTGTGAGCTTCTGTGTAGCTCGAAATAATATTTAAATAGTGTAAAATAGTAAATTAAATCGTTTCACTATTTTTACCAGCGCGCCGATTTGGGGCCCTATCAGTTTCGAATTGTCCGCGGGACAGCGCGAATCTGCTGCAATCGCGTAAAAGCCACTTCAAGACTTGGAAGCGTGCGATCCCGCGGAGGTTACAGGTAGCGGGGGCATAAAAATCCCGGCAGGTATTTATTCGGAGCTCAAATTATCTATTACGGCCCATTTAAGTGCCAATTCACTTTGATGCTGCTCGTTTGGACGCCGAACAGGATCTAGTGCGGCAGTTGGGCGCTCGGCCGGCAGAGCGCGCCACTAGTACGAGCAAAGCCCGCGCGGGCCAGACAAGGATGGCGGAACAGAGGGGGAAATTGATTCTAGCGTAAGAGCGGTTAGAGCCCACGTTTTCCTGCGCACTGCTCGCGGTGGGCGATCCGAGGCGACGGGCTCGCCGGCCATTGGTGCCTTCCCGCGCCCCTTCCACCACGCTCACTCCGTCCCGCTCCGGCACTAAAGCGCCGCATCTCCTTGTTCAGCACTTGCTCTAAACGGCAAACTAAGTGCTTATGGAGTGTTTTACAGTCTAAAGGGTAATGAAGAAAACTTTTATGTAGATTTTTCTCAGGAGCTGCATCGGTTTCGTGGTATTTTCAGGAAGGGGTTTCGGTTTCAGGAACGGTTATAATTAGGCGCCTGCTTAATCGCGCAAAAAATATTACGGCGACGAATTTGAGATTTTGAAGATTTGTTTTGGAAACGGGAGAAAGGGGCGGCAATGCGACTCGGAGCGAGAGGGTTCATTTGGATCGACCAATTCAGGTAGCAACAGTCATTTCGGTTAATGATCTGGCTATTGTTGCCGCGTGCTCGATCGTAGTGGGGCGCTGCGATACGCGAGCGAGACAAGGCGCGACGTGTGAGCGGGATCGCAAATGGGCCGGGATGTGTGGGCCGGAGCAGACTCCGGAGCTCCAGTGGGTTTTGATCCGCGACTTGGCTAGCAGCCGAAGCGCGTACATTCCGGGCCGAGCCTTCGCGCCGTGTACTCGTGCGGATTCGTATCCTGCCGTTTTATTGCCCATTTTATTGCTATTACGTCGTAACAATAATCATTTTATTAACTATTAAGCACATTTTGCTCTGCCATATTAGGAGCGATAAGCGGATGCCAATTACCTGAGCTGATTATAATGTCGTGAACTTTCCCTTTTCGATTGTTGACGTCGCTGGGACTCTTCCAGGGAGTTCTGACTGTTGCTGACTGACTGTAGTAAATCCCCGAGTGAGTTTCGTGCTGGGACATGCCGGAGGAAAAGTGTCACGAGTGACAGCCTCCTCGTTGAGCAGCCAAGCATCCGTGAGTGACGTTTAAGTTTCTTCAAGAGGATCGCGAGCTACAGCAAATCCAGCCACCATTAACGCCATAATTATGAACTCTTATTTCGAGCAGAGCGGCTTTTACGGTGGTCACCACCACCAGAGTGCCGGCTCTGCGGCGGCGGCTCACCACCACGACCAGAGCGCGGCGGCCGCCGCTGCCTACCGCTCCTTCCCGCTGAGCCTTGGTATGTCCCCATATGCCTCCACCCAGCACCACCATCACCACTCGTTGCACCAGACGCGCCCGCCGCAGGATTCGCCCTACGACGCGTCCGTCGCCGCCGCCTGCAAGCTTTACTCTTCTTCGGCAGATAGCCAGCAGAACTCCAGCTACAGCTCCTCGAACGCGAAGCCCGACTGCTCCAAGGGTAGCGCCGACCAGAACGGGTACGCCTCCGTAGTGGCGGCCGCAGCAGTAAAAGACGTGTGGCAGAACGCCACCACAGGTGGCGGCGCAAATTTGGCTAACAGCTTAGCGGGCCCGGTGAGGCCCGCCGCGTGCACGCCGGACTCGCGGGTGGGCTACGGCTCCTCGGTCGGCTTAGTCGGCGGAGATCCCTCGTCTAGCCCGGGGGCCGCCGGAGGGAACCGCACGTCTAACTCCCTCACCTCCTGGAACAACCCCTGCTCGCTGAACTCGTCCTCGTCCCAGCCCGTGGGCACGCAGATCCATCAGCAGACCAATCACACCTTCTACCCTTGGATGGCCATAGCAGGTAGGTGTACCTCCAAGTTTGCGAACGCGGCCCTTTAAATGGCGAAGCGCCCGGGCCCAAAAGGGCCACGTGCCCGCGCTCATTATTTGCTCGCACCTCGTCCAAATAATACACCCGTCCTTCGAGCCGGTAAATACGGGGCGTTGCGGGAAAAGTTATGTAAATGTTGATCCCCGTAACCCGGACTCGAGTCAAGTGCGTGTAAAATCAGGGTTGAATGCGCCTGATTGTCTCTATCGCACCGCTAGATCTGGCCATAGGGCGCGCTCCTTCCCGCCCGTTGTGCGCCTCGTCACGCGGTCCTTGTCCGGACTGCAAGGGGCGATCAGCTGTTTGGCTCGCCTATATTTGACCCGCTTGTTGTCTAGACGCCAGAGTTAAATTAGTGCAGTTTGTATATCTGGGGCACCTCCCGTCGACCAACCTTACCGCACCGTTCAATCTTTTCTTCATCACCAGAAGCTCATAAATCGGCCCGTCCAATTAATCCGGAAAATTTGGGCAGCGGCTCGTCATTCACCTTCGGCCGTTGAAAAATGAAAAATGCTAGCCGCCAGTGAAACGCAATCTATAGATCAATTTGGAGTCGAGAGCGCCGGCCTAACTCGAACAATAAACTAGCCTACAGTCATACGAAGGTTGATGAGTTATATCCTTCAATTCTATTTGCCTTTGATAGCTGTGGAAAAGTTAAACGACTATTTCTAATTTAATTCGGTGCGATAAATCAGGGGAGCAGCGAGTCAATTTAAAGGAACACAAAATACAAGTATAAATTGACAGCAATATCGTAGTGACAACAAAGTTAATTATAAGTTTGGTTAAAAACGGCAATCAAGTGGCCGAATGTAAACAAACAGCGTCGAAGTTTATTATCTGAACCTTGCGTTGGCCAAAATAACAACAAAGTGCTCGCCAGCTCGCGCGTTTTTACGCCTGGGACCGAGGAAGTGGAAGCGGCGCAGCCCAAACCCATGGTAGCAGAAATTGGTCTGAAATTATCACCACACGTGGTAGGTTGCGCACAAAAAACCTGTACGGCCAGTCGGTGCCTATGAAATGAGGCGGTAATGCTTATGCCCAATTTGAAGCCGCGGGCGCCACGGGCTTATCCTCTGAGGAATTCGGGCCATGGGGCCTCCGAACCCCGTCCGTCATCCCATCCTAATTATCTCGGGTGCCGTTGCAAATTAAATTAGCGCACGGCGGCCTTTGGAAGTCTCGCTGGTTGCTCAGGTTTGGCCTCCCGCACCATCTGAAAATTGAATTTTATCAGAGCGGAACTGAAAATGAAAAAGCAATCGTAAAGTTTAATACGAACCAAACTGTTTAACTTACTCATTTTTTAAAATAAATAGAAAACACAATATACACCGTAAATTCTGCCAATACAAATATGAAATTCAAATCTACTTTATTTCCCACAAAGCTAATTTGGCATGTTAACAAATGTATAAAAGCGTCAGATATGAGAAAATTTGGGTCTCAAGATCTGTACGTACGTGTACTATTAGTACTAAAATTGGAAAAAAATGGAAACTCAAATAACAAATTTTGCTTGTTTAAATAATCAAACTGCGAATATGGTATGTCTACTAAATTTATAAAATGAGAAAAAAGTAAAAAGCGCCAAGATTTAAAAAGTGCTATAATGAACTATATCGCGGATAGATGGCGCAGTGACGCCAAAGTCTTCCAAAGGGTCGGCAGCCCCTTTTTAGGGATGGCTGTGGCGTGTTGCCTGAATGCCCTTAGTTCGCCACAATTATCTTATTGTTGTTTTCCCACCAAGGCAGACAGTCAAATAACACGATTAAAATTTTTATTGTGTAATTGCCGAAATTGTTTGGCCAACCGAAGGCAAGGTAAAAAACGCGCCTTTGGCTAACAATCTTTTTCAATCTAACAGTCCACTGCATGTCCAACCTTAACCTTAGCGAAATAACAGGCTAGTGTTTCCAAAGAGCCAAGTCACGGCGCTTGTGCGTGCCAACAATTTGATGAAAACTCGCAATTATTGCTATTAACCTACAGGCAATAAACAGCCTGCATGATTAGGCGCTTGCGCTGCGGCTTGTGTTATAATTTAATATTCAGGTAAAAAACCTGCCGCTATTATGGGGCTGCGTATGGGCCATAAAGTAAATTACGATCTGGTCTAGGAAGTGTAGTTGAGCCTTTTTAATTAAACGCCCCAAACTTGCTCATGAGTAGCTTTCAGTTTTTTCCCACAATTAGAATTTGCAATGCTGCTATAGCCCGGTGAATTTCCAATAACAATCACGCATCAAAAAAAAAAATAATAATAATAAAAGACCATGGCTTTATGTTAACTTGCAGTCAATCGAATGTTTGAAGGGGGAAAAGGAAATGTTTTGGGATCAAGTACAAAACTGAAAAAGAGAGCCAAAAATAGAAATTATGTCGGCCTTACTCAATTATTCCTATTAAGAGGCGTTGCAAAAAAAAGGATGAATGAGTCATCCTGCGTCTCCGAAATATAGCCAATTAATTTAAATTGCACGATTCTTATAAAGGATATCCTTTGCATTAAGAGATGTGCTACGTGCAGTTCCCAGACTGCTTTCGGTTAGTAATTATCGCTATTTATGCCGTTGGTAAACCATAAAGCACGTTATGCGATTTTTTAGGAGAAAGTCGCACTCTTATTTTTATGATAATTAAAAGAAAAGAACGCAATCTCAAAAGAGATTCGTTAGGGCTAGTTGCAACTGATAATTGACAGCGGATGCTAATGAAATTAAACCAATGATAAATTGTATATGCAGAGGTCGGACGGAGACTTATATTCTTTAATTGCAGGCAATTGTATAAAATTTCTTTCTAGTATACAATTAATGACGAAATATTGAAAATATTAGTAAAAAATAAAGCAACATGTTTGAATATTCTGGGGTGTAATAAATTAGATATGTGAAAATCAATGTATGTTAAAATTGGCGTGATTAATCTTTTAAATTGGCAACTATAAAAACTGAGTTTAACATATATTACACCTACAATTGGTTCTTTTAGTTTAACTCTGAGATTTGTAAATGTATTTCAAAAATGTTTTGTAGTTTTTTATCAGAATATCCAAACTTGAATAAACGATTCAACACTTCTCAATTTTATGTTACGTGGGTGACTGCTGCAAATTCTCACGGAAGTGATAACTCAAGTTCGGATTTAGACAGCACAAATATCTACAAATGTACTACAAAAGGACAGCTGTGTGAGCTGTATTATGCAATTGACGCGAGAAAGAATAGTATTAAAGTAATAATTTTGCCGTGTCAAGCAAACCAAACTAATAAAACAGAAATTTTTTAGATCTACAGAGGGAGCCAAAAATCGTAGGCAACTATTGGATTGGGTTTTCTAGGTGTTTTAAATTATACCAAATTTTCTTTATATAGAATTTTTTCTTCTAATTTGAGAAACTTCACGTTAAAATCTTTCGCTTCCAACTTCACATAATTTCTCACCATAACGCATTGGTCTTCTAATGGACAGCTTTAAAGTTCTAATGTGCGAAGACTATAATTTTGGTATCAGTAGATTTTCTTGTTCAAATAGTTTCATAGATGTTGTTCTGCTAGTTTCAAATTGAATCACTTCTCAAAAATTGTATTAACTGCGCCATAAGTCGTAAATCCTTCTTGTCTGATTTGAACCGTAGGGCATAAAAATTCTGGCCGTGTTTTTGTATCGTTCTCTAGCAATAGTTGCTGTTCTACTACCATCAATTTGAAAGAAAGAAAGCACTGCTAGCTCTCTTTACCGTTACTATGCATTAAACCTTAGCTGTGTTTATATAAGATATTACCTTATCTGTACGTCTCAATTTTATAGTTTCCTTTAGCTACCAAAACTTCTAAATGGAAGTTTTATGAGTATTAGAAATCATCGAAAACAAAACTTCCAAATATCCTCATAATCTCTCACATGCGCAAGCGCTTTAAAATACGCTGCGATTATGTTTCGACCAATTTCATTTGGTTTTTAGATCAATGGTTTGGGTCTTTCCTGTGTGGTCTATCAAAAAGGGAAATTAATATTACTCTTTGTTAAACAATTTTTTCACCAATTTAGAGTGATCATTTTTATCAAAAAAGTCACAAGCTTGCAATTAATTAGCCTAAAAGCCTCAAAGAAAAAATCGAATTTAAAACTTTCCAAGAACTGTCGGCTCAACCTGTATTTTTTATAATAATAACTTTCAAGAACTCATATCAGTGTGCATTTTAATTGTATATTCATTAGTCATTATAAATTTTGTCCAAAAATAATTTTTCCCACGCTAAAATAAGTGAAGCTAACTAACATCATTAGTTATTCACATGCAAATGCGCTTTCTAGGTCCAAGAATATAATTTGCAACTTAAGAATTGGCAAAAAATTTCCACTCAAGCTCTTAAAATGTTGCTGCAAGATAATAAAGCAATGAATATATTCTTGCTTTTGCCCAACTTTATATTCTATGCTTATTTTTTCTTTTGGAAATTTGATTTTAAGTCGCTTCCAAAATGAATTATAATAGTAAAACGGTTCAATAAGAAAGTCCTGTGAAACAAGAAGCGACGAAAATATGCTCACAGTTTTCGGGGGAAACGTTGGATTATAATAGATGACGGATTAGAAACACGATGACCATAAATCTATTCTTCTTCAGCCTTCTGCCATCCACTCCTGAATGTAGGCCTCACCCATTTCTCTCCATCTGTGTCGGTCACTGGTTTGTTTTGTCCAGTTCCTACCAACTATCTTCCGAATGTCATCCACCCATCGTTTCTGAGGTCGACCTTTTTTTCGCTTAGTTTCATGGGGGCGCCATAATAGTGATTTCGCTGTCCATCTCTCATCCACCTGTCTCGCGATACGTCCGGTCCATCTCCATTTGAGGCTTGCTATGCGTTCTATGACGTCAGTTATTTTGGTTCTTCGTCGGATTTCTTCATTTCGGATTTTATCTCTCAATGATATCCCCAGCATAGCACGCTCCATAGCTCTTGCAGCACTCTCAATCTATTTGCATTCCGTTTTGTAACGGAATAAATCTATGGTTGTCATAATTTAAGAGCTGAAGGTAATCATGTTCGTTTCTTTTTTGGATTTATCGCTACACTTTATGAGGAGTTCCTATGGTGGATAATCACATATAAATCATTAATTGTTAGGAAAGGCAACATACACGATATCCTATAACTGCACAAAACAATTATATAGGAATTCTTTAGTAAAAGATAATTATGGGCTAAAGAAGATAATCAAAATTATTTTATTTCGCACATTTTGTTAGGTCTATTTATTTAATTTTCACCAATTAGTATTATAGCGCGATAACTTAGTTCACCCTCAGTGCAGCTGAATCAGCTATCATCATTTGAAAAAGAACGTACCATCTTAAGCAAAAGCTTATATAACGACATTCGATAATTTAAAGTTAAGAACAAAAGCAATTTCTTTGTTACTCTTAAGATCCTGGATTCGTTGCATTTTCTTAAATGTCCGAAGAAATACCTTTCAGTTTGTTGGAAGTTAATTTTTCATTTGTTAATCTGCTTAAGAACATACTTTTTGTGTGGCTTAAAATTAACTAAAGACCTAGTTATTGTAATAGAGAACAATTCACAGGAAAAATATTTTTTTTCATTTAGGACGATCAGTAGATTTTAAATAAACCAATTTTTTATTATATTTTAGAGACAGTAAAACTCAATCAGTGTATTAAATTTTTTTCGAAAGCGATATAAAATTTGCCCTTTTAAGAAACGAAGAAGATCTGTAGAATTATATCAGATATATAAAAAATGTCTATTAAAAGGAATCAAATTCATTACGAAATTACTAATTTTGGAAACACCGCAGACAGAATTACAAAAATCGGTAAATTAAATATCACAATTCACTGTGGATTCCCGCTGGTCCATTATCGCACGTTTTTGCAATAAAATTGCGTTTTAATTTAAGTTGTATTTATTTCATATTGCAAACGACTATTTTATATGAATAAAAAAATTAATCAATTGATGGTGGGATGACTTATTTATATATTTTTTATGTTTTTGAATGTCTTTCTGTAATCACGGAAATAAGGCATGTTGTGAAAGTTAATATGTGTATTTTTGTTATTAAAGAATAG